>OY776122.1:9743880-10943880 GCA_963675135.1 Galeopsis tetrahit | reverse complement strand
AAATGGGTTTTAAACATTTGAGTTCAATGGTTGAGATTTGAAGTTTTAATCCAATGGTCAGATATGAAAGGCTTTAGGAATTCAGTTTGGCGGAATCGAGAAAATTACGTGATTTAGTATTGTGAAATTTGAAATCCGCCTCATCTATTGGTAGAATAGAGGGGTGTATTCCTCTAACCTAGCAAAGTAGAGTGTTTGGCGCGAACTGGTTATATACACCTCATTAAATGGAGTGTATACATCCAAATCTAGGTTTTTCAAACTTTCAATACTTCAAACTACATATATATCCTTGATTCAAATTGATTAAACACTTAGAATATTTGCATCAAAGAAACACTTATCTTGTCTGTTCGTGTCTATCCAGAACAGACGAGTAGACTGATATACAAGACGAGTTCCCCCTTCGAGTGTGCTTGTCTACTTTAGATCATCAAACGATTATATGTACCTGTCTTTTCTTGCACTACAGATTAGATGTATTACAGGTAGTCGAGTAGGATAAATAATAATGAATATCAATCTAAGTCAATGATCAAGGTTCAAACAAGATGACTGTTACCAAACTAAAGAGTCAACATAAGGATCTTTAAGAAATCAAGGATTCCCCCTTAAATGTTTATTCCCTTAGTATTACCCTCAGCTTTACCAGCTTCCTCATCGGGTTGGATGGTCAACTTGTCTGACCTTGTATACCTGTCTGTTGAGTGAGTAGACGAGTGCTCTGCTCTTTTGTGGTAACTTGTCTATTTCTCCTTTCTTCTTAGGATTGTACCTGTCTGGTTAGTGCATTGCTATATACTAGTAGGATCAAGATCAATAAGTCCTAGACTAATGCATAATTCATGAAATCGAGCCTCAGCTAATGGTTTTGTGAAAATATCAGCTCTTTGAAAATCAGTATGAATCTTTTCCATGCGAATATCCTTCTTTTCTACATGATCACGTATGAAATGGTGTTTCACATCAACATGCTTACAACGTGTGTGCAGAACAGGATTTTGTGTAATGGCAATGGCACTATTACTATCACAGAATATAGGAACATTTGATTCACAAATATTATAATCTCTAAGCTGTTGAATAAGCCATAATAATTGACTACAGCAACTACCAGCAGCCATATACTCGGCTTCAGTAGTAGAGGTAGCAACACTTGTCTGCTTTTTCGAAAACCATGAAATGAGTTTTGTGCCTAAGAATTGACAAGAACCAGATGTAGATTTCCTATCTATTCTACAACCACCAAAATCAGAATCAGAGTAGCCACTTAAAGATAAATCATCATTCGAAGGATACCATATACCACGATTGATGGTTCCTTTCAAATATTTCAAAATCCTTTTAGTGGTTTCCATATGACTCTCTTTTGGATTAGCTTGAAAGCGAGCACATACACCAACAGAAAATGCAATATCAGGTCTACTAGCAGTTAAGTAGAGTAATGAACCAATTAGACCACGGTAATGAGTTTGATCAGTACACTTACCTTGTTCGTCTGGGTCCATTCTGTATGTAGGTAGCATAGGTACGCCAGCAGACTTGCATGTCTTAATACCATACTTGTCTAGAAGATTTCTAGTATACTTTGCTTGATTTATGAAAATCCCTTCAGGGGTCTGTTTTACTTGAAGTCCAAGAAAGTAATTCATTTCACCCATCATAGACATCTCAAATTTACTTTGCATGAGTGTTGAGAAACTTTCACTCAGCTCTTTGTTAGGTGAACCAAAAATGATGTCATCTACGTAAATTTGGACGAGTAAAATGTCTTTCCCTTCTTGTCTTCTAAACAAGGTTCTGTCTACCTTGCCTTTAGTAAAACCATTTTCTAATAGAAATTGAGAAAGAGTATCGTACCAGGCTCTTGGAGCTTGCTTTAGTCCATATAAGGCCTTCTTTAATTTGTATACCTGATTACCTTTGACTTCGAAACCTGGGGGTTGTTCAACATATACTTCTTCCACAAGAATACCGTTAAGAAATGCACTTTTAACATCCATTTGATATACAGTAAATTTCATGTACGCAGCATATGCAAGGAACAATCGAATGGCTTCTAGTCTAGCAACAGGAGCATATGTTTCATCATAGTCTATGCCTTCAGCTTGTGAATAGCCTTGGGCGACTAGTCTAGCTTTATTACGAACAACTACATCATTCTCATCTTTCTTATTCTTGAAAATCCATCGAGTGCCAACTACATTATGATGTTTTGGTCTATCGACAAGTTCCCAGACGTCGTTTCGAACAAACTGATTCAACTCGTCTTGCATAGCAATGATCCAATTACTATCAGCCAATGCCTCATTAATGGTTTTTGGCTCGATAGATGAGAGGAAACAACACCAGCAAAACAGAGATGGACTAGATTGTTCTTGCGACTCAAAGAGTTGTCGTCTAGTCTTCACACCAACAGTAGAGTCACCAATAATATTTTCAGTATTATGCGCTGATTTCCATGTATTTCTATTCTTAACAATAGTACAGTCATCTATATCATGTACAGCATCATGCATGTCAACATCATTATCATCAGAAGATTTAATGGGAGTAGACGAGTCGACTAGTTTAGGCATGTCAACTGGTCTAGTAGAGTTACCTTGAGCACTCACCTTCTTCTGGTCGTCTGACTCGAGAGCTTTTATAAATGGATTGTAAGCTTGAACGGATTCATATACCTCTGAGTCTTTGTCAGATTCGACAGTTACCTCAGTAGCTTTCTCACTGATCTTGTTGGCAGACGGGTCCTGTTGAGATTCTTCGAAAACCACATGTGGTGTTTCTTCCACACAAAGGGTTGAGTAGTTGAATACTCTAAATGCTTTGCTTGTCGAGGAGTATCCTAAGAATATCCCCTCGTCTGCTTTAGCATCGAATGCATTCAACTTGCTTTTCCCATTGTTATGGATGAAACACTTGCATCCAAATATATGAAAATATGAAACTCTGGGTTTTCTACCTTTCCATACCTCATAGGGCGTCTTACCTAGTGCTTTATTGATAGCACTTCTATTTTGTGAGTGGCATGCAGTGTTGATAGCTTCTGCCCAAAATTTCTGAGGCGTATTATACTCTGTCAGCATGGTCCTGCAGGCCTCCTTAAGAGTTCTGTTCCTTCGTTCTGCTACTCCATTTTGCTATGGTGTCCTAGCTGCACTAGTAAGGTGCTGGATGCCACGCTTAGAACAAAATTCTTTAATATAGCAGTTAATGAATTCAGTACCCTTGTCACTACGGATCTTGACAATTGACTGATTCTTCTCAACCTGTAACTTCTTCAATAGATCAGGCAAAAGTGTTTGTGTATCACTCTTCTTGTGTAAGAAGACTACCCAAGTGAACTTAGAATAGTCGTCTACCACAACAAGTGTGTACCTTCTACCGTTCAAAGTTGGAGGAGTTATTGGGCCATGTTAGTCCATATGTAGAAGTTCAAGAACTCTACTGGTTGAGAGGGATGGAATAGATTTGAAAGAACCCTTTACCTGTTTACCTTTTTGGCAGGACGTGCATACATGTGACTTATAGTAGACTTCATTGGGAATACCTTCCACAAGGTAGTCTCTGGCTATCTTATTAAGAACCTTAAAGTTTAGATGACAAAGGCGTCTATGCCAGAGCCAGCCAAGTTCTTTAGGATTCTTAGTAAGTAGACAGGTGTCCCTAGGACAACTGTTCCAGTTTACTATGTACACACTTCCTTGTCTAATGCCGACCAGTAAGACTGTGTGAGTTCTTTTGTCAATGATTTCACATTTCTGACTCTTGAACTGCACCTTGTATCCACGATCACAAAATTGTGAAACAGAGAGTAAATTGTATTTCAAGCCTTCAACATAAGAAACATCTTGAATCTCTATGTCTCCATTTCGAATGTAACCAAATCCTTTAGTAACAGCAATGGAGCTATCACCAAAAATCACTTTTGGTCCTTCTTGCTCATGGTAGCTTGATAAGAGAGTCTTAGATCGAGCCACTGTCTATGTACCAAGTTTCTCCTGTTGAGCCACCTTTCTTGTATAGATCGAGTCGACCCTGCAGTAGATGATAATACATAATTTAGGTACCCTCCTTGTTTAGTGGGGTCCTTGGGGGTTAGTCGAGTTCAATGGAATCCAAATGTACATTGGAGTCCTGAACAAGTTTGACCTTCTAAGCTTTCGACCATATTTGTTGCAAAATAAGACATTGTTGTCCTTATCTGGCCTATCAGTCGAGTTCGGGTCTACTCTTTGGAGATAGCCTTTTGACTTAATCTCTACTTGAGCAGGCACTTGTCTATGATAGTCAGAGTAAGGTTTGTATGCATTAGGTCCATACGGTTTATAGACATGTTTAGGTCTTTCTTCTCCTTTGATATCATATGACAAAGGTGGAGGATATAGAACAGCTTGTGTACGATATTTTGGACCTTCCTGTCTAGGTCTAGACGAGTAGAGTTGAGACTGCCTTAAGAAAGGAGGTCTAGACTCTTGTCGTCTAGTCTGTACTTGTCTAGTACTAGTCTCCTCAGGATACCAGTCCTCGTATCTGACCTGATTTGGTCGTCCACGATTCCGAGTCCTTTGTTGACTTGTCTTAAACGGAACAGGCTTGTTGTTAACTTTCTTTTTACCACCTTTGGTAATTGGAATGTTAACTCGAGCTTGTTTTGGTACAGTACCTTTTGATGGAGTGTCTATATCGTATATCAATGGTTCTTTTCCTTTATCATTAGTCAAAGAGCTTGAGATGAAAATAGTAGGGTTCTTAGGAACTTGAGTAGACGAGCTGGGTGTCTCAGCACCTATGCCTGTCTTGTCAGCAGGAGCCCTATACCTATCTGACAATTCAAGGTTAACCTTAGATGAGTTAACCAGGTCAGTAAGTTTAAGGTCTAATGTGACAACCTCGGTTTCTAAGAACTTATTACGTTCTTCAAGCTTTTTGAGCTTGCTTTGTAAGACATTGAATTCATGTTTCTCAGTCGCATGTGTCTTAAGTAGGTCTTGATACAACTTGTCTGTCAATGCACACTTGTCTTTGAGTTGTCTCAACTCTTCTTGCAAGCGTTCATTTAGGACTGTTATATTAGGATCTACTTTAGACTGTGCTTCCTTAAGATCAATGATTTCTTGTCTTAAGGTGATGTTTTCGTCACTGACTTCAATGAATGCCTTGTTGGCAAGTAGGAGGTCGTCTTCAACTGCACTAGTAGAGTGCTGAAGACTACTCCCTACTTGGCTACTGGCAGTGTCACTTTCATCAGAATCTGATTCATCACATGATTGGAAGGATGTAACAGATGATACCTCTTGGTCGATTTTAGCCATGAAGCATAGACCATCATCAACTATGAATGCTTCATCGTGATCTGGTTCAGACGGGTAGCTAGATGAGGATGATGGCAACTCGTCTGAGTCAGAGTCAGAGTCATTATTGGCCATCATTGCCTTTTTACCACGGTTGTATCTTCGTTCCCTTCGTGCTTTGCGTTCTTCTCGATCATCAGTACTCAGGTCTGGACATTCATATATGTAGTGACCTGGTTTCTCACAGTTATAGCACACAAGATCATTAGTAGCCTTTTTAATAGGAGAGTTGTTCCTTCGTTTATCACGTCTATCAGAACGAGTAATCTTCCTACCATCAGACTCTCTATCTTGTCTGTTACCTTTCGAGACTTCGTCTCTCCTTTCGGACGAGTTTCGGTCTCGTCTGGTTTCAGACGAGTTCTTAGAAGCAGACCCTCTATGCTCTCTATAGAACTTCTTATATCTTCCGAAACGTTTATTCAGCCTATCAAACTTTCTAACCATGAGGCTTACCTGATCCTTCAGGCTAAGATCAGTGTCTAACTCGTCTTTAACAGAAGCAGACCTAGTCTTAGTCTTAGACCTGTCTATCTTAGACGAACTAGCCTTAAAAGCAACGTTCTTAGATACAGCATGTTCTCTGTCACTAATTACTATGGGTTCATCTTCGTCTAAATCAAACTCATGAGCCTTTAGAGTTTGAAACATAGTCTCTGCTGTCCATACGTCTATATCTTGGGTATTCTTAACAAGCATTTTTACCATTTTCCAACGACTATCAAGGCTTTTGAGAATCCTAAGATTGATTTCACGTGGAGTATAAGATTTACCAAGGACTTCCAAGTCATTCATGATTTTAGTAAAACGAGTATCCAACTGGTCTATTGTTTCACCAGCTTTCATATGAAATGATTCGAATCTTTGGACTGCAGTGGAAAGCTTGCTTTCTTTGATTAGGGATGTCCCTTCACAAATGATAGCTAAGCGATCCCACATTTCTTTGGCAGTTTTACATTTTAACACTTTTCCCAGATACTCATTAGGAAGAGTGTGTAAGATGTAATTCTTGGCCAAGCTATCCAAATTATTCTGTCTCATTTCTTCAGAGGTTAGTTCTGACCTTGGTTTCTTGACGAGAGTACCCACTGGTTGATTTGGATCAAGGGCAGCAGTATTGGGGATCATGGTCACAATTGGACCTTCAGTGACGACGGAGATCATTAAGTCGTGAGTGGAGCTGAAGATGGCTTCCATCCTTAGCTTCCAGTAATCGTAGTCCTGTACCTGGAACTTAGGTAGTTTGTTGGCGCTGATCTCAAGAGACATGATTTCAAGAAATAAGTGCTAAGTAGAGTTATGATCAAGAACAACAGATAAGTCAAGAACAGGGAGCACGAAACACAGATGATACAAGAATATGATCAAGAACACGTATACAAGAACAGTCAAGGACCAAGACTTCACCCTAAGTCTTGAGTCGGTTATCAAGAAACAGCAGTTCGTAAACTACTGCTCTGATACCACTTGTAGGTCCCAAAGTTGAGTTAATAACGAGTAAGCTAGTGAAAATGTCTAGAGGGGGGTGAATAGACTTTTCAAAATTCTTTCGAAATATCAAAGTACAATATGCGGAATACGAAATTATCAATGAGCCCAATTCAAGATTATACTCAACTTAAATTCGAGAACTCTGTTCTATACTCAACTAGTCTAGATCAGTTAAGTAATTCAACCAATTAAGCAATTTAAACAATCAAAACAGTAAAGTAAATTGAACACGAGATTTATAGTGGTTCGACAACTTGTCTACATCCACTCTCACAAACCCAGTTGTGATGTTTCCACTAAACTCTTCCAATCGAGTACAAGTGTATGTTCCTGTCTTTAAAGTCCCAAGAAGAAGACTTAGATCTTCAACAGACTATACCTCCAGATATGTCTACGATCTTACTAGAAATTTTACAAGTATCTAGCACCTTGAAAATAACAAAACAAAAACTAAAAACTTCTCTGATTTTCAGCAGTAGCCTTCTTGATTCTTCACTTGTCTTCTGGCTATCTTTCTGAACTTCAATCAACTCTGAGAGTAAACTTCAATAATCTTCAATAACGTTCGTAAGTAGTAATTCTCAATATCTCAGTAGTCAGTAGTCAATGAATACCTTGGGGTATTTATAGACTTCAAATTCAAGAACTTTCAGTTGTGTAACAACCTTTCTTGAAAACTAACTTTTAACTGATTCTTTTATTCTTCCACGCGTTTCTTCAGTTAATTAGTTATTCCATAACTAATTCTTCAATTTCATCTTCAATACGCGTTTCTGTAACTAACATCAAGTTGACCTGTCTTTGTGTAAGTTGCGCACCTGTCTTGTCCAGTAGTAGTAGTCTGCGTCTTCTACTTGACTTGTGCAGTATGCTTCCAATAGAACTAATCTAGTCCTATCATCTAACCTAACAAGACTAATACATTACATTAAGCTTTTATAATACAAGCTTAGTCAACTTATAACTATACAATGAATCTATCTATTACATATAAAAACATGAGCTCTATACAACATTTATTCATAGCTCAATACCAATCTAACATATATGAACAGATATGAAGTACTTATAAATCGTACTTATCTTTTAATAATACTTGCTTCTTAAAACAACTAGTACTTGTCTTGTGAACTTGTACTTGTCTTGTGAACTCTACTGATCTGTACAAGATGACTTCAACTTAACTAGACTAGATCAGTCAACACTTAGAAAATATTCAAGTCTTCTTTTGGCTTATCAAAACTTTATCTTTTATCTTTTATTCATCATTTAGGATTTGTTCTAGGATTCATATCCCAACACACCCCATGTAGTCTTTGATGAGAATGTGCAGGACTCTGCTGATCATCAGCTCAGTAAGAAAATAGACAAACTACAGCTTCAAATCAACAATGAAGATGATGATACAGGAATGTATGAATCTGTACAAGCATATAATCCTTTCCTGAAAGTCCTAGATCAAGATTCTGATAAAGAAAAGGTAAAAGACAAAGGTGAGTCATCTAAAACTTCTGAAATACAAGAATTGAATGACTGCTCTCCTGTGAACAAATCTGCTGATATATATGATACTGATCTGCATGATAATTTGCATGATAAAAATGATGATAGCATTTCTGTTAAGAATAGAAGGACATGGAAGTCTGCTCATTCTACTGATCTGATTCTAGGTGATTCTAGTATAGGTGTTAAAACTAGAAAACAATTGTTTGATTCCAAGGAAGAACCTAGTAAGTCTCTATTTTGCTGGTGTTGTTTTCTATCATCTATTGAGCCTAAAACTGTGATTGAAGCTTTAAGTGATAGTAACTGGATTATAGCCATGTAGGAAGAACTTAATCAGTTCACTAGAAATGAAGTTTGGGAACTTGTTGATAGACCTAGTAATCATAATGTTGTAGGCACTAAGTGGATTTTCAAGAACAAAAGGGATGAAAATGATCTTGTAGTTAGAAATAAAGCTAGATTAGTTGCTCAGGGCTACTCTCAAGCTGAGGGTATTGATTATGATGAAACTTTTGCCCCTGTAGCTAGACTAGAAGTTATAAGATTGTTCCTTGCTTATGCTGCACATATGAAATTTACTGTGTATCAAATGGATGTGAAACTGCATTTTTGAATGGTATACTTGCTGAAGAAGTTTATGTGGAACAACCACCTGGTTTTGAAGTGAATAGTCACCAAGTATACAGGTTAAAGAAAGCACTCTATGGATTGAAACAAGCCCCAAGAGCATGGTATGATACTCTTTCTCTATTCTTACTTGAAAATGGTTTTACAAAAGGCAAGGTTGATAGAACTTTGTTTAGAAGACAAGAAGGTAATGATATATTACTTGTTCAAATTTATGTGGATGATATTATTTTTGGATCACCCAACAAAACCTTGAGTGAAAGCTTTTCTACACTCATGCAAAGTAAATTTGAAATGTCTATGATGGGAGAAATGACATATTTTCTTGGTCTTCAAGTAAAACAAACTTCAGAAGGTATTTTTATAAATCAAGCAAAATACACTAAGAATTTGCTAGATAAATTTGGTATTAAAACCTGTAAGACAGTTGGTGTGCCCATGCAACCTACATACAGAATGGATCCTGATGAAGGAGGTAAGTCTTCTGATCAACCTCACTATCGTGCCTTAATTGGCTCTCTACTCTATCTAACTGCCAGCAGACCTGATATTGCTTTTTCTGTTGGAGTATGTGCAAGATTTCAAGCAAACCCCAAGGAAAGTCATCTGGAAGCTGCTAAAAGGATATTGAAATATCTAAAGGGGACCATTAATCGAGGATTATGGTATCCTGCAGATGATGATATATCTTTAAGTGGTTATTCAGACTCGGACTTTGGAGGTTGCAAAATAGATAGAAAATCTACTTCAGGTTCATGTCAATTCTTAGGAACTAAGCTCATTTCATGGTTTTCAAAGAAACAAACAAGTGTGGCAACTTCTACTACTGAAGCAGAATATATGGCTGCAGGTAGCTGTTGTAGTCAACTTCTTTGGGTAATACAACAACTCAGAGACTACAATGTTGTAGAATCTAATGTACCTATATATTGTGACAGTAATAGTGCCATTGCCATCACTCAAAATCCTGTTCTACATACTAGATGCAAACATGTTGACATTAGGCATCATTTTATTAGGGATCATGTTGAAAAGAAGAATATTAGGATGGAAAAGATTCATACTGATATTCAAAGAGCTGACATTTTTACAAAACCATTGGCTGAAGTGAGATTTAGAGAATTGTGCATTAGTTTAGGATTGATAGATATGGATTCTGTTTGTATATAGAACTGTGCTAACATTTCAGGTACTGATCTTATACCAAGAAGGATATGAAGCAGAAACTAAGAGCAGTACATCAAAACTCAAAATTCAGAAGAGACAACCCTATGTCAGATCACTACACTTAAAACAGGTAACAAGGTTACTAAAGTGACCTTAATCCCAATGAGGAAGCTGGTAAAGCTGAGGGACACTGAGAACATACATTAAGGGGGAATCTATGATTTCTTAAAGATCCTTTTGTTGACTCAGAACACTAAAGTCATTTTAGTATAAACCTTGATGTGATTATTAAATTAAACATATTGTTACTAATCTGTACTGTTTTACACTTATATCTCATGAACTAACACTTTTACCAAGGTGAAACAGGCACAGAAGAGGAATTCTCCATTGAAGGGGGAACTGATCTGATTACAGATTTGAAAAGTCTACTAATCTGATCTGATTACAGACTATAGCAGTCTACAGATATATTCTGATTAATAAATTGACTTGTCTACAGAACTGTACTGATTACAAAGCTTCTTTGTCTACAGTACTGATCTGATTACAATTCAGTTATTCTACAGAACTAATCTGATTACTGACTAATCTGTCTACAGAAAGACTTGTTTACTACTAATCTGTCTACAAGAAATCTACTGATCCGACAGAGTACTGATCTGAGGATTACTGTGCTGATATCAAAAAGGTGAAATCAGGAAAATTGGGTACTGATCTGAAATCTACTGTGCTGATTCATCTACTGATTTGATTTCTAAAAAGTTTACTCAGCTGATCACAGTACTCAGCTGATCCAGATAAGTAAAATTTTCTTTATATATAAGTAAGAAAATGAAGTGAAATAGTTTTGGAAACTACTGTGCTGATCTGCATCAGAACAATCTTTTGGTTTAGATTACTCTAAGTCAAAAATTGTTCAAATTTTAGATTACTAATAGAGAAGATTAATACACTCCTCTATTTCTAACCTAAAAACTGTGGTGTATTTATCAAACACAAATTGGCTCCAAAATTAAGGATGGTACTAGAATATGAACAGTTTATTTTTAAAACACGGATTTCGAGATTTAATCTCAACCATTCCTTGTGATAATCAAATCTAATCCTAGCCCTAGATTGGTTTTGAATTTGACAAAAACGATCACTCTTCATCGTCTTGCTTACGAGTTCATTTCTGGAAATCTCATAACTTCATAACTACTGAAAAATCTGATTTCTACAAAATTCTACAAATGGCAACTATCAATATTATCAGTGAAACTAACGAAGTTGCAGGGACATTTGATTCAAATTTCTGGGTTCGCGAAAAGGGCATTTTTATAGAAAATGCTGTCTATTTCAATGGCCGACACAATGCTGAAAATCAAGCGATTCTGACAATGTGCGAGGAGTGTGGGCTGAGGAAATTTTTGGAATCATCTCCTCTGAATGTCTATGAACCGGAGGCCATGGAATTTTATTTGCAACTTAAAGGAGATAACAATGGTGTTCACTCCATGCTTTCTGGGCATAAGGTCACTATTACAAGGGAAATCCTAGAAGTGATGTTGGATTTGCCTCAAGGCCCAGTGGACATTATGAATTATAAAGCTGGAGAAGAGAAGGAATGTGTAGGAAGATGGTCAGGTGTTGAAACAGAGTCCTTGACTAATCTGAAGAAGGATGTTCTTCCTACAGGTCTTCAATTTTTGATGGACATAGCCGGAAAGTGCTTGTTAGGGCAACATCATAGCCAGGATGCTCTATCAAGTTCCAAGATTTGAATTATGGCTGCAATCATCGACAGAGTTCAAGGTGATTGGCAAGGATTTTTCTTGGAAAGGTTACTAAATGAGAAAGACAAAGTTTTGTTCGATGAGGATACTATGGAATTTTCGATTAAATCGAAATTAGGGTTTGGAAGCAAGCTGAGTTTCTTGTTGCCGCAATTGGTTAAAAAGCCGTATTGGAGTAATCCCAAGAAATTCCATCATGGAAAATTCTTGATGAAGAAGGAGTCTGTTCGTTTTGAACAAGAGAACCCCTTGGAACAACCTCAAGAACTTGAAGCACAAGAGTCTGGAGCTTCGATGTACCGATCTGATGACAATCAACCTGAAATTAGGTCGAAGGCGAGGCATGATCCGAGCAGTATTAGACCAAGGAGAGGAAGGTCTGCTACAGGTGCCTCAGAGCCAGCAGTCAGATTTGTTGAGACTGTGGTGCAATCAAGCTCAGAAGAGCAAGAGGTTAGTGTTCCTAGTCCTATTGTTGTTCATAAGAGAACTAAGAGGAGAAGTGCTAGGAGGAAGTTAGTTGTTGTTTCTTCTACCCCTTCAAACTCTGAACCAAGCCCAGCTGAAAACCAAAACCCTCAACCTTCATGTTCTGATCAATCAGCTCACTATTTTTCTGTGACTCAGAACACTCCCCATTCATCCCCTCAGAACACTAATTTTTGTCCTACCCCTATTTCTAGTCCTCAACATCAAACTTCACATTAACCTTCACCACATCAATCCCCAACACAGATTCATGATCACTCTACTGAACATGAATTTGAACCTTCTACTGTACCAATTGACATTTCATCATCCCCTGAACCTGAATTTATAACTCCTAAACCTGCTGATTTAATGGAGTACACTATCTGTGATAAAGAGGATAGAATCAGGATAGATTTGAGGATAGCTTTGTTGAAGCAATTTCCTGGGTTGGATGAAAGCTTAGTTGAGTTTGAGAAACTTCTTAGGATTGGCACATGGGTGTATCTTAAGAGGAGTACTTTAAAGGAGAATTTGGCTATTATGGAAGGTATGGGAGGTGCTTCAATCTTTGATGATTGGGAAGCAGAGCAGATGCAAGCAGCTGGTGTTAACTCTTTTCTTGAGCTAGTTACTCCAGAATCTGTAGTTCATCTTGTTGAAAGATTAACTGGAATCAAGTACACTGTTGAAAAGGTTGCAACTCCTAATACAGATGAAGATTTTGTTGGTCCCTGAACGAGTAGTGAATGGGATTAAAGTCTAGAGGGGAGGGGTGAATAGACTTTTAAAACTTTTTCAAGAGAGTTGGGAACCTCTTCTGATTGCTATGTCAGCTGGACTACAAGTCTGCTGGTCCAGATGACTATAGTGATCTGATAGAGGAGGTTATATGCGGAATTATGGTAGGCCTTGTTTAGACTCGTTCTTTTGTTTCTTGTGAAAGTGTTTAACTTGTTTTCTTTAATGAAAGTACTCAGCTGATGCTGGTTTGAAAGCTGTGGCCTTGTTTTGAAGAATATTGAAATCACAGTATGCACTATATAACAGTTAATGAAATGACAGAATGTAAAGTGCAATAAGTAAATAACACCAGGTTTATAGTGGTTCGGATATACGATCCTACGTCCACTCTCACGTCCTAACGTGATATTTAATCCCTTTAATTTACCGCAAATTACAAGGGTCTTGACCTTTATAGTCCCAAGGATAGGACTTTGAGATCTGAGCCGTCCTAACAGCTACGGTCTCCACAAGTGATTGTAAGCACTTGCACTTTGAGGGTTTCAAAAACTTTAACCTTTCGGAGAGGGTTTGGGGTTTTTGAAGAGTATCCAACTAGTGATTCAAGCTTATAATTTGCTTAATCACTTTGCCTAAAACAAATGATATACAATGTGAATAGGTTTCAGGTTCTTAAGGGTTGGATAGAAATCACTTAAGAGCTATGGATAATCTAATGGATTCTGGCTCTTTGAGAATTCTTGAGACAGTATGACTTTAGCTTAATTGCTTGCTAGACTTTGTTGAATTCTCTCGTTGTGACTTCGTACTTGTGATTTCTCATCCTCTTGTATTTATAGTGGTGATTGCTTGCAACTAGCCGTTGGAGTTGACTAGCCGTTGGGGCAATCTTTCCATAATGGCTTGATTCCTTTATTCCAGTCGCTTGATTGCTTCAATCCTGGGATCATGTCAATCTTCTAAATAAGGTAGGTCTTTGTTTAAATTGCAAGATGACTTTGGAATCAGCCGAGTCCTGGAAGAGCACATAGTCTTCTGATCTGAACTTCTAGTCTTCTGACTACTCTTCTGGCCTTGAGTCTTCTGTCTTCTGATATCAGCAGAGTAAAACTCTTCTGATCTGGCAGTTCTTTTGTCCTGCTTTAGGCCATCTTCAATCTGGGACTCCATCAGTCAAGTAGGTATACAAGCACCTTACTTAACTGGTCTTCAAGGATCTCCTAGTCTTCATGTCTTCTACTCTTCTCATCTTGAGGAAGCGCATGTAAGCCGGGACTGTGCTGATCAGCTGATATCTATACAGTTGATCACACAAGACTAGTCTAAGCTGTTCTATACAAAGTCAGCTGATCCTATTACATTTATAAACTCTAAGTGTTTTGGCCATCAAAACTATTCTAACATCAAGTGGGGCTTAGGGTGAATTTATATCCCAACAATTTCCCCCTTTTTGATGAAGCCAAAACTATATATGATAAATGCTCTTAATAAGATAAGATAGGAGTTTATAAACTTCATAAAAACTGAAGTATCTGATGAAGACAATGAGAGTTTGTCTTGAAAGCAAAGATAACTAAACTTGAATATATATAGAGCTTTTACAGATTACAAGTAATAGTTTCTTTAAAGCTTTGAAAGTGGTCTTCATCAGGTCTTCTGATCTTCAGATGCGGAAAGCAAGGTACAGACGAGATCGAACTTCTTCCATGTGCTGCAGGTCTGTAACATTCTCCTCTTCATAGATCTTCTCTAGGATCCTTTTGACTTCAATTAAGTCTGTTCTTCCAGAATCCAGAGTGGGAGGATCCCATTTGGGTTCTTCAGGAGTTAGGATTCTGCAGTTGTCAAGTTCTTTGGCTGTCTTGACTACTTCATTCCAGAACTCTTGATCTTCAATGTTCATGAATTGATTGAACTGGAAGAATTCATCTTCATAGGTTGGGAGAGGGCCAAATTTTCTTACAATGTGGTGTTGAATTTGCCATTTCTTCTTCAGAGGGTACCACCTTGGTAGCTCATCTTGAAGGGCTAAATAATCCACATAGTTGCTATCAAACACCGGAACTTTATCTTTCTGTGCTAGAGCATTTTCTTTCAATGCTTTGTCCTTGAGAGCTTTCCTGAGTTTGGCTATCTTCCTGTCAAATTTGGCTTTGACTGCTTTCGCATCTTTTAGCTTCTTCTGCTTAAGCTCTTGAGCTTCAAGCTCTTTTCTTTTCTTCAACTCTAAAGCCTCTTTCTCTTCTGCAGTAGGCTCTGCTGGAGTTGACTTCTTGCTTGACTTCTGAGCTTGCTCATCTGCTTGTTCATCTGCCTTCCTTTTCATTGTCATCCTCTTCTCAGGAACTTGTTCTGTAGAGGCAGTGATCTGCAGACTTTTGGCAGTTGCTTGAGTGGGAGCTTGGATGTCTTCTTGAGCAATTTCTTTGCCTTTGCCTTGCCTGCTCTTGATTTTGCTTGATAGACCACCCAAGGTTTCATTCAGCTCATCTTGAGATACTACCATTACAGCTTGCTGTGCAGTAGCCTTCTCTAGAGCTTTTATCAATACATCTTCCCCCTTTTTGGCTTCAGCAAGTGCAGCCGCAAAAGGCTTCATGGCATTCAGAATCTCCACTCTCAGAGTTTGTTGAAGAGCCATGGCATTGAATTTGCCAATATGGGTCAGATGAGTGATGCTATGGTCTAGAATCTGAGCATGAGAGTTGGAGGAGGAGGCAGCTTCTAGTTTAGCTGTAAGTGCTTCCAATTTGGTTGCTGTCTCCTTCAGCTGAGTCTGAAGTTTTTCATTCTCTGCTGTAGCTGATTGGAGAAGAGCTCGACCTTCAGTAGCTCTTGCTTCAGCATCTTCAATTCTGTTCTTGTAGGTGTTTTCCATGCGGTTGATCTCATTAGTGTAGAGATCAGCAAACCTGGTGGAATAGTCACCTGCCTTCTTCAGAATGCTGGTCAGATACTCACTTATCTGATTGTGAAGTGATTCTCCAAACTTGTCTTCAATGTCAATGATCTGGTCATGAAGACGAGTTCTCTGCTCCTTAACAGCCTTTTCAACATATCTTCCAAGCTGTAGGCCTAAACCCTTCTCAAAGTGTAGGTCTATTGCAGCCTTGACCTGTGAGCATATGTCTGTTGTATAGTCAGCTGTTGAAGTAGAAGTTGAGGCAGTACCTTGAGGCTTTGGATGAACAATCAGGGCTTTGCCTCTTTCTTCAGCAGAAAGATACTCTTCATTGAGAAATGAGGTAGTGGCCTTAACCAGGTGGGACATGATAGTGTCTCCTTTATCAATGAAGTGATTTAGAGTATCCTTAGGCATGAAGTGATCAGGAATAGTGATTACTTCTCTTTCAATCTCGGTTTTGTCAGCTGGTTCAGCTGAGTCTTCCGCAGGAACGGACGCAACTGAGTCATTCACTTTTGCTATGTCAACTGTCTGCTGATCTGATATGCCTTCTGGGATAGAGGCATCATTAGTTGGAATTCCTAGAATCCTGTGGCATACTGCTGTAAAGGCTTCTTCGGGCAGCAGCTGAGCAAAAGATTTAACTTGAGCAACTTCTTTTTGCTCCATTTCCCAGTCGAGGAAATTAGCTTTTCCTCCCATTCCTTCCATGACCTCAATAAGGTCATCCACATCATCTCTCCTGAGTTCAATCCAGGTGCAGACTCTGAGAACTTGTTCAAACTGAACTGATTCCTCATCAATGCCAGGAATAGTAGACTTGAGCAGGTTTGCTATCTTCATCCTCATTATCTTCTCCCTTGTGCACATAGGATAGTGTACCATTCTGTACTGAGGTTGAGAGGGACCAGCTTGAGCCAGGTCTGCTGGTGCCATGTCTTCTGGAACAGAAGGGACAATGATGGTAGGGGTTTGAATATGTGGGGTAGTTTCCTCTGCTGTGTGAGTATCAGCAGGGATTTGGGAAGTGATATGTTCTTGATCTTCAGTGATCTGTTCATCAGCAGAGTTTTGAGTCTGCTGGTCTGGTTCAGTACATTGATGAAGATCGGTAGAAGGTTGAACCTGTAGATCTTGGACATCTGTTGTGTGAATGTCAGCAGGGGTGTTGGATGGAATCTGAGTTTGATCAACAGAGATCTGTGATTGGGTGTCTGCTGTTTGAACATCAGCAGGGGTAGGCAATAGTGATTCAGGGGTTGAAGTAGGTTGAGCTTGTTCCTCTGCTGTGTGAGTATCAGCAGGGATTTGGATATCAGTGTTTGAGTGGTCAGATGGGTTGGAGTCATCAGAAGGGTTGAAGGATGCAATCGGGGCTATTAACATGGGAGTAGGAAGCCTCGATTTCTTGGACTTTTTGTTGAAAGAAGAATTATTCTTCTTTCTCTTCTGACCCTTTGACAATTTAGAAGGAGTAAAAGTGGGAGAGGGTTTAGAGGTACCTGCCTTCTTCAAGGGAGAGGCAGTGGGAGTGGCATCTGAATCAGATGGGGAGATCACTACAAGAAATTTGAGAAATCGCGACGAAAAAATTTGTCATAAAAACATCATTTTTCGTCACGAAAAGTGTTTGATGACAAAAAAATTTGTCGCAAAGAACGTCACTATATGTGCGTCACAATAGATCAATGCGACGATATTTTGAAGTCGTCACCAAAAGTCATCATTTGATGACGATAAAGGTCATCATCACAATATCATTTCATCTATAGTGACATATAAATCGTCACATTTGGCATCGAAATTTCGTCACATAATATGATATTTCGTCACTAAAGGTTAAATTTTACATGACGGTTTGATTTATCGTCACTAAAGAGATACTTTTTTGTGACGATTGTCCATATATTACTAACATTATTAAATTTTAGTGACGCCATTTTTTGTCACAATTAGATTAACTATTTCGTCATGCTTTGTATAATTCGTCACGAAAAAATTATTCTTTCGTGACAAAATGTTGTTCGTTGTTATATGTGTATATATAATGACGACAAAATTTATCACTAAAGAATATGATTTAGTGACAAAATTTTTATTGTCACTATATGATGTGGAAATAGTGACAAATTATGTTTGTCATTATAATATCTATTTTGTGACGAAAGCGGTGATCATCACTAAATGTTTAGCAGTAGTGACAACATATTTTTTGTCATATTTAAAATCTTTCGTAATGAAAGAATGATCAAATGGTGACTAAAATTTGGTCGTCATTATATATATATAAATATAATGACAACACGTTTCGTCACCCAAAACAAGACTTTAGTGACAAATTATTTTGTGTCATTATATGATAAAAATGGTGACAATTTTTTTGTCATAATAAAATATTTTTCAACGATGAAAATAATATTCGTAACAATTTTTTTAAACTATAGTAACAAAATATATTATCATTATTAATTAACGTATATGACAAAATATTATTTTATCATAAAAAAAGTCATACAAACATTTAGAAAGTAACAACGTAACAAGAAATATTTTTCTATCACTTCATGAAACCAAAAAAAAAAAAAGTATATAACTCTATTCCTTTACCATTCAAAAAAATCATTAACTCCTCCATATTTGTATTCAAAACCTTCACTTGTCTTGAGTTCTTGCACTTGAGCTTCACACTCTTAGAGCTTTCTTTCGTTGCTTTTAATTCTTCTTGTTAGTGATTTGAAGAATCATTTAGTGTGTTGCGTCTGCTTGGAGGTTTGAGACAATTTTGTGTTCAATATATTCTTCTCGTGTTTTTTTTTCACCGGCTCCTGATAATTAAGCATAAAAAAAAAAAGTAAATTACTTTGAGTTGGTTTCAATGCAAAATTTATAAACTCATATCATTTTAAATTTAACAAGAATATGTAGTGTAATTGCTTTGTTGATTTTGACAAAGATAATCAATACAATAATTGGATGCACACAAAACTAGTATTCCTTTCTAACACCATATATTACATACAAGTAACATCCGTCAAACTATCATACAAAGATGGAGGATAGAGAAATAAGTACCTTATTCTCACGTGAAAATATTGTTCAGTTCAATTCTCCTCGTTGCTGTTAAATTCCCTGTAAAAGAAAGGATAACTAAAATTGTACAAAAAACAATAAGAGTGAGATATACTGTATAACAACAAAGTACATGAATTGGAACATAGATGAACCAATCTATTTGGAACAATAACAGTATATTTGTTGCTAACATAACATTACTGAAATCAATACGAGGGAGATAAATTCCCTATTAAGATGAAACAATAACAAAGATGACATTTGAAACACAAATTCACCGGAATATTCGTTACTGAGAGAGAGGCGATCAGAAGAATGGGTTTAGGAAGTGAGGATATTTGAAATTTTTATGTGAATGTAAGATCATGTTAAAACCTTGAATGCCTCGAGAGAAAAATTAATTAAAAAATTAAAATGTCTACTAAGGCAATGGTTTGCTGATGAAATATAGAGCATGCATGTAGCATGTCATATTCTCCTAATATGTAGTGACTTATATATTAAATGTAGCCTCAACATAGGTTAGTTGTAATTGAAGGGTCCATATATATATTTGGCAACTGCATTACAATTTATATACTTGTCACAAGCATTTGCTTAACAAACTCTTACTAACTAGCTAGCTATAAATGTATTAGCAGTGATTTGTGCAAAAATTAGTGAATACATATTCATCATAAAACCATGCAAGAATTAATTACTGTTAATACGATATATATACTCACACACATCACTATTCACTACCAATATATATATATATATATATGTGGGTATGACACACACAACAATAATACTTGGCTATTAATATGGTAATACCGTCAACTTTCGTTTTAATCAATACTTAGCTATGAAGTAGGATTTTATCTTTGTCGCCTCTTTATACTTGATTATTTCTTTTGACTATATATAATTATGATTTAACGTGATATTATATAATGATTTATGGTGATTTCTCATGTACTTTGTCTTGTATAATATATATGTGTGTGTGAAATCCATTTAAGAAGTAGCTAAAGTTAAAGTAGAAATGCAAAATTATTTATCTAGTCATAGATTAAACACAAAATGTTATTCAAATGAGTATAAGCCCAAACACATATCCTGAGTTCTTGAATTAATTATGTCCACCTATGCAAGAGACCCAACAATAAATATGCAACTATGAAACCCATTAACAAAATTTTAGAAAAGTCTGATTCTAATTTATTATTGGCCAAATAATATTCATTGACACAGTAAAAAAATCAGAATAAATAAAGTACCCATTACTCGTCCTTAATATCTCAACCCAAATTCAAATGAGAACAGAGGATCAGAAGAATGCTCCAACCAAATGAGAACAAATTAAGGACAGTAACTATTACTAGCTAGTTACAAATAATTCATGTGCCATTATTTCCAATCAAATAATCTCCAACCAAATTGATTTATCCAAGCAAGTAATCTCTAACCTAAAACATTAGAATGTATTGGCGTTCACAGTTAATAATGAGCTAAAATAAAATTTGTAACCATATCAGCGTGATCATTAATTTCATATAGAGATTAGAGAGCATGCTACAAGTACAATAATATTGTTGAAGCAATTCATCAAACAAATAGAGGGTGTGAAGATTAAGATCCGTGAAGTAAATGTAAGAGTTCGGCCAATGTTTTATCATTTTTATTTGCAGCTATAAACTATGAATTAAGCTAGCCATAATTTAAGAATTAGCAAATTACGTAATTAGAATTGTCCCTTTAAAACCCCTCAATTTCAAATATATAAAAAGAAGCATCAAACCTGCACGGAAGAAATTTGGGATGTTTGAGATTCTTTTTTTCTGTGTTCTTGAATAAACAAATCCGTGAATGATATTTCAGGGCGTGATCATTATTTCCATATAGAGGGCATAACCAAACAAATAGAGAGCATGAAGAAGAATAAGGCCGGTTCAAATCTGTAGCAGATTATAAGCAATCCATCAAGAAGTTTTGAGATTATAAGCAATCCATCAGAGATCAAACGGAATATAAGCAATTTATTAAAAGAAAAAAAAATCAAGAGCGAACCCAAGAAATACCTGTTAATCACACGATGGAGGCACCTCTCGAGGAGAAGGGTTTGAGATTATGATTTGGATATATGAAAAGGAAAGGCGTAAAAGTATAACCTTTTGGAATTTTGGAATTTTGCAAATCAAATTTTGAGAATCCCGCCACTTCGGTAATTTTAGGATTTAATTAATACTGTATATAGTTTACGGTAATTTAATATTTGAGTAATTTAAATTTTATAAAAAATGGTTTATTTTGTTTAGTTTTATTGAATTTTATTTAGTATTTCTAGATTTATTTATTTTTTTCAGATTTTCATTTTCTCGTTTCAATATTTTTTTGTTCTTTTTTCTTTTTTAGCTTTTACTTTTTTTTTTTTGGCTATTAATTATTTAATATAAATTATGGAGTACTATAATTCATGAAATTTCGATCAATTCCTCAAATTCTAAAATCTAGAAAATTTATCAATATAATTTTCATATTGAAAAAATCATGACTTAGGGGTGGGACTTTTCTTTTTTTTTTTTTGGATTTATAGTAATATAATTTTTTTAGATTTTAGTATATATATATATATGTATTTTTTGTTTTCAATTTTTTTTAAATTTAATTAATATATTATTTTTTAGAATTTATTAATATAATATTTATATTTTTCAAGGTTATTTTATACTCCTATTGTAAAATAATTTAAAGATATTTAAAAAAAAAAATGTACAATATAAGATCTGAAGAAGATGGAAAGATTATTGATTAGAAAGAAAAAAAATTCCATTGAAATAATTCATGTTGGCTATGATGTGCATAATGAAGGAGGCGGGAGATCGAGAAACATAGACAATGTTGGGTATAACATATACAAAGTAAATGACGAATGAAGATAAGTTTCTCATAAAGCAAATAAAAAATGAAGAGAAGTTAAAATTGAAAATGATTGACAATCAATAAATCTAACATAGACCACGACAACACCTTGCATCACAAGCGGCGACGGTGTTCAATTAAAACTGAGTGACGAAAAGATTCTCAGATAGGCGACGGTGTTTAATCGCGATGAGATTCTCATATAGGCGACAAGAAATAAAAATGGACAAAAAATCTCTTCTATACCAATCAACAAACACAAACACTTGTATGGAATATTGGATATATCAATATTTGTGCAATTTGATCATTTCATTTGTGGCCGTTTTTGTTTATTTGCGTTGCTTCCTCTTTCTTGCTTACTTTTTCTTCTCACGTTGTCGTTTTCCCATGTTAGACTTTTCTCACTCAATTATTTTGTTGGTTTATCTTGTTGAATTTACGTTTCAATCTGATTAATCAAAATTTAATAAACATTTTAGTTTTTTCCCATTTGTACTGATTTTTTTCATAAAGACCATGTTTGATAGCAAAAATAATTAGACTAAGATTAGGATGATATTTAATCTTTATATATTTTAAAGTATAATCTACACTTAATCTAAATTATCAAACAACTTATAAAAATGAGATGAAGTTAATTTAAGTTTAATCTAATAAGCTATCAATCATTGCATGCTTGTATTCATAAAGTAGCACACTTTTCAATATATTGCGTATGTTATTGTATGAACATGAGTATTTTACTTTATGGAGAAATGTGTGTTACGCGTTCTTTTTTCGAATCTTTTATTCTCCATGCTTTAGAAGACATGTTTTTCTTCTTCAAACCCTTTCTTCTCCATGTTTTTTCCGGTTTTTGCTTCGACTAAACCCTTTTCGTTTTTTTTTTTTTTTGTGTGTGTGTTTTCTTATTCTATTCTTCATGTCTTTAAATATATGTTGTATCTTCATTTTTATACTTAGTTTTGATCATATAGTAACATATATTTTTTTAAAACAATACCCCCTGTTTTCTTAAATAGTACTCCCTCCGTCCTAGGATTTTATGCACACTTTGACCGGCACGGAGATTAAAAAAATGGAATAAAGTGATGTGTAAGATAAATAAAAGAGGGGTATTATTGGTAATTCATTGACTAAAGTGAAAAAGATTTGATTAAATGTAAACTAAAGGAGGGGTATTATTGTTTCCTTATTTAGAGTGTGCAAAAAATGTTGGGACGCTCGTTAAGGAAAGTGTGCATACCTTTTCTTTTCTACGGATTATGTTTTTTTTCAGCCATTACTCCAATTAAAAGTTACTTTTTTAGGGATTTCTTATTAAATATTCACTTCTTTAAATTTAGTAACACAACTTTCTTCTAAAATAAATTATGGAATAAACTATAATTTTATTTCATATAGCAAGCAACAAAATATATTTACAATTGAAAAAATAAAATTAGATTCAATTACTTCATAATCAAGTGACATGCTAAACACTATTTACAATGCGAAAATACAATAACTTGGTTATTAACTTATCTTTATATATTTTTTAACAAAATCCTTCTCAATTAGCTAAGATTGATATGAGGAATAAAAATACAAGTGTAGAGATACATCAAATATATATTTAGGTGAAAAAATAAAAAATTTATGAAGATAAATTGATACATTAGAATTATTATTATAATATTATAATTATATACCAATATATCTTAATTTTGAATGTTAGATTTGCAAACAATTAAACAAAAAAAAAATGGCGTGGGAAACCAAATTGCAAATTGCCGCCTCTTTCTTTTCACTTGGCGCCTCTTCTCCTTTAATTAATTAAAAAAAAGCGGCAACCTCCTATTCTTTACCGCCAATTTTAACTATTTTATACGGTATATAGGTATATATTTGTATATAAGTTCTTTACTTTACTTCCATTAGATCATTTAGTTTATATTTCAATTGCTTTCATCCCACAGAAAATATACGTCTCTCTTTCTTCTAAACTTTCGGAAAAAGTATCCCCTTCTCTCACCACTACGAATTGAAAGAAACAAGAAATCTTCACCCCCTTTCACCTTTTTACACCATAAACCCCCAAAACACAAACCCCCCACAAATCAAAGATTTCCGATCCTTTTAACCCCCCTTTTTTTATATATTGTATAACTCACGGTAAATACCCTTTAAATCACTAAGATGAGTATTTTCTAGTTTTATATTCTGAAATACTCCCTCCGTCCACCAAAAGTGTGCTCACTTGTTTTTTTAGGTCCACAAAAAATACGTTTATTCTATTTAAATAGTTCACTTTTGAATGTTCTTTTTACTTTAATAATAAGATTGAGTATCTACCAAATATATTCTTTACTCGTTATCCCAAATATATTCTTTATAAATAAAATATGAATTTTTTAAAAACATATATAAAAAAAAGTGAGCACACTTTTGGTGGACAGAGGGAGTAACTTATTTCTAGTTGATGTATGAAGTTGTTGTTGTTGATTTAATGGCTTAAAGAGTTTAGCTTGGGAATTTTTCTTTCTGTTTTAATCGAGAATTTCATTAAGAAAGGTTATTTTCCCTTCCATGACTTCAATTTTTTCAAGGCTTAAATTATGCCATCATACATAGAAATTTGTTGATCGTGTCAATCTCAGACTTTAATTAATTTAGATATTAAATGTTGTAGATTTAATTTATTTTTCTTTTTTTTTTTTCTTGAGTAAAAGTAGACAAAAGCAAGGGAAATTGAGATTTTTATGTTGGAATCTTGCGGTTAGGCCACATGATAATTAGTTTGGTGTTGAAATTTTCTTTGCAGGATTTAAAAAATCGTGTGAATGAGATGTAGTGGTCTTATATATTTGAGTTGTGTGTTCAATGTGATATTTTTGGAATGTTACATTTGCGGTTGCCTGTTAATGGCACGAGACTAAAGATTTGGTTGTGTGATTTTGTTCATAAAATTATTTTATTCCTGTTTCAGAATTTCCGCCCCTGTTTCCTTCTTATATCTCATGGCTTGGTTATATGGGTATCAAAATTAAAAACATGGGCCTCTAAAACTATCAGAATCTACCAGTGGACCTCCACATGCATTCAATTGTAAATACCGTCTTTAATTAGTCCCATATTAATAAACCATATAAATTGTTGAATAATTAGTTAAACCCCTAGTTAAAGTATAATTAATTGTTATTCCTCTTCACACAATCTGCATTGGTTTCAATTAGATTATTTGAATCAAATTTATTCTAGTTAGTGTAGTTCAAAGTAACCTCTTTCTTTGAGGGAAAAATCGTGCCTTTAATTAAAAAATAAGGCTTTGATCTACAGTTGCCTGATTTCTAAGATTATTTCAAGATTTCCAGATTATTTCAAGTATTTTGGTTTTGATTCATGATGTATTTTATTTATTTCTTGATTTCGTAATGGCTACCAATTATCTTGCTTCTTGATTTTCATAGATTTGCTTTGCTCAAGATTATTCCATAGATTTGCTTCGCTCAAAATTTGATTTTGTAATGGCTACTTATTTTGATAAGTACGGCTTCTCTCTATCTACTGGAATATAAGCTCGCTTTAGAATATTTTATTGGAAAATAAAAGCATCATCTCCTTTACGGTTCCTCTGCTTCCAAATTTCAATAGTCCATTCCCTGTGGTCCTGCTTCTCCTTCATGATCTTGAGAAAATAGATTTAGTATTACTACTAGTAGCTTGTGGTTTTATGGAGGTTAGTAGTATGAAGTGTTTACTATTATTATCATTGGTTGTTCGTTTGTAGTAATGTACATTTAGTTGGCTGCTCCATTGGTAGTACTTAATGAATATATATACATATATATATATATATATGTGTGTGTGTGTGTGTTCATATTCATTCTTTTTGTTTAAGCCCATGAAAGAAATTTAGGCCTCGATTTTGACATTGCTTTTCTTGTTTGATTTGTTTTTTATTTATAGCCAGATCTTTTCCTTTTTTCTTAGTTTGACTGTTGTAGTACTGATAAGTTTTTGCAATATTCCTTTAGACATCAAGTTGAAGCAAGTTTGTTTAGGTGGCATTTTGAGTTCAGGAGAAGTTTTGTACCTCATTAGCCAAATCTTCTTTAATCTTGTTTCGTGTTTTTTTTTTAAAGTTAGCAAATGAAGATTTACTAGTGATAGTGTTTTCCTTGTGTTTTTAGCTTTTCAACTGTTTTCACTTGTTCCCTAGTTCCAACTTCATTTTTAAGACTCTTTAGCTTTGTCAAAGCTGTTCTAAACTTAGCTTGTACTAGTAAGATTATGTGATTTTAAGTTGTCACCTTCTTAAGCATCAAGTTCCCACAATAATTACACATGTTGATCTTCTGTTGAACTAAGCTCAAAACTGTAGTTTGATTCAATCAATGCCTTGTTGTACTGAAACCTCGTTTTTAATATGGTCAATCCAAATCTTGTCGGAGCATGATCTTCATTGTAAATTGCTACACTACACAAGTTCGGGAATCTTGAAAGTTATTATGGCATTCCCTTAAATTTTGTATACTTGCTGCTTCTTCATAGGTGCTGGAAGCACACCATTCAATTATGCTACATGTGGTTATAATGCGCAATGTTGTTAGGTTAGTTGATTTCGTGAATAAATAAACATTATTGTTTGCACATGTTTACTTAATGTATATGACTTGCATATGTCAATTATTCACCTTTTGATTGCCAAAGGTGCCACTCTTACCACAGGGAATGCAAATGGGTAGTTTGATATTCATTTCATCTTGTGTTTGAATTTGTTGGAGTGAAGGAGAGAGTGTTGTATTGGACTTGACATGGTAAGTGGGATAATGGAAACTGTATTTTGTGATTATTCTTTTAATTAATTTCTTATGGAATAGCTATACGATTATGGACTTGACACGGTTAGGAGAGAGCATCAAAATGGGACCAAATGATGTCGGACAACAATGACTTGGTTAAGTGGTATCTTGTTTTTAGCAAACTGGGTTGGAATACGGATTTCAGATGCTAGAAACGGATACAAATGAGTTTGTATGGTTAATTAAAGTTGGTATTTTAATCATTGCAAAATTATTTGCTGAAGAAGGTAGTGAATTTAACTGTTTTTTGGGATATGGTTTAGTCAGATTTCTAATTCTTTAATATATTTTGTGTAATTAGTCGTATAAGAGTAAGAAATTTAAACAATTTATTATATGATTGCCTTTTTTTTTCCATTGCTTGTTAGTGTAATGGTGTTTGCAATATGTACATGGATGTCACAAAGTTCTCCACCCTAATAAGGAGTATGCTTTAAACAATTCAAAATTATTGATAAGGTTACTCTTATTTTCAAGAGGTAATTGTGCATAGCTTATGCTTATAAATATCTATGACACATTTTTACTTGAGTAAAACTTGTTTGTATGAGCTTGCTTTATCATTTGTTGTACTTTAAGTAGAAAACTTGAATTGGCTGTCAACATTAAAGTAATCTTTTATTTCTACATAACTATGTAATTAGTTCTTCCATTTTTCTTTATGATTAAAATGTACCCCCGGCAAACACTTCACGTTAGTATATGTGTTTGTGTTGATGATAGCTAGGAAACTTTAGAATTTGAATATAGTTTTTGATCTTGTATACATATTGCACTTGTTGAAATATATGACTTGTTATATTCTTAGTTCAATGGTGCATATAAAACATGTTTACGTGTGTGTCCTTAGTTCATCGATGCATATGTTTAATACTATCTATTACAGATTCTTGGTAATTTGTCCCATAACGAAGGATAATTTTGTTGTAGCAATATTGCTTTTGAACAAGATACATAACTTATAGATTTCTTAGGGTTATTAACTATTAGTTTACTGATAGAATAGAATTATAAATTTTAGAAAAATTATTAATATTTTTTTTTTTTTGCTAATGTAATTTTATATATGTGTGTGTGTTTTTTTTTTTAAAGTGTTAAACTTTATTTAACAATGTTGCATTATATGTAAAATGTTATGGGTAACCTGTATTCTTTTTTTTTTTTTTTGAAGCTACACTTAGATTTTTTTTATAATATTTTATGTAAAATTATTTATGTTGTTAGATTAGAGTATATTATATAATTATTTTAAAATTTCAACACAAATGAGTATTCAACAAAAATATTATTCAATTTTTTTAAAAAAAACTATTATTCAAAATATCAAAAGTTTTATAGATTAATTTTATTGGTAAACAACATAAATATTATATAAGAGGTATTATCTAGCTTAGTTTATTAGAGTTTATCATATATTTTAAATGTCTAAAGTTTGAACCGATGTGACCTTTTATTGATTGAATACAACCGATGTGACCTTTTATTGATTGAATACAATATTTATTTTTGTGACGAATATATTAAAATTGTCATGAAATATACTAATTCGTGACAAATTAAATTATTAATAATGACAATAAAAATTTGTCACAAATATAATTTTTAATGACTAAATCCAAATTTGTCACGTTTGTGTAACAAAGGATGACGAAATTCATGCTTCACAAAAAGTATTATGAATACATGACTTTTGTTTGTGAAAAGTGACAAATAATTATTAATCGTCACTATATATAAATATTTGTGATGAAAAAATATGTCACTAATGATTCCGAACAATTAATGACAAAACACAATCTCGTCATGAATATATTATATTATATGACAAATATGATCGTCACTAATAACAATGAATATCGTTGCCAAATATTATTGTGACGAAATAAATGTGTCACTAATTATTTTGAATAATTAATGACAACACATAGCATCGTCATAAAAATATTATTTTTCATGACATAAAATATCGTCACCAATTATTATAAATTTCGTCACCAATAATTTTAGTGACAATTTTTTTATTGGCGTCATGATTTTTTCAAATTAGTGACGATTTTTTTTATTATTAGTGACAAAATAATATTTCGTTACGAATAGAATCATTATTGGTGACAAAATAAAATGTTGTTATGAAAAGTAATTATTAAGTGACAAAAACTAAATTCGTCGCCTTTGACTAATAAATTGTGACGAATTTTGTGTCGTCACAAAAAAATTTGTCATGTAAAGTGTAATTTCTTGTAGTGGATGAGCCCTGATCTGATTAGATATCGTCTTTGTGCTAAGGTCTGATTGTCATCATCATCATCCTCAGCAGCCTTGTTCTGAGCCTCTTCTTTGGCTGGCTCCTCTTCTTCTTCAGCAGAGTCATGATCAGACTCTTTTGCTGCCTTCTCAGCAACATCTTCGGAAGATGCTTCAGCCAACAGCTTCCTCTTCTCTTTTTTCAACCTTGCTGCCTCAGCAAGAGCTTCCTTTCTCAAATAATATTTGGAGATGTGGAAGGTCTTATGAGGTCCCATCTTGTACTTCTTTGGGAGAATATCTGGAAGGATGATGCTCAGCTTGTTGACAAAGCTGACTGTAGCTGCCACCTTCCATACTCTCGATTGTAAGTCCAAAGTGACTTTCTTTGCTTCAAGGGCAATTCTTTCTAAGAATAGTCCTTGCCAGTCTCCATCGATCTGATCCCAGATTGCAGCCATAACTCGAACCTTTAAAGTAGTAACAGCATCATGACTGAATGTGTTACCAAGTAACATCTTTCCTGCAATATCCATCAAGGTTTGGAATTTAGGTTCAAGTTGAGATTTCTTGAGCCCAATTGCATCAACAGCCTTGATTTTTCCACTAGTAAACATCTCCATATACTCCTTTTCTCTATTCATGATGTAGTTGGAGATATTTATTTTCCCCCTTGACAGGCCAAACAATTCCTGAAGGATTTCCCTTGTAACCTTGACTTTGTGTCCATTCATGATACTTTCAACATGAGAACCCCTCATCACAGCGTTTGCATAGAATGCCAGTACGTCTTGTTCATAAACATTAGTTGGTGCTGCTTCCAGAAAGTCTCTGAGTTTAAGATTGACGCACCTAAGCAATATCTCCTTGTTCTCATTTGTGTGTTTGCCTTTGAAAAATAGAGCATTCTCTGTAAAAATCTTCCCTTCCTTGGACCACTTTGCAGCATCCAAGGTGCCAGTGCTCTTGGTCTTCTCGTCGTAAATTTCAATGATTGCCATAGTAGAGTTTGAGTGTTAGGGTTTGAGGGCTTGAAAGAAATTTGCAGAACGAGAGAGAGAGTTATTGTGATTAATTGAGTAATATGAGCGACAGGGTTTGGAAGAGGTTTTAGGGGTGTGAATATATACTCCAGAAAATTTTGATCTAACGGTCAGATTTGGGTTTAATTTGGAGTAGAGCCCAAGATTTCCTTCTTTGAAATCTTAAATTTGCCGGCTGATTTTGCCATGTGGCAATGTTTGATTTGCTGGAAATATGGTACTTGAGTATTAATGACATCATTACCAAAAATAGCCGTTGTGACTAATTTATGGTAAGAATTGATCATCAAGGCCGTTTTTTATAAGAGAATTGCATTCCTTATATAAGCCAATTTGTTTAATTACATTCAGGAATAAATCTAGAATGAATTACATGATCAAGACTAGTCATTATACTCTAAATTGAAGTGATTTGGTCAGCAGAGTGAGGTCTTCTGAGTTCTTCAAGATGTCTGCTGATTTTCCTTGAAAAGTCTTCTGGTCAGCTGAGTTGGTCTTCTGATCAGCTGAGTAGAGGAAACGGTGTTTGCTGTGATGATCCAACCTGGATGGATCCTTCCAGCTTTATTGTGAGTGATGATCCAACCTGGTTTGATGGATCTTTCAGCTCCTTCTTTAAATCAAATGGGACTAGTCTAGATGAAATCCCACTGATTTAACTACTTCTCACCATCGGATGTTCCTCATCATCAGATGGGATGTAGCATCTAATGTGTCCTTGTTGAATTTCTTCGCTTCTCTTGAAGGGAAAGGAAGATTGAAGGGTGCTTCAATGGAGTTGAAGAGAGGGCCATGGACGCAGCCTTCATGTTCTGTTTAGACACAGTAGCTTTTGATAACAAGCTCTCCATGTAGAACTTCCCCCTGGAGAAGAAGCTCTGCTTGCTTGCTACTTTGTCCTCTGCATCTCTTCCTCCTTTAGCTTTCAACAAGAACGTCTCTTCTTCCTTTAGCTTTCATGGGCATACTTATGTTGGATAACCCAAGTATGCTGATCTGCATCATCTTCAACTTCTGGACAAATCTTCATCTCCTTCACCCAATATCTTGGTTGAGGGATGATCTCCATTCCATCTCTTCTCTCGATTATCTCCATACCTGAAACAATTAGAATAGTTAGTGATTTGTGTTCTTAGGTATTCTCATGACTTCCTCCTTTTATAGAGGTAGAAATGAGGTAGTGGAGTGAAAGATGACAAAACTATAGAGGTGATAGGTCTGAATATCTGAAAAGTGATTTCTTAAGATCAACAATGAGATTCTTGATCTAAGGGTTTACATTTAAAGAGATTCAGACTCTATCTTATGGAATGCAAATTTTATAGATTCTTGAATAAGAATTATTTGGAATCCGTACAGTGCATGTATACTGTTGAGTCGGTGAGGATGGTGTATTAATCCAACCAAGTATGACTCATTAATATACTGTATTCTTGTATAGTGATAAAGTATTTTATGAAGAATAATTTAGTACTGTACAAAGATATACATTGCTTAAGTATAGATTACCAATTAACTCTATTCAAGTCTTCTGAATATAAGTATATAATGCAATGCAGATTATAGAGTACTTCATCAAGGATTCTTAAGGTATCTTTGATTCCCCCTTGATTAGATAACTCTATGTTTTCCCTCAGCTCTATTTGTCTTCATCGGGAAAGAACTTACCTGAAGATGAGGGTGTCTATTCACCTCATCTGATCCTCCTAGTCTGCTGCAAAATGTATCAGCTAAGGTCTTCAGCTGATCTTGCTCTTTATGTGCTTGGGTCCAAGAGTCCTAAGCTATAGCATAGGGTCTTGAATCTTTCTTCAGCTAGGGGCTTAGTCAAGATGTCTGCTCTTTGGATATCTGTGTGAATTTTCTCTATCTTGATGTCCTTCTTTTCAAGGTGGTCTCTTATAAAATGGTGTCGAATGTCGACATGTTTGCACCTTGTGTGGAGGACTGGATTTTGAGTGATGGCAATGGCACTGCTGCTGTCACAAAAGATAGGGACTTCTCTTGCCTCTACATTGTAATCTTTGAGTTGTTGAACTAGCCAGAGTAGCTAACTACAACAACTTCCAGCTGCCATATATTCTGCTTCAGTGGTGGATGTTGCAACTGAGGTTTGTTTCTTAGAGAACCATGATATCAACTTGTTGCCTAGAAATTGACAGGTTCCTGATGTGGATTTCCTATCAATTCTGCATCCTCCATAGTCTGAGTCAGAATAGCCACTCAATTCTAGATTGTCATCAGCAGGGTACCATAGTCCTAAGTTGACTGATCCTTTTAGGTACTTGAGAATCTTCCTTGCTGCTTCTAGATGACTTTGCTTTGGGTTTTCTTGAAACCTAGCACATACTCCTACAACAAATGTTATGTCTGGTCTGCTGGCTGTAAGGTATAGTAGAGATCCAATCAGTGCTCTATATTCAGCTTGATCAACTGTCTTTCCGGACTCATCTGGTTCCATTTTGAAAGATGTCATCATAGGAATCCTTGCAGTTTTGCTTTGTAGAGCTTTGAATCTTTCTAGTAGACTTTTGGTATACTTGGACTGGTTGATGAAGATCCCTTCTGGACTTTGCTTGACTTGAAGTCCTAGGAAATAGTTCATCTCACCCATCATGCTCATTTCGAATTTTCCTTGCATAAGTTCAGAGAACTTCTTGCACATCTCTTGATTGGGTGATCCAAATATAATGTCATCTACATATATTTGTACCATTAGAATGTCTTCTCCTTCTTGTATTCTGAAGAGAGTTCTATCAACTTTGCCTTTTGTATATCCATTGTCAAGTAGGAATTGTGACAATGTGTCATACCAAGCTCTAGGGGCTTGTTTTAGACCATAGAGAGCCTTCTTCAGTCGATATACTTGATCACCTTTTTCAAATCCTGGAGGCTGCTCTACATATACTTCTTCTACCAGAATACCATTTAGAAAAGCACTTTTGACATCCATTTGGTATACTTTGAAGCCCATAAATGATGCATAGGCTAGAAATAGTCGAATGGCTTCTAATCTGGCTACTGGAGCAAAAGTTTCATCATAGTCAATTCCTTCAGATTGTGAATATCCTTTTGCAACTAGCCTTGCTTTATTTCTAGTTATTACATCATTTTCGTCCTTCTTGTTCTTGAATACCCACTTTGTTCCTACTACGTTGTGGTTTTCAGGACGATCTACCAATTCCCAGACTTCATTTCTTTCGAATTGGTTTAGTTCCTCTTGCATAGCAGTGATCCAATTGCTATCAGTCATTGCTTCTTCTATGTCAGCTGGTTCAATGTTGGAGAGGAAAGCACACCAGCAGAACATAGATGATTGAGAATTCTGATTCGGTTGTCTTCTTGTCTTGACACCTGATTCTGCTTCTCCTAATATGAGGTTTGATGGATGATTGTTCCTCCATGTATGTCTTACAGGAGTATCTGCATTAGATGAACTTGGATTCTCATCTGTTCTATTGCCATCAGGAGGGTTGACTTGATTTGGTCGATCATCATCTGTATCTTGAGTGTCAAAGATATCATTCCCCCTTGCATTTGGGATTGTTGCATGTTGATTGTGGGTAACTTGTTCAGCTTGAGTTTGAGATCTAGTGACTGGTCTGAGTGGTTTATCTTCCTCTGGTTCTTCAGGGAATGGTTCATTGACTTCAATAAACTCATCAGACTTCTTCTTGATCACTAGTTTCTTCATCTGTTCTGCAGCTGAGGTTGTTTCTACTGCACTCTTTTCACAAGATTCATCAAAAACAACATGTGGTGTTTCTTCCACAAGAAGGGTACGTTTGTTGAATACCCTAAATGCTTTGCTAGTTGAGGAGTATCTCAAGAATATCCCCTCATCTGCTTTGGCATCAAAAGCATTCAACTTACTTTTCCCATTGTTGTGAATGAAACACTTACAACCAAATATATGAAAGTAAGATACTCTAGGTTTTCTTCCTTTCCACAATTCATATGGGGTTTTCTCATGGATTTTGTGAATACCTGACCTGTTTTGAGTGTGACAAGCTGTGTTGATAGCTTCTGCCCAAAGCTTCTTAGGAGTAGAGAATTCAGCAAGGAGTGTTCTTGCAGCTTCTTTGAGTGTTCTGACTCTTCTTTCAGCTACACCATTTTGTTGTGGTGTTCTTGCTGCACTTGTCTCATGCTGAATACCATTAGAAGTACAATATGCAATAATATAGGAGTTAATAAATTCAGTGCCTTTGTCACTTCTAATTTTCACAATAGGCTCTCCTTTCTCTACTTGGATCCTCTTTAACAGTTCAGGAAGCTTCTGCTGAGTTTCACTTTTCTTGTATAAGAAGATAACCCAAGTAAACTTGGAGTAGTCATCTACAACAATAAGAGTGTATTTTCTTCCTGTTAGGGTGGTTGGAGTGATTGGTCCAAAGAGATCCATGTGTAATAGTTCAAGAACTCTGCTGGTTGATGCTGTCTTCTTGGTCTTGAAGGAGACCTTTGTTTGCTTTCCTTGTTGACATGCATCACAGACCTGATCTTTACAGTAGAGTTCATTAGGCAGACCATCAACTAAGGATTCCCTTGCTAGCTTGTTCAGAGTCTTAAAGTTCAGATGACTAAGACGTTTGTGCCATAGCCAGCTGACATCTTTAGGGCTTTTCACAAGCAGACATGTATCCTTAGGACAGCTGTTCCAATTTGCAAGATACATACTTCCCTTTCTAGATCTTGTTAGAAGGTTTTGTTTTGTTCTTTTATCACTTATGAGACATTCATCTTTAGAGAATTTAACTGAATAACCAGTGTCACGAAAATGAGAAACAGATAATAAATTAAACTTAAGACCTTCTACATATGATACATCATGTACCTCAATGTCACCATTTCTAAGGGTGCCATATCCTTTTGTGTTACCGTGCGCGTTATCACCAAAGAAGACTTTTGGACCTTTCTTTTCTGTGTAGTTGGTCAGCAGGTCTTTGGTTCCAGTCATATGGGTTGAGCATCCACTATCTATGTACCATATCTCTCCTGCTAGACCTCCTTTTCTGTATAGGTCCTTCCTTTCCTGCAAGAAGGATTAAGTCTTAGGTACCCATTTTGTTTTGGGTCCTTGGGTGTTAGTACTACCCTTGGGAACCCACATATACATTGGTCGTTTGAACAACCTTGAGCACTTGAGTTGTTTCCCTCGGGCATCACAGAACCAAATCTTACCAGTTAACACCTTGGACTGATCTGATTTGTTGTTTGTGTCAGCTAAGTAATAGTCAAATGGTTTTCCTTTATAGGAGTGAACATACAATATCTTTTGACTAGTTACATTCGGCCTGGGTGCATTAGCTGGTCGATGCACACGATTATATGGACCATACTCTTCTGTTCTCACAATATCATAAGAGATAGGGGGTGCAAAGAGAACAGATTTGTTTGAAGAAGATTTCTTCTTCTTGGTTGGAGCAGCATACAGCTGAGACTGTCTCAGACGAGATGGTCTAGGCTGTTTGCTGTTCCTCTGTATAGGTTTGAGGTTAACTTTTCTTTTACCATTTTTGGTGTTGGAATAGTTAGCCTTAGTTGGTACAGATGCCTTTTGGTTGATATTGAGTTCATTGTGTTTAGAACACTCACCCTGTTCATATGTCTGAGTAGTGCACTTGTTAGGTGTACTACCCCCAGCTGGAGAGGATGTTGATGGATTAAGTTCATAGCCTAAACCCATCTTATTGCCATTTGATCTATAATATTCAGAGATACTTTCAATAGTAGTCGAGGCTTTATTGAATTCTGATATCTTTTGATCTAGGCATTCCTTCTCCTTTTCTAAGAGCTTGTGTGATTGGAAGAGATCATCGAACTTAGATTGTAGTATACAAAATTCTTTGGTTTCTAAGGCTTGAGTTTCTAACATCCCCTCATACAACTGAGTTGTTGTGGTATTTTCTTCCTTAAGAAGTTCCACTTCTTTGGTCAACCTTTCATTCATGGTGACTAACTCAGGGGTGTTATCAAACTTAACCTTTTTCAACCTAGCAATTTCTTTCCTTAAATCCTTATTCTCCTCTTCCACTTCTATAAAGGCTCTAGTGGCAATATCCAGATCACCTTTTACCTTTCTTAATGATTGATAATAGGTGTCTTCTGATTCGCCTTCAGATGAGTTTATGTCATCTGTTTGTGAGAAAATAGGTGAATGGAAAGTAGTAGTGTAGGAATTTACCTCATTTTCTCCTATGGCCATCATAGCTAGATCGTCTGAATCATCTGAGTAGATTTGACAGTCTGGTGATGTAGGAAGTTCATCACTTTGATATTCAGATTCTTCAGTCAGCATTGCTTGCTTATCTGAATTTCTTCTATCTCTCCTTGGCCTTCTTTCTTCTTTGTCATCCAGCTCAGGGCATTCATAGACATAGTGTCCTGGTTTACGACAATTGAAGCATGCTCCAGGCTTTTGATTTGAATTGCCTTTCCTTGGAGGTGTGGCATCTCTTTTTCTGGAGCCTCGGCTGTCAGATGACTCCACATCCTTTCTAGGATGTCTTTCTGGTGTTCTTTCTCTGGAACCACTGGAGGGAGAACTTGCTCTTCTATCTTTGTAGTTTCTATAGAACTTTCTATATTTGCTGTTGAGAGTGTTCATCCTTTCGAATCTCTTGATCATAAGAGCCATTTGTTCCTTCAGACTCATGTCTGATCCTTCACAGTCTTCTGTTTTCAGAGAGGTCTTGCCAGATGAGGTGCTTGCAGCTTTTGTATTTGCTGCCTTGAAAGCTACAGTCTTGGAAGTGGATGGAGTAGCAATAGGTTCATCATTTTCTGAGTTTTCTTCTCTTTCAAGATCATATTCATGGGCTTTTAGATTCTGAAATAGAGTCTGTGCAGACCACTCCTTGATATCTTGAGTATCTTTGATGATGGTCTTCTTGAGTCTCCATTTCTTGGTTAGAGAGTCTAATATCTTTAGATTTTTCTCTCTATTTGTATATTTCTTGCCCAGAGATTCTATCTCATTGATGATCTTGGTAAATCTATTGTCTAATTGATCAATAGACTCTTCTGGTTGCATTTTGAAATGTTCAAACTTCTTGACTGCTGTTGTCAACTTGCTCTCCTTAATCAGCTCGGTTCCTTCACAGAGGAGTGTTAGAGCATCCCACATTTCCTTAGCTGTTTCACAATTGATTACCTTTGCAATGTACTCATTTGGAAGAGTTTGCACGATGTAATCTTGAGCAATGCTGTCAAGATTTGACTGCTTCATCTCTTCTGGTGTGAGATCCTTCATCGTCTTGGGGGCTAGCTCTCCAACTGGAACTTCTGGATCACCATTTGCAGTGTTGACTGCCATGATGGTGATTGGACCTTCGGTGATTACTGACCACATCTTGTAGTGGACTGATGTGAGATTCTTCCTCATCCTGATCTTCCAGTAATCATAATCCTCCACTGAAAACTTAGGCAACTTACGCATATTAGCACTCATGCTGTATGAGTTTTTGAAAACAAGTTTTTTTTTCAAACGAAAAAGATCTGTTCAAGAGGACTACAGAGAGACTCCCTCAAGTCTTCTGATAATCTAGAGACAGTAGTCCGTTAGAACCACTGCTCTGATACCACTTGTTGGTCCCTGAACGAGTAGTGAATGGGATTAAAGTCTAGAGGGGAGGGGTGAATAGACTTTTAAAACTTTTTCAAGAGAGTTGGGAACCTCTTCTGATTGCTATGTCAGCTGGACTACAAGTCTGCTGGTCCAGATGACTATAGTGATCTGATAGAGGAGGTTATATGCGGAATTATGGTAGGCCTTGTTTAGACTCGTTCTTTTGTTTCTTGTGAAAGTGTTTAACTTGTTTTCTTTAATGAAAGTACTCAGCTGATGCTGGTTTGAAAGCTGTGGCCTTGTTTTGAAGAATATTGAAATCACAGTATGCACTATATAACAGTTAATGAAATGACAGAATGTAAAGTGCAATAAGTAAATAACACCAGGTTTATATTGGTTCGGATATACGATCCTACGTCCACTCTCACGTCCTAACGTGATATTTAATCCCTTTAATTTACCGCAAATTACAAGGGTCTTGACCTTTATAGTCCCAAGGATAGGACTTTGAGATCTGAGCCGTCCTAACAGCTACGGTCTCCACAAGTGATTGTAAGCACTTGCACTTTGAGGGTTTCAAAAACTTTAACCTTTCGGAGAGGGTTTGGGGTTTTTGAAGAGTATCCAACTAGTGATTCAAGCTTATAATTTGCTTAATCACTTTGCCTAAAACAAATGATATACAATGTGAATAGGTTTCAGGTTCTTAAGGGTTGGATAGAAATCACTTAAGAGCTATGGATAATCTAATGGATTCTGGCTCTTTGAGAATTCTTGAGACAGTATGACTTTAGCTTAATTGCTTGCTAGACTTTGTTGAATTCTCTCGTTGTGACTTCGTACTTGTGATTTCTCATTCTCTTGTATTTATAGTGGTGATTGCTTGCAACTAGCCGTTGGAGTTGACTAGCCGTTGGGGCAATCTTTCCATAATGGCTTGATTCCTTTATTCCAGTCGCTTGATTGCTTCAATCCTGGGATCATGTCAATCTTCTAAATAAGGTAGGTCTTTGTTTAAATTGCAAGATGACTTTGGAATCAGCCGAGTCCTGGAAGAGCACATAGTCTTCTGATCTGAACTTCTAGTCTTCTGACTACTCTTCTGGCCTTGAGTCTTCTGTCTTCTGATATCAGCAGAGTAAAACTCTTCTGATCTGGCAGTTCTTTTGTCCTGCTTTAGGCCATCTTCAATCTGGGACTCCATCAGTCAAGTAGGTATACAAGCACCTTACTTAACTGGTCTTCAAGGATCTCCTAGTCTTCATGTCTTCTACTCTTCTCATCTTGAGGAAGCGCATGTAAGCCGGGACTGTGCTGATCAGCTGATATCTATACAGTTGATCACACAAGACTAGTCTAAGCTGTTCTATACAAAGTCAGCTGATCCTATTACATTTATAAACTCTAAGTGTTTTGGCCATCAAAACTATTCTAACATCAAGTGGGGCTTAGGGTGAATTTATATCCCAACAGATTTGTTTATGGAAAGTGAAGAGAAAGGTGTTGATGAAGCTGAGAATGCTACTGAAAAAGATTTTATGGAAATTGATGAGGATGTTGACAATGCAACAGAAGTGTTTGAGAACACTGTTGTGATTGAAGAAACAGAAGCCTTGGAAAATCAAGAGTTAAATGCTGAAGAGATGGAAAGCATTCCAATTCACTCTACTGATCCTATTATTCCTGAGGATGTGCAGGAACAGATCAGAGCAGTTCCTGTTGAGAAGGAATCTGAGAATTCTGACTTTGAAATGTTGAAAAAGCAGAATGCAGAGCTTCAAGCAAAATTGGAAGATGCTGTGAAGATGTTTCATGAAGCTACTGACAGAATGAATAAGATGAATTCTGAACACTCTTATGAAAAGGTTATGGAGCATACAATGTCTAAAATTTATGATCTTCATAGATTGCAAGAGAAGAACCTGTCTCAAGTGTTGCATAAGAAGTTGGAGCAACACATATCTTCCTTAAAAGAGTGGCATGATGAAGCCAAAAAGGGGGAAGATAAGACAAGGAGAGTGATGGAACAAACTTAGTCACAACAAGCTCAGTTGGTTGTGAGTCAGGATGAGTTGAAAGAAGAAATTGCTAGTCTGAATGAGAAGATCAAACTAAGGAAGCAACAGAAACAGCAAGGTCAAGAAATTGTTGAGAAGAGACCTGATATTGCTGAAAGTTCGATTCAGAAGAAGAGAAAGTTAGTCTTGTCTGATGAAGAACAAGAAGAAGAAGAAACTGGTAGACTTACCAGATCAAAAAGCAGATTGAAAGTTGGTATTTCAAGTGAAGAGCAAGAAAAACTTGAAGTTTTGAAGAAAAAGAAAACTGAAGAAGCAGAGCTGAAAAAGAAGAAAGAAAAGGATATCAAGTTCTTAAAAACAAGATTTGATAACAAAGTTGCTACTTTGAAGAAGAAATTAAATGCTCAAAGGAAAGCTGAAGGAAAAGAGTTTGATAAAAATTTTCAGGATGAGAACTTTGTGGATTTTATTGTTTTAACAGAAAATATGGAACATTGGAAGAATCTGAAAAAGAAGTGGCAGATTGCAAACTTCATTGTGAAGAAGTTTGGTGATCATTCGAGCAAAGAAGCTGAATTTATTGATTTTGAAGAGTTCATGCTGAACATTGATCAAGAGTTTTGGGAAGATATAGCACAAGTTGCTGCTCGTGCTGGAACCAAGATCTTGTGTCCTGAAGAACCAAATTGGGAACCTCCAAGACTGGAAAATGGAGAACCTGATCACAAGGAGATCAACAACATAATTGCTGAGATTATCAAAGAAGAAGGAATAACTGATCATCAACATATGATGGATATTAAAGCAAGGATGTATGTTGCATTCAGAATCTGAAGATACAGAATGAAGATGAAGGACAAGCTCAGAAGATAACATTTCTTTATTTCTATATTTTTTTTGTGTGTTACATATTTTGTCAGTATGTGTAATATGTGAAATATCTGATCTGATTGTGAATATGATATGGTTTCTGAATTGATGAACTGTTATGATTGACTACATACTTAACTACTGATTTATTAACATTTAAGTAGTTTTGGCTTCATCAAAAAGGGGGAAATTGTTGGGATATGAATCCTATAAACAATGTTCTAATTGATGAAAGTATGTTTTGATGGCCAAAAGCAACTTAAAGTTAATGATATATGTGGTTCTAAGTCATCTTAACTAAGCCATCTGATGAGAAACTTAAATTGAGATTACTGATCTTAATGCTAACTTAAATAAGTTTACTGGTCTTATTTAGTAATATTAAGAATAAGATTACTGATCTTAACTGAGTCATTTGAAATAAGATTACTGATCTGAGTATGGAAACTGAGAATAATTTTAGTGATCTTATATGAGATATTTGAAATCTGAGTTACTGATCTTATATACTTACTGATCTTATATGCTTACTGGTCTTATATGTAAGTTACTGATCTTAGGTGTTTACTGATCTTATTGTTTACTGATCTGATATATGAACTGTTAGGGACTAAGCTGATGTTTTGTATTGTATAGACAGCTTATAGTATAGGACTTAGTTGTACTCATCTGTATATAGTTCAGTTGATGTATAGATAGGTTTTATATTTGTAAGTTTGTATTTTATTGTATTCAGCATTGTAAAAGTTCAGAACAGTAGATTAGAACTAGATTAGAAGAAGATCAGAAGACTAATGAAGACTCAGAAGACTACTTCAGAGTAAGAAGACTTCAAAGAAGAGTTGAAGAAGAGCTTAGAAGAAATCTGGAGAAGTTTTGAACAGTTTTAAGTTACTGTGCTGACTGGCTCAGCAGAGTAAAAATCCGAAGAGTAAAAATCAGAACAGTAAGTTACTGTGCTGATTTGGTGAATTTGAAGAATAAGTTTGGAAAGCTTATTTAAAGTGTAACTGAAGATTTATTGAAGAAATGCTGACTTGGAAGTTGGAAGGAAGTTACAAAGTCGGTTACAAGAAGAAGTTACAAAAACAGTTTAGAGTTAGTTGAGAGTTAGTTCACAAACTGCTAACTGTCATACTAAATTCTACAAATACTGTGTGATCTCCTACTGCTAAGACTACTGATCTAAAAGCGTTTACAAGCAATCTAAGTCTACAGAGCACAAGGAAAAACTCACAGAGTTGAAGGAGATTGAAGAAGAAGAGCCACTGAATTGAAGAGAAGAATCAAAGGCTATTCACAGAGAAGTTTTACTTTTCAAGTTTAAGTTTGTATGTTGTAAAACAAGTGTGCTAGTTACTTGGAAAATTACTAGTAGATCGAAGATATACCTGGAGGTATAATCGATAAGATCACAGTCTTAATCTTGGGACTTTAAGCCACAAGAAACTCAAGAAGGAAGAGTTAATAAAACATCACAACTGGGATTGTGAGAGTGGATGTAGACTTATTGGTCGAACCACTATAAAATTCTGTGTTCTTTACATTTTCTGTTTGATATTTGTTTGAATTGTTTAAACAAGAACATTAAGAATTAACAAAGATAAAGATCTAAAGAAAAGTTGAGTATAAACTAGTAAGGCCCATATTATTCTGAAAGTACTGATCTGAGCTGAGTAAGCACAGTACAGTACATAAGAAGACTAAATTCCGCATTGCATATTCTGATATTTTGAAAGATTTTTAAAAGTCTATTCACCCCTCCCCTCTAGACTTTTACTAGCTTAATCAATCTTAACTCAACTTTGGGACCAACAAAACGTTTTATGTAGTGGAGAAGGTGAGATATCTAATGGGTTATATGTATTAATGATATTTTAATTAATACAGTTGTATTATTTATACTAGTTTTAATTTTGAATAAAATTGTATAATATCTCATTACGTGTTTTTCCTTGTATAATGAAATATATATATATATTTGTATATGACATATTTTTCTGTTTTGAATTAATATATATATATATATATATATATAAATATTAATTTTTAAACGAGTCAATTTTATAATATCATTACTTGTTTTTCATTGTATGTTATAAGATTGCATATTTGCACTTTTAATTGCATGTGTATCTTATCAAAATTATATTCACCATATTCCACACTAAACTATTAAGACTATAAAATACAACCATTTAATCATATGTGTGTTATATATCAGTCAATTCGATTATGCTAGATTTAATGATGTAATTCTCTATTATTCGATCTCCAATTTAATGGGGAAGAAAGGTAGTATGTTACGGCATATAAAATGACTATTAACTCAAGTTTTATAATAGGGAAGTTTGAACATTTCATTTTATTACTTCTAATTAATTAAATACATTTAAATAATGAAACGTTTGTTACTACCTGCTATAAATGAAATATCATTAAATATCATATTATGGTAAATTTGCATTGTTCTGCAGACTTTTCGTTTATTTTTAATAATTTTCATTATTTATGCAATTCAAACCCATAATATGCAACCAATATAAAGAAATATGCAGGATTTGGAAAAGTCTCATATGCACCATACACACCAATTTGATTTTGGTGCACTCTATTTTTACCCATATCCGCTTTTGACCCGTATCCTACCCAAAACCTGAATTCGGTCTTATTATATAAAGGTAAAAAAATTTTAATTTAATTTTTTATTGTTTTCAAACTTTTAGCCTTCCCGCGTCTCTCTCTCTCTTCACGTTTCCTTCATTCTGTTCTTCGGTTGTGATTTTTCTCTGTTCTTCTTCTTCTTTTCCAAGCAGCTCGATCTTCTCTTTCTGTGATTTTTCTCTATTCTTCTTCTCCAAGCAACTCGATCTTCAATTTCTGTGATTCAACGATTATTCCTTTTCTGTGATCTAAAGATTCAATTTCATCAACGACGAAAAGATTATTCAAAAAAAGTTATTCAGTATGTCTGATCAAATCGAAAAAGGTATCGTTTGTACTTTTGATCAATTTTCATATATTTTAATTACAATTGAAGTGAATTTTCTTTTTTCTGATTTGAATTTTGATGAAGTTCATCGTATACCCTTTTTTGTGTTTTTCAATATGTGTTTTGTTGCTCTGTTTTTTTCTATCTGTGTTTTTGTGTTTCTGTTTCCTCTTATTAGTTTACTATTAAAATAAAGTAATTTTTAATAATATCTGTAACAATTTTTATTATTTTTTACAGGAATGAGTGTGACAGAATTTCCAGATAGAAATGTTGATGAACAGATTGAGCAGATATCTTATGAAGAAGAAGATATATGTGATTTGACATTAATTGCAGAAGATAATTGTAACTACTGAAAAGTGGTAATCTCTATTACTGAAAAGTGGTAGATATTTTAACTGAAAAGTGGTAATATCTATTACTGAAAAGTGGTAATCTCTATTACTGAAAAGTGGTAATCTCTATTAGTGAAAAGTGGTAGATATTTTAACTGAAAAGTGGTAATCTCTATTACTGAAAAGTGGTAGATATTTTAACTGAAAAGTGGTAATCTCTATTACTGAAAAGTGGTAGATATTGAAAAGTGGTAATCTCTATTAGTAAAAAATGGTAATCTCTATTACTGAAAAAGTGGTAATCTCTATTAGTGAAAAGTGGTAATCTCTATTACTGAAAAGTGGTAAATACTGAAAAGTGGTAATCTCTATTAGTGAAAAGTGGTAATTGTAATTACTATAAATTGAAAAGTGTAATCTCTGTTTGCTGAAAGTTGTTAATCTTTAATAGAGAAAATTGTTAATCTTTAATAATGGTAATTTGCTGAAAAAATACAAAAGTGGAAATTCTATTACAAAAGTGGAAATTCTGAAAAGTAGTAAAAAAGATTTGCTGAAAAAATACAAAAGTGGAAATTCTGAAAAGTAGTAAAAAAAATTTGTAATCTCTGTTTGCTGAAAGTTGTTAATCTTTAATAGAGAAAATTGTTAATCTTTAATAGTGAAAATGGTAATTTGTTGAAAAAATACAAAAGTGGAAATTCTATTACAAAAGTGAAAATTCTGAAAAGTAGTAAAAAAATTTTGCTGAAAAAATACAAAAGTGGAAATTCTGAAAAGTAGTGTTTGCTGAAAGTTGTTAATCTTTAATAGAGAAAATTGGTAATTTGCTGAAAAAATACAAAAGTGGAAATTCTGAAAAGTAGTAAAAAAATTTACAGGTCATAGACAGGTTTCGAACTCACAAGGATGACATTGTAACCGTTCCAGCAGTAATTATTTTGTTTAAATTCTTCTCCTTTACAAATAATAAGGGTTGATTGGTGGCATAGTGTGCACGATGTACACTGTGCACCAGAGACCAACTCGCAGAATTTATGTTTGTACTTCCGCAATAATCTTAAGTATGCAAACAATCTTATTTCTTTCTGCAGAAATACTTATTTCGTATTTTTGTTCTACATTACTTGGTGTCATATTATTGTTGTTTCTGTATTCATTAACAACAAAAAACAATAAAATTAGGGAAATTCTCAAATGCACCATGTGCACCAAATCAGGTTTGGTGCACATGCTTTTGTCCTTATCCTCCTATTCTAACTTATGGTTATAATTCTATTTTTTTTATTAATTAATTTATAATCTATTACTTTATTAATTAATTAATAAATTAATAAATTACAGTCCTTTCAAACTTTTTTTTTTAGTTTTTTTTTCGTTTTTTTTTTAGTTTTTTTTTTTTAGTTTTTTTTTTTTCGTTTTCTTTTTTTCGTTACTCACCCCACTTTTCAATAATAATAGTTGCTACTTTTCATTAATAAAATTTCCACTTTTCACTAATAACAGTTACCACTATTCAGTAACAAAATTTCCACTTTTCACTAATAATAATTACCACTTTTCAGTAACAAAATTTCCACTTTTCAATAATAATAGTTACCACTTTTCAGTAACAAAATTCCCACTTTTCAATAATAAGAATTACACTTTTCAGTTAAAATATTTTTACCATGCACTTTTCAGTTAAAGTGTAATTCTTATTATTGAAAAGTGTAATCTTATTATTGAAAAGTGGTAGATATTTGAACTGAAAAGTGTAATTCTTATTATTGAAAATGGTAGATATTTTAACTTAAAAATGTAAATTTTATTATTGAAAAGTGATAAATATTTTAACTGAAAAGTGTAATTCTTATTATTGAAAAGTGGAAATTTTGTTACTGAAAAGTGGTAGATATTTTAACTGAAAAATGTAATTTTTATTATTGAAAAGTGGTAAATATTTTAACTGAAAAGTGTAATTCTTATTATTGAAAAGTGGTAACTATTATTATTGAAAAGTGGAAATTTTGTTACTGAAAAGTGGTAGCTATTATTAATGAAAAGTGGTAATTTTGTTATGAAAAGTGATAATTATTATTAGTGAAAAGTGGAAATATTAATTAATTAAAACGGGTATATTTAATTATAAATTGTACAGTTAAAATTATTATTAAAATTGAAAAAATGTTATTCTTATTATTGAAAAGTGGTAGATATTTGAACTGAAAAGTGTAATTCTTATTATTGAAAAGTGGTAGATATTTTAACTGAAAAATGTAGTTTTTATTATTGAAAGTGGTAGATATTTGAACTGAAAAGTGTAATTCTTATTATTGAAAAGTGGTAGATATTTGAACTGAAAAGTGTAATTCTTATTATTGAAAAGTGGTAGATATTTTAACTTAAAAATGTAATTTTTATTATTGAAAAGTGATAAATATTTTAACTGAAAAGTGTAATTCTTATTATTGAAAAGTGGAAATTTTGTTACTGAAAAGTGGTAAATATTTTAACTGAAAAATGTAATTTTTATTATTGAAAAGTGGTAGATATTTTAACTGAAAAGTGTAATTCTTATTATTGAAAAGTAGTAACTATTATTATTGAAAAGTGGAAATTTTGTTACTGAAAAGTGGTAGCTATTATTAGTGAAAAGTGGTAATTTTGTTATGAAAAGTGATAATTATTATTAGTGAAAAGTGGAAATTTTATTAATGAAAAGTAGAGACTATTATTATTAAAAAGTGGAAGTGAGTAACGAAAAAAAAACAGAAAAATTAACAAATTTGAAAAAAAAAAGAAAAAAAAATCGAAAAAAAAAACAGAAAAAAAACGAAAAAAAAAACAAAAAAAAAACAGAAAATAAATTGAAAAAATAAACAAGTTTGAAAAAAAAAATCGAAAAAAAAAACAGAAAAAAAAACGAAAAAAAAAAAGGAAAAAAAAACAGAAAAAAAAAAAGTTTGAAAGGATTTGAACCTGTGACCTCAAACTTTTAAAAAAGTATCTATAACCACTAGAACATTCATTACTTAATTATTTATGTTTATCTTTATAAATAGATATAGGATTGGTCTGTGCATTAGTGTGCACGTGCACGCTGTGCACAGGAGACCAACTCATAAAATTAATTGAAAAAAAACATAATTTATAAAGTATACGTTACAATATTCATAATTTTCATTAATTTAGGAAAGCTTTAATTTCGGAAAGTCTTAATTGATGCGCAATTTTCGAAGAACTGATACACACCGATTTAAATTTTAAAACTAATTGACTTTCTAAATATTAAATTCATAATTTAAATAGTAAGGGCATGATGGTACATTTTTGTTACATTTTAATCTTAATTTGAAACTATTTTAAACCATGTCCTTATTTAAAAAATCACTAGGTGGAAAGACCTAATATGTGAAATCCTCATTATGTAATCACAAGCTAATACTGATTGTGTTTGAAATGGGTTGAAAATTGTGAATCGCGATTTGAAAATACCAAAAATTCTCTCAATCACATTTCTTAAAGATTGAATAACTCACTTGCATTTTTGGGGTGACGACCTTGACCACCAAAATCGGTCAAAATCGTATGATATGGAACAGCACGTGCTAACTTTAATAACTTTAAATCTCACATTGTGAATAAATGTTCTTGAGATCTTAAAGTTAGCATTAATGCTATAAAAATTAGGTCGATCGAGAATATATTATTGCTAACCTAACGGTGTCAACTGTGCCGATATACTATACTTTTTAAAGAGAGAACATAATTTTAAAATACAGAGATGTAATTTTTTTCACGATAATAATGATGGTGAAGAATCTGTGATAAGAACAATAGTTACGTTTCTTGATTTTATTTCGTTTGAAGAAGAGCAGGAAGATGGACAACTTTTCGATTTTGTAAACTGTGAGGCTGTGTAGGATTTTGTGGTTCGAAATACAGCAAGAATGTCTGTTTTTTCTCAACTTTTCTGGGCTGTGATAGCCATGAACCAGTTTTATAGTGTAAAATTCTGAAATAATAAAAACTTTTATAATGTTGTTGTATTGTACTCCCTCCGTCCCATATTAATCTTCATAGGTAGATGGACACGCAAATTAAGAAAGTGTAATAATGAGTGAAGTTTTGAGGGGTAATTTTGTAAAACTTTATGTATAAAGTAAATAAATGAGTTGACTTTTGTGTATGTGTGGAGATAAAGTAATGGCATTTGTGTAAAATTGAGGTTATTGTAAGGGTGGAGTTTATAAAGAATTTTCCATTTTAAGGGTATGAAAGTTATTGTGGGACGGAGGGAGTATATCTTTTTGTTTCAAATAACAAGTGCTTTCGAAGGAGACTAATGCAGTAGGTTAGTAGTTGAAATTTTGTTGTTAGAAGAACAACAAAGTTTTTTTTTTCTTCTTCTGAGAGAATCCGTTGAAATCTCTGATTTTTAGAAGAGATTTTGAATAGTGAAATTTATTTATATTTTTTTAAGGAGAATCCAACGAAATTCATAGAGTATTAAAATCCATAGATTGTTGAATACCTAAAGATTTCTAAAGGCTTTTTAAAATCCGTATTGAATACCTCAAAATTTTGAAAGATTTTAAAAATCAGGATTGAATACCCCAGATTTTAAAAGTCCAAAAAAATCCAACAGAATTTCAATGGAATACACCCCTAAATCATGACCAACTACAATTATCAAATAACAAAACATAACCTAGATTTGAAAATCAAGTTTTTAAAAACCTAAATTTGAAATATTCAATTCTTAAACTAACATCATCAACAATACATATGTACCTAAGGTCCTAAATTAATCATTTTCCTTATTATTTCAACTGGTGAGGGCTTTTCCCTTGCTATTGCCATCTCCATTTCTCAAGTTTTTTTATTGTATAACATACATATAAGATATACGTACATACAAACATCACAACCTACAAATTTAAACATCCTAACTTAAAAACTAAACATTTTAATAAAAAAAACTTAAAACAAACTAGAACTTAACTTCGTCGATTGAGTAGGGGACGAGTTGCTTTGGTAGGTGCTTTGAATTTGGAGAAGTTTGAATAAAAGAAGAGAAAGGGGTGTATGTAATTTGAGCAAAAATTATGAGATAGTGAAGGTAGAAAGAGTAGTTGTGGTATTTCATGGAAGTGAACTTAAAATTGGAGCAAAAATCCAATATGTAGTTAAGTCATGTAATTTGCACGTAACTATAAAATATAAATCACATGATTCAAAACAAATAAATTAATGCAAACAATTCGGGTCAAGTCCATACAGAGCACAAAGTTTTGACTTTAAACGGGGACTCTGTAAATGAACATGAAGATTGATCTACGGATTAGTAGATTATTGTACCGAATACCGAAACATAAAAAAAGATAAATAAATACAAGAATACGTGTGAAGGAAGCATCGAGTCATTACAAAAATTATAGACTGGTAATAGATTAGTTAACTTTTTGAAGCATTATGCTTTTATTTTGCTTAAACATTAAACTAAATTTGTTAAAAATCTGAATATATTTTTATGTTTTTTCTATAATTTATTATTCAAAAAATTGAGTTAAATCTGTATATAAGATAAAAAGTTAGGTAGGAAGAGTTAGAGTCAAAGAACAAAGCTCCAGAACATTGTTGAATGTTACGAATAGAATGATACCCTTCCCTAAAACCTGCAAATACGTACTCCCTCCGTTACATAATAATTTTCACTTTCACACCCTTTTAAAATTGATTTTTCCTTTTTTTATAAATTTTACCCTCACAATATTCTCAATTTTACATTATTTTTTCTCTACAAAAAGTTAATTCATTTTTTTACTTTACTCATAAAAGTTTACAAAATTATCTCTCTAAACTCCCATTATTATTACACTTTTTTAATATTTGTGTTAATCTACCTATAAAAATTATTATGAGACAAATGAAGTAGTTTTTTCTTATGTATTTTCTTGTGAACCATAGGCCTTCGCCACGAGGGATTTCTACCTCGTTTATGAATAACTCGCCAAAGTCCGTAGACCTTATATAAATGACACCCTCATGAATTTCAATAATTATTTAACAAATAATTTGATTTTAAAATATTTTAGAATGAAACAAAATTATCAAAAACAAGGATGCATAAAAACTACTCAAATACGGAATCTATATACTGCGAGTATTTTTTAAGAATGTTATTTAATTTTACAACTTTTGAATTTTCACCAATACCCTCATATCCCCATCTCCACCCCCTATATAAAAGGGAGTTTGTTTTCCTGTTCGATTGTATTCGGGTGGAATTTGTCGTCTATATTTAATTGATGCTATTTGTCATAATTCAGTAAAATTGTTTAATTCTTTAAATATAATTTGTAATTAAATTATTGATTGAACTTTTAAAAATGATATTAATTTTGAAATTTAATTAATGGACTAATTTTCTAAAATTCTCAAAGATACCATACATTAATAAAAAATTAATTATATATTAAATCAATGAAATTAGGTAAGAAATGATTTCAAAATTTTCATTTCTTTTTTATTCTTTAAAAAAAATATGATGCATGCATTAAATTACTAATATATTTTCATATGCTATTTGATAATAAAATTTACACATTTACTCATTTTAATTAAATAAAATAATGTACATATATATTTGAGGATCCTCAAATATAGGCAACTCATTTTAAAAATAAAAATTACTAACCCTTAGCGAATAGACTAAGAAGAAAAAATATTTTGACTTGGTAAACCAATTTAGATACGATAATCTTTTAAAGTTACCTAAATTTCGCTTCTTAAAACCAATACGGAATATAATAAAAAAAAAAATTGTCAAATTCTTAATATTAGATCCCTTGAAAATAGTCAAATCATTATATATATCTATCCTGCAATTTTTAGGTATAAATACTTGAAATGCTAAAGCAAAGAAACTAACACATAGAGAGCCAAAAAAAAAAATGGTGAAAAAATGGAAATCTACATTGTTGGCCGTTGGATTGGAACTGCTCCTCCCTGTTTTGGCCACTCTCCCTCTATTTACAACTTCTCAACTGGCAAAGAAAGGTTTTCTTATTCTTATATAAATTATATTAGCCTTACAACTTCTCAACTGGCAAAGAAAGGTTATCTTGGCATTGTTCAATGGAGGCATTATGCTTTACAGAAATAAACCTCACAAGGTCAGCCTTTAATTTATCACCCTATGTTAATTATTATCGGATGCATTCAACAGAATTTATATTAGATCATTTGTTTCCTTGAAATTATTAAAGTAACAATTATTTGACTCAGTACTTGGTGGTTCATAATGAATCAGTTTTATGTGCTATGAACTAGTCTTATGTGCACTTAATTAAATGTTGCAATAAATTTGTTCAATTTAAGGACGGACTAATTTGAGAGATCAATCTCAACGTCCACTTACGTTAAAACGAGCTTTGTGGTTAATTTTTTTTTTATCTTAACAGGAGAAATTGTATTACTATATTTGGTTGTCATTGGTTGATGTGTCAGCTAATTTTTTTGGTAAGTCATGTGCATGTCTGCTCAATCAAAAATATATACTCCTTGTCCATCGAGAGTTGTTCAAAATTTTTTTAGTAACTTTCGATAGGACAAAGAAGTATATTATTTTGCATATACTAAACTAATTTGTATTACATATTAATTAAATTAAAAAGTATAAGTTTATAACTTGTATAAATTTTACAGTTATTGAAGCAATACAATACACTTCTCTTACCAGCGTGGTACCAGCGTGGTACTTCTGGATGTTACTAGTCTCCTTATTTTTTAAGGAAAAAATTAGAGTTCAAATTGGAGTTCGAATTCTGGTTGGTATAGCCATTTGTGTTGCTAGTTATGCAATCGTTTTTATCTCCGATGCTTATTCTGTTAAGTGAATTAGGTCAAGTAAGTACTCTCTCAATTTATTCAATTAAGCTAATTTATTTTGTGATAGATAAATTATTCTATGCAATTGAGTGTATATATACACTTAATTTTAATGTTCAGTTTATCCAAGTTAATCTTTGAGTCAATACTTTAACTCAATTTATTTAACTTAATTTATTGAAGTCGAATTTCAATTGTATAGGTGCAACACATTGCACTCAAAGTATCAATTTAATGTTACTCAATTTAATTCAATCATGCTAATTTATTTTGTGATTAATGTTATTATAGGTGCTACCGACCTTCTTAAAGGTGATATGCTTATTATTATTGGGGCAACACTTTCTGTTGTTAGCTTTGTCATTGAGGTAAATTGGCGAAAAAAATTATTTACGTAACTTTTACAATTTTAATTTTTTTTAAAAAGAGATAAAAATTTAATTTAGTTAGAGGACATTGATGTTGGAATTAGGAGTGTTCAAAAAAAGATCGGTCCGGGAAATTTTGGATTCCGGTCTTCCGGACAGGAACCGGACCGACCGGTTAGATTCCGGTCCGGTCTCCGGTCCGGGAAATTTTGGATTCCGGTCTTCCGGTCCGGTCCGGACCGGATTTTTTTTTTTTTTAATTTTTTAATTTTTTTTATATTTTTTTACTAATACACTCTCAATTATTTTTCAAAACCAAGTAATGTGTTGTCTTATTACATTTTTTACAAATATATAATTTAACAAACATATTTAATTTATTTTTAGGGTTACATTGACGTAATGAAGAGCAAACACTTTAATTTTCATACACAAATTCATCAATCTTGTTCTTGCTTCCATAAATTAAAAAAAAATTAAAAAAAAAAAAAAAAAACAATTCCGGTCCAACCGATCCAAACCCGGACCGGATAGATTCCGGTTCGGTCTCCGGTCCGAACTTTTAGTAAGATTCCGGTCCCGGTCCAAACCGGTCCCGGTCCGGTCCGGTTTTGGACCGGTGCACACCCCTAGTTGGAATTCTCGTATTTTGCAGGACTTTATTTTAAAAAAAGATGATGAGGTGACACGCAATGCTTTCGTGGGCATTTTTGGTGCAATTTTAACTGCTCCCCAAATGTATTAATCCTTTTAAAAATTATAAATGATTTTTTCATGCCAATTTAATTAAAACTTATACTTGTTTATTTATGAATGTTAAAGTCATATATGAACGTAGTGATTTCAAATCCATTCTCTCCTCACCTTTGACGGTAACTTTATATACTTAATTCAACACAAATAGAATTTAGAAGAACTTAATTTGACATCATCTTAATCTTTTTTATTTTTACAGATATTTCTGGCTATTGGATTTTCGTTATCCATGTTTTTCATTTACTCAGGATCCCATTTCTTTTATAAGGTACCTACTACCCTTAATTTCATTAATTTCATTTTTAATTAGAGAAATTTGCTCTTAAACTATATATATATATATATATATATATATATATATTTTGGATTCTGACGTATTATAAACGTGTTTTCATGCAGATTGAAGGATCGATAATGCTAAATCTGTCCACTTTGGTCATTTGTTATATATGGATTATTCTATTTCGTATCTTTGTATATCATGAAAAGGTCACAAACAATCCTCTAAAGAAAAAATTAAAGTTCAAACCATCCTTTAAAGAAAAAATAAAAGTTTTAAGTTTTCTTTTTAGTAACTAATTCAAACCCAATTTCAACAATTTTGTTCAGGTAAATTGAATTTATTTTAGTTTTCTTTTTAGTATCTAATTCAAACCCATCAATTTTGTTGTTCAGGTAGATTGGATCTATTTTGTAGCTGTTGCTGGTATTACACTTGGATTTGGACTTATACTTTTTTCACGGTATGACCTAAATACCACTTTTACCTTTTTTAATTTTCTTTACACATGTAAATATATTTGCATTATTGTTGATTATGAACAACAAAATTGCAGAAAATATAAGATAGATTCAAGCAACGTCGAGGAGGCCAATCTAGGTCAAGGTCGACACTCAAATAATGTCGGAATTTCAAACAAAAATGGACATAAGATTTCCAGTGTTGGGTATGTTACATGTAATGCATAATTAAAATTCAAGGGATGTGCAAAGTTTAGATTTATTAGATTTTTGGACAGGATATTAAAATTTCAATATCTTGAAGAGTGATTACACTATTACTGCAAATGATATGGACTATCATTTGGTAATCCAATTTTTTTGGACTTAATATGACTTTTTTTGTTGCATTTTAGTATTATTTTTCGTTCAGATTTTGGTTATGAAAGCATTCTATGCCAATAGATTTCAATAGGGTGTCTATTTTTATTATTGTGCAAAACACTCTTGCTTGTGTGTTTGTAAATGCTTTGACGTTTCGTTTCTTTGGTAAATAAAATGTTTTTGACGATATAAAAATGTAATATCTCAATATTCAGATTTAGTATTGTTTTAAAAAATCTAACAGTAATCTCAAATAAAAAATAATATTAGAATATTTTTTAAACACATTTGTTTGTATTTTTACATTGAATTATGTAATCAGATTTTTTAAATCATGTCATACCTATTTTCATTAAAAAAAAAAATTGCAAAAAAAAAAAAATTGCAAATCAAGAGAGAGCGAAAAAAGGCGTACTGGATTTGATAGCTCTGACGGACCCATGTAGACTTAGAGGGGGACGGACCCATGTAGACTTAGAGGGGGCAATGGATCTTCCACTAATTTTTGTTTTTTATATATATATTTATTTTATTTTGTATTTATTCGTACACTTTCTTTATTGAATATTGAGACGTTTCAAATTTTTTTGCACATTATAATACGTAAATAATCTACAAAATTAATATTTTTACTACATTATTTTATTTTTAAAATTGTCACTCATTTTATGTCCACTAGGAGTGTAAACGAGCCGAGTAGTGCTGAGCTCGAAATTCGACTCGATTGTTATACTCGAAGCTTGAAACTCGACTCGACTCGGTCGAGCCTAAAATTTTAAAGATCGAGCTCGACTCGATAAAAAACTCGAGCTTGACTCGACTCGATTACCTATATAATTTTCAAAATTAATTTTAAAATATATTTTTTTCTAAAATAAATTCGAGCTCTACTCGACTCGATTACTCGTATATAAATATAAATTAATATATTAATGGCAAAATAGTAAATATTGTTCAAGCTCGATTAGACTTGCGAGCCTTTCGAGCCGAGTATTTATGAGCTCGAACTCGAACTCGGTAACTACTCGAGTAGCTCGAAACTCGACTCGACTCGATTAACTTCGAGTCAATTTTGATCTTTTTTCGAGTCGAGCACGAGTAGCTCGCGAGTAGGCTCGACTCACTTACACCCCTAATGTCCACATTCTTTTATACACCTCACTAAATCACCCAAAATACTCCCCTACATTATTTTATTTTTAAAAATGTCACTCATTTTGGGTCAACATTCTTTCGTATACCTCACTAGATCACCTTTAAACCACACTAAATCAACCAAAAATACTTCTCATTTATTTGACCTAACACCTCACTAAATTCCCTTTAAATCTCACTAAATTACTCAAAATACTCCTCATTTATTTGACCTCACACATCACTAAAAATTCACATTTCTTAAAAAGTGAGTCTGTTAAGGTATGCAAGTCATAACGAGATAGGAGGAGCATATTTTAAGTTCTATATTTGTCTAATAGTGACTAATGTCTCAACGAGAATGCACGTTAAATTTTTAACACCATATAAATTTAAATTAATAAAACGAGGTCTATTGAAAATTTTATAATGAATTTTTATTTGTAGATATAAATATAATATTATTTTGTATTTATAGTAATGCAAATCGAGCTCCCCAATCTAAAATTTCTGCGTTCGTCACTGTCTAAAATCAACTTCGATTCTAAGCTCGTTCAAAGATATACATATCTAAAGTTTAGATATAGATAATTATGTATAGCCTAATAATAAGGAGTTTTCCTACACCTCATTTGTAGTTTACTTGAGACAAAATTTAAATACGAAATATCATAAATCTAATTTCATGATTCAAACAAATTAATATCTAGATATTAGAAATTGTGATCAACTTGTTTTGATTCACTAAGTTGACACATATACACTACAAACAAACCCTCCTTTCTAAATCATAGAAGCTCGTTGTTTGGTTTAACCAAAAATAGGAAGTATTTGTTCTTACAATAATAAATAGAGCCAATTGCACTTGATAGTGTATCGAGCTCAATGTCTTATTCTTGGGACGTAAAATTACAAGTCCTTTTCGGTAAATGAATTAACTTCACTATGAGAGTGAATGTAGGTTTGGAGGCCGAACCACTATAAATACTTGTGTCGTTCTTTACTGCTCTATCGCTTTTTATCGTTTACTTTACTTATACTCAATATCGATTTAAAAGCTTTAAGTGTAATTGTCAAAACACACTTGAAACGTGTACATCACAACATTAAGTCAGTTGACAGCATTATCCATCTCTTGCATGATTTTTCAAAGATATTCTTCAAACACATATGACTCTAAATAAATCAAGGGCCGCACACATTTTTGCACTAACAACTGTGTTAGATAAATATCAAACTGATTTGTTGTCTGTGTTATCTGTAAGTTAGTTATCTCTCTGTGTTGTTCGACACACGCACTCTTATTCTGACCGTCCATCTGATTGAAAGAAAAATATTTTTAAAAAAGGGGCAAAAAAGTCTATTCACACTACCCTCTAGACTTTCTACAACACTCGTATAAAAGAAACCAAAAAAATTCCATAGCTTCACTAACCGCAATGTCGACACACCCATGCCAAACCATCGGCTTCCCCATTGATCAAAAGTCTGGATTGTGCAAATGAAACGAAATTGATTGATAAAAAAATTAGAAATCATATGCTCGAAGCAAACAATACCCGTTAAATTTTGGAGGAGAAAATTTCGGATCTTCTTATCTTTTGCAAATTGCAACAACCATAAATAAAAGTCAAGATCAATCGTTGTGGTTAGTAAGCGTGCATCTTCCCAAATCCCAAGCCAGTTTTTACACACGATTAGTTTTATGCTGTCGTCTCAAGACAATAAAAGGTAGATCATATAAAAGAAAAGAAACCTAGGACCATAAGCTCACAAGTCGAGCTAGAGGCTGGAGTGCAATTAAAACCTTACTTGGGAAAACCCTCCTTAAGGATAAAACCCAGGTCAAGGAAAAAGGTACGCTCCTCTAAAAGTAAATGTCTATAAAAATCATCATATAAATCATTATGCATAAATGAGAGTAAAAAGTCCGGGGGGTAGCCTCTCCAGACACAATCAAGGCTAGTCTTAGCCGCAACATCCGCGCCTGGTTGGCCTCTCTGAAGACATGTGAGTATCTGATGTGAATGTCCTATGTAAGAGGGTTGATTTGGCTCCAATGGCCTTGCATACCAAGGAATAGAGGGATTGGTGCTCATAAAAGTGTCAATCCTGAGTGTCGAGTCTGACTCAATCCAAATGAAGTGTCATCCCTGATCATGTGCATACTTGATGGCCATAAGAGCAGCTGCCAGCTCAGCCTCAAGAGAAGGCCCCAACCTACCTTAGTGGCAACCACAGCCACAAAGAATCCCTTGAATGTCCTAAAAACCACCCCCGCATGTAGGTTACCCGGGGAAGAAGTAGCACTGCCGTCCGTGTTAACCTTGTACCAACCCAGTTCAGGAGGGAGCCAAACCACAGACGAGCCCTGTTTCGTCGGTCTATGTCTGCTCGAGACCCCAAGGCCCGGATAATTAGTAGATCTCGAACTGTACCGTCCGAATAACCCATACCAATGGTGTTTGCCTCCTTGATACTTGAAATGATTTGTGCCATGCATTTCCTAACAGAGGGAGAAACCCCATCGAAAATCACTCCATTCCGCAGGGTCCAGATTACCTAAATAATTGTGACGAAACTCGTCCTCCACAACTCCAAAGACTACTGGCCCATCTGAACTTTAGTTACCTGAAGGAAGATGTCTAGGACTCTGGTCTCAGTGTCAATCGTGACCCCAAACATGTGGGTCAAGCTGCTCATAAACTCCAATGTGAACGGGCATTGGGCCAGCAGATGATCAAGAGATTCTGAATCTCTGCGACACAACACACACATCGATGGACCCTGGATCCCAAAAGACTAGAGTCATTCCGACGTGGGCATGCAACTTGCCCCAAACTGCTCTCCAAATCGCAGTGGAGCGACACATGGGTATGAAGGTGCCCCAAATCCATGACGCCCAACTAGGCCTGGGCAGGGGTGACATGAGCAAGTCATATGCCATGCTGGAAGAGAGTTCCCCTGAAAGTGATGCCTCCCAAATACGTCTGTCAGATCCCTTAAGCATCGTGATATGCAGAATATCCCTGACAATCTCCGTAAAACTTGTGATAAAACAACTCGGGAAGTGCCAACAATCATCATAGAAAATATCCCCAACCGTGGACGTGAGGGTAGACACGAACCAATTGGACAGACCCATCCTCTCAGAAATAGTATACCTTAGCTAGTTGTCGTGTTAAAAGTTGACTTGGGACTCTCGACCAATCAGCCATCTCGAGCCATCCCGAAGTCTTGTAGCATGTAGACGAAGGCCCGGACCAATAGAAGAGACTCTACCATAGGGTTTCCGCAGGAACTCCGTATCTATCGATCTATTTTGAAGAATTCAAAATTCTTTATCTCGAAACTGATGGAAGACATGCAAGTATACATCAAATGTTGTTTAGAAATAAGTTTTTTAGAAATTAATATACAATTTTATTTTCACGCTATTATTTAGAATGGAATAATAACTTATAGAATTGTCAAATAATTATTTTCTTAGATTATTTATTTGTTCTTTGAGTTAAAAATCAATTTATAATAAATTACTTTTAATAAGTCTAAATAATAAAATTTAAATATTTTTAGACCCGTAATTAACTGGTATATGTACTAGTATTCTATTTAAAGGGAAAGTCTCAAATACACCATACACACCAAACCTTATTTGGTGCACCCACTTTTTTATTTTTTACCGGCTTTCTCCTCCCTCTTTTTTTTTTCTCTCTCCCACATTTATAACCCCAACAGCCCACATCTGTAACCCCCGCAACCCAGTTTCTTTCCTGAATTAATTATTCTCGATCATTTACCCACGATTTTAATGACGTTGCGAATCAGATCGAAAAGGAAGCGACCTTAAATTTGGGGCTTCAATCCTGTTGCTTTCGCTGCACTTCTAGATTCTACGTCCTCCTGCTCTGTTGTGCCGCCGAAGAAAGTAATTGTAATATCTGGGCTACAGGCACCGTAAACGCAGGCTCTTTTTTTTTTTTTTTGTCGGGAGCAGGCTCTCTTTCTACCTACATCTCTCCACCTTTAAATTCCTCTACATTCTTTGATTTTTTGGTTTAATTTTATTTTTACATACTTAATTTATAGTTATTGGATTATTATGTCTTGTAAGTTGTAAGTGTATAAATGTGTTGATATTGGGTCGGCAAAACCTTCCGCTGAGTAAAAAGACATGTTCCCCTTAATTTAGTGAGAAGTTTCTCGTTGAAAATTGATAATTTTTTTTATTAAAAAATGTAGTTCTTTTTTATTGAAAAGTGGTAATTTTATTATTGAAAAGTTGTAACTAATATTACTGAAGAGTGGTAATTTTGTTATTGAAAAGTTGTAACTAATATTATTGAAAAGTGGTAATTTTGTTATTGAAAAGTGGTAACTATTATTATTAAAAAGTGGTAATTTTGTTATTAAAAAATGTAGTTCTTTCTTATTGAAAAGTTACTATTATTATTATTATTATTGAAAAGTGGTAACTATTATTATTGAAAACAAATATTATTGTTAAAATTATTATTAAAAAAATGGTAATATTTAGTATTGTAAAGTGGTAAAAATTGTTGGTCACAACTTAAAAGTGTTAACTAATATTATTGAAAAGTGGTAACTATTATTATTGAAAAGTGGTAATCTTGTTACTGAAAAGTGTAGTTCTTTCTTATTGAAAAATTGTAATTTTGTTACTGAAAAGTGGTAACTATTATTATTGAAAAGTGGTAATTTATTTACTGAAAAGTGGTAACTATTATTATTGAAAAGTGGTAATTTGTTTACTGAAAAGTGAACTATTATTAGTGAAAATAAATATTAGTGTTAAAATTATTATTAAAAGTGATAAATTTGTTACTAAAAGTGGTAATTATTATTTAAAAGTGAACTATTATTAGTGAAAACAATATTAGTGTTAAAATTATTACTCACTCTGTACGTCCGCCTATAAACTTCTCATTTTACCATTTTCGTCCGTCTGTCTATAAGCTTCTCATACCATTTTTGGTAAGTACTTTTTCTTACACTTCACTTTATATCTTACTTTTTCTCTCTATTTCTCTCCTCTCTCAATCACATCACTTGTACTATATTTATTATTTAATCACTTTTCTTAATTTCTGTGCCAAAAAGTAACGTGAAACTTATAGGCGGACGAATGGAGTATTAAAAAAAAAGTAAGTGAACTATTATTTATGAAAACATACATTAATGTTAAAATTATTATTAAAATTCATAATTTGTTGGTCTGATGCACACTATGCACATGAGATTAACTCATTTTCAAATATTAATTTTTAAAATTAATCTTATTAAAATTATTTTATCAATTTTAAAATTATAATTATAATAAATTTAACTTTCAAGTAGAAGTCAAAGTGATCAAGATAGTTTTAGGGGGTGTATTCAATTGAGATTCTATTGAATTTTTTTGGACTTTTAAAATTTGGGGGTATTCAATCTGGATTTTTAAAAGTCTTTCAAAATTTTGAGGTATTCAATACGGATTTTAAAAAGTCTTTAGAAATCTTTAGGTATTCAACCATTTATGAATTTTAATACTCTATGGATTTCGTTGGATTCTCCTTAAAAAATATAAATAAATTTCACTATTCCAAATCTCTTCTAAAAATCAGATATTTCAACGGTCAGAAGACTCCGAAAGAGAAGAAAAAAAAAACTTTGTTGTTCTTCTAACAAAATTTCAACTACTAACCTACTGCATTAGTCTCATTCGAAAGCACTTGTTATTTGAAACAAAAATATATACAACACAAAAACATTATAAAAGTTTTTATTATTTCAGAATTTTCCACTATAAAACTGGTTCATGGCTATCACAGCCCAGAAAAGTAGAGAAAAAACAGACATTCTTGCTGTATTTTGAACCGCAAAATCGAAAAGTTGTCCATCCAAGAAACGTAACTATGTTCTTCGATAAGCATCACAAATTCTTCACCACCATTATTATCGTGAAAAAGATTACATCTCTATATTTTAAAATTATGTTCTCTTATATCGGCACAGTTGACACCGTTAGGTTAGCAATAATATATTCTCGATCGCCATCTAATTTATAATTTATAGCATTAATGCCAACTTTAAGATCTCAAGAACATTTATTCACAATGTTCTTGAGATCTTAAAGTTAGCACGAGGTAAGTTAGCACGTGGTGTTCGATATCATCTAAAAGATTTTGGTGGTCAAGGTCGTCACCCCAAGTGAGTTATTCAACCTTCGCCATACATCATTAAGAAATGTGATTGAGAGAATTTTTGATATTTTCAAATCGCGATTCACAATTTTCAAAACCCACCTACGTTCCCATTTAGTATTGGCTTGTGCTGGATTACATAACTTTCTTCGGAAAGAATGCCGCTCTCATGAATTTCGAGAATATTACCTAATAAGGTCACTTTTATAGACTATTAAACAACTAAAACATACAACTTTTAAAATTTCCTAATAAGGTCATTTTTGTGTCAAAAAACCGTATTTACCCTTAATATTCATATACTCCTTTAATTTATATATTTGAAATGTAATTCGAAATTTAAATTCATAATTAATTGTTATCAATTAATTCTATAGGGCACATTCATTCCCAAAAAATAAAACCATATATCTCCTTTTCCCATGATAATTCTCAATCCGACGGCGGCGTACCGGTTGAACAATACATTCTCACAAGTTCCTCTTCCACCATTGATTTTGATTTCTGCGTTTTTCGTGAAAGCTTCGATCACGAATCCTCCTCTGTCGATGAACTCTTCTTCGACGGCAAGATCCTCCCAATTGAAATTAAAAAAAGGCTAGCTCCAGCGAGGAAAGTGGAACAGCCACCCGCAGCTCTTCCGTCGGCTCACCTTCCGCCGCAACCGCCGCCGCCCAAAAAAACCGGTAAGTTTAATGAAACGAAGCACATAAACGCGGAATCGGAAGAAAAACAGAGGCCGTTTTGGCGGTTTAAGCGCAGTTCGAGCTTGAATTGCGGAACCGAAGTTGTGGCCGATCTGTTTTACGGAGGCAAAGACGAAGACGATGAAATCGAGGTGAATCTTCTCCAATTTTTTTAGATATGTCTTCGGTTATGATCTTATTGATTCTCTCTTTCTCTATCTCTAAACAAATTAAATCGTAAAATTGGTTGTGATGGATAATCTGTTGGGGCTTCTGAGAATCCGCGTTAAGAAAGGCATCAATCTTGCTGTTCGCGATGTCCGTACTAGTGATCCCTGTAATCAAGATGGCAAAACAGGTTTCTTTCTCAAACATATTTCCTCTATTTCTTCCACTTTTTTTGCTGAGTTTTCTACTGTAGAATGTAGATTCTAGTGTTATTTGTTGTTTTGATGAAGTTTCTTTAATTTTGTGTTTTTTCTGTGATTCGTGGAAGATCAGATCTGGAATTTTGTTATTGTTCATCCTTTGAATCGAGTATATGGGAATGTAAATTAAATGGCATGTTCATAGGGAAATAGGATCTGTTACAGAGCATAATTTGGGCAATGATAGGTTGTGACGAAAACACGGATTATTATATTTGGTTTTCTAAAATCACACTAGTTTTGGATTTGTTGTAGGGTGAGCCGAGCTTCCATTTGTATGGATTTATCATGTGTATAAGTGCAACTGCGGCAAGGGCCATCAAATCTGTGCTTCAGGGGGTCCTTCTTTCTATTATATCAAGTGTGATGCTGTTCAAATGTAATTGATGGAGGTTTCATATCTTGTTTACTGATTTTCAGCATATTTTTCAGGCTTCTCCTTTGTTATCCACACTTCTTCCAAATCATGGTCAGGGTGAATCTAGATTTTCTGGCTCGAAGTTCGTGAAAACAATTGCACTTCTTGGTGCAGGAGCTTCAGGGTTAATGAGCTGTGCAACAATAGCATATGTTGCTGATGAGGCTGAGCATGGTTTAGAATCTCCCAGCTATCTATGGCCACATTCAGCTGGTGAGAGGCCGTGAGGGTGCAACAGCAGAGGGGTTTACAAAAAGCACCATGGGGAAAGAATGTAACATGTAATTTTGGTGTTGTTTTATGCGATTATACTTAAGTTTATGGATAAAAAAGTTGTTTATTCACATGTTGTTTGGTTTACAATCAGTTTTTCCAGTTTGAATTTCGATAGACTTATTATTCAATTGCTATTCGTAGTGCATCTGAAAGGTGCATATACTACTCTTACAACTTCATATCAAAATGAACTTTCCATATGAAACATTGATACCTATGTAGGCATTAACTGAATTAAGTATGAAATCCCTACATCACAACAAACCGCTTTTTGAATATGTCATTTACAAATGTGCACATCTATTTTGCATATTGATATGCATGTCACTCTGTGCACATTGGTTCATGTTATTTTATGCATACAAAAAAATTCAGTCTTGTATGCCGTTTTAAACTTCATATTGAAATGAACATATGTCTTCATAACCCATTTCTACATACCAAAATTCATTTCACTGTTCATATTAAAATTCATAATCTATTTCATATATACATGCATATTCAACATTTGGGGAATTGTATACTCTATGACACGCTTATTTTTGGATCATAAAATTCAAAATTTTTAACTTTATTTGTTTGGATAATTAACAATTAATTCGAATTGCTTAATTTTAGGAATATTTGAATACTTTATTTGTTTGAATAATTAACAATTAATTCGAATTGTTTAATTTTAGGAATATGCATATAATCAGGAACTGCATTAATTCAAAAGATTTAATGTAAATCCAATTAATTTTTATTACTTTCAAATTATTTAAATGGGTAAAGGGCAACAATGTCTTATTAGGTGCCATTTTGACTCTAATAGATTTAAAAAAAAACCTATGCCCTATTAGATAAATCTTTTTCCCATGAATTTCCAGTCGAATATGAAGAAGATCAAGCTTCACCACATGAAAGAGAAAATTTGGAATGACTTTCTCAAAGCCAACTACAACAAAAAACTGAAGCTAATGCATAGAGAACTAGTATTGCTAATGATATGTGGGAAATGAGACCGAGTGAAAATGAAGATGAGAATAATAATGATGAATAATAAAAAAATATTTTGAACTAATATATTTTTTCTAAATAATTTAGATAATTTTTTTTTATATACAAGTGTGTTCGATATACGTTTGCATCAATAGTTTTAGGGGCGTACTTTATGGAAATCCATGTAAATCAATAAAAAAATGTGTATTTCAGAATCCTGTCAAATCTATGAAAATCCATATAAATCAATAAAAAAGTCAGTCAAACTCTGCATAGAGTCTATAAATTTTCTAAATCCACTAACTTTTTAAAGTCCAAAAAAATCCAACAAAATCTCAATTGAATACATCCCCTTAGTTTGTTATAACCTCTCTTGGAAATTTCCCCATAGAAAAGACAATCATTTTCTCTATTCAATTTGATGATCAATTTTCTTCTTGTTATAAAATTTCACATGGTGTATAGATCGATTAAACAAATTTACCGATCTAGATATGTTTTCGCAATTATGTATGAATGAATTTTTGAATTTTTTGAGTTTTATTCTCATTGTCAAATCTTTTATAGGTTTGAATTTCTATTCTATTTTTTTTTTCTTTTCGAGATTTTTCTTTACTTGTCTAAGAAAAAAGAATTGTGGGGATATTACTTATTTTGACTTGGAAAGATTTGATAAAATTTTATCTTTGTCTAAATTTTGCTTCTTAAAAATACTTTTAATTAATTTTTTTTTGAAGTAAAAACTCCTTTATTGATTAACAAAGGCATACAATGTTCAAACCGCCGTCCACAAACGTTGGAGGGTCGATCCATACATGAGGGCTAGAATAAGACCTAGCAGCTCGTGCAATGTTGTGAGCCTTGAAGTTGGCGTCACGATAATGAAATTAGCAGAACAAACAGTAAAACAATTCATAATGGTTCTGCATTCCTTCACAAAATCACCAAATACTGAACGATGTTCTGTCGGGTTGTTGATTCTCTCTACTACCACCTTTGCGTCCGATTCCATAATGACGTGTTGATACCCGAGGTCCCTGATCCATGATAGCGCCTCATGCAAACTCTTGATCTCCCCCGTGGCCACATCCACCATACCCGGTCTCACCTCCGATCTCGCCCTGATGAACACCCCTTCGTCGTTATGGATGATAGCTCCAAACCCCATTTCTTTGGTGTCGTCAAAGAATGCGGCATCAACATTAATTTTCACTAACCCCAACGCAGGTCGATGCCAGGCTCTGCATGGTCTAGTCGCCATGTGTTGACCATCTGCCTTGTGGCGAGTTGCTCTCCATTCCGATAGGCGTACTAAGGCCAGATGGACCACCGTTGCTACCGCATTGTGTGCTCCGTTCCAAACCACGTCGCTGCGTTCCTTCCACCATCCCCATAACAGCATGGACACCATCGCCATATTTGGTTTTGTTAGATCCCAGAGCAATAAAAATACTACCTCGCCGATGGAATCCGCTGCAATCATCGCTCGGCCAATTTTCGTCCTGAAGTTAGTTTCCCTCCACATTGCAATTGCTCGGGGGCAAGATAAGAAGACGTGCCATTCAGTTTCATCCGCGATGGCACAAAAAGGGCACTCCTTGCTGTTCAAAATGTGCCGTCGAGCTAATCTGTCTCTGGTAGGCAGAGAACCCTTACAGATACGCCATAAGAAATTCCTCACTTTTGGGGGAACATTAACTTTCCACAATCCCTTCCAGTCAATATTAATTTTCCCCTTCTCTGAATAAATCATGTTACTTGCAAGACGGTAAGCTGAACTGACCGTATAACATCCCTTCTTCTCAAAGTGCCATGTCAATCTATCGTGGGAACCCATCGGGGCAATCAGAGTACTAATTACAAGGGCTGCATCTTCCGGGTCTAGGATTTCCTCTATAAATTCAACATCCCAGCTTCTGCGGCCTGGGATAAAGAGATCAGCTACTCGGATATCCTCAAAACCCTCGATCCTTCGTGTATTAACCCAGAATTATGTGTCGCTCTTGAGCCATGGCTGCCCCCATACTCGGATATGCAGGCCTGACCCGATCTTCCAGCGCGTGCCTCTGCGCACCAGGTCTTGGGCTTCCATGATGCTCCGCCATGTGAAGCTAGGGGTGCTCCCCAATTTTGCCGAAAGAAAGTCAGAACTCGGAAAATAGCGAGCTTTAAGCACCCGACATACCAAAGAATCTGAATCTGTTTGAAGTCTCCATTCCATTTTTCTGAGCATAGCGACGTTAAATAGATGAAGGTTGCAGAAGCCCATCCCGCCTTCCTCCTTTGGCATACATAACCTGCTCCAGTTTGTCCATTTAAGGCCAGCACCTGTGCTGTCCGAATTCCACCAGTATGAGTTTAACATTCTTTGTAGTTCCTCAATTAGCGTCTCTGGGAGCATAAATATGCTCATACAATACGAAGGTATAGCTTGAGCGGCTGATTTTATTAGGACCTCCTTCCCCGCCTTTGATATCTTTTTACTCCTCCATCTTTGTATACGCTTCCACAATCTGATTTTGAGGTACTCGAAAATCTCTCGCTTGCTCCTGCCTATAAGGGAAGGCAGGCCCAAATACCTCCCAGTGTTAATTAAGCTGCCCTTGGACCCCTAAGATCGCGCGCACAGACGCCCGCTGTCCTTCACTCACATTTCAGCTAAAAAACGTCCCAGATTTACCATAATTTATGGCTTGTCCCGAAGCTCTCTCGTACTGGTCCAATATCTATTTTAGTGTTGCTATTTCTTCATCCGTCGCACGACAGAATAGCAAGTTATCGTCGGCAAATAGTAAGTGGGAAATGACCGGTGCTCTCCTATTAACTTTAAGACCAGGTAGCCGCCCTTCCAAGTTTGCCTTCTAAAGTAAGGTAGATAATCCTTTAGCACATAATATAAATAGGTAGGGAGAGAGGGGGCCGCCCTGTCGTAATCCACTTTGTGGCGAAATCGGTCCTACCATGGAATCATTAACCTGAAATGATTAAAGAATCGTTGTTACACATAACATCATCCACTATACCCAAGTGGAAGAGAAGCCCATTCGCTGCAGGATTTTCTCAAGATAGGTCCAATCGACCCTATCATACACCTTGCTTATGTCAATTTTGAGGGCCACATCCCCCGTTTCCCCTGTTCGTCTCCTTTTCATGGCATGGATTGATTCAAACGCTATAAGTATGTTATCTTGGATGGCTCTTCCGCTCACAAATGCCAGATTGCGCTTTATCCACTAGGTTCGGGAGAGCCTCCTTTAACCGATTGCATAAGACCTTCGATAAGATCTTATAAACCACATTACACAGAGAAATTGGCCTTAGATCCTTCATTGCACTTGGATCATCGCATTTTGGAATAAGGACGACGTGGGTATCGTTGAGCCCATCCGGAAATTGGCACTGTAATAACCAATTCCTGCATGCCTCGAAAATGTCCTTCCCAATCAGGCCCCATAAATTTTGGAAAAATGCCGGGTTAAATCCATCCGGACCCGGAGATTTGTCCGGATGCATTTGCGATACAGCACTCTTGAACTCTTCAATAGTAAGGCCTCTCGTTAATCTCTCATTTTGCACTGTTGTGATTACTGGCGTCAGATTTTGGATGACCAAATCCGCATCATTATTGTTCGATTCTGCTGCAAAAATGTCCGTGAAATAGGCTTGGACAATATCACACATTCCTTCCTGACTATTCACCCAAGGTCCGGTACTATCATTAAGCCCTCGTAATCTGTTAGCCTTCTTTCTAGCCGTGGCTGTTTGATGAAAGAAACGGGTATTCATATCGCCATCCTTAAGCCAAAAAGCTTTGCTCGCTGCTTCCAAACAACTTCTTCTTCGGCCAGGATCTTCGACAACTGTACCCGGAGTTCTGAGTGCGCTGCTGTTGAATCTGTATCGGTCCGGCCTTGCATTCTCTGTATCTCCACTTCCACATCTCTCTTCCTTAAACGGAGAGCGTTGTCCTTCTGCCTGCCCCATAAATCAAGTGTGTCTGACGTGGCATTCAGTCTTCGGGTAAGAGAAAGGTCCCTGAATCCATTCCACGACTGCCTCACCACCATCTCAACATCCTCCTCCCGTAGCCACCTATTCTCAAATTTGAACCGTCGCCTCTTATATTATTTTGCCACCGGGGTAGTGACCAGTAGAATAGGGTTATGATCACTAATGGGGGCCACCAGGTTGTGCAGTTTCGCATCCGAAAATTTTGCATGCCACGCTGGGTCTCCAAGGGCACGGTCGAGTCTCTCCTCCACCTTCTGAGTTGTCCCTCGACCTCTGGCCCAAGTGAACGGGTGGCCAATGAGGTCCACATCCGCCAAGTTACAGTCCGACACTGCCTCATGAAAGCCCCGAAATAACCAGCTCGGGTGCTCCACCCTTCCTTTATTATCAACGACAGAGAGAAGGTCGTTGAAATCACCGATACACACCCACGACATGGTGCTGCGTCCTGCCAGATTCCGTAGTAGATTCCACGACATGAATCGTTGGGATCTACTCGGGTACCCATAAAAGCCTGTCAGTCTCCAACCCCCCGATTCATCAAAATTTTCAACATCAATGTGATTATTCGAATAGCTCAAGACACTGCAAGTATTATTATTCCTCCACAAAATAGCAAGACCCCCACTGTGGCCATTACAATCAACTAAAAGACAAGGTTGAAATTTTAACTTGATTCTAACATCCTCAAGTTTACTAGAAATAGACAAAGTTTCAGAAAGGAAAATAACATCTGGCATGCGAGCTCGAGATAACTCGCACAGGGCTCGAACCGTAGAGGACTGACCGAGTCCCCTACAGTTCCAACTTAACGTGATCATTGGTTCCGGCTGGCCCCGGAGCCCGAGCCTGCCGCAAAAAAATGGTCGATTGCATGTGTATCCGAGGGGCTAGCAATCACCTTCCCTCTCTTCTACTTCCTTTCCTCCTTAGGGGCATCTATGTCATTCTGAATTAAGTCACGTATGGGACTTTCCTAAAAAATTGGGTTTTGACGAATTAAGTTGTTGGTCAAAGTCAATTCTCTCTCCCCTTCGGCCGCAACAGTAACTCGCTTGTCATCTGCACTTTCAGTTTGTGCGTGATTAGCGGGACGAGATTGTGGCGAATTAGTCTCCCCTCCCATATCGGGGGAACCGTCATCAGCCCGATATTCACACCTTTCGATGTGGACTTGCTCCGTCAATCGGCCGCCTTGATCTCCAGCTCCGTCGGACTTCCTCCCCTTCCGAATAGGATTTCACAATATTTCTCTACGTGACCTAGCCGGCCGCAAATATAACAAAAATGATTCAGCTTCTCGTATCAGAACTTAGCCGTGAATGCTACCCCACTCTACTGTTTGATTTTCTTGCAGCGTTTTAGCGGATTGTTCACATCGATCTCCACACGGACCCTCATATAAGTTAATATCCAAACCGCGTTCTTGTTGGATTTGTCGTACTCAACAAATCTCCTAATAAAGTTCCCCAACTGCTTACTAATCGCTTCCGAAAAGAAGCAGGTCATGAATTTGAACCCAGAAGAATATCTTCGTTAACGGGACTTGAAGTGGGTGTTCCCCCTTAGCCAGATGATGAAGACATAGCAAATATAGGCCATAACGTTCTTCAGATCCAGATGGTGCATAAAAGAGAACAAGTATCGGTTTTCCCCAATCGCCCGGATGTTGATGCCCCTTCTAGGCCGCCAGATTGTGGTGATGCGTGTTTTCATTCCAGTAAAGTTGATTGGGTCGTCTGTCAGGAACCGCCCAACAATGCAATGATCTGGGAGTCCTGGCGATTCAACGTCTACCTCCGGCTCCAAGATCAACTCTTACTCCTCTTCAAGAGATAAGTCATTAAATTGATTCTCCATTGTCGAAAATACTGGGCACAACGCGGACTCTCAAACGTGGAAAGAAAAAAATTGATAAAAGTCAGTAACTAAACCTAAAATACTTTTAATTAATGAAAATTATAAATCCTTCAAAATATGAAATTTGTAATAAAAAGAATCCATAAAATGTGCTCACATTTTTTTAGTACATTTAAAAAAAAAAAAGAAATTTAATACGCTAAAAAATTTTAATAGAATAAAATTAAATTTTGCTGTACTTAAAATAAAGATACACAGATTATATAAAAAATCTGTAAATCATAAATAATACACATTTACACAACAAAAATTAACAAATATATCTAGAAATATGTCAAATCATTATATTACGTGTGCGGTGTGCCTACCGAGTCCTTAGCCAGAAGCCAACTAACCCGGTGATTTAGGAGTATTTTAGAATCAATTATTTTAATGCTTCTATTTTTTCAACGATTTTTTAATAAAAATTGATTTTTTTAAAAACTTCTTCTCACAATTTTTAAATAAAAAGTAATACTTGAAAACAATTTACAGGGTTTGCAAACACCCAGAGCTAAAATGGTGATAAATTGGAAATCTACATTGTTTGACTATGGATTAGTACTACTCCTCTCTCTTTTGTCCACTTACACTTTATTTGCATCTTCTCAACTAGCAAAGACAGGTTTTCTTATTCTTTATCCTTTTCAATGTACAATTAATATAAATTAATTATCACATTATTATTGTTCTTGGAATTACACAATATTATTGTTCTTGGAATAATATTAGCCTTTTAATTATATCTTGTACGACATGAATTGTAGAAATTAATGCACCAGCTTCACAGTTATGTTTTATAGAAGAGAACCTCTCCAGGTGGTTCAGGTAAGCCTTAAAAGTAAATTCATATACTTTGTCAATCGATTTACATGCTTCAAATTCAAACAATTTATTCAAAGTATTTAATAAAAAATAATTCAATTTATTTAAAGTATTTAATAAAGAATAACCCATTCAATGAGAAACTTTGTCAAATTAAAAACCACACTTCAAAAGATAAATACAAAAGTGATAAATAGAAGCATTCACTGCAACAGCGTATTTCTTTTTAATTTTTCTTTTTCTTTATTTCTTCCCGTTTTCAATTTATTTTTCAATTTTTTTATTTATTCATTTTTTTCCTTTTACTTTTTTTATTTTATTTTGATTCCTTTCTTTTCCATTTTTTATGTGTATTTTTTAAATTTTAATACAAAATAATATTATAGGTATGATTTTATTATAGTTGATCGGCGGTGCACCTGAATTTCAATTTTAATTTGATGAGTAAAGGATCTGCCGGAAATTCATGTCGTTTGGTGGGTGACCTTGCCACCACCATGCCCGACCACCCCCTCGACGGCGACAGCGGCGCTTCCGCCCCGGCCATTGAAGCGCGAGACCCCTCCTCGAATCGCAATGACGATTCTTCACTTCCATGACAATTGACATCATCTTCCATCTCGGCCGAAAACCTCTACTCATTTCGACCACCGACGCGACTGCTTCCATCAATCTCCCTTGTGTTCGCGATCCAGGATCTTCTCCGGCATCAATGGCTCTCGCCTACAACACTCGGATCGACGCTGCCTCGCTCTCGTCGTTCATCTCTGTCCAAATCGAAGCTACATTGCTTCGTCATCTTCACCCTGCTCCTGCACAGCCTCTTCCTCCGGCTGACGGCGGCCCGACGGAGGACTGTGAGTATGTTGCTGATGGATCTCTGATCGGCCGGCACTCGGAGCCGGTGACCTTGCCGATGAAATCTCAGGCGCGACTGCTGACCTAGGGTGCCTTCCCATTGGGCTAAGGTTCTTGGTAATGTGCACCCCCTATTTTCTTCAGTACACCTCGATCTGTACTCCCTCCACTTTTTTATGGTATTATTGTTAGTGATATTGGTATTACTAGTTATTGATTGTGGTATTACTATTAATACACTATTGAATTAATATTAATGATTATTGATGACGTTATTATTGATTATTTATTGTGGTATTATTGGTTATTGTTTGTAGTATTACTGATTATGTGGAATTATTTATTATTGCTTAAGGCATTACTGATTATTATTATTATTGTTTATGGTATTACATATTATTGTTTATGGTATTACTACTGATTATTATTATTATTGTTTATGGTATTACATATTATTGTTTATGGTATTACTGATAATTATGTTTTGTATTACTGAATATAATTAGATTTGTGGAATTATTTGTTATTGTGTAAGATATTACTGATCAATGTTCATGATATTACTAATTATTGTTAATGGTATTACTGATAATTGTTTTTTGTATTATTGAATATAATTAGATTTGTGGAATTATTTGTTATTGTAAAGATATTACTAATTATTGTTAATGATATTACTAATTACAGTTTATGGTACTATAATAAAATAATACATATAATATTATTTTGTATTAAAATTTTAAAAAATACTAATGAAAAAAAATGAAGAAATAAAAAGTATGGAATAAAAACTGAAAAATGAGAAGAAAAAAAAAATCGAGATCTGTGCCTAATTTCGATAGTTTTTTTTAATTATGTTTTTACGATTTTTTTTTTAAAAATATGGGTGATTTAGTGGTGAATCGACGGTAATTCGGCAATGACTCGACTGCAAGATTGCAAATGTTAAATTAGGGTTGATATTATTATTATATTTTGTGTAAATTAATAAAAAGATAATATAATATTTTAAGAGAATTTTTATAAAAAAGGTCATTCATAGCCTTACCTTCTTAATAAAAGACCAAAAATAAAATCTTTTTAAAAAAGGACAAAAACACATGTTAATAACCAATTATGCCTTTATCTTTTTAATATAATTATTTAATTAATTTAAAATATAATACATTCCTTAACACACGCCTATTTAATATATAGTCAGTTTTCAATTTATGCAAAGATCGTGAAAATTGATTTAATTTGCTTGACTTCCCCTTTTCAATTCCCAATTCGAATAATACAGAATCAATGTTAAGTTTGATCAATTTGAGAAGACTAATATTAATGGTGAATAGAAGGAACAGTGTGATTTTTAAGGGTGAAGAGTTTGCTGCGGAAAAGGTGGTTGATAGCATTAAGGCGTCATCGTACAATTGGCTCAAAGGACTGCGACTGATTTCTAAAGGAAACACTTTTGACGATTGGCTTAGGAAACCATTGTTGTGCATTTAGAAGTTGAGGACGATTATTTCTGTCTTTCATATAATGTTTTTTTTTTTTCCGTATTCCTGATGCTCTTTGCAATAAAATCTTTGGCTATTTCCAAAAAAATAGGTGGATTTAAAGGTGGATTTGAAGAAATCAGAATCAACTATGATGCCTCAAGATCAATCTCACTGATCCCCTTCTCCTTCGTAGCCCTTCGATTAATTCCTTAATTTGAAGTATATGCAAACCAGAAGCACAACTGCGCACGCATTGTCAATTGGCCTTGTATAATTATGTATTACACCCTTTACTCGTGTTTTTTCTCTTATTTACTCGAGAAGACTGGTGTTAATGGCTGGTGTTAATGGTGAAGCGGATGATTCAAGATAAGATCTAATTTGCATTAAATTCATTTTTCTGCATAATGATATTTGTATATGCACATAATTTACCGCACACTCCTGCATTATTTATTTCTTTGATGCAGCTTTAATTCTGCATTATTTATATGCTCATGCAACTTTAGTATTTTTTTTCTGCATTATAGTCACCGATTTTTCTACAGATCTTTCTGCATAATCAAGTTAGAGATTTTTCTGAAGAAAATATCTAATTTGATTTGACGATTTTTCTGCAGATCTTCAAGTCTGAAAATTAAATTGAATATCAGAGCTTTGGGGAAAATGCAATTGAATATCAGAAATTTGGGGAAGACTTGAATATCAAAGATTTGAGGAAGATTTGAATATCAAATATTTGGGAAAGACTTGAATGAATATCAGAGCTTTAGGAAAATTCCTAAAATTGAGGCGGTGATTTGGGGAAGATTTGAATATCAGAGATTTGAAAAAAGTTCTAAAATTGGGGAAGACTTAGTAATTAATGGCGATTTGCATTCAAAATTTAAAATTAGTTGACTTAATATTATATTAAAACTTAATTTTGAATATTGAGGGTAAAATGGTACATTTAAGTTGGATTTTGACCTTAATTTGAAACTATTTTAAATCAGTTCCTTATTTTAAAAAACACTAGGTGGAAAGACCTAATATGTGAAATCCCCTTAAGAGAAAATTTATAAAAAAGGCCATTTAGACACCTAGCTTCTTAATAAAGGACAACTATTATAATCTTTTTAAAAAAGGACAAAAACGCATGTTAATAACCCATTATACCCTTATATTTAAATATGGAAATTAATTTATTAATTTAATAATTAAATAACAAATCTTCATCTTCCTTATTTGTCGTCATAGATTCAACCACATACCTCTTCAATTGATTATCAACATTGACAAATGTTACATGATCCAGGCGCTCATCATCATCATTCTCAAAGTTTCTGCTGCGTAAGGTAACGTTAGTTTATTGCATCGCCTTCTTCACAACGAAATCGTCTATTGCCTCAACGAACCCTTCCTTTTGATAATTAATTGCACTCTCAGAATCCAAATCAATGTTTAGATTTCCTGCACAGTCAGATTGAGATTAGGGCTTCACGATCGGCGGGGTGATGCTTAGAGGCTTGTTCCTCTCTTTCAACGACGACCATGGCTATAAGGTCTCGTCTCCTTTGCTCTTCCATAATTGTTTCCTCGATCTGTTCTTTCAACTGCACATGATCAAGAGACTTTCCACGCGATCGTTTCCTTATATTCCTAGGGGATTCAAACTTCACCGATTTCTTCATTATGGATGACGGACGCGAAGCCGCCGGAGATACAGTAGTCTTCCCCATCAATGTCCAGAATCCAGAGGTGACGGAGGTGGGCCTTTGACGACGATTTTATCGCCTAGGAGTGGGGGCGACGCAGCGTATGGTCCACATGGGAACCATTAATCCAGTCAGATGAAGAGTTTTGCCAAGGGTATGATTATTAATTCCACACGTACACACATAATTTGCAAAGAATTTAGGATTTTTTGAGATGATTTTAATTTAGGTTCAATGTTGCTCTGTTTTCGTGTAATTGTGATGATTTACGTGCGCGTTGCTGAAATGTAGTTCATGATTATTTGTTATTAGTTTGGTCAAGGGATAATGCAGATCTTATTTTGCATATGTAGACACCGTACTATTTTTTCTGCATTATTCATTTTATTATGCAGTTTTAGATTTCATTGTTCTGCATTATTCATTTTATTATGCAGTTTTAGATTTCATTGTTCTGCATTATTCATTTTATTATGCAGATTTAGATTTTATATTAATTTTCCAACCATGGTCTAGGGAGTAAAATGTTCTTCTCACTTCGTCTTCTTCCGTACTTCACGGTTTCCTTTCTTCACAAATTGAAAAACCCCAAAATTCTGCCCAAAATTAAGGACTTATGTCCGGTGTTGTTTAGGAAGTTTAATTTTTGGAAGGTTTTAATTAATTGCGTAATTCGGGGGGATTTAATGAGCTGATAGACTTGGTTTTAAATTTCAAACATTTAAACATTTTCTCCATATTAATTCCGAATTTATGTATTAAGGGCATGATGGTACATTTATGTTCCATTTTGTCCTTATTCTGAAACTATTTCAAATCATGTCTTTATTTAAAAAAACACTAGGTGATATGACCTTTTATGTGAAATCCCCTTAATTTAATAGTAGGGCAGTGCGATTGCATATTGCATAGAGCAAACACACTAATGCGAAGTGCAATTATATAAAATAAATTCCATCCGTTAGATTAATGATCTAATGGTATTTCAAGTATTGTCTTTTATAAAACAGGGTGAAGCCTGCCTTTTCATAGAAAGACCGTACTTATTTTGACTTGGTAAGATTTGATAAAATTTTATCTTTGTCTAAATTTTGCTTCTTAAAAATACTTTTAATTAATGAAAATTATAAATCCTTCAAAATACGCAAATTGTAATAAAAAGAATCCATAAAATGTGCTCACATTTTTTTAGCACATTAAAAAAAAAATAGAAATTTAATACGCTAAAAAAATTTAATAGAATAAAATTAAATTTTGCTGTACTTAAAATAAAGATACACAGATTATATAAAAAATCTGTAAATCATAAATAATACACACTTACCCAACAAAAATCTCCCTTATATACTAATTCTGAATCTCTTTATGCTGACTAAACTATTGGGAGGAGACGGAGGATGAAGAAGAGAAATAATGCCCCGGAGGCCTAGCCTCGAGAGATACAGTGGTCCCAGAAGGTCTGGAAACATAAAAGAGGAAGAATCAACACGCTTAGGGGAAGCAGCACGCTCAGGCCCTAGGGGAAGGTTCGAGAAGTATACTCCTCTAAGGATAGAGCCAGCAGAAGTTTTGGAAGTAGCGGGGGACCATCCTAGCATGAAGTTCCCCTACTCAAGAAATAGGGGCCCCCAAAATCCCAAATCTGATAAATTATGCAGGTTCCATAATGATTACAGCCATGACACGAATCAGTGTTGGCACTTGAAGGATGAGATAGAGAGAATGATTCAAGCAGGCCACCTCAAGGAATTTACATTCAGGGATAGGCAAGGCCCTAGAGGACAAAAGAGAAAGGACCCCGAGGGGAAGCCAGAGGATAACAGAAGGGAACAGAGGAAGAACACAGAGGATCAACCCCCCCTCCCCCCTCCTCAAAAGAGGGGAACCATCCACATGATCATGGGAGGCCCTACTGATGGGGATTCCTTTAGACAAAGGAAACAAAGTGTTAGATCGTTGAAAATTGGGAGAAGTGGGGAACGCCATGAGATAGGAGAGACGACGGTGCTCCCTGACATTCATTTTGGGCCCGAAGACGTGGGGGAACCCAGGGAAACTCATAATGACGCTCTAGTCATTACCACGGATATCGCAGGGTACGATGTGGCCAGAATTTTTGTAGACACGGGGAGCTCCGCGGACATCATGTTTCTAGAGTGTTTCAAGAAGATGGAACTGAACATAAAGCTCAGACCGGTGGAGACCGCTCTCTATGGATTCTCAGGGGGTGCAATTCAGTCCCTCGGTTCAGCACTATTGCAAGGAGGGTTAGGAACCGCCCCTAGCCGACGTGTGCAGGTGATATAGTTTCTGATAGTAGATGTCCCATCCTCATACAATGTGGTGATGGGAAGACCAAGTTTGAACATCTTCCAGGCGGTAATTTCCACCTTCCACATGAAGATGAAATTTCCCGCCTCGGGGGGAGTGGGAGAGATATGTGGAGACCAGTATCAAGCAAGGAAATGTTATGTAGAATCAGTTAAGATAGCAGACAGGGCTATGTTTCGAGGGATGGAAAGGTTTAAGGGCGAGGACCCTGAATTGAAAAAACAAAAAGTGGGTGAGTTGACGGGAGAACAACCCAAAATCAAGGCAGATGAGGAATTGATGAACATCGAACTCTATCCGGGAAAGGAAGGATTTATAACCAGAATTGGTACTCACATGAACCCAGAACTTAAAGAAAGAATGATACTCACTCTTCGAGAGAATGCGGATATATTCGCTTTCACCCCAACGGATATGACCGGTATCCCCCCAGAGATAGCGGTGCATCACCTTAATGTAGATCCCAAGTCTAAACCAGTGAAGCAAAAATTGAAAAACTTTGGTAAAGAGAAGAACCTTATTGTGAAAGAGGAGATTGATAAGCTGTTGAGTGCAGGACATATAAAGAGGGTGCAGTTCCATGAGTGGCTCTCAAATGCGGTGTTGGTGTCCAAAGGAGCTGGTAAGTGGAGAATGTGTATTGACTTTAGGGACCTGAATAAAGCGTGTCCCAAATACCATTATCCCCTACCTAGAATCGATCAATTGGTAGATGCAAAATCCGGATTCGAATTTCTCAGTATGATGGACGCATATCAGGGATACCATCAGATCCAATTGAACCCCCTTGATATCCCAAAGGTATGTTTTATTGCGACATGTGGTATTTTCGGTTATATACGTATGCCTTTTGGACTAATAAATGCAGGAGCCACCTACCAGAGAATGGTAGACTCAATATTTTGAGAACAGATTGGTAGGAACATGGAAATCTATGTGGATGACATGTTAGCCAAGAGTATTAAAGCAGAGGAACATATCAAAGACCTGAAGGAGATATTTCAGGTAATCAGAGGAAATGGTATTAAATTGAATCCAACTAAATGTTCTTTTGGAGTAGGGTCAGGAAAATTCTTGGGATACATGGTGACCCAGAGGGGAATAGAAGTTAACCCGGCGAAGGTGAAGGTTGTCCTCGACATGCAACCTCCTCGAAACTTGAAAGAACTACAGACCCTGAATGGTAGAATTGCAGCCCTCAGTAGATTCATAGCGAGGTCGGCAGAGAAGAGCCACCACTTGTTTAGAACATTAAGGAAGGGGTCGAAATTTGAATGGGATGAGCGTTGTCAAAAGGCTTTTGAAGAACTTAAGCTTCACCTGGAACAACTCCCGAAGCTGACGAAGCCCTCTCAGGAGATGTCTTACTCTTATATCTCTTATATCTCTCAGTAGTGACGGCTAGACCTGCAAAAACACGCCGGAGGGGATTCCGGCGTGGAATCTCCGACGCTCAAGACAGAATCTTTCTCAGGAGAGTCAAAGAGGAATTTCCCTGTAATTCAAGGGAAATTCTCGCAAGTATCGTGGAGTTTTCTGTGTTTTTAGTGTGCATTTCGTATAATTCTTATCAAAAATGTCAATAGTATGTGTCATGAATGTAAAAAACGTAGTCAATAAGTAAAACAAACCTCTTTTTATACCTGACCCCTTTTCGTGGAAAAGTGGGAGAATCCCTCTCCCTCCTCTTTCTCAACTACCCCTTAAGACTCTGTCTTCTGGTGGACTTCTCCCACACTTCTGATTGCCCTATTTCGGGCCTCCTCTATCAAGGCTCGATCCTAGGGATTTCCCTTATGGGCTGGAAATACTTAGTCCAAGAATAATTAAACCACGGATATGGGCCAAAGGCCCAATTACACCTATTTCCCTCTTTGGGCTTAGGGGTGTATTAATCCCCTTCATCAAACCATTATTCATAACAAGACGAATTTAATTCATATCATATCCACATGTCGTTATCTCCGAGGATGACATATTTTGGCCGCATTAATTATGTATAGCCCAATAATAAGGAGTTTTCCTACACCTCATTTGTAGTTTACTTGAGACTCTCAGGAATCTTTTGAAATGCTTTAAAAACTCAAATTATAGGAATTCTTTTAAGACTCTAAAAAAAACTTTTGAAATGCTTTAAAATTGTCAGAAATCTATTAGAGACATAATTTAAATACGAAATATCATAAATCTAATTTCATGATTCAAACAAATTAATATCTAGATCTTAGAAATGGTGATCAAACTTGTTTTGATTCACTAAGTTCACACATATACACTACAAACAAACCCTTCTTTCTAAATCATAGAAGCTCGTTGTTTGGTTTAACCAATGATAGGAAATATTTGTTCTTACAATAATAAATAGAGCCAATTGCACCTGATAGTGTATCGAGCTCAATGTTTTATTCTTGGGACGTAAAATTACAAGTCCTTTTCGGTAAATAAATTAACTTCACTATGAGAGTGAATGTAGGTTTGGAGGCCGAACCACTATAAATACTTGTGTCGTTCTTTACTGCTTTATCACTTTTTATTGTTTACTTTACATATACTCAATATCGATTTAAAAGTTTTAAGTGTAATTGTCAAAACACACTTGAAACTTGTACATCACGACATTAAGTCAGTTGACAACATTATCCATCTCTTGCATGATTTTTCAAAGATATTCTTCAAACAAATATGACTCTAAATAAATCAAGGGCCACACACATTTTTGCACTAACACATGTGTTAGATAAATATCAAACTGATTTGTTGTCTGTGCTATCTGTAAGTTAGTTATCTCTCCGTGTTGTGTTCGACACACGCACTCTTATTCAGACCGTCCATCTGATTGAAAGAAAAATATTTTTAAAAAAGGGGCAAGAAAGTCTATTACCCTTTAGAGTTTCTACAACACTCGTATAAAAGGGACCAGCAAAATTCCATAGCTTCACCAACCGCAATGTCGACACACGCATGCCAAACCATCGACTTCCCCATTGATCAAAAGTCTGGATTGTGCAAATGAAACGAAATTGATTGATAAAAATTTTTAGAAATCATATGCTCGGAGCAAACACTACCCGTTAAATTTTGGAGGAGAAAATTTCGGATCTTCTTATCTTTTGCAAATTGCAACAACCATAAATAAAAGTAAAGATCAATCGTTGTCGTTAGTAAGCGTGCATCTTCCCAAATACCAGGCTAGATTTTACACACGATTAGTTTTATGCTGTTGTCTCAAGACAATAAAAGGTAGATCATATAAAATAAAGGAAACCTAGGACCATAAGCTCACAAGTCGAGCTAGAGGCCGGAGTGCCATTAAAACCTTGCTTGGGAAAACTCTCCTTAAGGATAAAACTCAGGTCAAGGAAAAAGGTATGCTCTTCTAAAAGTCAATGTCTATAGAAATCATCATATAAATCATTATGCAAAAATGAGAGTAAAAAGTCCAGGGGGTAGCTTCTCCAGACACAATCAAGGCCAGTATTGGCCGCAACATCCGCGCCTGGTTGGCCTCTCTGAAGATATGTGAGTATCTGATGTGAATGTCCTGTGTAAGAGGGTTGATCTGGCTCCAATGGCCTTGCAGACGCCAAGGAATAGAGGGATTGGTGCTCATAAAAGTGTCAATCGTGAGTGTCGAGTCCGACTCAATCCAAAGAAAGTGCCATCCCTGATCATGTGCATGCTTGATGGCCATAAGAGCAGCTGCGAGCTCAGCCTCAAGAGGAAGGCCCCAACCTACCTTTGTGGCAACCGCAGCCACAAAGAATCCCTTGAATGTCCTAAAAACCGCCCCCGCATGTAGGTTACTCGGGGAAGAAGTAGCACTACCGTCCATGTTAACCTTGTACCAACCCGGTTCAGGAGGGAGCCAAACGACAGACGAGCCATGTTTCGTCGGTTTATGTCTGCTCGAGACCCCAAGAGACCGGGTAATCAGTAGATCTCGAACTGTATCGTCCGAATAACCCATACCAATGGTGTTTTCCTCCTTGATACCTGAAACGATTTGTGCCATGCATCTCCTAACAGAGGGAGAAACCCCATCGAAAATCAATCTATTCCGCAGGGTCCAGACGGCCTAAATAACTGTGACGAAACCCGTCCTCCACAACTCTAAAGACTGCTGGCCCAACTGAACTTTAGTGGCCTGAAGGAAGATGTCTAAGAAACTGATCTTAGTGTGAATCGTGACCCAAAACATGTGGGTCAAGCTCCTCATAATCTCCAATGTGAAGAGGCACATTTGGCCAGCAGATGATTAAGAGATTCTGAATCTCTGCGACACAACACACACATCGACGGACCCTGGATCCCAAAAGACGAGAGTCATTCTAACGTGGGCATGCAACTTGCCCCAAACTGCTCTCCAAATCGCAGTGGAGTGACACATGGGTATGAAGGTGCCCCAAATCCATGACGCCCAACTAGGTCTGGACTAGGGTGACCTGAGCAAGTCATATGTCATGCTGGAAGAGAGTTCCCCTGAAAGTGAGCCCTCCCAAATACGTCTGTCAGGTCCCTTAAGCACCGTGATCTGTAGAATATCCCTGACAATCTCCGTAAAACTTGTGCTAAAACAACTCGGGAAGTGCCAACAATCATCATTGAAAATATCCCCAACCGTGGACGTGAGGGTAGACGCGAACCAGTCGGACAGACCCTTCCTTTAAGAAATAGTATACCCTAGCCAGTTGTCGTGCCAAAAGCTGACTTGGGACTCTCGACCAATCAGCCATCTCGAGCCATCCCGAAGTCTCGTAGCATGTAGACGAAGGCCCGGACCAATATAAGAGACTCTACCATAGGGTCTCAGCCTGTGATCTAAATCAAAGTGCCTCATATGCAGGAGCTCCGTATCTAGCGATCTATTTTGAAGAATTCAAAATTCTTTGTCTCGAAAATGATGGAAGACATGCAATTATATATCAAATGTTGTTTACAAATAAGTTTTTTAGAAATTAATATACAATTTTATTTTCACGCTATTATTTAGAATGGAATAATAACTTATATAATTGTCAAACGATTATTTTCTTAGATTATTTATTTGTTCTATGAGTTTTTTTTGAAAGGCAAAGCCGTCTTTCAATTTATTCGCAAGAAAAACACCAAGAGTCGAGTAGGCCAACCACAAAGCTTGGTGGCTCAACCCAAGTATGAGGGCTCTCAAAAGATCGAGAGTTCCTAGCAATATTATGTGCCACTATTGGCATTTCGACTAACCCAATTTATCACAAATTGGGGTTTTTCTTTCACCATATCTCGCGCAAGCTTAAAGTAATCCCCCATAACCGTATTATACTCTGCTCCACTTTTCACTGCATCAACAATCGACTTGGCATCTAGTTCTATTATCACTTTTTCATAGCCCAGTCTCAAGGCCCATTGAATTGCCTCTGCTAAGCCCCATGCCTTCCCTTCCTCGATCGTCCATAACCCTGGCTCTTGTATCGCCTTGCATGCCAGGAATCTCCCCTCGTCGTCTCGTGCCACCATTCCAATTCCCATTTCTCGGGTATCTTCGAAAAACCCTACGTCGGCTTTCACTTTGATAAACTGTGCAGGGGGTCTGTGCCATTCCTTGCGGTCGGGCTGTGCTGCATCTTTTCGGGTAGGTCACCGCACACTCTTCCATTCCGTAAAAAATGTATGTGCTTTGAACGTTGTTGTGGCCACAGTGTCGTCAACCCCCTTCCAAACTTTGTCATTTCGGTGCTGCCAAATCTGCCACGCGCACATCATAAGCTTCTCTCTGCTGTCTTTGTCCAGCTTCCGCAGCAAATTCAAGAACAGGTCTTTATCCCTCTCAACCTCCTCCATCTCCTCCTCGATGCGCTCCTATAAACCCACTATGGTCCAACTTCTCTTCGCGAACTCACATGATGTAAACAGGTGTTGAATTGTCTCCGCCTCATTCATGCATACTGGACATAGCCCCGAGTCCCCTATTCCTCGTCTGACTAGCTTGTCTTTTACACTCATCCATCCCTTACATAACCTCCAATATAGATTTTTTTACCTTCGGAGGGATCGACGCTTTCCATAAGGTTTTCCACGCTTTAACATGATTATCCGTACCATTATTGTATGCCTCCATTGCAAGATAATATGCACTCTTCACTGTATACTTGACTTCCCTAGTGTGGTGCCAAATCCTCTTATCACCACTCGTCGAAGGGGACGGAGTTGTACGCAGTATCGCCATACTGTCTTTTACCGTGAAAACTTATTCTATTAAGGGGACATTACATACCCTAGTTTCTGGAATAAACAAATCCGCGACTACCATATCCTCGAAACCCGGTACTGCTGGCGTGTTGATATAGAAGTTCTCTCCTCTATTGAGTCAGGGATCCCCCCATATCTTAACAGATTTATCATCAGAAATCTTCCACTTTAAGCCTTTCATGATCACCTTCTTTGCAGCAAAGAACCCTCTCCAAATGAAACTGGGGTTATACCCCATATTGGCTTCGTCAAATCTGGTCCTGGGGTAGTACTTCGCCTTTAGGATTTGACTGACTAAAATTTCCGGCTTTTTAATCAATTTCTAGCACATCTTACCCAGCATAGCTAAATTAAATTGGTGAAGGTTTTTGAAACTCATACCTCCCTTATTTTTATGGAGACACAAAGACTCCCATGCCTCCCATCGAATTCCCTTCTTAGGATCCGTGCCATGACCCCACCAATACGAGTTCATCATTTTTTGAAGTTCGTCAATGAGGGTTGTTGGTAGCAGAAACGTGCTCATACAATAAGCTGAAACTGTTTGCGCTGCTGCTTTAATTAAAATCTCCTTCCCCGCTTTAGAAATCTTTTTCCCTCTCCACCCTTGTAGCTTGCTCCACAATCGATCTCGTATACTACGAAAAATCGCCACCTTTTCTCTCCTTAACAACGACGACAATCCCAAATATTTCCCGGTGTTTAGAGGCCCGTGCACTCCCAAAACCGTGCTCAATTCTCTCCTTTTCCGATCATCCACATTTCTGCTAAAGAATATTCCAGACTTGGAATAGTTGATAACCTGGCCCGAGGCCCGCTCATATAGATTCAAATTGCTCTTCAAGTTCGTACACTCTTCGATCGTGGCTCGACAAAACAATAGGTTGTCATCAACGAAAAACAAGTGGGACACTGCAGGGGCTGCTCGACACACCCTGCTCCCGTGGAGCCTCCCACGCCTATTGTTCTCGTGTAGAAGGCTTGACAGCCCTTCCGCACATAGTATAAATAAATATGGGAACAACGGGTCCCCCTGTCTTAGTCCCCTCCCCGACTGTAAAGGACCGACCAAATTGTCATTCACCACAAAGTTGTACGATACTGATCTCACACACATCTGCATCCATTCCACCCACTTGTCGCAAAATCCTAATCTCCTCGATATATTATCTAGAAATCTTCAGTCAACTCGATCGTAGGCCTTGCTTATATCAATTTTGAGTGCCATGTCGCCCGTCGTTCCTGACCTTTTATTCTTCATCGCATGCAGTGTTTCGAAGGTTATGATCACGTTGTCTTGTATTGCTCTCCCAGCTTTGAAAGCCGATTGGGACTCATCAATAATTTTTGGCAAAATAGCTTTGAGCCTGTTGCACAACACCTTATAGACAATTTTGTAAACTACGTTGCATAGCGAGATCGGGCGTAAGTCTTTGACGGACTTAGGCTCACTGATTTTTGGTATTAGTACCACGTTCGTGTGATTTAGCCCTGGAGGAAAAGCTCATGTTTCCAACCACCCCATGCATGCCGTAACCACATCACTCCTGACTGTCTCCCAAATTTTTTGATAAAACCCCGGGTTGAAGCCGTCTGGGCCCGGGAATTTATCCTTGTGCATCTGCATAATGGCAACCCTGAATTCATCTCCTTGGAACTGCCGATCAGTAAGATACTCGTTGTCATCCGCTGATCGAACTGCCGCCATGACCTGTTCTATATCTTCCAAACTTTTGGTTGGCATAAACAGATCCGAGAAGTAAGACCTGATCACCCCTTCCAGTGACGGAGCCAGAAAATCCCGATTGGGGGGCCCGATTAACATAACTTTAAGGTAAAATAATACTCCCTTTGTCCCATAGGAACTTGCACACTTGGGTGGGCACACAATTTAAGAAATGTGTAAGAAAAAGTGTAATGAGTGATGTTTTGAGGGGTAGTTTTGTAAAGTTTTATGAATAAAGTATAGTAAAAAGTAGATTGAGTGTGGAAAAGTAATGACACATGGGTAAATAAGAGTATATTTTGAGGGTGGGGGTTATGAAGATATTTCCTTTTATGGAGTGTGCAAATTGGTATGGGACATCCATTTATAGAAAGTGTGCAAATTCCTGTGGGATGGAGGGAGTATGTATTAATTATACTCATTAAAATTTATCACGATAAAATTGTCAATAAATTTCATTCCATTAAATTAAATTGAACAAACTGACTTTCATATGTTTTGTAAGAAGTTTTGATAGTTCCGACTCAAAATGAAGCGAAACAATTTTTAAATTGCTAAAAATATTAATACAAATAATGTTTTTAAAAATAATTTTCTTTCTTAATTATAATTTAATCATGAACATATGTCAAAATTCAATTCTTAAATAATTTATTAGTTGAATACTAGTACTAGATGTCTTTAAAATAATATATTAATGTGTTACATTATTTTATGATTCATACGAAGTACAATATAATACTTTTAAATATGAATGTACAAAAAATTTAAAACACTAATTTTTATTTTTAAAAAAACATCAATAATATTATTCAATTTTAAGGATATTTTTGTGAGTTTTAGTAAAAATTTAGACAATAATCTCAAACACACCATCAATTTATTGAATCTATTAAAAAAAGAAATTGGAGTATTATGAAATAAATTTAAAATGAAAATACATGAAAAAAAGAAAAAAAAAATCCTCCCTTCTAAACTTTATATGTAAGTATTCACTTTTGTTCCGTCTAAATTTAATATGTATGTATTAAAATAAACATAATATTTTTATTTTTATTTATTTATATAATAGAAATAATTATCAAATCAATGCATATATAATTATTTTAAAAAATTAGCTTATATATAATAAAAAAAAATTAAAAAAATTGGTGGGGGGCCGGCCCCTCTGGGCCCAGTGTGGCTCCGTCCTTGACCTCTTCAATACCCTCTTGATCCGAAACCCATGTTCCCGTCGCATCCATATATATGATCCCCTTCACTCTATTAATTTTCTTTCTCGTGGTTGTCGATTGATGAAAAAATCTGGTGTTGAAGTCACCTCCCTTCAGCCAGATTATCTTCCATCATTGTTTTCAATGTACCTCTTCCTTCTTTTTTTTTTTTTTTTTAGGATTACATAGGCTCCGGTCAGACCAAAAAACAGCAAGTAAACCTATGAAACCAACAAACTAACCCTCCATTTCAATCACATGAAATGGTAGAGTGGACCGTGTCCTGCACTAGTATATGCGCCTTTTGATTTCTGCTTCTAGGTATATAATCGAATTTGCATACTACAAATTCTCTTGCCCTTTGTTGAATCCTAGTTGCAAAAACCGCTTCAGGTCCCTTACCCGAATTTGAGCTTGGCATATACTTAAGGCTTGTTAAGAATCCGATTTTATAATCAGACGGGTCCAATTAAGCGCTTTAGCCTCTTTCAGTGCCTCCTCAATTGCTTGTAGTTCAATACTAAGTACATTTCGTTGTGGCGCCAATTTTTTGGAAAAGGAATAAACAATGTCTCCATTTTCGTTGTAACCCACTCCTCCAATTCCGTATCTTCTCTTTTCTGCATTGAAAGCTCTGTCAACTTCAAAAAAACCACAAATATCCATGTCCTTTTGGCTACCTTCATCAATATCCGGCTAATCATTACTTTTTCTAGTCTTATTCTGTCGATGAACCTGTTGGAAAGCATCCAGGTAAGCTAGTACTGTGTCACCTGTTGAAATATGGCATTTACGTCTGTCCTTGTTATTTTCATGCCTCGCCTTACATCTGTCTCGCCATACTCCCCATGCCACCATAATTAATTCTTCCACTTGATCAAGAGTCTTCTCCTTCCATATTAGCTCCAGAAAGCGCGCTGTTTGTAGATGTTGCCCTTGTCTGATTATATCCCAGTATCCCAAATCTCACGAACTCCCCTGCAAATGAAGATAGCATGTATCGTTGTAGGCCTAAAAGATCCACAGAAGCCGCAGTTGCTGTTACTCTCCAATCCCCTTTTTGCCAGATTGCCTTCCGTGGCGACACTACAAGAAAACTGCAATTTAGCCGCGAAAAAAATTGTCGCTAATTCTAATATTTTCGTCGCTAACGTGAATTAGCGATGAAATAAATTTGTCGCAGGATTTGTTGCTATACACCCGTCGCTAACGTGTTTGTGACAAAAAAAATTAATTTTGTCGCTAATATTAGCGATGAAAATTTGAGTTTCATCGCAAAATATTAGCGACGAAAATATGAATTTCATCGCAAAATATTTGCGAGGAAAATCAAGCATTTGTCGCAAACACGTTAGCGACGGGTGTATAGCAACAAATCTTGCGACAAAATTATTTCATCGCTAACTCACATTAGCGACGAAAATATTAGAATTAGCGACAAAAAATTTTTGTGTCTAAAATAATAATTTCTTACTTCGTTACTAATTTTTTGCGATAAATATTTTAATTTCGTTGCAAATGTTAGCGATGAAACCCATATTTTTTGTCGCTAATATGGATATCCGATTTTCGAATTGTTCTCTAAACCCACTTCCGCACTCGACCAACCGACCCGCACCCAACCCGACCAAACCGACCAGCACCCACACCCGCACCCAACTAACCCACACCTACACCCGCACCCAACCGACCCACACCCGCACCCAACCCAACCGACCCACACCCGCACCCAACACGACCCAACCGACCCACACCCGCACCCAACCGACCCGCACCCAATCCGCATACTCCTTCCCATTTTATTTAAATGAGTATTTATTTGGTCTTTGTGGGAATCGATCCCGGGTGGATGGGCACCCCAGCTATGGGTGACCACCACTCGGGCAGACAACTCTTTAGTTCAGTTTTTAATATTAATTATATATGTATTCAATTGTTACTAATTTAGTTAATTTTACTCATTTAATTAATTTATTTCACATATATTAATTGATTAATTTTTAACTTGTAACAATTATTTATATATATATATATATATATTGTAATTTTTAAAACAATTTCAATTGTAAAAAATCAATGTTACTTTAGCAATTTCAAAAAAAATAAAAAATTACATCCATTCATCATCATCTCATCTTTATGTCCATTTTCATTTGCATCTTCATATTTATAAATATTTTTATAAACATTCAAACTGATTTATATAAGACACAAAATTTTGGAGAATTATTAAACATTTAAACCGATTTTCTTGATTTAATATGCATAGTTGAAGTAGTACTCTGCCCTCATGCTCAGTAGAAACAACAACAAATAATTAATGAAATCAAGAAAATAGAAAAATATAAAACAAATTATATATAATGAAATTAAGAAATTATACCCCAAAATAAATCAAACAAAAAACTTAATATGTCAAATTAATGAGTGTAAATGAAATTATATTGATCCTATTATATTTCAAACATGATAGTGATAGAATCGTCTCTATTGTTTCACACTATGCATGCACTCAAACTTTTTTCATTTATTATGTTTAAACGACAACCATTTTTAATTCATGAGAATTAAACATGAAAATTTATATTTCATCACTAAAATATTAGAGACGAAATAAATTTTTTATTATTGTTCTGATTATTAACAATAAAATATTATTTTCCTAATAAGGTGATGAAATATTTTAATTTTCTCGCAAATATTAAATCCAAAAAATTAGTCATACAAATTTCAACTTTGTCGCTAAAATATTAGCGACGAAATATAATTTTCATTGTTGTTCTGATTATTAACAACAAAATGAAGCAATTTTTTGGTAGTATAGCGATGAAATATTGTAATTTCATCGCAAAAATTAATTTCAATAAATTAGCCACGAAAATTTCTATTTCATCGCAAAATATTAGTGACGAAATATAATTTTCATTGTTGTTATGATTATTAACAACAAAATGAAGCAATTTGTTTCTAATATAGCGATGAAATATATAAATTTTGTTGCAAAAATTAATTTCAAGAAAAATTAGCCACAAAATTTTTTATTTCATCGCAAAATATTAGCGACAAAATATAATTTTCATTGATGTTTTGATTATTAACAACAAAATGAAGCAATTTGTTGCTAATATAGCGATGATATATATAAATTTTGTTGCAAAAATTAATTTCAAGTAATTAGCCACGAAAATTTCTATTTCATCGCAAAATATTAGCGACGAAATATAATTTTCATTGTTGTTTTGATTATTAACAACAAAATGAAGCAAATTGTTGCTAATGTAGCGATGAAATATATAAATTTTGTTGCAAAAATTAATTTCAAGAAATTAGCCACGAAAATTTCTATTTCATCGCAAAATATTAGCGACGAAATATAATTTTCATTGCTGTTTTGATTATTAACAACAAAATGAAGAAATTTGTTGCTAATATAGCGATGAAATATATAAATTTTGTTGCAAATATTAAATCTAAAAATTTAGCGACACAAATTTCTATTTCGTTTCAAAATATTAGCGACGAAATATAATTTTCATTGCTATTTTGATTATTAACAACGAAATGAAGCAATTTGTTTCTAATATAGCGATGAAATATATAAATTTTGTTGTAAATATTAAATCTAAGAATTTAGCGACGAAATTTTTTATTTCGTTGCTAAAAATTGATTTTAGCGATGAAATTTAGATTTGTCGCAAAATTTTCATCGCTATTCCCCCTGTTTCTTGTAGTGCGATAAGATCCCAAAACATTTTCCAATCAAAGATACGGACCTTAGGAGGCAATTGCATCTTCCAAAAAACTTTCCACCATTAACTTCTCAGATCAATATCAGAACAAGACTCACCACCTTTTTTCTCCTCTTCAAGATTCCGATAGAGCCAATAGCCTGACTTTACCGTGTAGTCACCTTTTTTTTCGAAGGTCCAGAAGCACTTATCTTCGTCTTCCTTGCTACCCACGACCGTTCGAAGTACACCTTCGGCCTCAAAAGGAAGGAAAGCCTGTCTAACCAAATATTCTTTCCATTCTCTATTCTCATCAAGAAAATCGCTGACCCCATATCCCGCCACAATGTTTGAGCGTATGAATCCATCATGTAAACCTAGAACCCAAGCATGTTGATATATCGATATCTTGTCCCCTTTTCCTATCATCCAACGAATTCCTTTATCGAGTAAATCCCTACTCGAACATAGAGATCTCCACATAAATGATGGATTCGAGCCAATCTCAGCGCTCATCACATCTTGGTGCTTGAAATATCGAGCTTTAACGACCTTTGCCACCAGAGATTGAGGATTATCAATAAGCCTCCACACCTGCTTTGCTAGAAGAGCCTTGTTAAAATGCGCCATTTTCCGAAAACCTAGGCCTCCATTCTCTTTTGACTGACACAAATTATCCCACTTTGTCCAGTGCATGCGGTTATGTCCATCCACCTGGCCCCACCAAAAGTTGGCCATAAGAGAATCCATCTCTTTGCAAACCTTAATTGGCAGCTTGAAGCATGACATTGCATACGTTGGGATTGCTTGTAATACCGATTTGATTAAAGTTTCCCGTCCAACTTCAGAGAACTCCCTGTTTTTCCAATCATCAATTCTTTTACGAATCCTATCCACCAAATATGCAAATTGCAATCTTTTCCTTCTAAGGGAGAAAGTAGGCAAACCAAGATACATCTTATGTCCTTTCGAAACTCGAATATTGAGAGTATTCATAATCTCTTGTTGGTTGTCTATCTGAGTACAAGGACTGAAGAGAATAGAAGATTTGTTAAGATTTACCTGTTGACCCGAAGCAGCTCCGTAGTCCCGAAGGATCTCCATAATGGTCTGCCCATACTGCTTCTTAGCTTTGAAAAATATCACACTGTCGTCTGCGAAGAACAAGTGAGTAATCATCAGAGCCTCTCTTGCAATTTTAATACTTGCGATCTCACCTCGTGCCACTTTCTCATGAAAACACGAAGACAGAGCTTGTGCGCAAATAACAAAGAGGAACGGTGAAAGAGGGTCTCCCTGCCTAAGACCCCTCGAGGGTACAATGTCCCCTACCAGTGTATTATTGACATAAAAAGCATATCTTACCGACGTAACACATCTCATAATCAGACCAACAATCCTGTTATGGAGACCCATTTTTTCCATTTGAGTTCTAAGGAAGGCCCACTCCACCCTGTCATAGGCCTTACTCATGTCCAGCTTCGCCACCGCGTAACCCCCCGTGCTTTTGTTGTTCCGCAGCCAATGCATGCATTCATAACTAAGCAGAATATTATCAAAAATTAATCGGCCTTGAATAAAAGCACTTTGATTATCATCAATAATGTGAGGGAAAATGATTTTCAGACGATTGGCTATGACCTTTGCCACCAGTCTATAAATTACATTGCAAAGACTGATAGGTCTATAGTCCCCCACCTGTAACAGTGTCTTAATTTTAGGAATGAGAGTAACAAGTGTCCTGTTCCATTCTTCCATCTCATGTCCATCATTAAGAAAACCAAGCACCCCCTTCGTAACCTCATTACCAACAGTTTCCCACATTTCTTGAAAGAATTTTGCATTAAAACCATCCGGACCCGGAGCTTTGTTCGGGTTCATACCAAACATAGCCTTTTTTACTTCTATCTCAGTAAAGACCCTGGTCAAAACCTGGTTCATCTCCTGCGTCACCACAGGGGTAGTGAATTGTGTAACTCTCTCGATTTGTTCCGTTGGCGGGTTCGATGATGTAAACAAACTACCAAAAGTCCTCGATAGTAAGGCTGTGATTCCTTCCTTAGTCGAGATTTCCACCCCATTTTCATCGTTTAAACTCATCATCGCGTTTTTACCCCTGCGTTCCGTAGCTCGTTTGTGAAAGTAAGATGTGTTTCTATCCCCACATTGCATCCAATTTACCCTCGAGCGTTGGTGCCAAATTTCCTCCTGTTTTGCAAACAATTTTTCAAGCATTGCCCCCTCATTCATTTCCCCATCTTCCCTTTGTTGTGCATCTAAATTGTTAATCCTGTGTAAAAGGGCTCGTATACGGGAGTCCACATTTCCGATCACCCCAGAGGCCCATTTATGCAGCCCGTCCCCCACCATTCTCAATTTACAAGGCAAACTTTGAAGAGGAACCCCTTTATTCCATAACTGCAAAAATTCTTGTTTGAAAGATGATTCTTGCAACCAAACATTTTCAAATCTAAAAATTCTCTTCGTGCATCTTTCACACCTTAACCTTTTTGCCTTAATATTAAGAGATATGACCCTGTGATCAGATCCATAAAATTGTAAGTGCTCAACCTTAACCCCATCAAAGTTCTTTATCCATTCACTCGTTGCAACAAAGCGGTCCAATCTTTCTCTAATAGTATACGGAGGTTTTCTCTTGTTTGTCCATGTAAAAATAGGCCCGTTAAAACCCAAGTCTTGAAGTCCCAAATCATAAAGAGTAGTACGAAGAAATTCCATATTTTGTCTAATACTATTGTTTATCACCCCACCTTTCTTCTCATTATAAGATAAGAATTGGTTAAAATCACCACCTACCAACCAAGTTTTACTAAGATCATGAGTACTTCTCACTCTCTTGAGAAGCTCAAAAGAATAAGTCCGTTGAGTATTATATGGACTTCCTTGAAATCCCGTGAAATACCAACTAGAGCCATTCCAATTAACAAGAGCATCAATATGTCCAACAGAAAAAGAGTTCACACAAACATCAACATCACTATTAGCAAAAAGAATCATTCCTCCTTTCAAACCAATTGCATCAACTACAAAACAGGATTGAAAGCCAAGTAAAGCTCTCCATGATTGAACCATACTAACATGAGCTTTCGATTCTAACACAAAAAACAAAGAGGGTTTATATATGGCGACCACTCGCCTATTTATTGGAACGCATTTGGCCCCCTCAAGCCTCGTGCGTTCCAGGACAGAATCTTCATACAGTGTCGCGGAGGTGGGATTCACCCGACTCCGCATTTGTTGAGCTCTCCACGTCCTCGTCCGTCTTGGACTTCTTCTTCCCAGCACTCGATCCAGAATCCATGTCAAAAAACTCCTCATCCTTATTTGCTTCAAATCTTCCAGCATTCGAACACATCCTACCTCTTTTCCTCTGCCCATTCACAGATGACTTCATCTGAATATCCACTGGATGATCATCTTCCAGGTGTGCCCCCATCTTTCCTTTCAACTTTAGTTCGACCATTGGTCCCTTACCAGCACCTATACCCTCTCTGCATTGCCTCTGTTTTATTCCACTTTTTTCACCGGAGTAGAAGTACTCCTTTTCTCTTGTCTCCATTGCAGCCCATCTTTCCCCAGCTTGCTCCCTTCTACGTTGAACCTCGTTTACCAGCACAAAGTCCACCAGATAGTCCTCTTCCTCCTCTTGCCTATTACGAACAGGAAGCCCCTGTTTTTCAGCAAAAGCCAAACCACCAGCAGCCGGGTTTGGAACAATGACGAGAGTAGAAGAAGAAGCTCCCATATTACCTCCCTAATTCAAGTCCTGCGGTTGTGGCGGGCTTAGAGGATTTGCCCTAAAAAACTCATATAGTTCAGGGTCCAAGCCCTTTTGGCCCTCAGCCCGAAGCCAAAGAGGATAGTTCTTCTTAGCATTAAACTCAAATCCAAATTCATTATATCTCTCCGGACAATCTTTTTCCACATGCGTAACCACCCCACAATGATAGCAAAAGTCTCCAAGTTTTTCGTACCTTAAGGGGAGTGTGATGAGCTCACCTCTGATTTCAATGTGGGTGTTTTTGTGCAGCGGCTTTTGGATGTCAAGCAGCACCCTAACACGCAGGCAACGGCCCCACGCAATAGCCCCATCCGGACAATCCAAATCAATCACATCACCAAATTTAACTCCCAGACGGAAAGCAATTTGTTCGTCTCCCCTCAGCTTTGACAACACCAGCATCGGCCCGCTCATGAACCAAGGTTGTCTATAGAAGACCTTGCCACAGCCAGCCTCCTTCTCGAACTCGAACATAAAGTATCCCTCTCCCATAGGAGAAATCCTCACCATCCCTTCAGATTTCCAGATTTTCTTGAGAGTAGCCAAGATCTCCTTCATGCTTGTAGGGTTCCTGATAGTGAAACGCCCAAGGAGGGCATTTCGGGCATTTCGGGGGAAGATCAGTTCCTCATCTGAGACTTGGAGAGGAGTCTCCTCGACCTCAGTGAGACTGACCTTACGAATTTGCTCGTTCAGGTTTTCCGCCATAAGAGTAACAGAGAGAAACAAAAGAAGAGAAAAGATGCAGATGACTGGAGTTCGAGCCCCCAAAACAACTCCATCTATAGTGTCTCCGACCGCCCTTCTAACCAATCCCAGAACATCTAGATTATCACGGCAAACAGTAATCATGATTCTCAGTCGAACATTCCCCGGGGAAGTAAACCGCCGCATCGAGAGATACAAAAGCAACCAAAATCGTGAGAGAAAAACCAAAAAACTTCTCGGGAGAGAAAATCCTAAGCCTCCATTGGTTCAGACAAATTAAATGCCTTTACGCCACAATATTTGGGAAGAGGATATGGATTTAATGCAATGATTGAAAATCCATAGATGCAGAAAAACCCTAGGTATGGAGTGTTCTATGCGATTTTGGGAATCGCACCTACAAAAACGTAAATCGTGACCCCCAATCGCTCCTCTAACTAGTTATACCTCTTCCTTCTTTAGTAAGCTGGCCAATTCGCATTTTGCAGCCCGTAACCTGTTCACGTTCCTGTTTGTCATATTTCTAGATATATTTGTTATTTTTGTTGTGTAAGTGTGTATTATTTATGATTTACAGATTTTTTATATAATCTGTGTATCTTTATTTTAAGTACAACAAAATTTAATTTATTTGTTCTATGAGTTAAAAATCAATTTATAATAAATTACTTTTAATAAGTCTAAATAATAAAATTTAAATATTTCCAGACCCGTAATAAGCTGGTATATGTACTAGTATTCTATCTTCAAATATTAATTTTTAAAATTAATCTTATTAAAAATATTTTATCAATTTTAAAATTAAAATTATAATAAATTTAACTTTCAATGTTGTGTAGAAGTCAAAGTGATCAAGATAGTTTTAGTTTGTTATAACTTCTCTTGGAAACCTATCTGAGGAAAAATAATCATTTTCTCTATTCAATTTGATGATCAATTATCTTCTTTGTTATAAAATTTCATATGGTGCTGTATTAAACAAGTTTGCCAATGTAGATACGTTTTCACAATTATGTATGAATGAATTTTTGAATTTCTTGAGTTTTATTTTTCTGTCAAATCTCTTATAGGTTTGAATTTTTATTCTATTTTTTTTTTCGAGATTTTTCTTTACTTAAGAAGAAGAATTGTGGGGATATTACTTATTTTGACTTGGTAAGATTTGATAAAATTTTATCTTTTTCTAAATTTTGCTTCTTAAAAATACTTTTAATTAATGAAAATTATAAATCCTTCAAAATACGCAATTTGTAATAAAAAGAATCCATAAAATGTGCTCACATTTTTTTTAGCACATTTAAAAAAAAAATAGAAATTTATTACGCTAAAAAGTGACAATTAAATTTTAATAGAATAAAATTAAATTATGCTGTACTTAAAATAAAGATACACAGATTATATAAAAAATCTGTAAATCATAAATAATACACACTTACCCAACAAAAATCTCCCTTATATACTAATTCTGAAGCTCTTTATGCTGACATGTCTTCTCAAAAAGTCTTCGTTTTACAATCTCTTAAATTTTGTAATTTTAATTTATTTTTTTAATTTTTTTAAATATTTTTCTCTTTCCTCTCCCTTACAGTTTCATCAATTTTCTCTCTCCTCTAACTTCTCTTTTTTACATTAATTTTTTTTTATCCTTTAAATTTCTATTTAAATTGCTTACATTAAAAAAAATCTTAATTTTTAATAAATAATTTTTATTTTTATTATCTGGCGTAATTATTTACGCGAGTATAATACTAGTTAACAAATATATCTAGAAATATGTCAAATCATTATATTAACTGTACCTATCGAGTCCTTAGCCAGAAGCCAGGAAACTAACCCGGTGATTTAGGAGTATTTTAGAATCAATTATTTTAAGGCTTCTATTTTTTTAATAAAAAGTGATTATTTTTTTAAAACTTCTTCTCACAGTTTTTAAATAAAAAGTAATACTGAAAACAATTTGCAGGATTTGCAAACACCCAGAGCTAAAATGGTGATAAATTGGAAATCTACATTGTTTGACTATGGATTAGTACTACTCCTCTCTCTTTTGTCCACTTACACTTTATTTGCATCTTCTCAACTAGCAAAGACAGGTTTTCTTATTCTTTATCCTTTTCAATGTACAATTAATATAAATTAATTATCACAATATTATTGTTCTTGGAATTACACAATATTATTGTTCTTGGAATAATATTAGCATCAATGATCAGCTCAATGGAGGTATCATGCTTTATAGAAGAGAACCTCTCCAGGTCCAGGTGGTTCAGGTAAGCCTTAAAAGTAAATTCATATACTTTGTCAATCGATTTTAATGCTTCAAAGTTCAAACAATTTATTCAAAGTATTTAATAAAAAATAATTCAATTTATTTAAAGTATTTAATAAAGAATAACCCATTCAATGAGAAACTTTGTCAAATTAAAAACCACACTTCAAAAGATAAATACAAAAGTGATAAATAGAAGCATTCACTGCAACAGTGTATTTTTTTTTGTCATTTAGGGCTGAATTTGAACATTTTGTAATTTAGGGCTGAATTTGAACAAGGGAAAGACTGTATATTTTCCTAGCATAATTTAGAGCAAATTTGCTCTACTTCGTTAATTCGTGGAGTATATATTTGAATAACCAGATTATATATATATATATATATATATATATAACTTGGATTCTTTTTTCTGATGGATCAGGACAAATGGTATTACTATTTCATGTTCGCATTGGTGGATCTGTCGGTCAAAAACTTTTGTAAGTCTAAACTAATTTCTACTATATATTAAACAAAATTAATTCATTAATTTGTTCTAATCTTACAGTGATTGAGGCAATACACTACACTTCTCTTACTAGTGTTATGCTTCTGGATCATTGGACCACCCCATGTTTCATGTTACTCTCCTGGTTATTTTTTAATAAAAAATATGGACTTCAAATTCTCGTTGCTCTTGTAATTTCTGTTGCTAGTTTTGCAACCGTTTTTATCTCCGATGTTCATTCTGCTCACGAGATCGGCTCAAGTAATTACTCTCTCAACTTATTCAATTAATTTCTCACTCTTCTACAAGTTTGGATTTTTAGGTGAAATCGAATCTTAATATAATTGAATTAGGCTAATTTATTTTGTGCATGATTAATGCCATTGTAGGTGCTATCGACCTCCTTAGAGGTGATACTCTTATTATTGTTGGGGCAACACTTTCTATTGTTAGCTTTGTCATTCAGGTAAAAATTGCTATATATTTACATTTGATTGTATGTTCAAATTATCCAATGTAGTTTGAGGACAGTGAAGTTGGAATCTTCGTATTTTGCAGGACTTTATTTTTAAAAAAATGGAAGATGATTGGGTAAAACGCAGGGCCTTCTTGGGCATATTTGGTGCAATTTCATCTGCACTCCAAATGTATCAATCCTCTGAAAAATTATGAATGACTTTTTCATGCTATTTTAATTAGAACTCACATTTGTCTATTTATGAATGCTAGAGCCATATTTGAACGCAGTGAATTCAGATTCATTATCTCCTCACCTGAGGCGGTAACTCTATATTTCATTGTAATATTTCAACACAAATTGAAATTATGAGGACTTAACATGGTATCCTACTCTTTTTATTTGTTACAGGTATTTCTTGTTATTGGATTTTCGTTATCTAGGTATTTCCTTTGCCTTGGAAACTATTTCACTTACAAGGTACCTACTACCTCTTTTATTTTAAATTTTAAACTAGTATATATATTTCATCCTATGTTTACATAAATGATGATCCTGCTATATTTGATTATTATAAACGTGTTTCAATGCAGATCGATGGAACAACAATGCTAAATTTGTTCATTTTGATCACCTACAATATATGGGTTGTCCTAATTCGTATCTTTGCCTATCATGAAAAGGTCTAAAAAAAAACTATTTTTGAAGAAGAATCAAAATTACTAAAAGTTTTTTGTTGTCCATTATTTTGAGTATCTAATTCGAATCCAGTTTTGTGTAGGTAGATTGGATCTACTTTGTGGCATTTGCTGGTGCTATACTTGGACTTGTACTTGAACTTATAGTTTTTCCAGGGTATGCTCTAAATAACACTTTCACCTTTTTATAATTTTCTTCTACTTTTCTCATATTAGTACAAAATAATTATTTACACATGGTGAATATAATTTCAATTAACATTTAGATTAATGATTATGATCACATGAATATATGATTTAACAAAATTGCAGAGGATACGAGAAATTCAAACAATGGTGAGCCTCCAATTTTCCAGTGTTGGCATTATTAATTTCTTAGAGATAATATCAAAGGTTATGTAATTTTATTTTAATACTTTCAAGAGTGATTAAACTATCAATGCACATGATATGGAGTATCATTTGGTAGTCCATTTTGTTTTTTAGTGGATATGACTTTTTTTTTTGTTGCATTTTAATACACTTACAAATAATGCGTCATTTTTCGATGGAAATAACGTCGAAAAACGTGAGTACCGACGACATTACCAATTGATTTTTGTTGTCAATGAACGGTGAAGACCGTTGGTAATACCGACGACCAAGACCCGTCGATTAAATCAGAACGGCCCATTTGGTTATCGGGTCAAAGATCTGTCGATAAAACCGTCGGTAGTACCGACGACCATCTTCATCAGTATTAACGACGGGTTACCAACGATTTTTATTCGTCGGTATTACAAACAAAAATTTATGTCGGCAATCCTAATGAACCATCGGTATTCTCGATGGGTAAATTATGTCGGTAAAAAGGAATTAAAAAAAATGGTTCGAATCCGTGTCCAAGCGGGCCTGAACTCGACCCACCCGAACCCGTGCCTTTAGCCTTTCTATTAATTGGCCAAATTTTCAACCTCCATTGGAATCGAACCGGGTGTTCGACATCTAGTGAGGGGTGTCCAAATAAATTATAGAACAATCCGCCAATTGTAGAGGCATGTTGGTTGGCTTGATGGGTCCGGGCTAGGTTGGATTAGATTGGGTTGGACTGGGGTGGGGGGAGTCGGGCATGGCCCGTTGGAAACAAATGTTTCCTTGGGGTGATATTTTTTAATATTTTTTTAAAAAAATTAATATTTAAAAAAAATACTATAAGAACATTTCAGTAATTTTATATTTGTTTTCAAAAAACAGTAATTTTATATTTTTTTTCAAAAAACATAAATGAAATATTTTATATAATGTCGAAGTGCAATCGCACATGGCAAAGTCAAATAATGTGTCAACTTTTAATTGAACGTCTATTGTAAGACAAGGCGAAACTCATATCTCATGGCAAAGTCAAATAATGTGTCAACTTTTAATTGAACGTCTATTGTAAGACAAGGCGAAACTCATATCTCATGGTAGAAAAACCCTCACAAGTATTGTATTTCTTAATTTCACAATTACTTTCTTACTCTTGACTTTTCAGTTTCTTACATCTTTTGACTCTCTATTTTTATTAAACAATTTGGAATTTGATGTATTATTTTGCCTATTAAATATTATTTTATATTTTATTTTCAACTAATTCTAAAAATTACCTTTTGGTTTCTGCAAGTGAAAAATTATTATTTCAGAGATAAAATTGTGCAAAAATTAATTTTTTTTTTTTTAATATGAATTATCATTTCTTCCATGTTAGGATTTGGACTTTGAAGTGAATTGGGTAAATTGTTGGAGGTAGATTGTATTATTTATTTTTTTATTAGAGTAGTTATTGAGAAATTTTATTTAAATTCATAAGTATGATTCCTATGAAGATTAAGTGAAAGAGAGATTATTTCAGCACCATGAACGGGTGAAAGAGAACGGAATATGTAAACTGGTAATTTTGTTATGATGGTTTAAGAATTGTTTTTTTAATTGCTTAGGTACATATAAACACTGATTAACTTTAAAATTACTATATTGAATTAATGTTTAATTTTGTTTCTTTTGCTTTAAAGCAGGCCAGTACAATAAACATGTTCATTTAGAAAACTATCCATTAATGATCAAAATATAAAGTTCTCAAAGAAAAAAAATATATAAATAACACAAAGTCATTGCATGCATTTAATCATATACAATTTAACAAAAAAAAAGTATTAATTTATACTAATAAAACTATAATTTTCTATTCTATTTTTTTTATAAATACTTTATTTGTTTAATTTATATTACTGTAATATTTTTTTTTTACTTTTAATAGAATAAAAAATTTATAAATCCATACATGTTTTAGGTACTTTTTAATTAATAAATTAAAATAAAAAATATATTTTAACCCGCGTAAAATGCGGGTCTTACACTAGTATATCTATCATTAATACATATATTTGTCAGTCTCTATTTTGCCTAAGTGGCTTCTTCTTATGTTTTTATTTTGAAATACTGAATTATGGTGAGACGGTTTTTTACCCTTTTTTTTTTACATTTTTTTTTTAAATTCTTCTTATTTTCTTCTTCTTCTTCTAAAGTTGTTACCGTGATTACATTTCTCCTTTCTTCATTTTTCTAATTCTTCTTAAACAATATGAACTATATAGGGACCTTCTATATGTAGTCAAGGTGTCGTAACGTGTCGTAATGACTACCGTAGTCAGTTAATCTAAGCCATTAAAAATCTAATCTAAAGGTTTAAATTTGATGACCTGTTACCTTTTGTAAATTTTACGATATGTATTGTCGTAATATGTCGTAAAGTGTCATAAATTTGTATTTTCTATTAAATTAAATTAATTAAAATATACTATTGTAAATTTACATTTTTATCCTTATACAATAAAATAATTTATTACAACAATTATCTACACCCACTAATTTTATGAGTTCACCCCAAATCATTTTTTACCATAGTTATCTGCACCCATTTATTTTATGAGTTCACCCAAATCATTTTTTACCAAAGTTATCTGCACCCATTCATTTTATGAGTTCACCCCCAAATCATTTCTTTTTTACAACGATTATCTACACCCGCTCATTTTATGAGTTCACCCCCAAATTATATTTTTACCAAAATTATCTGCACCCGCTCATTTTATGAGTTCACCCCCAAATTATTTATATACCACAATTATCTGCACCCGCTCATTTTATGAGTTCACCCCAAAATATTTTTTTAAAAATAATTACATTTAAAAAACTATATTATTTTTTTATTAATTAACACAAAATATAATAAAATCAACCCTAATTTATACATTTACAATCTACAACCGAGTCATTGCCGAGTTACCGTCGATTCACCACCAAATCACTCATATTTTTAGAAAAAAATTTGTAAAAACATAATTAAAAAAAAACTATCGAGATTAGGCACAAATTTTAATTCTTCAAGTTTTTAGCAACATACTCACAGTCCTCCGTCGGGCCATCGTCAGCCGGAGGAAGAGGCTGCGCAGGAGCAGGGTGAAGAAGACGGATGAAGCAATGTAGCTTCGATTTGGACAGAGATGAACGACGAGAGAGAGGCAGCGTCAATCCGAGTGTTGCAGGCGAGCGCCGTTGATGTAGGAGAAGCTCCTGGATCGCGAACGCAAGGGAGATTGATCGAAGCAGTCGCGTCGGTGGTCGAAATGAGGAGAGGATTTCGGCCACCATGGATCGTGGCCGAGATGGAAGATTATGTCGATTGTTATGGAAGTGAAGAATCGTGATTGCGATTCGAGGAGGGGTCTCGGGCTTCAGCGGCCGAGACCGAAGCGCCGCCTTCGCCGTCGAGGGGGTGGTCTGGCATGGTGGTGGGCCTGGTGGCTGGGTCACCCGCCGACATGCATGGATTTCCGGCAGGTCCTTTACTCATCAAATTAAAATTAAAATTTAGGTGCACCGCCGATCGACTTTAATAAAATTATACCTATAATATTATTTTGTATTAAAATTTAAAAAATACACATGCAAAAAATGGAAAAGAAAGACAGGAAAATTTAAAAAGAAAAAGAAAAAAAAAACAAGGAAATAAAAAATTTGAAAAAAAAAATTGAAAATGGGAAGAAAAAAAAAAAGGAGGGGGAAGAAAAATTAAAAAGAAAAAAATTGAGATTTGTGGCTAATTTCGATAGTTTTTTATTAATTATATTTTTACGCTCTTTTTTTAAATATGGGTGATTTGGTGGTGAATTGATTTTTTAGAGTTTATTTTATTATATTTTATGTAAAATAATAAAAGGATAATATAGTCTTTTAAATGTGATTATTTTTTAAAAAATATTTTGGGGTGCACTCATAAAATGTGCGAGTGTAGATAACCGTGGTAAAACAATAATTTGGGGGTGAACTCATAAAATGAGCGAGTGCAGATAATTGTGGTAAAAAATAATTTGGGGGTGAACTCATAGAATGAGCGGGTGTAAATAATTGTTGTAAAAAAGAAATGATTTGGGGGTGAACTCATTAAATGAGCGGGTGCAGATAATTGTTGTAAAAATATGTTTAGGGGGTGAATTCATTAAATTAGCGGGTGCAAATAATTGTAGTAAAAATATGATTAGGGTGTGCACTCATTAAATTAGTGGGTGCAGGTAAAATATAAATAAAATTTAAAAAGAAGGGTAGTATAGTAAATAACAAAATATAATTTAAATAATGCTAAAAATAACTGAAACCTGTATGAGAGGTAGTAGGTCGTTTTTATGGTTACGACGCCACATGGCTACCGTAAGAATTGCCCAACTATATATATCTCAATTTCTTTTCTTCTTACTTTTCAATTTCTTTTCTTCTTACTTTTGAATGTCTATGTTTTTAACTATTTTTCTTCCATTTTCTTCTTAGTTATCAGAGATTCTGTTGGAATTAATTAATTGAATAATCAAAATTAGAATTATCAACCTGTAATTCTCAATGCAGCGGAATATATCTTGAACCCAGTTGAATTCCACGTACATACTGTGATCCTCGTAGTCAGAACACGGTCACATGAATTGCTTCACGAACCGCTTCTCATATCCACAATTTAAGTGCCCTTCCATGTATAAGTGTGTGTGAGCGTATTGTACAGAATACTCAGAAATCTCTGTTTTCTGTTGTTTCTGTCTTTTTGTTCGTTGGGAGCGTTAGGGAGATGAGAGAGATAACATAATCTCTCATCTGTTATCAGTTGTTATGGAAAATCCCGTTGGATTTCCTTTTATATAAGAAGTTGTTAACTTCTCTCCATCTTATCCACTTCATAGGTGGATAAATATATATTAAATATATATTAATAAATAAATAATCATTATTTATTTACATCTCCCACTCACATATGAAGTTTGAACCTCAAGCTCATTTACTTCACATCTTTGTACCATCACATAACACCTTTTTCATACAGGCAAATAAATCGTGCGACCCTCGAGAATATGAGTTTCCACGCTATACACTTGTTAAGGATATATAGCAACTCAACCAGTTTTATATGAAAATTTCAAAACTCGTTATACCCCAGAACTCTTTCAATTTAACATTAGTTGACATATCTCTTTCAATCCCTTGAACATAAGAGCATATTCAACCTTTTATCAAATCTATGTATTCATAATCAAGTTCCCAACTCGATTGATCGATCAATGAATACAATAGAACATGTTAATAAAGACGTCCTTCCTTTTACACTAATATCTCCAGACTTCCACTATAGCTGCTTTCCTAGACATGCACTGCATGGCCATATAACTTATAGATATTGGTAACATGCTAAAGTAGCAACACTACAGTGAAGACTTAAGAATACAGTAAAAAGTCTTAAGGGTATTTGTTAGAGGATTTCTTAACCCTCAAGGCCTCATACAATGAGAAAATAGGGATATCTTTCTCATTTCCTTATGGTCATCTTAACACATGTGGTATGAAACACATGTCACGATATCTTAACTTCCCAAGATAGAAGCGTATGTCATTCTTTTATTTGACATCGTGTAAATCACAGTTCAAGTGTATCCTCGACACTTAACTTGAATTTCCTCCCACTATAGTCCAGAAAATCCGTTGATTTAGTTTCGTAACAAGTTAAATAGATTTGTGGTAAGATCTATTACAATTATTCCTAAATAATCTCATCTCTGCACATGCCTCGATGTCAGAGGCGATTGCTCGTATGAGAGAGCCAATCTTTACTTGTTGACATACTATTATATGAAACATCATATAATTCACAATACATAAATGTTCAACATCATTAACAACTACAAAGCACTATGTTCAAATCCACACAAACCCAAAACCTTAGATGTCTAAAACATCTCTCAGGAATATGTTTGACAAGAGGATCTGCAAACATCAAGTGAGTAGTCATGCATTTAAGAATCACATTTTATTCTTTTAAAGTTTATACAAAGTTAAAACTTTGTATCTCATTTGTTTGGTTTTTCATGAAACTCGAAATCTCGAGTGTAAGCTTTAACTACTTTGATTACTACAATGAATCACTACAACTCCCATTGAAATGTTTGATTATGTAGTAAATCACCACAACTCCCACTGGAGTGTGAATCATTACAACTCCCAAGGTAGTGTAAATAGTTACAACTCTTTCACTAAAGTGTTTGATTCCACAGTGAATCGTTACAACTTCCACTAGAGTGTTTAATTCAACAATAAATCGGTATAACTCCCATTAGAGTGTTTGATTTCACAATGAATTGCTACAGCTCCCACTAGAGCGTTTAATTCAACAATGAATCGTTACAACTCCCACAAAAGTGTTTGATTCCACAGTGAATCGTTACAACTTCCACTAGAGTGTTTGATTTCACAGTGAATCGTTACAGCTTCCACTAGAGTGTTCAATTCCATAGTGAATCGTTATAACTCTTACTGGAGTGTTTGATTCCACGATGAATCGTTACAACTCCTAATGGACTGCTTACTTTTTCAAAAAAATTCAATAAACTTCTTAACCAAACCATTTCTTGTACTTACAAATGCACTTGCCACAAGCTCTACTTGCACAGTGGATGGTACATGTCTATATACCCTTTCAGATTCCAATTAATCTGTAGTACATTTCTGATATCTTACAATCCCTTATACTGTCACCAGTATCTATTCTGAATTGAATTGATATCTACTAACCAAACCAACAGCTCATCATATGTCTAGATGTTTACTCATCTTAGCATACATCAGACTTTCAATTATATTCGCATATATATATATAGTACTACTAACATTCCATCTTTGAGTCTTTCGGACACTCATTACAGTTCAATGACTCGTCTTTTACAACAAGAGTATCAACAGGATTTCATGCATCCATTCTGAATCTGTTCTAGAAGTCTCTTTACTATGTCTCTTGAGACAAACCAAGTAACTTCCTTGAACTATCTCTATAAATATTTTCACCAAACATACTCATTATCGTTTTCCAGCTAACATCGTATCAGGATAGAATTACAAAACTACCTAGGACCATTTAACGTAAGCACAATGGTCTTTGTCTATCATCACAAAGTTATATGAGACAATAATTCAATGAAGTCTCAAGTACCATTGTATTGAGGATTGTTTAAGTTCGTAAATCGATCTCATCAATTCACAAACATTATCCTCTTCTTTGAAGAATAAATCCCACATTTTTCAACATGTGGATTTCTCCTATGAATCCCACATTTTTCAACATATGGATTTCTCCTTCCAATTCTTCTTTGAGAAAATACAGTCTAAACGTCCATTCTAATGTAATTCTAAATTTAGCCAGAAGTAGACGAATCAAGGTAAAAATTTCACAACAGGCGGAAAAAGGTTATATACCCATACTTGAGTATAATTATTTTCTACCATGTGAAATTTTCTACCTCACTATAGACCCATCAGTCTCTTTAATAATCTGAGAATCCATTTATTCTCAATTTCTTTGTGTCTCGATGAAAGATCGACAAGTTTCCAAACTTGATTTGACCTTATCGACTCTGTCGTTTCTTCCATTGCTTTCTTTAGATTGAAACTCTGTGACATCTTCTCTAGATAATTACTCTCATCAAGATCCATCCGATCTTTAATGGGTAAACTTCTATCAAATATCACATTAAGTAAATCACTCCCACTTGGATCTGATAGAGAGTGATTATTTCAATCACAAAAATGGTGTAGCATACCAAATGCTTCCAATACTAGGAAATTCTCAGAAAAATGGTTTTATATGATTCTATCTCATGTCACACTTCCAACTCCTCGATCTTCGATCAACATGTATCGTTTAGATTTAGCACAATATCCTTATGAAGATACGTTTCTAAACCCCCAAAACCCAACTTTTCATACTGACTCGTAGAATCAAGTATATAAGTTGCGGATATTCAGATACAAAAAATTACTCAAGAACAGGTATTCCACTCGTTCAGAGTCCTAATGGAGTTGAAGTAAATATCTACGAATAACTTTATTCATAAAACATTGACAATTATTAACAACTCATCTCCCAAAGATGATAGTTAAAGTTTTGCCATCATGGATCTTATTATATCCAACAACGTGTACTCCTTCTTATAGTCACATCCTTGTGTAACAGTATTAGGTTTTGATAATTGTCGGATTATGTCATTTTCATTATACAATTCCTTGAACTGTTGGATAAACATTCACGTTCTATAGGTTCTTAAAACCTTTAAAGTTGTGTCTTTTATTCTCAACCTCTATTAGGTAATGTCTAAAGCAATCCAAATGCCTAAACTTTGAGAAATTGTATGCACAAATCCAACACGTGAAAAATTATCGACGTAGAAGTGAAAACAACCAGCTCCATGTTATTTGACATTTACAAAATCACATTTTATCCTAACGAAATATATGCAATGAAGAATTAACAATAATCAAATGGTTTTTCAGTCACTTATGAGCAAGACAATATCAACGTGCTAAAAACTCAACTTAAAAAGACGAACACCGTAGTCCTTCTTTCACAAGTCAGTTCTCCTAATCTTGCACAACATGACCTAATCTAGCATACCGAATTTCATCAATAACTCAAGCATTGCCAGAGGAACAAACATTTAGTAACTATGAACTTGCTTCATAAAACTAGTTGTTGTTCTCATACAAACCATAATCATATAAATGTTTAGTACCATAATCTACATTGTTTATACTATTCACAACCATCTCTAAAAGAAATAATAAATCACATCTCAATCATAGAAGAACAAATATGGAGGTGAGATCCTGAGTGATCTTTAGAGCTAACTATACATCATGCATTATGAAACATTGACCTTTGTCAATCTCAAGTTTTATAAGCCTGTGGACTTTAACTCGAGCTCGGTTCCCTACACAATTCAATCTCGTTTGTCTTGGAATAGACAGAGATTTACAAATTCTCATATGTCTTTAGTCAATGGTCTGTCATTTCTGTGTCTATAATCCTCATTCATAAGATTCAGACGGAAATACAGTACGAAAAACATTTATGCCACAACCAAATATCAGAACGAACTACCTTGTCCATCGTGGACTCAGGATATTAACGAGTATAATGACCACGCTTTTTACTTCGGTTGCATGTCATCTCACTCTTATCCATTTTCAGTTTAGCATATTTCTTATCCTTATTCTTCTTAGCAATGAGATTGATATCTATATTTCTAGTAGTGTGCCCAATCTTAGGCTACTAGCTATGTCCCTTCTTTCCAATATCTCTTATGTTTAGAACTGGATTCAGAAATGAGAACATAAGATGTAGACTTAATCAACTTCAAGTTACTCATCATATAACTCAATGTTTTGAGTTGTCTAAGTGAAAGTCTCAATACTTTCATCAAATAACGTAATAAACCTCAAGTGTTCCCAATTTTCACGAAGTGACGGATTCGATCCCGAATCTGATGTTTCTAAAAAATGAAGTATCACCATATTTCCTTCAAATATTCACAAATATCATAGGCAGTATGGTGTTGTTCACAATTATAGATCATGTCGTCAATGACCGAGTTTACCAGTATTTCACAACCTATGTGAATACCTTTCAATTATGGTAAATCTCTTGAACCTTAATAATCTGAGTCTCCATCTTAACTTCAGGATCATCCATAATATGGTTGAAAGTATCCAATGAATCATGTTCTTCCAAGAACATTGAAAAAAATTAATTATGACACCATGTGTCATTATTATCGCTTTTGAGGTTTTATCTAATTAACTCAACGATCATTGCGTTTGTCTGGTTTTTAATCGAAGTGATTCAACAAGTTAATGTTAATTTATGCATCATTATGTTCAATGTTAAGCTAACTGACATCTGAAAAATCTGATACAAAATTTGATATCGAAAAATAACTTAGAGCTATTAATCATCAATCTCACTAAGTATCCGCATTTAACAGATTCAGCTCCAAAACATGAACAAAATTAGTTCTAGCATTTAATCCAAAAATTAGCTAAAACTCCCACTCAACAACATGAATCTGCATGCTTAAACATTTATCAACATAAACACAATAAAGCACAATCATGTCATAAGTTAAAACAACCCAAAGTAGTCCAGGTAATCATAAAACTATTGTAAGTCTAATAAACCAACTACAATGGTTATTTCAGAAAGATCTTGTTTCAGCTACACTATCAGGCAGTTAACTTGAAGATTTCGGATAACCTTCAATGTATTTTATGCACTCTTGTAGTACTACTTTAGTACCAATATTATGAAAAAATAATGGGAAAAATCACATATCAGGGTTCTCCATCTAAATGTTGCTCCAACTTCTCAAGCAAATAACGTCGGATTCCCGAAATTATTTTTCAACATGTAAACAAGTCGTTCCAACGACTAGTTTACTAGTATCTTTTTATCCAATCATGTAAACAATTTTCATAAAATTATCACTTTCCAATTTAGACATAATTCATCTAAAAAAAACTACAATAAGTTCTCTTGGAATTGTCTTAGCTCGAGTTTTAACTCCAATTAAATCACGAGCTTTGCAATCGGAATATCCTTACGTGATAATAGAAGAGTGACAAACTATAAATCTCCATTAATCAACGTAAAGTTCCAAAAAAAATTTTGTGACTTTTAATCATGTAATTCTTAAAATCACGGAGCTTAACTCCATTATCTCGAATTTTATTGAACATTAAATGTTCTTATTCTTTCGAGTCATACCCATAAAACGAGCAACCATTAAAAATAATTTAATGTTTACAAACTCGAACACATGAATTTCAAGCCCATAATTACGCAAAGAAATTTAATTCAATGCGTATAGCTAATTCACAAGTGAAATACGTCCATACCAAGGTTCTCATTTCTATAGATAAATAAGTACTTAAACTTTTCATTGTTCAAATACACCCATACTATGAAAATTAAGAATCTACACGAAAAACGGAGTTCACAGGAATTTTCAGAACTAAAAACGGAGTTATAACGAGCCTAAACGAGCCAAAACAAGATTTTGAAAGAGCGCACAACTACTAATTGCAGAATGGTCCCTAGAGAATATCTAATTCTCATTTAGCCACCCACAAAGTTTCTGAAACTTTTCAGAATTACCCCAGAAACGTGAATTTTTCAAAAATTCATAACTCACTCGTTTCTTGGCCAAAATTAACGAACTTTATATCGATGAAATTCTCATTCAACGTAATTCAATCCAATAACAAGAATTAATCACGATTCCCTATATTTCATTCGTAATTTCCAGTCAAAGTTTCTGTAAATTTCCAAAGACCGATTTTTTTCTCCCAAACGGTAAGGCCAAAAAATCTGAAATTTTCCAGATATCATCTACATTATACTACGCATGTACAGTAAAAAATTCAGCCCCTAATTCAGCCGTTTGAAAAAATCGAAAATCTTAAAAAATACAGATTGTACATCTATGCCGTGTGTAATGTCAAATCAGTGCCAAAAACATATAACACATACAAGCATATAATAATACGTACGAGAATCCAACACATTGGCTCTGATACCAATGTTGGAATTAATTAATTGAATAATCAAAATTAGAATTACCAACATGTAATTCTCAATGCAGCGGAATATATCTTGAACCCAGTTGAATTCCACGTACATACTGTGATCCTCGTAGTCAGAACACGGTCACATGAATTGCTTCACGAACCGCTTCTCATATCCACAATTTAAGTGCCCTTCCATGTATAAGTGTGTGTGAGCGTATTGTACATAATACTCAGAAATCTCTGTTTTCTGTTGTTTCTGTCTTTTTGTTCGTTGGGAGCGTTAGGGAGATGAGAGAGAGAACATAATCTCTCATCTGTTATCAGTTGTTATGGAAAATCCCGTTGAATTTCCTTTTATATAAGAAGTTGTTAACTTCTCTCCATCTTATCTCCTTCATAGGTGGATAAATATATATTAAATATATATTAATAAATAAATAATCATTATTTATTTACCGATTCAGAATTGCATTTCTCATCGCCTGCACATCATGATTCCATTCTGACGAATTGCTACAATGATCTAGAGAGTTCTTTATTCAAAATATGTGGTTTGTGGGTTTGCGCTAATTCTGATCCTAATCTTTTTTATCATTAATTTTATGTTTACTTGCATTTTGTAATTTTCTTAGATAATTTTTTTACTAGGCTCCTTTTTGCTTTTCTTATTTTAATTGCATATTTACATATTTTTTTAATATTAAGAACTATTCTTTTTTATATTTACTTGCATTCTGTAATTTTCTTAGATAACTTTTTTACTAGGCTCCTTTTTGCTTTTCTTATTTTAATGGCATATTTACATATTGTTTAATATTAAGAACTACTCCCTCCGTCCGCCTATAAGCTTCCCATTTTACCATTTTGGTCCGTCCGCCTATAAGCTTCCCATACCTTTTTTGGTAAGTATTTTTTCTTACACTTCACTTTATATCTTACTTTTTCTCTCTATCTCTCTCCTCTCTCAATCACATCACTTGTACTATATCAATTTTTTAATAACTTGTCTTAATCTATGTGCCATAAAGTTGCGGGTAACTTATACCCGGACGGAGGGAGTATCTTTTTACTCTAATTCTAATTCTAATTTTTTTTATCATTAATATATAATTCATTTTAATATATAATTAAATACTCTATTGTTTATTATTAAGCCGCACGAAACTCGATCAGGATTCCTAATCAAGACTCATCACTACTCCCTCCGTCCGCTTATTATAAGTGTTACGTTACTTTTTGACACATAGATTAAGAAAAATGATTAAATAATAGATATAGTACAAGTGATATGATTGAGAGAATAGAGAGATAGAGAGAAAAAGTAAGATATAAAGTGAAGTGTAAGAAAAAGTACTTACAAAAAAAAGGTATGGGAAGCTTATAAGCGGACGGACCAAAATGGTAAAATGAAAAATTTATAGGCGGACGGAGGGAGTATTTTATAGATTTCATAGGTAAAGTTTCATTCTTCTTTACTGGAATTCTAGAATATTGTAGATGAGATATTTAGGGATAGGATGATTTGAGATTCATTTCAATCCGTATACTTTGTGTAGAATTATGAAATCATCTTCTTATTGTTTATTTTTGTACATGAAAGAATAAATTTTCATCTGTCACTATCTACACCGACCCCATGCTCCGAAACCAATGCGAAAATATCTAAGGGAGTATTTTGTATAATCAAATCATCAATCCCTAATTGAAGACATGAACGTAAGTAATTTTTTATGTTTATTACATTCTGTAATTTTCTTAGATAACTTTTTTTAATTGCATATTTACATTTTTTTTTTTTGCAGACTGTATAAGACAAAACTTAATTGGTTTGTTTATCTCTTCAGCCTTTAATTCATATATTTGTCATTGTGTTCTTTCCTCATGTCTCCGCTTCATTTTCCCACTCTTATTCTCCGCATTCTCATATACAGGGGCGGACCCAGAATTAAATAGTGAGGGGGGCCAAATTATTTTTAAAGAGAAGATCAAGTCCAATTAAAATTGAAACAATAAAAAAAAGATATACATGAGGTATATATATATATATATATATATATATATATATATATATATATATATATATACGATCGACTAATTTGAGAGATTCATTCCACTATTTAATAACGGGGTTTCCAATTTTTTTTTATGACACGGTATTCGATCTAAGGATCTACTAATTCGAGAAGACCAATCTCATTGCTCATTTGCGGACCCATTTAAAGTTAGAGTTTTACGCTCTGTATGAACATGGTCCCATTTAAAAGAAGAATAAAGCTCTATATGAACTGACCCCTTATAATTTTTTTTATTAAATATATATATATATTACTCATATGATATATTTGCATATATAACCTATCATGCATACATATGTATATAAATGTCTTGCAGGATATATATAATGAACCATGTTAATGTAACACATAATACATACATATTATTTTTTGAAGGATGTATATAGTAGTAATTGGCCAAATTTTGAGGGGCCAAGGCCACCCCTACCCTCTGCGTGCGTCCGCCCGTGCTCATATATGCAGATTTTGGAAACATTTGATATTAAAAAATTATGGGTGACATTTTTATAAAGGTGTTATGGTGAACTGGTGATTAATTAATTTTGTGAATAGTAAGTTTGAAACAAAAAACTTATTTCTGTTTTTCAGTTTTTAGGTGTTAAAGGGTGGTAATGATGAATTATGCAACTATGAAGGACTTGAACCTGGTGGATTGATTTAATTACGACGACTTCAAACTAATCTTTTACATTAATTTCTCATGTTGGACATTTGGGACTTTCTTCAAAATTTTATATCTGCTATAATTTTCATGCGTGTTTGTATATTTAACTTTTATATTCAATGCATTTCTATCATGAGTTCAATATTTCATAATATTTGTGTCAGCTTTCTAACTCTTTTATGATGTATAAATGTTTTTGATGATTATAATTTAATGTTTATCTTCATTGCTTCTTTAAGATCAATATCTTCATTGCTTCTTTAAGATATAGGTTTCTTTTGTTTGGGCTTTTCAATCTTACATGAACATTAAGAAGAGTCTCAAAATTTTATGAACGGTCGTCTCAATAATTATTAATTGAGTGTATTTATTATAAATTTTGAAGAAAGTTGTTTACATTTTTATTAATTCTTTACTCTAAAATTGGCAGAGATTTTTTGGAAAATGCCTTTTTTTTTCTTATATTTTTAATAGTGTAACCATTGTAGTTTATAGTTAAATAAAAAAATCAGTTGTGTTTAAATAATTTTGTTTTTTTTACAATCCTGCGTGTTACGCAGAGCGCGCGCTAGTCTTTACATCATATATTTGAGAGTTTTTATCTCTCCTACGTCGCATTCTCCTTTGGTCTTTAATTTAAAATACTGTAATTTGAGTTTTTATCTCTCCTACGTGGCATTCTCCTTTGGTCTTTAATTTAATTCGAGTTTTTATCTCTCCTACGTGGCATTCTCCTTTGGTCTTTAATTTAAAATACTGCAATTCTGTGAGTCAGTTTTTCCCTATTTGAAATTTACTATTTTAAATTTATCCTAAATCGTTTTTTTCTCTCATAAACATAACTTCTCTAAACCGTTTTTTCTTCTCACACATAAATTGATAAAAATAACTTCTTATTTTCATAAATTGTTTTTCTTTCTCATTAACATTTCTCTCTTACTTTTTATTTCCTGCTCTTATTCTCACGTTCTCTTTTGCATTTTTTTTTTTTCAGTTTTACTTTCTCTGAACATTTCTCTCCTATTTTTTTATTTTCTTTTTGCCTCTCCACACTCTCTCTCCTATTTTTTTATTTTCTTTTTGCCTCTCCACACTCTCTCTCAAGTTTCTGTACATTTGGATTCATTTGGCTTCATCCTCTCATATAAATGGGCAGTTAATTTTTTTAATATGTATTTTAATTTCTATCTTCTGTATTTTCTCAATTTTTCTCAATTTAAATTGAACATTGCCACTGGTTCTCCCGAAATTTGAAGCATGACCCATCTATTAACCTAAACTACTTATATTGGTAAGTATATTATTTTCGAAATTTTATCTCAATTAATTTATTACTAAAATTTACTTTTATTTAAGAGGTCTATAATGCAATATATACATGTTTTTTTTATAAAATATTATAATTTCAGTATAAATGGCGTCTTCTATATAAATTGTGTTTTGCTCATCTCAATTTTTTTCGTTGACGACTCCCTCTGATTTCTGGTATTTTGATATTTAATTTTTTTTGTTTTTTCAACATTAGGGGTGATGTGATTTTTTGGATAATGAGTTTTAGAAATTGTTGAGTTTGATTCTCTCTCAATTTATATTTTTTTTTATTATTATTCAATCTCTAAATATAAATTGTGGGGTATTTATTAATGTTGTGTTCTTCTTCTTGAGTTTCTGTTTTATAATGTTGATATGTATATTATTTGTGATGATTTTTTTTAGTAATTCAATATATGATTTTTTATAAGTACATAAATTTCAAAATCTTATTACAGTAGCTTCGTTTCTTTATCAACAATAACATGTCTTATTTTTTTTTCTTGGTTCAATGGTTATTAATTCCACATTTTTTTACAATTTAGATGTGAAAAGTTTTACTTACTTATAAAATCAAAATCAAGGGTATCAACAAGGAGAAGAAAAGATATTAGTTGTCCTATTGAATTTTTATGATGGTTGAGATTTGTAATTTCTATGACCCTAAATTTATTATGAAAAATTTCTAAAGTCTAATTTATGTTTTTTTATTGATTATCTTCTTAATTTTTCTTCTGAATTATTATTTTAAATAAGTTATAATTAATGTTGATAATAAGTTATTGTTATTATACATATAAATCATTAAATTAATTAAAAACATTATAATTAATTTAAATTAATTTTTTTAATCCCGCGTAGTACGCGGGTACAGTATATATATATATTTGCAAACCTTCTTAGTGCCACGTGTCACAACCTCATTCACTATCTCAATCTCTCTCTTCTCAATTTCTCTCCATTTCAAAATTCCTATTTTCTCATTTATTTTAATTTTTATCTTTTAATCTCATCCATTCATTTTAACTTTTAATCTTAACCCTACATTTTTAATTTCACCTTCTATATAAACCCTCATCTTCTTTCATTTCAATCACTCATTCACATTTTTCTCTAATCAATATTATTTGATTTTTTTTTTTCCTTTTGTAAAATTTAGGTCTGTAATATGTAATGTTATTTTGCAGAAATTTACAATCTCTAATGTGTACTCTCATCTTTGTGTATGATGCATTCTATTTTCTCAATCAGCCAATTTATGTATTTCATCATATATATATATTAGATCTCTAATCACTACTGTGCACTCGTTCATTTGATGTATTTTTTTTAGGTTTATTGTTACGTTCTCCGCTTCCTTTCTAGATAACTGTTATAGATGGGGAATAATTGTCTTTCAATGGTGAAGTAAAGCTCATATCAATGAGCTTCAACGAAATGCCACCATTCCATGTTATTCCTCACGAATCTTCGAGGAATTAGAGAAAACATGTTTCACTGGATCTTAGTGCAAGAGAAATAATATTGAGAGTTGGTTGTTTTCTTTTGGGTTAATTGCAAATTAAATCACCACCTTTCACTGGATTGCAATTTAATCTAAACTTTTGAATAATTGCAAATAAAATCACCACCTTTAAATATTGTTGCAATTTAAACTTCTTAATAGTTTCATTTGTGCTCAAATCTAACATGGTTGGCGGATGTGACACCTTCTTAATGAAACAACATTGTTTTTTATTTCGATCTAATCTCGAAACGTTAAATTCGGGCACAAATGAGATTGTCTAGAAGTCTAAATTGCAACAATATTGAAAGGTGATGATTTTATTTGCAATTATTCAAAAGTTTAAATTAAATTGCAATTCATCGAAAGGTGGTGATTTAATTTGCAATTTACCCTTTTCTTTTTGAATCAAAATAAAACATGACAACAAAAATAGTTGTATACATCACAGATCAATCATTAGAGACCAAATCTGATTTTTTTTTTTTGAGATTATTTAAGATTGATAAATCAGATCCAAAACACCACTTATCAAGTATGTTTTTGAGAGTTTAGATCAATATTTTTTTTTTGCAGGGTTATATATCAATTTTTGTTGTTTTTTTATATTGATGAATAAATGGTTGTTTTTGTTGTATACACTTTTATAAAACAAGATATTTTTGGTAAATTGATTTTTAAATTAAAAAAAAATACATATCATCATTATTCGAATACGAAATGTGAATCTTAATATAGACATTGATTGTTGCTCTAGAATGATTCCTTTAAATTGATTACATTAAATTTGAATAATTTTAGAATGAATTGTGTTTATAGGTGTATACACATTAAATTAATGAATACAAGGTAGTAATTTTATAACGTTAATCAATTTATAATTCATTTTGATCTCAAATCAAAATATACAATCTATTATATAAATTTATTTTATAAAAATTATACATGAACATTCAAATAAACTCATAATTAATTGACAAAATCTGATATTTAGGAACATGTTTTAAATTAGTCAACCTTAAATAGATAGAATTAGTCCTTAATTGTTGCAATGTATACTAAATATTGAACTCCACAAATTTTGTACTAAAATCAATCAATTAATGATATTAATATCTCCAAGTATCTTTGTACTAATCAATATTAGTCAATCCGTCCTTGATAGAATTACTCCCTAATTGTTTCAATAATATTAAATTCTTTTTTTCGACAAGCAATAATATTAAATTTTGAATTTCACAAACTTTATAAAATTATTGTCTTTTAAAATCAAAATAAATTTACTATACCATTTTTATCACATAATATTAATGATATCAATTAATTACTAAAATTATTGTTAGTTTACATTGAGATTTAATTTACAAAATATTTACACAACCACAAAATTATTGTTCATTACTTAATTTCACACTCCCCATTAAGATGAAAAAAAATATATAGCTCCAACTCTAATTCTATTATACTTGAATATCTTGGTAATGACTTAAAACTCTAGAGAATATGAGTGTAACTAATCAAAATTACCGAAATATGATACTCATATGTACTTAATTTCAAATTTCCCAAAATTAAGGAAATTAAATTTCTATCACAGTTGACTAATTTTAAAATTTGCTAGAAGCACAAAATTATGAATTTCTTCCTATTGATAATATAGTAGATTTAAATAATCATTAAATTTGAGAAATGTCATTAATTAGATATATTTAGTAATTTATATATACCAATTAAGTTACACATTTTATTTATTATTTAAGAAATAAAGTTACATAGTTTAATAATATTTCCTCTACGTATAGGTTTTTTACTACTTTTGGTCACATAGATTAAGAAAAATAATTTAATAATAGATATAGACAAGTGGTGTGTTGAAAAAAATAAAAAAAAAAGTAAGATATAAAGTGAAGTGTAAAAATAAAAAGTGAGGTAGTAAAGACTCTTCATATTTATGAGTAATAAAGTTGATTTTTAGTGTGAATAAAATAATGACATTTGATATAATATTATGATATTTTAAGGGAATAGTTAATATGTTATTTTGTTGTTTTAAGTATGAGTCATTAAGTAAGGAACGATCAAAATGGTAAAATGAGTCATTAAGTAGGAGATTGATGGATTGCTTTATAACTATATTTTAATCTAATACGGCGTACATTTTTTTTAGATTTACGTATGAGTGACGAGCCATTAAAGAATTATACACTATTTGAGATTGATGAGTTACTTTAAAAAAAAATGGGAGTAATTTAAGTTGATTTTCATCAATGTCTGCTCAAGACCGAGATCTGATATCTTTACAACACAATTCACTCATTCTTGAAGAGTTGAGTTAGGATCGCTACAACAGGTTTTCTTCAACTCTAACTGTGGAATAGAGCGATGTTCTACAAGAAATACATGAAGTAATTGTTTGTTCCCGTGATGGTGAAGTATTCTTTTTGTATGAATACGGGGGTACCGGAAAAACTTTCACATGGAAAACTATTTCTACCGCCATTAGATCTCACATAGATATAGTTTTTAATGTTGCATCAAGTGGTGTAGCTTCTCTTCTTTTGCCAAGAGACGTTCTAAGTTTTTATTTTGATTAACATTTATAAATCATCGAATTGCAACATAATAACCTGGTACTCATTGCAAAAGAACTTATAATATATTCAAAGCTGATAATATGGGACGAGACATCGATTATTAATAGATTTGTTTTGAAAAATCTTTGCCTAAATTCAAATGAAAAAAAAATATGCAAATGTACAACAAATGTTGTCTACAAGTAAGTTTTGCAATTTATAATTTTGTATATTGATTTCTTTTATAAATAAAATTTTAATTCTATATTATATTATTATTTTTTTATATAAATAATGTAATCTATATAACTATAATATTTTATTTTTTTATCTTTTAATTTTAATAGAATAACAAATTTACTCTTCTATACATGTTTCAAAAAAAAAATTAAATTAATAAAATAAATTTATTTTAACCCGCGTAAAAGCGGGTTTTACACTAGTATGTATATATATATATATATATATATATATATATATATATATTTACAAACTTTTGTTGTGACACATGTCACATTCTCACCCCCTCTACCTTAACCTCTCTCCTCCAAATTCTCTCATTTCAAAATTCCTTCATCCTCATTCATTTCATCTTTTTTTCTTTAATCTTAACCATTCATTTTGTTTAATCTTAACCATTAGATCTTAATTCAATTTCCTATATATATAATAGGAGCTTATGTCTTTCATTTTATACAATTCACTCATTCTCCTTAAACATTCATCAAGCTTATGTATGTAGTGAATGACACAAACTTTGTTAAAAGTGTTAAGAATAATGTAAATTGAAAGATGTCCCTCATCCTATGTTTCTCCGAGAAAGGCTCCATCAGTTTAAATGTCCGATTTTTTTCCTTATGGTGTTTCTCCAAGAGGGTTCCATCAATTTCACAGTGACACTCATGAGAAACATTCTTCATACTTTTTTCACATCATCGAATTCATGTATATTTTTTTTGTTGATCTTTAATTGTAATCGTTATTTAGGTATGAATTTCATACATATATTCAAATTTGTTATCATCGGTTGATGATGTGTTAATTGAAACATTGATGTTTTTTTTATCTATTTATTTTAGATCTCTAATATTGTCTTTGTCTTTTCTCTTAACTTTCATGTTAAAGTTTCTACAATTTACTATGATATTCCGATCTCAAGCGTATTTCAATTTATCAAGCATATCACAAGTATGGTTTATGTTGATAATATTGTTTATCTGTTATAATATTACTTTGATCTTAAACTCAAATACATAAATCAATTTTGTTTGCTTTGATTTCAGTTCTTTATCACATCTTGATGTGCACTTATACTACTCCAAAAAGTATACCATATGAACCAGTCAAGCTTAGAAAGACACATCTTCATTTCTCTATGCACGAATTTATTTGACGGCGTTCAACTCCTTATTCGTCATGGACGATCCATTGACATAAAGATCTGAAATAAAAATGAAAGTCATCGAAAATGCAATGAATGTAATTTACTGTAAAATTAATGTAAATAATTTTGCATAGTTATGCTTGCGAATTTATTTTCAAATTCAATATAACATGTTTTCAAGGTTTCATTATAATTATTGTGGGCTTATATTTAGTGTTTGGTTCAATCTTCTCTAAAATTATAATGCTAAATTTAATATAATTGAATCAAATTACTCCACAGAAAATTCTCCAAAATTGTAGTGCATCATATTAATTACTTCAAAATTTATTTACATTAATTTAAATATTAATGGAGATAAAGATTTGAAATAACGTGTGAATTCAATAAATATTTATATTATATATATGTATATATATATTATTATTATATAATTCTAAAATTTAAAGATTTATTATGATATTATTTTTGTGAAATAATTTAGGTAATCAAATTAATATTCTTTTCAATTTTTTCCTTCAATTATGTATAGTTGTTGATGCGGACAAAATATGTCGTCCTCGGAGATGACAACACGTGAATAAAGGATAAATTAAATCCGTCTTGTTATGAGTAGGCGTTTGATAGGAGGGATTAATACACCCCTAAGCCCAAAGAGAGAAATAGGGGTGATTAGGCTTTGGCCCTATACTTGAGGCTTAATGGCCCTTGGGCCGAATATTCCAGCCCATGAAGGAGGGGCTCAAGATCCGTTTTTGATAGGTTAAGCCTAGAAGGGAGTCAAAGCAAGAAGATATGGCCAGTCTGGTAAATGGCCGGGTCTTTCGGGAAAGTGGAGGAAGGATAGGGAGAAGGGGTCTCCCTCTCTCCCACGAAATCAGGAAGGATATATAAACAGGTTTGTTTTCCTTCTGGGAGGTACGTTTTTCATATTAAGCTTACACATATACTGTTCACTAGACATATACACAAGATACACTGAATTCCTATAAAAAAACATCACGATATTTGCGAGAATTCCCCTGGAATCACAGGGAAATTCTTCTTCGATTCTATTGAGAGAGATCTGACTTGAGCGTTGGAGATGCCACGCCGGAATCCCCTCCGGCGTGTTTTTGCAGGCCTTTAGGAAGCTTAAAGGAGAATTGTTCGGGGTAAAGCTTGCACAGAAAGGGACGGCGTAAGCCCGTAATTATTCCAATCCCCACGGGAAGATCTCGTATCCGTAGTCGTTACTTTCTGACGCAACAACTGGCGCCGTCTGTGGGAACGTTTCGAGCTAAGAATTGAGAAAAGTTCCATACGAAATGGGTGGAGAACAAGATTTGATGAAACAGACGAAAGAAAAGGGAGATCTCACTCCCCTTCCTTTTCCTCCGCCCCCTCCAGGTTTCCCCTTAAATCTGAACCTAGGGAAGCAACCTTCAACCCCAGTGTCGGAAGATAGCCCACTAGCACCTGAGGGAAACACCACGGGTATTTTGGGAGCTTCTGGAAGTGGGATCAACAGGGATATACCCCCTCCTCAAGCTCAACCTGAACTCCTTACCGTCTCCCAGGATCAGCTAAATGCCATGATAGCCCAGACAGTGAAGAAGATATTTGCTACCCGAGGGGTTCCTACCCCTGACGCTGTTCTGCCAGAAGAGGGGAAGGCGATGTCGAAGAACCCAGAGCGCATGATCGATTCCTCTTTGGCCCCTTCCAAGAACGAGGGAGTCCCTCGAGACCAGGAGGAAAAAGTACCTTCTCAAGCGGAAAGAAGCGTCCCTAACAGAACCCCTAGAAAAAATACGGAGGCATTCCCTGAAAGGACCCTGGACATGGATGTTGGAGAAAGTACGAATGACACTTACCAATGGGCAGTTAGCGATCAGTTACAGGCCCTACAGAAAGAAATGAAGGACACGAGGAGACAAATGGCTGACAACGTAAGTAAATCTCTTTATATTACTGGGTGTCAGTTTACTTCCAATATTTTGCAAGATGAGTTACCTTCTAATTTTAAATCCTTGAATTTTGAATATGATGGTACGGCGGATCCTTACGAACACCTGGTGAGGTTCGAAAATGCTGCCCTGTTACACCGTTATGGAGAAGGTGTCAAGTGCAGAGTTTTCCTAACCACTTTATCAAAAGCAGCCCAACAGTGGTTTACACAATTAGGACTTGACACCATTCATTCTTGGCCAGAGTTTAGAGAATTGTTCTTGCACTAGTTCGCTAGTGCTAGGAGGCAGCCTAGGGCTACTCTCACTTTATTTTACATGAGACAGGGAGACAATGAGAGTCTCCGAGATTTCTTAAAGAGATTCAATCAAGCGGCCCTGGAGGTACCTACTGCCTCTTCTGTAGTGAAGATAAATGCCCTTTCCAACGGGCTGAAGGACGGAGACCTTTTCACCTCCCTGGCCAAGAAACCAGTACAGACCTTCGATGAGTTATTGAGAAGAGCCGAAAAATACCTCACGTTAGAGGAAGTACGAAAAGCAAAACGCTCTGAGACTAAACCATTGGGAGGAGACGGAGGACGAAGAAGAGAAATAATGCCCCGGAGGCCTAGCCCCGAGAGATACAGAGGTCCCAGAAGGTCTGGAAACATAAAAGAGGAAGAATCAACACGCTTAGGGGAAGCAGCACGCTCAGGCCCTAGGGGAAGGTTCGAGAAGTATACTCCTCTAAGGATAGAGCCAACATAAGTTTTGGAAGTAGCGGGGGACCATCCTAGCATGAAGTTCCCCTACTCAAGAAATAGGGGCGCCAAAAATCCCAAATTTGATAAATTCTGCAGGTTCCATAATGATTACGGCCATGACACGAATCAGTGTTGGCACTTGAAGGATGAGATAGAGAGAATGATTTAAGCAGGCCACCTCAAGGAATTTACATTCAGGGATAGGCAAGGCCCTAGAGGACAAAAGAGGAAGGACCCCGAGGGGAAGCCAGAGGATAATAGAAGGGAACAGAGGAAGAACACGGAGGATTAACTCCCCCCCCCCCTCCTCAAAAGAGGGGAACCATCCACATGATCATGGGAGGCCCTACTGATGGGGATTCCTTTAGACAAAGGAAGCAAAGTGTTAGATCATTGAAAATTGGGAGAAGTGGGGAACGCCATGAGATAGGAGAGACGACGGTGCTCCCTGACATTCATTTTGGGCCCGAAGCCGTGGGGGAACCCAGTGAAACTCATAATGACGCTCTAGTCATTACCACGGATATCGCAGGGTACGATGTGGCCAGAACTTTTGTAGACACGGGGAGCTCCGCGGACATCATGTTTCTAGAGTGGTTCAAGAAGATGGAACTGAACATAAAGCTCAGACCGGTGGAGACCGCTCTCTATGGATTCTCAGGGGGTGCAATTCAGCCCCTCGGTTCAGCACTATTGCAAGGAGGGTTAGGAAACGCCCCTAACTGACGTGTGCAGGTGATAGAGTTTATGATAGTATATGTCCCATCCTCATACAATGTGGTGATGGGAAGACCAAGTTTGAACATCTTCCAGGCGGTAATTTCCACCTTCCACATGAAGATGAAATTTCCCGCCTCGGGGGGAGTGGGAGAGATATGTGGAGACCAGTATCAAGCAAGGAAATGATATGTAGAATCAGTTAAGATAGCAGACAGGGCTATGTTTCGAGGGATGAAAAGGTTTAAGGGGGAGGACCCTGAATTGAAAAAACAAAAAGTGGGTGAGTTGACGGGAGAACAACCCAAAATCAAGGCAGATGAGGAATTGATGAACATCGAACTCTATCCGGGAAAGGAAGGATTTATAACCAGAATTGGTACTCACATGAACCCAGAACTTAAAGAAAGAATGATACTCACTCTTCGAGAGAATGCGGATATATTCGCTTTCACCCCAACGGATATGACCGGTATCCCTCTAGAGATAGCGGTGCATCACCTTAATGTAGATCCCAGGGCTAAACCAGTGAAGCACAAATTGAAAAACTTTGGTAAAGAGAAGAACCTTATTGTGAAAGAGGAGATTGATAAGCTGTTGAGTGCAGGACATATAAAGAGGGTGCAGTTCCTTGAGTGGCTCTCAAATGCGGTGTTGGTGTCCAAAGGAGCTGGTAATGGAGAATGTGTATTGACTTTAGGGACCTGAATAAAGCGTGTCCCAAATACCATTATCCCCTACCTAGAATCGATCAATTGGTAGATGAAACATCCGGATTCGAATTTCTCAGTATGATGGACGCATATCAGGGATACCATCAGATCCAATTGAACCCCTTGATATCCCAAAGGTATGTTTTATTGCGACATGTGGTATTTTCGGTTATATACGTATGCCTTTTGGACTAATAAATGCAGGAGCCACCTACCAGAGAATGGTAGACTCAGTATTTCGAGAACAAATTGGTAGGAACATGGAAATCTATGTGGATGACATGCTAGCCAAGAGTATTAAAGCAGATGAACATATCAAAGACATGAAGGAGATATTTCAGGTAATCAGAGGAAATGGTATTAAATTGAATCCAGCTAAATGTTCTTTTGGAGTAGGGTCAGGAAAATTCTTGGGATACATGGTGACCCAGAGGGGAATAGAAGTTAACCCGGCGAAGGTGAAGGTTGTCCTCGACATTCAACCTCCTCGAAACTTGAAAGAACTACAGACCCTGAATGGTAGAATTGCAGCCCTCAGTAGATTCATAGCGAGGTCGGCAGAGAAGAGCCACCACTTCTTTAGAACATTAAGGAAGGGGTCGAAATTTGAATGGGATGAGCGTTGTCAAAAGGCTTTTGAAGAACTTAAGCTTCACCTGGAACAACTCCCGAAGCTGACGAAGCCCTCTCAAGGAGATGTCTTACTCTTATATCTCTCAGTAGGGGAGCATTCCCTGAGCACAGCCCTGATGAAAGAGGAGGGCCCCACACAACAGCCCATATACTATGTGAGCAAGGTCATTCAGGGAGCCGAAATCAGATATTCAGAGGTGGAGAAAGCAGCCCTGGCGGTAGTAGTGACGGCTAGACCTGCAAAAACACGCCGGAGGGGATTCCGGCGTGGAATCTCCGACGCTCAAGTCAAAATCTTTCTCAGGAGAGTCAAAGAGGAATTTCCCTGTAATTCAAGGGAAATTCTCGCAAGTATCGTGGAGTTTTATGTGTTTTTAATGTGTATAGTATGTGTCATGAATGTAAAAAACGTAGTCAATAAGTAAAACAAACCTCTTTTTATACCTGACCCATTTTCGTGGAAGAGTGGGAGAATCCCTCTCCCTCCTCTTTCTCAACTACCCCTTAAGCTAAATGTTCTCTTCTGGTGGACTTCTCCCACACTTCTGATTGCCCTATTTCGGGCCTCCTCTATCAAGGCTCGATCCTAGGGATTTCCCTTATGGGCTGGAAATACTTAGCCCAAGAATAATTAAACCACGGATATGGGCCAAAGGCCCAATTACACCTATTTCCCTCTTTGGGCTTAGGGGTGTATTAATCCCCTTCACCAAACCATTATTCATAACAAGACGAATTTAATTCATATCATATCCACATGTCGTTATCTCCGAGGATGACATATTTTGGCCGCATCAATTATGTATAACCCAATAATAAGGAGTTTTCCTACACCTCATTTGTAGTTTACTTGAGACTCTCAGGAATCTTTTGAAATGCTTTAAAAACTCAAATTATAGGAATTCTTTTAAGACTCTAAAAAAAACTTTTGAAATGCTTTAAAATTGTCAAAAATCTATTTGAGACATAATTTAAATACGAAATATCATAAATCTAATTTCATGATTCTAACAAATTAATATCTAGATCTTAGAAATGGTGATCAAACTTGTTTTGATTCACTAAGTTCACACATATACACTACAAACAAACCCTTCTTTCTAAATCATAGAAGCTCGTTGTTTGGTTTAACCAACGATAGGAAGTATTTGTTCTTACAATAATAAATAGAGCCAATTGCACCTGATAGTGTATCGAGCTCAATGTTTTATTCTTGGGACGTAAAATTACAAGTCATTTTCGGTAAATAAATTAACTTCACTATGAGAGTGAATGTAGGTTTGGAGGCCGAACCACTATAAATACTTGTGTCGTTCTTTACCGCTTTATCGCTTTTTATCGTTTACTTTACATATACTCAAAATCGATTTAAAAGTTTTAAGTGTAATTGTCAAAACACACTTGAAACTTGTACATCACGACATTAAGTCAGTTGACAACATTATCCATCTCTTGCATGATTTTTCAAAGATATTCTTCAAACATATATGACTCTAAATAAATCAAGGGCCACACACATTTTTGCACTAACACCTGTGTTAGATAAATATCAAACTGATTTGTTGTCTGTGCTATCTGTAAGTTAGTTATTTCTCCGTGTTGTTCGACACACGCACTCTTATTCAGACCGTCCACCTGATTGAAAGAAAAATATTTTTAAAAAAGGGGCAAGAAAGTCTATTACCCTCTAGACTTTCTACAACACTCGTATAAAAGGGACCAGCAAAATTCCATAGCTTCACCAACCGCAATTTCGACACACCCATGCCAAACCATCGACTTCCCCATTGATCAAAAGTCTGGATTGTGCAAATGAAACGAAATTGATTGATAAAAAATTTTAGAAATCATATGCTCGGAGCAAACACTACCCGTTAAATTTTTGAGGAGAAAATTTCGGATCTTCTTATCTTTTGAAAATTGCAACAACCATAAATAAAAGTCAAGATCAATCGTTGTCGTTAGTAAGCGTGCATCTTCCCAAATCCCAGGCCAGTTTTTACACACGATTAGTTTTATGCTGTTGTCTCAAGACAATAAAAGGTAGATCATATAAAATAAAGGAAACCTAGGACCATAAGCTCACAAGTCGAGCTAGAGGCCGGAGTGCCATTAAAACCTTGCTTGGGAAAACTCTCCTTAAGGATAAAACTCAGGTCAAGGAAAAAGGTATGCTCCTCGAAAAGTCAATGTCTATAGAAATCATCATATAAATCATTATGCAAAAATGAGAGTAAAAAGTCCGGGGGGTAGCTTCTCCAGACACAATCAAGGCCAGTATTGGTCGCAACATCCGCGACTGGTTGGCCTCTCTGAAGACATGTGAGTATCTGATGTGAATGTCCTGTGTAAGAGGGTTGATCTGGCTCCAATGGCCTTGTAGACGCCAAGGAATAGAGGGATTGGTGCTCATAAAAGTGTCAATCGTGAGTGTCGAGTCCGACTCAATCCAAAGGAAAGTGTCATTCCTGATCATGTGCATACTTGATGGCTATAAGAGCAGCTGCTAGCTCAGCCTCAAGAGGAAGGCCCCAACCTACTTTAGAGGCAACCGCAGCCACAAAGAATCCCTTAAATGTCCTAAAAACCGCCCCACGCATGTAGGTTACCCGGGGAAGAAGTAGCACCGTCATCTGTGTTAACCTTGTACCAACCCGGTTCAGAAGGGAGCCAAACCACAGACGAGCCCTGTTTCGTCGGTTTATGTCTGCTCGAGACCCCAAGGCCCGGGTAATCAGTAGATCTCGAACTGTACCGTCCGAATAACCCATACCAATGGTGTTTGCCTCCTTGATACTTGAAATGATTTGTGCCATGCATCTTCTAACAGAGGGAGAAACCCCATCGAAAATCACTCTATTCCGCAGGGTCAAGACGACCTAAATAACTGTGACGAAGCTCGTCCTCCACAACTCCAAAGACTGCTGGCCCAGCTGAACTTTAGTGGCCTGAAGGAAGATGTCTAGGAAACTGGTCTCAGTGTGAATTGTGACCCCAAACATGTGGGTCAAGCTGCTCATAATCTCCAATGTGAACGGGCATTGGGCCAGTAGATGATCAAGAGATTCTGAATCTCTGAGACACAACACACACATCGATGGACCATAAATCCCAAAAGACGAGAGTCATTCCGACGTGGGCATGCAGCTTGCCCCAAACTGCTCTCCAAATCACAGTGGAGCGACACATGGGTATGAAGGTGCCCCAAATCCATGACGCCCAACTAGGCCTGGGTAGGGGTGACATGAGCAAGTCATATGCCATGCTGGAAGAGAGTTCCCCTAAAAGTGAGCCCTCCCAAATACATCCGTCAGATCCCTTAAGCACCGTGATATGCAGAATATCCCTGACAATCTCCGTAAAACTTGTGATAAAACAACTCGGGAAGTGCCAACAATCATCATAGAAAATATCCCCAACCGTGGACGTGAGGGTAGACACGAACCAGTCGGACAGACCCAATCCTCTCAGAAATAGTATACCTTAGCCAGTTGTCGTGTCAAAAGTTGACTTGAGACTCTCAACCAATCAGCCATCTCAAGCCATCCCGAAGTCTCGTAGCATGCAGACGAAGGCCCGGACCAATAGAAGAGACTCTACCATAGGGTCTCCATAGGAACTCCGTATCTAGCGATCTATTTTGAAGAATTCAAAATTCTTTATCTCAAAACTGATGGAAAACATGCAAGTATACATCAAATGTTGTTTACAAATAAGTTTTTTAGAAATTAATATACAATTTTATTTTCACGCTATTATTTAGAATGGAATAATAACTTATAGAATTGTCAAATAATTATTTTCTTAGATTATTTATTTGTTCTATGAGTTAAAAATCAATTTATAATAAATTACTTTTAATAAGTCTAAATAATAAAATTTAAATATTTTCAGAGCCGTAATAAGCTGGTATATGTACTAGTATTCTATTCAAAGGGAAAGTCTTAAATACATCGTACACACCCAACATTGTTTGGTGCACACACTTTTTTTTTTACCGACTTTCTACTTCCCCTTCTTTTTTTCTCTCTCCCACATCTGTAACCCCCGCAGCCTAGTTTCTTTCCTGAATTAGTTATTCTCGATCATTTACCCATGTTGGGAATAAAATGATACATGTTTTGATTAAATACCAAAACCCCCTGAGACATGCCTAAGTCAAGTTGATTGTGTTCAAAATGTGTTAGAACACATAGAATAAGGTTAGATGAGAAGCTGATATGTTAGGCAGCTCTTAGATGATTAGATGCACATTGTGAGGGGGAACCTATGCTTAGAAGATTATTAAGATCAAGGCCCCTCAAGGCTCAAAATCTGGAACAAACACTAAGGACAAGCATACTCTATAGAAAATCAAATGCACTGATCAGGAGAGTTGTCCAGAAGAGTTATTTCTATGCAAGAACAACTATTCTGAAAGCTTCAACTGAGCAACTATTCTGAAAGCTTCAAAGTCTTCAAAAGACATTCTTAGTCTTGAAACACTTCTTCTAAGCTGAACCCAATTGTATATCCATACACAAGCTTAGAGAGATATCCTATCCTTATACACTGATCTTCATTGTAAAGGATATCTCATTAGTTGGAACCTTACTTCAACCCTTACCCCTTTCAAGTGAGAAAGTGAGAAGGTTGTAGTAGTAGAAGTGGTAGGAGCTGACTGTTAAGAGAAGAACAGTTCAGTTCTGAGTTGAGAAGAGGGTACTAGGACTCTAGACATCCTAGGGATCAATTCACCAAGGAGTGGTGTTCTTGATCAAGTGCACCTTGGCACTATAAAACAAGTTAATTCCAAGAGTGAAGGAATTATCCTGTTAAATCAGGGAAAGTGGATGTAGGAGCTTGAGTCTCTGAACCACTATAACCTCCTGTGTTGATATGCTTTACAAGTACTTACATTCATTCAACACTGCACACAAAACTGATCTTTCAAAGAAACATACTCAAAGATTGTGCAAAAACTGTATTGGACAAGTTCCCTGAAAACTGGACTGTATTGTATTAACCAAGTGATTTCAGAAACCAAAGGAGTCTAAACCTAAAGGGCCAACCACTATTCCGCACATATAACTCCCCTAGATAGTTGTTCAACTAAGTACTCAATAGTACTTAGTAGTTTGATTATCTTAGTTGAGTTATTCATCTTCAGTAGAGTTGTCCAAGACAACCTTGCTGAGCTCTGGTTTGATCAAAAGTTGAAAAGAATTGCATACAAGTGTATTCCCCCCCCCATACACTTGTTATATACTCCTTTCAAGACCAACAAGTGGTATCAGAGCAGGGGTTCAAAGACCATTGCTTCTGAAAATCCATCTTGATCTTCAAAACTCACATATTTGTGTGGTCACTGAGCTGATCTCTATTTGAAATCCTTTACTAGTTGACTAACTGTTTATTCTTGAGATATGGCCAACAACAATGCTGTTCCTCCACCTGCTGTTCAAGGATTGGATAACATGGCCACAAATGCAGTCAACCACATTTCACATCATAAACTGCCCATATTCTCAATAGAAAATTATGATTTCTGGAAAATTAGAATGAGAGCTCATCTTGCTTCTCTTCATACTGATACTTTGAGAGTAATCACTAGAGGTCCTTTTGTGTTCACTCAAACTAACCCAAGATTGACAGATGAGCAAAGAGCAGATGTAAGGGAACTGATTCCCAAAGATGAAGATGACTTCACTGCTGATGAAAAGAGGAAGGATAACTTGAACTATCTTGCAATGAACACCCTCTATCAAACAATTCCAGATGCAATCATGGGAAGAGTCTACCACTGCACCACAACCAAAGAAATTTTGGATACTCTTGCTGAAATGTGTGAGGGTACAGAAAAGATCAAGGAGAACAAGCTCCAAGTTGTTGTGCAAAAGTTTGAGCAATTCTCAATGGAAGCTGATGAATCCATTGATAAATTTGCTGGTAGATTCACTGATGTGATGAATGAAATCAACTCATTGGGCAAGGTTTACTCTAGGAGAGAAGTTGGATTGAAGATCTTGAGAAGTCTCACTCAAAAGTGGGATGTCTATGCTGTGATGATGCAGAATACCAAGGATCTCTCCTCCATGCCCATGCAACAAATCTTCTCAGAACTCAAAGCCTATGAGTTCGATCTCAACAGAAGAAAGCCTGTTGAGGAACCTTCAAATCCTACTAAGGGAGTGGCATTCAAAGCCAAAGATGCTGAACCTGAAATGCAACCCACTCCCAAATCATCAAAGTCAGTTTCAAAGACTGAAATGAAGGAAGAACTAGCCTTGATGGCTAGAAGGTTTGACAAGCTCAACACAAGGTTTGGTAGATACAAGAAATTCTACCAAGACAACAAATTCAGGAGAAGGTACAACTCCCCTGAAGATCAGGCCAAGGACAAAAAGCCTGAAGAGAAAAGATCAGAGGACAAGTACTCTGATAGGAGAAGGTCCAGTAGAGCTGACCCCTCATCATCAAAAGGAAGAGATGAATCCAAGAAGGATGATGATGAAGACCTGTGCTACAACTGCAAAAAGAAAGGACACTTCCAGTATGACTGCCCTGAACTGAGCTCTAAAGAAAGAAGAGAAAGACAAGCTAAAAGAGATAGAAAGTTCACCAATAGAAAAGCCATGATGGCTGGTGAAGAATCTGATAGTGCTGAAAGCTTCAACTCTTCTGATGGACTGTTCTCAAACAGTGATGATGATGATGATGTGTGCAACATGGCTCTTGAGGATGATGAGGTATCCTCCACTTCTAGCTCACCATCATTTTTATCACAGAACACTAGTGAAGTCAACTTGAAACTTTCCTTTGGGAAGTTGATGGAAGATTTCACTAGATTACAAGAATTTCATGATAACTGTGTGAGAGAAAATGAAAGATTGGCTATTGAACTTACCAAAAACTCTGAAGTAGCTGTTGATGTCAAATCTACTGAGTTATATCAACAAGTCTTTAGAGAGCTTAAAGAAGCAAATCTCAGGATAGTTGACCAACAAAAGGAGATTGATGATCAACTACTTTCTCAGAAAAGAAAAGACTTTGAACTAAAAATTCTAAATGCCAAGTTTGAAAATCTCTCACATGAATATGATATTCTTAAATCAAGTGAAGAGAGCCTGAAATTAAAGATGTCTGCTTTGAACAAGTCCTCTAGAGCAATAGAGGAAATTCAGAGTTATCAAAGACCTATGGCTCAAAGAAGTGGATTAGGTTTTGATCCATTTGAATCTTCACCTTGTCTCAGTGTTGCTTCTACAAGTAACACTAAGAAAATATTTGTTAAATCAGTGGCACAACAAGCTGAAAATGAAATAATTCAGCCACTGAACAAAGGAAAGGGCAAAATGAATGGAATGCCTACTCTAGTGGTTCAGGAGACTAGGCCTAAACCTTTGGAAAAGGTCAAGGCTCCTGAACACAAGAGGAATATTGGTCAGCAGAGTAGACCCAATGGCAGGGCAACTCTACTGAACAATGTTCAGAGAAGTTATCCAAGGTATAATCAGCCTAGGCCAACTCATCTGAGAAAGCCTCAGCTGGATAAAACTATCCTCAAAGGCAGAATAAAATGAGACAACCAAAACCCTTCATGCCAAAGGGTAATGGTCATAAAAATGCCTTTCCTAAAAGATTTCATCAAGCTGCACAAAGAACTCATAAGTTCAGGAGAGTTGACAACTCCCCTGAAACTTACAGAGTTAACACATTCACACATACTTTCCCCAAGGCATTTAAAGGAAAGAAAGTGTATGTTGATGCACAAGGAAAACAACTTAGCCACCTTGAATCAATCAGGGTAATTAGGCAAGTGTGGGTTCCAAAAGGTACAGCTAACCTCTCAGGACCCAAAACTCAAAGGGTACCTAAACTTATCTAATTGCAGGTACCAATGGGCCACAAAAAGAGGAGCATGAACAAAAAGACAGCATGGTACCTTGACAGTGGATGCTCAAGGCACATGACTGGAAACAAGGAACTCCTCACTGATTTTATTGAAAAAGAAGGCCCAAATGTCACCTTTGGAGACAACTCACAAGCAACAACTAAAGGTTATGGTACTTTGATGATTGGTAACATCAAAGTAACCAATGTATCTTATGTAGCTGGTCTCAAATATAATCTCCTAAGTATCAGTCAGTTCTGTGATAAAGATTTTAAAGTTGAGTTCTCAAGTGGAAAATGCTTAATTAAGGATAAAACTCAACAAACTCTATTGACTGGAACTAGGAAGGGAAATGTGTATTTTGCAGACTGGGACAAGTCTACTGATGCTGCATGTTTCATTGCTAAGAGCACTAGTGAACAAAGCTGGTTATGGCATAAGAGGCTAAACCATCTGAACTTCAAATCAATGAACAAACTTGCTAGAAATGCATTAGTTAAAGGACTACCTAATGAAGTTTTTATAAAAGAACATGTGTGTAAGCCATGTCAAGAGGGAAAACAGATTAAAGCATCATTCAAAGGTAAACCAGTCATTTCTACTGAAAGGGTACTTGAACTTTTACATATGGAACTTTTTGGACCAATCACCCCTTCAAGCATAAATGGTAGAAAATACACATTGGTTGTAGTAGATGACTTCTCTAGGTTCACATGGGTAGTATTTCTCCTTAGTAAAAAGGAAACACAAGTTAAACTACCTGAACTTCTCAAGAGACTGTCAAATGAGAAAAGCCTTAGCATTATCAAGATAAGATCTGATAAAGGCACTGAGTTCATAAATTCATACATCAATGAGTAATGCACATCTAATGGAATAGCTCATGAAACCTCAGCAGCTAGAACTCTTCAGCAAAATGGAGTTGCAGAAAGAAAGAATAGAACATTAAAGGAAGCTGCTAGAACTTTAATTGCTGATTCAAATTTACCTAAGAGGTTTTGGGCTGAAGCCATAAACACTGCATGCCATACTCAAAATAGATGTTTGATTACTAAGGGGCAAGGCAAAACTCCCTATGAACTCTGGAAAGGAAGAATGCCTAAAGTGTCATACTTTCACATTTTTGGTTGTAAATGTTTCATTCACAATAATGGGAAAGAACAGCTAAAAGCCTTTGATAGCAAAGCTGATGAGGGAGTATTTCTTGGATACTCTCAAATCAGTAAAGCTTTCAGAGTCTACAACAAGAAAACCCTTATAGTGGAAGAAACACCTCATGTTGTGTTTGATGAATCTATCTTTGAGATCAGGAATGATAGTTTGGAACCTGAAGAAATCATACAGAGGACAACCAGATTGAGCCTAAAAGACAAAGACACTGAATTCATAGATGTTGTCCAAGCCAATCTACCTGAACATACTATATTGGACAACAATCCTGAAGGCAACCTTCCTGAGACAAACCCCACTGATGGAAATGGTGAACTGAATGAGTCACATCCAGGTAACAACTACCAATGAAGAAGCAGTTCCTGCTGAGGTAGTTAATGGGTCAAATAATCAAGGGGGAACTCAAAATGTTGAAAATACCAATGTCCCTGACATTGAGGACAACACCCCTGACTATGATCCTGAATTAGATCCTGCACTAAATTATCCTGAATTCTATGATCAAAATGACTCAACTCCAGTAGAGGACAACTCTACTGAAGGGATCAGAAAAAGAAGGACTTGGTTATATGACCATCCTCCTAATCTGATACTTGGTGACCCAAGTATAGGAGTCAAAACCAGAAGTTTTCATGGTGAAAGTGCTATGTTTTGTTGTTTCTTGTCAGAACAAGAACCAAGTGATATTGAAGAAGCACTTCAGGATGCCAATTGGATCACAGCCATGCAGGAAGAACTGAATCAATTCACCAGAAATAAAGTATGGGAGCTGGTGGATAGACCTTCACATCAAGATGTTATTGGAACCAAGTGGGTGTTCAAGAACAAGAAGAATGAAAATGATGTGATTGTCAGAAACAAAGCAAGACTAGTAGCAAAAGGTTACTACCAACATGAAGGCATTGACTATGATGAGACATTTGCACCTGTGGTAAGGCTGGAAGCAATAAGGCTTTTCCTAGCCTATGCAGCCCACAAGAGGTTCAAAGTGTACCAAATGGATGTCAAGAGTGCCTTTCTGAATGGATTCTTGAAATAAGAAGTCTATGTGGAGCAACCACCAGGTTTTGAGATTGGAAACCAAGTATATAGGCTGAAGAAGGCTCTATATGGACTCAAGCAAGCCCCTAGGGCTTAGTATGACACACTGTCACAATTCCTCTTGGATCATGGATTCACCAAGGGAACTGTGGACAGAACTCTCTTCAGAATCTCTGAAGGAGAGGACATCTTGCTTGTCCAAATTTATGTAGATGACATAATTTTTGGATCCCCTAATGAGAAGCTGTGTGAGAAATTCTCCAAGCTCATGCAAAGCAAGTTTGAGATGTCCATGATGGGGTTGATGAACTTCTTTTTTGGGTCTATAAGTCAAGCAATCAAAAGAAGGAATCTTCATCAACCAAGCTAAATACACTAGAGAGATGATCAAGAAATTTGGGTGTACATCAAGCAAGCCAGTAAGGATCCCAATGAATACAAATTGGAAAATGGATCCTGATGAGAGTGGTGTTCCAACCAACTCCACTGAGTATAGAGGAATCATTGGATCACTCCTCTATCTCACTGCCAGCGGGCCTGACATCACCTTTGCAGTAGGTGTTTGTGCAAGGTTTCAAGCAAATCCTAAGAAAAGCCACCTTGAGGCTGCAAAGAGGATCTTGAGGTATCTCAAAGGCACTGAAAATCTAGGCCTTTGGTACCCTGCTGATGACAACATTGAGTTAACTGGCTACTCAGATGCTGATTATGGAGGATGCAGAATTGACAGAAAGTCCACTTCAGGAACTTGTCAATTCCTAGGCAACAAATTCATATCTTGGTTTTCCAAGAAGCAAAACACAGTGGCTACCTCCACCACTGAAGCTGAATATGTTGCTGCTGGAAGTTGTTGTGCTCAAATCCTTTGGCTGAGACAACAACTCAGAGACTACAAGGTCAACTCTACTGAAGTGCCAATATTCTGTGACAATAACAGTGCAATTGTCATATCACAAAATCCTGTATTGCACACAAGATGCAAACATGTGGACATCAAGCATCACTTCATTAGAGATCATGTGGAGAAGAAGGATATTAAGTTGGTAAAGATCCACACAGATCATCAAAAAGCTGATATATTGACAAAGCCACTTGCAGAGGCAAGATTTCTGGAATTATCAGCAGAGTTGGGTCTTCTTGATCCAGGGAAGTTGGACAAATGAGTCCAAAGGAGTTTATTCATTAAGGGGGAAATAAATTCAAACTTCAGCAGACTTGGTCAAGTCTACTGAAATTCAGAAAAGTTGACCTTACTTCTTCAGGACACTTGTCCACAGCTCTTCAGGACACTTGTCCATGTAGGGTCAGATAAGTTGTCTTGGCTATCAAACCAAATCTTGGTCTGATAAGCACCTATTTTAGGTGATCATTGTCTATTTCGAAATCTGTCCCATTGAAAATACAGTTTTCACCTTTCTGGGATTTAATTTGTCTCCCACCCAAAAAGTCACTTTCCATGCATTAAATGCCAAGATTTAACTCTTGTTTGCATTAAACTTTTTGGGACATGATCTATCTCGAAAAACCCCCAGCCTTAAACAAACATTAAAAACCACCCACGTTTTGAATAAAACAGTTTTTTCACTGTTACATTGGTTTTTGACCATTGGATCAAAACAGGCCAACTCCCCTGAAACCAATCCTAGTCGTTCATTTTGGATTTCCATTTTTGTTCACCTTTGAATTGCATCAAGACTTCACCAACTCATTGACAAACATTCTTTTTAGAATATTCACAAGTCTTAAGATCCCCCACAAACACTTCTTCCCCAAGTATTCGAAACCCTAACTCAAATTTTCTTCAAACTCTCTCAATCTTCCCCAAACTTTTCTCGGTAACTTTCAAATGGCCCCCAAAGTTAGACCAGAGATGATCATTGATTTCTCCAACAAGGCTCTAGATCTTGATTTTAGTTATTTGAGCAACAAAAACAATCTACATTTTGAGCCAATAGTATCCTTTGAGAGTGAGGATCCTGAGATAAAACCAACCCTGAGATGGTTGAGGAGAGCTGGGCTACAAAAGTTCATGGAAGAAAGACCAAGCTCTTGCCTAGAAAGCTACATGGCTGAGTTCTTTGCCTTTCTCAAGTGGAAAGGTAAGCCTGAAGATGGTGAAGTTTCCACCAGATTGTCATATATTGCAGAGGGAGAGGAAGAAGAGAGATTTCATAGAGTGAAATTCTCTTCAGAAGATCTTGAAGGAGCCTTTGGATTGCCTTTTGAGGGAAGGAATCCAGAAGTTTATGGCACTGGACATGAAGATGAAATAGCTCAAGAATGGCTATTAGTACCAGGTCCTCTCTCTTCAACACAAAACAAGAAGACTCTCAAGCCAGAATTTCTCAACCTCTTTGAGGTAGTTGCTAAGAGTCTCTTGAGCAATACTGGAAGCTTGGAGCAGGTCAGCCATCCAAGAATCAGAATTATGGCTGTTGTGATTGATGCTAGTGACAAAGGCATCAAGTTTGATTGGAGGACCTTCATTATGTCTGAAATGATGAAGGAAAATGCTAAATTTAAAGTGAGAGCTCACAACAAGGTTGTGCTAGAAGGGAAACTCAAGTATTGCACCAGGGCAAGCTTGTTGATTGAGAGATTCTCCCATTACTCTCAAATGCAGACCTTTGCCAAACCTCTACCAGCCCAAAAGATCCTGTTCAGGAAGCTCAGCAAGAAAACTGAGCAAAGGAGGATGCTTATGGCCAAACCTGTTGAAGAACAGGTTGAAGAAAAGCCTAAAATGAAGAAGAGAACCAAGGCCAGGGCTGTCAAAACAAGGAAAATGTCTCAATTGTCTTCAAGAGAAGCCTCAGAAGCATCAACTGAAGTTGATGAAGTGGCAGAAGAGGGAGTAAGTGTGCCTTCTGACCACTTAGAAGAGTTGAGGCTGAAATATAATGAGACAAGGCAGAAGAAGAAAGGAGATAAGAGGATCAGGGAAGTTGTCCCTGAGAAGGAAGGTGAAGGCAGTGGGAGCAGTAGGGCTAGCAAGAGAAGGGCCAAGCCTACTGAGAAAGTGTTGGAGCTGCAGGAAGAAAGGTCTCTACAATTGGCTCTAAGAGAGAGCAGAGCTGAAAGCAGGACCAAATCCAAGTCAAGGACTAGCTCATCTGGATCTGGAACTCCAGAATCCAAAGTCCCTGAAGGTCAACCTACAACATCCCTGAAATTCAGAATCCTGAGCCCAACTCCCCTGAAACCCACATTACCCCTCCCAACCAACCCATTACCCTTGTAGATCTCACTAAGAGATATTCTCCAGAAGGAAGTGTGCAAAGAAGTGGCATTGATGTGCTTGCAGATTTAGCAGTAGATGAGACAAGACTCCTATCTCCCCTTGACTCATCCATGCTCAACTACTCCAAACTCTTAGAACATGTACTCAATGAGCCAACTCCCTTAAGCAAAGCCCCTTCAGATTCATTGCTCTCTAAAGCAACTGAAGTACCTTCATTTGAGCCTAATCCTTCTGAAGCCAACCCTCCTGAACTTAACTTGCCTGAAGCTGCAATTAAGGAAACCACAGCCAACTCCCCTATAGCCCAAAGTTCTCCATCTAGTGAGAATGAGAAGGAGTATACTTATGAAAGTATGCTCAGAGGTGGAGCTAAGGCCACAGTGGACAGTTTGTATCCACAACTTGCTGAATTTCCAAGAATTCAGAAGATGTTTCATGATTTGAGGATGCTTGTGAATGTCAAAGATAAGACCTTGATGGAAATATCACAAGTCATCCAAGATAAGGGTGCTAACTGGTGGCAAATAGAGGAGAGCAGATTGCTACACTTTGCTGGTGTGATGAAAACAAGATTCCTCACTGATGAGGAAGTTTTTGCAAAGTTGGTAGCTGAGAAGATCATTGAGGAGAAAGAAAGAAAAGCTAAGGGAATCAAACACCCTGACAGTAGCTCAAATGATGATGATTCCCCTGATGATTCCTCAAACCCTTCAAACCTCAACCCTCCTGAAACCCCTCAAGCCAACCTCCCTGAACCTTCTCAACCCAAGTCTTCTGTAGCAGATAGACTTTCAAACCCTCCTAGAACCTATCATAGGAAAGGCTCTGTATCTTCAGAGGTGTTGACCAAGGGTGGTAACACAACCAAAGACACATCTGCCAATGAAGGTTCTTCTGAACCCAAGGCACAGCCTAAAGATGTTGAGGTTCCTATGCTAGAGGCTGGTTTGATTAAGGCCTATTCAGTGTCAGAAGAGTTGGACACTGATCAGCCCTTAATCATTCAGGATGACTCAGTGGCTGTTGATATAAGCACTGTGATCTCCCCACAACTGCCATCTTTGAACCTTGTTGAAGGTGGAGATGTTGCAGGTTTAGGAGAAGGAGTTGAAAAGGAGAAGTTAGTGGAAAAACTAGAGGGAGTAGTAGATGAGAGAGATGTGGTGATCACTAGAATAGTAAGTGTACCACCAAATGAGGGTGATATAAGTGAGGAAGGGCAGGCTATTCTTGAAGTCAAATCTGAACTTCAGGAATCCCTTGATGAGAGGAGGCCTGTTTCTTTAAGTGAGGAAATTATTGAAGAAGGGAGAAAAGAAAGAGTTGAAAATGAGAAGAAGGCTGCTGATGTATCAGAGTCTTATACAAAAGAAATTGAGGGTGATTAGTGTTTATTTCCTAACCTGTTTGATTTGTCTAATATTGCAGGTATTTCCCTTGACCAAATTTTTACAGATGAGTTCTTAACAGATGCACCTATCCAAGTAGATACAGGCTCAGCTCAAGCCTTACTTGGAATGCAATCAGAGAAATTGGACTCCTTGGCTCATCAAGTCCAATCTGCTCATGCTGAAACTTCAGAAGCATTGAATGAGCAAGGAAGAACTCTTGCATCTGTAGAAATGAGGGTTACAGGCTCTGAAGATGTAGTACTTCCTACATTAGAAGCAAGGATTAGTGGTGTGGAAACTGGTCTCCAAACCATTTCCACTGAAGTACAAAAAGCCAAATCCACCATGGAATCCATATCAGATGAGGTCAAGAAGGAACAAAAGCTGCTGAGAGACAATCACAATGCTAATGTCAAGGCTCTCAGGCTTACTGTCAAGCAAGCTCTTGGAAAGAAGACAGCACTGCAAAAGAAGAGAGCTGAAGAGCAAAGGCTAGCAATGGTGGAAGCAGCCTCTGAAAAGTTTTCCCAAGAGGTATTGGCCAACATTGCTGAAGGTGCAGTGGACAACCTCACTGAGCTTCTTAAGGCCAAACTTGATGCATCCCTGAAAGCAACCTTGGAGGAGGTTGTTCAACAAAAGATGAAGCCTGTTCTAGCTTTTCTTAGCTTGAGCAGTGATAGGATGCAAAATATACATGATGAAAATGTATATTTGTTGGAAGAAATGAAGTCTCTAAACCAGGCCCAATCCCTAATGGCCACAACAATGAGTGAGCTGAAACCCCAGTGTTTTGATGCTGCCAAAAAGGGGGAAAGGGAAAGAGCTAGAGCAAAAGGTGCCTTGGTGATTGGAGGCTCAGACAAGGGAAAAGACAAAACTGCTGAAGCAAAAGGAAAAGAGTCTGCAGTGCTAAACTTAGAAGAATTGGATGAAGAAGAGCAACTAGCACTTGCATTGAAGAATTCAATGGCCTCAGCACAAGAAGAGAGAATGAGATTACAGTAGAGACCAGGTGGTGAAGTGTCTGGTTTGGACAAAGATGCTGAAGGTGTCCAAATTAGAGGAAAGATCAAGAGGGCAAAAGGAAAGAAAAGACAAGCTGAGACATTTACTGACTTTCCCAACAACCTTGACTTCCACCTGAATTCAGAATTGATGAAGATGAGCCTACATCAAAGAAAGCCAAAGCTGCTGAAGAACCCAAGATTGCTGAACAGGAAAAGTCTTCTGAACTGGTCAATGTTGCTGAAGGTTCCAAATCCACTGAAGATATTGAAGAACTATTTGCTGAAGGTTTTGGACCTGAACCTAAGAAGAAGACAACTGTCCTAGCTCATGATCCATCAAAGTTGTTTCATGAAGGGTATAGCAAAGACCCTGAAACACAACAGAAACTGGCCATGATGAGGGCCCAAGAGAAAATGAATTTGATGGATGAAGCTCAAAGAGCAAGAGATAAGAGAAGAGCAAACTTTCATAAACCAAGAAGAAGGAGAGCAACTTACAGCAAGATGAAGCCTCATCTATTAGTCCCAATGGACACCAAATATCCACACTTGGATAAATGGGTGCCAATCCAGCTGAATGATACATGGGAAGAGGCTAAAAGGGAGTTTGTCTATGACTATTATGTCATTGACAGGTGGAATGGAGGAGATGCCAACTCTGCCTTTGCTGAATTCATGATAGAATACTACAGAGAGTTGTATCAACAATTACTTGCAGCTGCTGACATTGCAAGAATTGAACTCAATGCTCCCAAGCCTATCATCTACATGCCTCCAAAGCTTGAAGGATGGATTGACCAAGCAAGGATCCTAAGGGAGTTCACAGAAATTCTGAAGCTGAACAAGATGACCCTTGGACCCAAAGGAACCAACCAGGAAGCCATGGAACTCAAGAAGAGAGTGTGGGCACAATATGGAATGGTGCCACCTCCTGAGGATGACCTCTAAGAATGGCTAAGTCTTCTGACCTTTTCTGGATAGAAAACTATCTTATCTGAAGATATTTTTGCTATATGGTCAAATCTACTGAAGTTTGGACAAGCCTGCTGATGTGATATGCCTTGATATGCTGTTTGCTCTAACATGATTTGGATTGCTCTGATGCAAGAATTGATGTTGATATCCAGTATTCTACTTTGATATCTGGAATATTTTGTCTTAGCCCTGATATCTTAGATCCTATGTTTAGTATTAAGTTGTAATGAAATGCTCATTTGTAATGTTATCTTGAATTCATGCTCTGAATAGTTATCTTCAACTATCAACATGCCTGTAATGATTCTCATTTCAATGATAGTTGAACACTTTTTGAATCAAGATACATTATTGCAGAAATCTCTCTATGCCTATCTTTGAAACCTACTTGCAACAAAAACAGTAAATACACTAACACATTGTCTTTTCAGGAATATTGACCTTAGTCATGTCTTCTGAAGATATATGTAATAGGTATAGATAAGTCACTTTTGCATAGAATGTGTAGGTTTTGGCATCATCAAAAAGGGGGAAATTGTTAGGAATAAAATGATACATGTTTTGATTAAATACCAAAGCCCCCTGAGACATGCCTAAGTCAAGATGATTGTGTTCAAAATGTGTTAGAACACATAGAATAAGGTTAGATGAGAAGCTGATATGTTAGGCAGCTCTTAGATGATTAGATGCACATTGTGAGGGGGAACCTATGCTTAGAAGATTATTAAGATCAAGGCCCCTCAAGGCTCAAAATCTGGAACAAACACTAAGGACAAGCATACTCTATAGAAAATCAAATGCACTGATCAGGAGAGTTGTCCAGAAGAGTTATTTCTATGCAAGAACAAGATTGCAAAGCTCAAAAGGACAAGATTAGTCAAAAGCTCTGATCAGGAGAGTTGTCCAGAGAAGTTAACTCTGTAAAATCAACAGCTCTGAAGCTAGAAGGCCAAACATGCTGATCAGGAGAGTTGTCCCAGAAGAGTTGTCTCAGCAAGTTTGAACCAGAACAAAGATTCTAATGTTTGAAGGTCAACCATGCTGAAGAATTAGAGACAACCATACCCTAAAGAATCTCAATACAACATGCTAAGATCACCTTGAAGTGAAGGAAAAGGAAAGAGCCAAATCATCTGAAAAAGAGTTAGCCAACCTTGCTGATAAGCAAAACTGCTGATAATGATAAGGAGAGTTGTCCAGTTGATAAGGAATGTTGTCCTATCATTGGATCAACCTTCAGAAGCCATGTCCAAGTCCTAACTAGAAGTCAAACATTGGGAAAAGTGCTGCAGAATAAAGACAAAGTCTTACAAGTCGTTTATTACCCAATTAAGGACATGTCACTATCAAGAATCTGTCTTCCAGATTGAAGAACTCAAGGAAGACATTTATAGCAATTTGGGGCTGCCTCTCCAACGGGAAAATCCTCATTTTGTCTATAAATACAAGGAGTGTGAAGACCATTTGAAGCATCTATCCATTCTACATCCAACTGAGCAACTATTCTGAAAGCTTCAAAGTCTTCAAAAGACATTCTTAGTCTTGAAACACTTCTTCTAAGCTGAACCCAATTGTATATCCATACACAAGCTTAGAGAGATATCCTATCCTTATACACTGATCTTCATTGTAAAGGATATCTCATTAGTTGGAACCTTACTTCAACCCTTACCCCTTTCAAGTGAGAAAGTGAGAAGGTTGTAGTAGTAGAAGTGGTAGGAGCTGACTGTTAAGAGAAGAATAGTTCAGTTCTGAGTTGAGAAGAGGGTACTAGGACTCTAGACATCCTAGGGATCAATTCACCAAGGAGTGGTGTTCTTGATCAAGTGCACATTGGCACTATAAAACAAGTTAATTCCAAGAGTGAAGGAATTATCCTGTTAAATCAGGGAAAGTAGATGTAGGAGCTTGAGTCTCTGAACCACTATAACCTCCTGTGTTGATTTGCTTTACAAGTACTTACATTCATTCAACACTGCACACAAAACTGATCTTTCAAAGAAACATACTCAAAGATTGTGCAAAAACTGTATTGGACAAGTTCCCTGAAAACTGGACTGTATTGTATTAACCAAGTGATTTCAGAAACCAAAGGAGTCTAAACCTAAAGGGCCAACCACTATTGCGCACATATAACTCCCCTAGATAGTTGTTCAACTAAGTACTCAATAGTACTTAGTAGTTTGATTATCTTAGTTGAGTTATTCATCTTCAGTAGAGTTGTCCAAGACAACCTTGCTGAGCTCTGGTTTGATCAAAAGTTGAAAAGAATTGCATACAAGTGTATTCCCCCCCCCATACACTTGTTATATACTCCTTTCAGGACCAACAACCCACGATTTTAATGACGTCGCGAATCAGATCGAAAAGGAAGCGACATTAAATTTGGGGCTTCAACCCTGTTGCTTTCGCTGCACCTCTAGATTCTACGTCCTCCTGCTTTGTTGTGCCGCCGAAGAAGAGGAAGACCCAAAGTAATTGTAATATCTGGGCTACGGACGCCGAAAAACGTAGGCTCTTTTTTTTTTTTTTTTTTTTTTTTGTCGGGAGCAGGCTCCCTTTCTACCTACATCTCTTCACCTTTAAATTTCTCTACATTCTTTGATTTTTTGGTTTAATTTTATTTTTACATAATTAATTTATGGTTATTGGATTATTATGTCTTGTAAGTGTATAAAGGTGTTGATATTAGGTCAGCAAAACCTTCCGCTGAGTAAAAATAAATGTTCCCCTTAATTTAGTGAGAAGTTTCTCGTTGAAAATTGATAATTTTTTTATTGAAAAGTGGTAATTTTATTACTGAGAAGTTGTAACTAATATTATTGAAAAGTGGTAACTATTATTATTGAAAAATTGTAGGTGCTCTAACCAATCCCACTTTCGAACTCGGGTCCTTGTACATGTGTAAGGTAGCTGTAACCACTTAGACAGTAGTTACTTGCTTTAAATTTTCGATTCTACTAATATATATAGGGTTGATCTGTGCATTCTACTAATACATATAGGGTTGATCTATGCATTGAGACCAACTCATCTTCAAATATTAATTTTTAAAATTAATTTTATTAAAATTATTTTATCAATTTTAAAATTAAAATTATAATAAATTTAACTTTCAACATTGTGTGGAAGTCAAAGTGATCAAGATAGTTTTAGTTTGTTATAACCTCTCTTGAAAACCTCCCCCTAGAAAAGACAAGATAGTTTTCACAATTATGTATGAATGAATTTTTGAATTTCTTGAGTTTTATTCTCATTTTTGTCAATCTTTTATAGGTTTAAATTTCTATTCTATTTTTTTTTTTTTTCGAGATTTTTCTTTACTTGTCTAAGAAAGAAGAATTGTGGGGATATTACTTATTTGGGTTTTTCTACGGTGAGACAGGGGGTTCGCACTGTCTTATGTAAGGCGTCCAATAATAAGTTGCAACATCATTTAATTTCGCAATGAGCGAATGCCTTTCGCAATTAAATTAATTTTTTATTTTTTATTAAAAAATATATAAAATTACTAAAATGTCCTCTTCTTTTTTTAACCCATGATCTTATAAAATGCCCTTAAAATATATAAAATTACTAAAATGCCCTTTTCCCAAATTGAAACTATGAAACCCACCACCGCCTCCTCCTTTAAACATTTGACTGGCGGGGCACCTCCACCGCCACGGAGACTGATGTAAATGAATTAAATATTAGTATATTAACGTATTAATGAGTTAAAAATTATTTACACAAAAGTCATTTAGTTTTTGCAAAATACTTGTATGCACTCGCATGTACGGTGCATACTTCAATTTTAATTTTAATTTTAAATTTTAATTCATCAATTAATTTTAATTTTATCTGCACCCGTTCATTTAATGAGTTCACCTTCCAAATTATTTTTTACTATTATTATATGCACTCGCTCATTTAATGAGTTCACCCTCAAATCATTTTTTATTACTGTTATCTGCACTCGTTCATTTTATGAGTTCACTTCCAAATCATTTTTTAACACGGTTATCTACACTCGCTTATTTTATGAGTTCACCCCCAAATTATTGTTTTACCACGATTATCTACACCCGCTCATTTTATGAGTTCACCACAAAATATTTTTAAAAAAATAATCACATTTAAAAAACTATATTATCATTTTATTAATTTACACAAAATATAATAAAATAAACTCTAATTTATATATTTACAATATGCAGCCGAGTTACCGTCAATTCACCAACTCACCCATATTTAAAAAAAGAATCGTAAAAATATAATTAATAAAAACCAATCGAAATTAGCCACAAATCTCGATTTTTTTCTTTTTAATTTTTCTTTTTCTTTATTTCTTCCCGTTTTCAGTTTATATATCAATTTTTTTATTTATTCATTTTTTTCCGTTTACTTTTTTTATTTTATTTTGATTCCTTTCTTTTCCATTTTTTATGTGTATTTTTTAAATTTTAATACAAAATAATATTATAGGTATGATTTTATTATAGTTGATCGGCGGTGCACCTGAATTTCAATTTTAATTTGATGAGTAAAGGACCTGCCGGAAATTCATGTCGTTCGGCGGGTGACCTTGTGTTGGTCCTGAAAGGAGTATATAACAAGTGTATGGGGGGGGGAATACACTTGTATGCAATTCTTTTGCTAATTTGATCAAACCAGAGTTCAGCAAGGTTTTCTTGGACAACTCTGCTGAAGAAGATTAACTCTTCTAAGATAATCAGACTACTAAGTACTATTGAGTACTTAGTTGAATAACTATCTAGGGGAGTTATATGTGCGGAATAGTGGTTGGCCCTTTAAGTTTAGACTCCTTTAATTTCTGAAATCACTTTCCCAATCCAAAACAGTCCAGTTAAGCTTCAGGGAACTTGTCCAAATCAGTTTTGCACAGTCTTTGAATATGTATCTTTGAAAGATCAGTTTTGTGTGCAGTGTTGAATGAATGTAAGTACTTGTAAAGTAAATTAACACAAGAGTTTATAGTGGTTCAGAGACTCAAGCTCCTACATCCACTTTCCCTGATTTAACAGGATAATTCCTTCACTCTTGGAATTAACTTGTTTTATAGTGCCAAGGTGCACTTGATCAAGAACACCACTCCTTGGTGAATTGATCCCTAGGATGTCTAGAGTCCTAGTACCCTCTTCTCAACTCAGAACTGAACTGTTCTTCTCTCAACAGTCAACTCCTACCACTTCTACTACTACAACCTTCTCACTTTCTCACTTGAAAGGGTTAAGGGTTGAAGTAAGGTTCCAACTAATGAGATATCCTTTACAATGAAGATCAAGGTATAAGGATAGGATATCTCTCTAAGCTTGTGTATGAATATACAATTGGGTTCAGCTTAGAAGAAGTGTATAAAGACTAAGATAGTCTCTTTGAAAGCTTGAGAGCACTTGTCAACTTGTAGGATAGTTGGATATTCTTGTCAAGGTTGAGGTGCTTTTGGATTGTGTTGAGGTGCTTTCAAATGGTCTTCACACTTCTGTATTTATAGACAAAATGGAGGATTTGCCCGTTGGAGAGGCAGCCCCAAATTGCTATAAATGTCTTCCTTGAATTCTTCAAACTGGAAGACAGATTCTTGATAGTGACATGTCCTTATTTGGGTAATAAACGGCTTGTAAGACTTTGTCTTTATTCTGCAGCACTTTTCCCAATGTTTGACTTCTTGTTAGGACTTGGACATGGCTTCTGAAGGTTGATCCAATGATAGGACAACATTCCTTATCAACTGGACAACTCTCCTTATCACTATCAGCAGATTTGCTTATCAGCAAGGTTGGCTTGCTCTTCTTCAGATGACTTGGCTCATTCCCTTTATTTCTCTTAAAGATGGTCTTAGCTTGTTTCTTTGAAGACCTTTAGGGAGTGATTGTCTCAAACTTCTTCAGCATAGTTGACCTCAGGCTTTCAGAGCACTTGATCTTGATTAATTTAGCTGAGACAACTCCTCTGGACAACTCTCCTGATCAGCATGATTTGTCTTCAAGAGACTTAGTGTTGTATCCAGAGTTTGAGCCTTGAGGGGACTTGTTCTTTATGTACTTCAAAGCATGTGTTCCCCCTCAAACTGTGCATCTAATCATCTAAGAGCTTCCTAACATATTAGCTCCTCATCTAGCCTTAATACTGTATGTTCCACCATCTCTAGAACATATTCATTTATAAATTAGGCACGTCTCAGGGGGTTTTTGGTATTCAATCAAAACATAGCTCATTTTATTCCCAACAATTTCCCCCTTTTTGATGATGCCAAAACCTACATTATCTAAGCAAAAGTGACTTGTCTACATCTATTACATGTATCTTCAGAAGACATGACTAAGGTCAATATTCCTGAAAAGATAATGTGTTAGTGTTTTCACTGTTTTTGTTGCAAGTAGGTTTCAAGATAGGCATAGAGAGATTAGTGTTTCTTGATTCAAAAATATTTTCAACTATCATTCATTCAAAGATCATTACAAGCATGTTGATAGTTGAAATTAACATATCAGAGCATGAATCAAAAACACTTAAGTACATCAGGGCATTTCATTCTAACAATTCAAGACATAGATAAGATTTTCAGCATCAGAGCACAGAGCTTGTATCAGAGCAATCCATAACAAATTAGAGCAAACATATTAGCACACCACATCAGCAATCTTGACCATATTTCAGCATAGTTGATCAATCAAGAAAGGTCAGAGGACTTAGCCATTTCAAAGATCATCCTCAGGGGGTGGTAGCATTCCATACTGTGCCCACACTCTTCTTTTCAATGCCATGGCTTCTTGGTTGGTTCCCTTAGGTCCAAGAACCATCTTGTTTAGCTTAAGGATCTCAGTGAATTCTCTCAGAATTCTTGCTTGGTCAATCCATCCTTCAAGCTTTTGAGGCATGTATATGATTGGCTTGGGAGCTGTGAGTTCAATTCTTGCAATATCAGCAGCTGCAAGCAATTGTTGATAGAGTTCTCTGTAGTACTCAATCATGAACTCAGCAAAATTGGAGTTGACATCTCTTCCATTCCATCTGTCAATGACATACTGATCATAGACAAACTCCCTTTTTGCTTCCTCCCATAAGTCATTCAGCTGAATTGGCACCCATTTATCCAAGTGTGGATATTTGGTGTCCATTTGGATCAGTAGCTGTGGCTTCATCTTGTTGTAGGTTGCTCTCCTTCTTCTTGGTTTCTGGAAATCTGCTCTTCTCTTGTCTCTTGCTCTGTTAGCTTCTTCCATCAAATCTATTCTCTCCTGGGCCCTCATCATGGCCAGTTTCTGTTGTGTTTCAGGGTCTTTGCCATACCCTTCATGAAACAACTTTGATGGGTCATCAGCTAAAACATTTGTCTTCTTCTTGGGCTCAGGTCCAAATCCTTCAGCAAACAATTCTTCAATGTCTTCAGTTGATTTGGCACCTTCATCACTTTTGTCAGATTCAGAAGTTTTGTCCTTTTCAGCAGCTTTGGGCTCTTCAGCAATTTTGGCTTTCTTTGATGCAGGCTCATCCTCATCAATTCTGAATTCTGGTGGAAGATCAAGGCTGCTAGAAAAGTCAGTGAATGTCTCAACTTGCCTTTTCTTTCCTTTTGCCTTCTTGATTTTTCCTCTAGTTTGGACACCTTCATCACGTTTGTCCAAACCAGACACCTCACCACCTGGTCTTTGCTGTAGCCTCACTCTTTCCTCTTGAGCTGAGGCCATGGAGTTCTTCAATGCAAGTGCTAATTGCTCTTCTTCATCTAATTCTTCCAAGTTTAGCACTTCAGGCTCTTTTCCTTTTCCTTCAGCAATTTTGTCTTTCCCTTTGACTGGACTCCCAATTACCAAGGCACCTTTTGCTCTAGCTCTTTCCCTTTCCCCCTTTTTGGCAGCATCAAAACACTGGGGCTTTAGGTCACTCATTGTTGTGGCCATTAGGGATTGGGCCTGGTTCAGGGACTTCATCTCCTCCAACAAATATACATTCTCATCATGTATATTCTGCATCCTATCACTGCTCAAGCTAAGGAAAGCTAGAACAGGCTTCATCTTTTGTTGAACAACCTCCTCCATGGTTGCTTTCAGAGATGCATCCAGTTGGGCTTTTAAGAGCTCAGTGAGGTTGGCCACTGCACTTTCAGCAATGTTGGCCAACACTTCTTGGGAAAACTTTTCTGAGGCTGCTTTGACCATAGCTAGCCTTTGCTCTTCAGCTCTTTTCTTCTGCAATGCTGTCTTCTTGCCAAGAGCTTGCTTGATTGTTAATCTGATAGCTTGAACATTTGCATTATGGTTATCTCTCAGTAACCTTTGATCCTTCTTGACTTTCTTTGAGATGTTTTCCATACTGACTTTGGCTTGGTGAACTTCAGTAGAAATGGTTTGAAGACCAGATTCTACTCCTTCAATTCTTGCTTCCAATGTGGGTAAAACCATATATTCAGAGCCAGTTAATCTCATTTCAACAGAAGCTAGAGTTCTTCCATGCTCATTTAATGCTCCAGAAGTCTCTGCATGAGCTGTTTGAACTTGTTGAGCCAAGGAATCCAACTTCTCTGATTGCATCCCAAGCATGGCTTGTGCTTATCCAGTGTCAAATTGAATGGGAGCATCTGTCAAGAGATCATCTGCAAAGATTTGTTCAAAGCTTATCCCTGCAATATCAGAAAAATCAAAAGCATCAGCAAAAACACTCTTATCTCCCTCATTTTCTTTTTCATAAGACTCTGATACATCAGCAGTCTTCTCCTCATTTTCAACTATTTCTTTTCTCCCTTCATTAAAAATTTCCTCACTTAAAGGAACAGGCCTCCTCTCATCAAGGGATTCTTGAAGTTCAGATTTGACTTCAAGAATAACCTGTCCTTCCTCACTTATATCACCCTCATTTGGTGGTACACTCACTATTCTAGTGATCACAACCTCTCTCTCATCTACTTCTCCCTCTGGTTTTTCCACTATTATCTCCTTTTCAACTCCTTCACCTAGACCTGCAGCATCTTCACCTTCAACAAGGTTCAAAGATGGCAGTTGTGGGGAGATCACAGTGCTTATATCAGCAGCCACTGAGTCATCCTGAATGATTAAGGGCTGATCAGTGTCCAACTCTTCTGACACTGAATAGGCCTTAATCAAACAAGCCTCTAGTATAGGAACCTCAACATCTTTAGGCTGTGCCTTGGGTTCAGAAGAACCTTCATTGGCAGATGTGTCCTTAGTTGTGTTACCATCCTTGGTCAACACCTCTGAGATTACAGAGCCTTTCCTATGATAGGTTCTAGGGGGGTTGGAAAGTCTTTCAGAGACAGAAGGCTTAGGGAGATTGGCTTGAGGGGTTTCAGGAGGGTTGGGTTTAGAGGGGTTTGAGGGATCATCAGGGGAATCATCATCATTTGAGCTACTATCAGGGTGTTTGATGCCCTTAGCTTTCCTTTCCCTTTCCTCAATGATCTTGTCATCTACCAACTTTGCAAATACTTCCTCTTCAGTGAGGAATCTTGTCTTTGAAACTCCAGCAAAGTGTAGTAACCTGTTTTCCTCTACTTGCCACCAGTTTGCACCCTTATCTTGGATGACTTGTGATATCTCCATCAAGGATTTGTCTTTTACATCAACCAGCATCCTTAGATCATGAAAGGCCTTCTGAATTCTTGGAAATTCAGCAAGTTGTGGATACAAACTGTCCATAGTAGCCTTGGCTCCTCCTCTGAGCATACTTTCATAAGTATACTCCTCCTCATCTTCACTTGAATGGGGACTTTGGGTTATAGGGGAGTTGGCTCTGGGTTCTCCTAATATGGCTTCAGGTAGATTAAGTTCAGGAAGATTGGCTTCAGATGGGTTGGGTGCAGTAGAAGGATCTTCAGTTGCTTTTGAGAGCAATGGTTCTGAAGGGGCTTTACTCAGGGGGGTTGGCTCATTGAGTGCATGTTCTAAGAGTTTTGAATAATTAAGCATGGATGAGTCAAGGGGAGACAGGAGTCTTGTCTCATCTACTGCTAAATCTGCAAGCACATCAATGCCACTTCTTTGCACATTCCCTTCAGGAGAATATCTCTTAGTGAGATTTACAGGGGTAATGGGTTGGTTGGAAGGGGTAATATGGGTTTCAGGGGAGTTGGGCTCAAGGTACTGAGTTTCAGGGAGGTTGGCCTCTATAGGTTGACCTTCAGGGACTTTGGATTCTGGAGTTCCAGAACCAGATGAATTAGTCCTTGACATTGATTTGGTCCTGCTTTCAGCTCTGCTCTCCCTTATAGCCAATTGAAGAGACCTTTCTTCTTGCAGCTCCAACACCTTCTCAGTAGGTTTGGCCCTTCTCTTGCTGGCCCTACTCCTTCCACTTCCTTCTTTTTCAGGGACAACTTCCCTGATTCTCTTATCACCCCTAGACTTTTGTCTAGTCTCATTGTACTTTTGCCTTAGTTCTTCTGAATGATCAGAGGGCACTTGTACACCTTCTCTAGCAACTTCTTCAATCTCAGTTGAAGCATCAGAATTCTCTTCTGAAATTATCTGAGACATTTTCCTTGTCTTTACAGCCCTGGCCTTTGTTCTCTTTTTCAACTTGGGCTTTTCTTCAACCTGTTCTTCAGCAGGTTTGGCCATAAGCATCCTTCTCTGTTCAGTTTTCTTGCTAAGCTTCCTGAACAGGATCTTTTGGGCTGGGAGGGGCTTTGCAAAGGTCTGCATCTGGGAGTAGTGGGAAAACCTCTCAATCAACAAGCTTGCCCTGGTGCAATACTTGATTTTCCCTTCTAGCACCACCTTATTGTGGTTTTTCACTTTGAATTTTGCCTTTTCCTTCATCATTTCAGACATGATGAAGGTCCTCCAATCAAATTTAATGCCCTTATCACTGGCATCAATAATGGCAGCCATGATCCTGATTCTTGGATGGCTGACCTGCTCCAAGCTTCCAGTGTTGCTTAAGAGGCTCTTAGAAACTACCTCAAAGAGGTTAAGAAATTCTGGCTTGAGAGTCTTCTTGTTCTGTGTTGAAGACACGGGGCCTGGAACCAATAGCCATTCTTGGGCTATCTCATCTTCATGGCCAGTACCATAAACCTCTGGATTCCTTCCCTCATAAGGCAATCCAAAAGCTCCTTCCAGATCTTCTGAGGAGAATTTTACTCTGTGGAATCTCTCCTCTTCTTCTCCTTCTGCAGTGTAAGATAATCTGGTTGATACTTCACCATCTTCAGGTTTGCCTCTCCACTTGAGGAAGGCAAAGAATTCTGCCATGTAGCTCTCCAAGCAAGAGCTTGGTTTCTCTTCCATGAACTTTTGAAGTCCAGCTTTCCTCAACCATCTCAAGGTTGGTGTGATTTCAGGATCCTCACTCTCAAAGGAGACTATTGGCTCAAAATGAAGATTGTTTTTATTGCTTAGGTAGCCAAAATCAAGGTCTAGAGCCTTGTTAGAGAAATCAACAAGCATCTCTGGTCTAACTTTGGGGGCCATTGGAAGTTACAGAGAAAAGTTTGATGAAGAATGAGAGAGTTTGAGGAATTTTAGTGCTAGGGTTTCGAATACTTGGGGAAGAAGTGTTTGAGAGGGATCTTAAGGCTTGTGAATATTCAAAAAAGAATGTTTGTCAATGAGTTGGTAAGGTCTTGATGCAATTCAAAGGTGAGCAAAAATGGAAATCAAAGATGGACGGCTAGGATTTATTTTAGGGGAGTTGTCCATTTTTGATCCAATGGTCAAAAACCAATGTAACAGTGAAGGAACTGTTTTATTCAAAACGTGGGTGGTTTTTAATGTTTGTTTAAGGCTGGGGGTTTTTCGAGATAGATCATGTCCCAAAAAGTTTAATGCAAACAAGAGTTAAATCTTAGCATTTAATGCATGGAAAGTGACCTTTTGGGTGGGAGACAAATTAAATCCCAGAAAGGTGAAAACTATATTTCAATGGGACAGATTTCGAAATAGGCATTGATCACCAAAAAATAGGTGCTTATCATACCAAGATTTGGTTTGATAGCCAAGACAACTTATCTGACCCTACATGGACAAGTGTCCTGAATTTCAAGGGACAAGTGTCCTGAAGAGGTAAGGTCATGTTTCTGAATTTCAGTAGACTTGACCAAGTCTACTGAAGTTTGAGTTTATTTCCCCCTTAATCAATGAACTTCTTTGGACTTATTTGTCCAACTTCCCTGGATCAAGTAATCCCAACTCTGCTGATAGCTCCAGAAATCTTGCCTCTGCAAGTGGCTTGGTTAGAATATCAGCTTTTTGATGATCAGTGTGGATCTTGACCAACTTGATGTCCTTCTTCTCCACATGGTCTCTAATGAAGTGGTGCTTGATGTCCACATGCTTGCATCTTGTGTGTAATACAGGATTTTGTGATATAGCAATGGCACTATTGTTATCACAAAATATTGGCACTTCAGTAGAGTTGATTTTGTAGTCTCTCAGTTGTTGTCTCAACCATAGGATCTGAGCACAACAACTTCCAGCAGCAACATATTCAGCTTCAGTGGTGGAAGTAGCCACTGTGTTCTGCTTCTTGGAGAACCATGAAATAAGCTTGTTGCCCAAGAATTGACAAGTCCCTGAAGTGGACTTTCTGTCAATTCTACAACCTCCATAGTCAGCATCTGAGTAGCCAGTTAACTCAATGTTGTCATCAGCAGGGTACCAAAGGCCTAGATTTTCAGTGCCTTTGAGATACCTCAAAATCCTCTTTGCAGCCTCAAGATGGCTTTTCTTAGGATTTGCTTGGAACCTTGCACAAACACCTACTGCAAAGGTGATGTCAGGTCTGCTGGCAGTGAGATAGAGGAGTGAACCAATGATTCCTCTATATTCAGTGGAGTTGGTAGGAATACCACTCTCATCAGGATCCATCTTCCAATTTGTGTTCATTGGGATCCTCACTGGCTTGCTAGTTGTACACCCAAACTTCTTGATCATTTCTATGGTATACTTAGCTTGGTTGATGAAGATTCCTTCTTTTGATTGCTTGACTTGAAGACCCAAAAAGAAGTTCATCAACCCCATCATGGACATCTCAAACTTGCTTTGCATGAGCTTGGAGAATTTCTCACACAGCTTCTCATTAGGGGATCCAAAAATTATGTCATCTACATAAATTTGGACAAGCAAGATGTCCTCTCCTTCAGAGATTCTGAAGAGAGTTCTGTCCACTGTTCCCTTGGTGAATCCATGATCCAAGAGAAATTGTGACAGTGTGTCATACCAAGCCCTAGGGGCTTGCTTGAGTCCATATAGAGCCTTTTTGAGTCTGTAAACTTGGTCTCCAATTTCAAAACCTGGTGGTTGCTCCACATAGACTTCTTCCTTTAAGACTCCATTCAGAAAGGCACTCTTGACATCCATTTGGTACACTTTGAACCTCTTGTGGGCTGCATAGGCTAAGAAAAGCCTTATTGCTTCTAGCCTTGCCACAGGTGCAAATGTCTCATCATAGTCAATGCCTTCATGTTGGCAATAGCCTTTTGCCACAAGTCTTGCTTTGTTTCTGACAATCATATCATTTTCATTTTTCTTGTTCTTGAACACCCACTTTGTTCCAATAACATCTTGATGTGAAGGCCTATCCACCAGCTCCCATACTTCATTTCTGGTGAATTGGTTGAGTTCTTCCTGCATTGCTGTGATCCAGTTGGCATCCTGAAGTGCTTCATCAATGTCTTTTGGTTCCTGCTCTGACAAGAAACAACAGAACATAACACTTTCACCATGAAACTTTCTGGTTCTGACTCCTATACTTGGATCACCAAGTATCAGATCAGTAGGATGGTCAGACAACCAAGTCCTTCTTTTTCTGATCTCTTCAGTAGAGTTGTCCTCTACTGAAGGTGAGTCATTTTGATCATAGAATTCAGGATAATTTAATGCAGGATCTAATTCAGGATCATAATCAGGGATGTTGTCCTCAATGTCAGGGACATTGGTATTTTCAACATTTTGAGTTCCCCCTTGATTATTTGACCCATTAGCTACCTCAGCAGGAACTGCTTCTTCATTGGTAGTTGTTACCTGGATGTGAACTGGGATTGGCTCATTCAGTTCATTATTTCCATCAGTGGGATTTGTCTCAGGAAGGTTGCCTTCAGGATTGTTGTCCAAAGTGGGTTTTTCAGACAGATTGGCTTGGACAACATCTGTGAATTCAGTGTCTTTGTCTTTTAGGCTTAATCTGGTTGTCCTCTGTGTGATTTCCTCAGGTTCTAAATGATCATTCTTGATCTCAAAGATAGACTCATCAAACACAACATGAGGTGTTTCTTCCACTATAAGGGTTTTCTTGTTGTAGACTCTGAAAGCTCTACTGATTTGAGAGTATCCAAGAAATACTCCCTCATCAGCTTTGCTGTCAAAGGCTTTCAACTGTTCTTTCCCATTATTGTGAATGAAACATTTGCAACCAAATATATGAAAGTATGACACTTTAGGCATTCTTCCTTTCCAGAGTTCATAGGGGGTTTTGCCTTTCCCTTTAGTGATCAAACATCTATTTTGAGTATGGCATGCAATATTTATAGCTTCAGCCCAAAACCTCTTAGGTAAATTTGAATCAGCAATTAAAGTTCTAGCAGCTTCTTTCAGGGTTCTATTCCTTCTTTCTGCAACTCCATTTTGCTGAGGTGTTCTAGCTGCTGAGGTTTCATGAGCTATCCCATTAGATGAGCAATACTCATTGATGTAAGAATTAATGAACTCAGTGCCTTTATCAGATCTTATCTTGATAATGCTAAGGCTTTTCTCATTTGACAATCTCTTAAGAAGTTCAGGTAGTTTGACTTGTGTTCCTTCTTATTAAGGAGAAATACTACCCAAGTGAACCTAGAGAAGTCATCCACTACAACCAATGTGTATTTTCTACCATTTATGCTTGTAGGGGTAATTGGTCCAAATAGATCCATATGTAGAAGTTCAAGTACCCTTTCAGTGGAGATGACTGGTTTTCCTTTGAATGAGGCTTTAATCTGTTTTCCTTCTTGACATGGTTTACACACACGTTCTTTAATGAAGACCTCATTAGGTAGTCCTTTAACTAATGCATTTCTAGAAAGTTTATTCATGGATTTGAAGTTCAGATGGTTTAGCCTCTTATGCCATAACCAGCTTTGTTCACTAGTAGACTTAGCAATGAAACATGCAGCATCAGTAGACTTGTCCCAGTCTACAATATACACATTTCCTTTCCTAGTTCCAGTCAGTAGAACTTGTTGAGTTTTATCTTTGATTAAACATTTTCCACTTGAGAACTCAACATTGAAGTTTTTATCACAGAATTGACTGATACTTAGGAGATTATACTTGAGACCAGCCACATAAGATACATTGGTTACTTTGATGTTACCAATCATCAAAGTACCATAACCTTTTGTTGTTGCTTGTGAGCTGTCTCCAAAAGTGACATTTGGGCCTTCTTTTTCAATGAAGTCAGTGAGGAGTTCCTTGTTTCCAGTCATGTGCCTTGAGCATCCACTGTCAAGGTACCATGCTGTCTTTTTGCTCATACTCCTCTTTTTGTGGCCCATTGGTACCTGCAATTAGATAGGTTTAGGTACCCTTTGAGTTTTGGGTCCTGAAAGGTTAGCTGTACCTTTTGGAACCCAAACTTGCCTAATTACCCTGATAGATTCAAGGTGACTAAGTTGTCTTCCTTTAGCATCTATATACACTGTCTTTCCCTTAAATGCCTTTGGGAAAGTGTGTGTGAATGTGTTAACTCTATAAATTTCAGGGGAGTTGTCCACTCTCCTGAACTTATGAGTTCTTTGTGCTTCTTGAGGGAATCTTTGAGGAAAGGTTTTCTTTTGGCCATTACCCTTTGGCATGAAGGGTTTTGGTTGTCTCATTTTATTCTGCCTTTGAGGGTAGTTGTCCTTAGGTCTATTCAGCTGAAGCTTTCTCAGATGAGTTGGCCTAGGCTGATTATACCTTGGATAACTCCTCTGAACATTGTTCAGGAGAGTTGCCCGTCCATTGGGTCTACTCTGCTGACCAATATTCCTCTTGTGTTCAGGAGCTTTGACCTTTTCCAAAGGTTTGGGTCTAGTTTCCTGAAGCACTTGAGTAGGCATTTCATTCAATTTGCCCTTTCCTTTGTTCAGTGGCTGAATTATTTCATTTTCAGCTTGTTGTGCCACTGATTTAACAAAGACTTTCTTAGTGTTATTTGTAGAAGCAACACTAAGACAAGGTGAAGATTCAAATGGATCAAAACCTAATCCACTTCTTTGAGCCATAGGTCTTTGATAACTCTGAATTTCCTCTATTGCTCTAGAGGATTTTTTCAGAGCAGACATCTTTAATTTCAGGCTCTCTTCACTTAATTTAAGAATATCATATTCATGTGAGAGGTTTTCAAATTTGGCATTCAAAATTTTTAGTTCAAAATCTTTTCTCTGCTGAGAGAGTAGTTGATCATCTATCTCCTTTTGTTGGTCAACTATCCTGAGATTTGCTTCCTTAAGCTCTCTCAAGACTTGTTGATACAACTCAGTAGATTTGACATCAACAGCTACCTCAGAGTTTTTGGCAAGTTCAATAGCCAATCTTTCATTTTCTCTCACACAATTATCATGAAATTCTTGTAATCTAGTGAAATCTTCCATTAACTTTCCTAAGGAAAGTTTCAGGTTAACCTCACTAGTGTTTTGTGAGATGAATGATGGTGAGCTAGAAGTAGAGGATACCTCATCATCCTCAAGGGCCATGTTGCAAACATCATCATCATCCTCACTGTTGGAGAATAGTCCATCAGAAGAGTTGAAGCTCTCAGCACTATCAGATTCTTCACCAGCCATCATGGCCTTTCTATTGGTGAACTTTCTGTCTCTTTTAGCTTGTCTCTCTCTTCTTTCTTTAGAGCTCAATTCAGGGCAATCATACTGGAAATGCCCTTTCTTTTTGCAATTGTAGCACAGGTCTTCATCATCATCCTTCTTGGATTCATCTCTTCTCTTAGATGATGAAGGGTCAGCTCTACTGGATCTTCTCCTATCAGAGGACTTGTCCTCTGATCTTTTCTCTTCAGGCTTTTTGACTTCGACCTGAGCTTCAGGAGAGTTATATCTCCTGAATTTGTTGTCCTGGTAGAATTTCTTGTATCTACCAAACCTTGAGTTCAACTTTTCAAACCTTCTAGCCATCAAGGCTTGTTCTTCCTTCATTTCAGTCTTAGAGACTGACTTTGATGATCTGGGAGTGGGTTGCATTTCTGGTTCAGCAACTTTGGCTTTGAATGCCACTCCCTTGGTAGGATTTGAAGGTTCCTCAATAGGCTTTCTTCTATTGAGGTCGAACTCATAAGCTTTGAGTTCAGAGAAGATTTGCTGCATGGGCATGGTGGAAAGATCTTTGGTGTTTTGCATCATTACAGCATAGACATCCAACTTTTGAGTGAGACTTCTCAAGATCTTCAACCCCACTTCTCTCTTGGTGTAGACCTTGCCCAATGAGTTGATTTCATTCATCACATCAGTGAATCTACCAGCAAACTTATCAATGGATTCCTCAGACTCCATTGCAAACTGTTCAAATTTCTGCACAGCAACTTGGTGCTTATTCTCCTTGATCTTTTCAGTACCCTCACACATTTCAGCAAGAGTATCCCAAATTTCTTTGGCTGTTGTGCAGTGGTAGACTCTTCCCATGACTGCATCTGGAATTGTTTGATAGAGGGTGTTCATTGCCAGATAATTAAGATTATCCTTCCTCTTTTCATCAGTAGTGAAGTCATCTTCATCTTTGGGAATTAGTTCCCTTGTATCTGCTCTTTGCTCATCTGTCAATCTGGGGTTAGTTTGAGTAAACACAAAAGGTCCTCTTGTGATTACTCTAAGCATGTCAGTGTGAAGAGATGCAAGATGAGCCCTCATTCTAATTTTCCAGAAATCATAATTGTCTATAGAGAACATGGGCAATTTATGATGTGAAATGTGATTGACTGGATTTGTGGCCATATTGTCCAATCCTTGAACAGCAGGTGGAGGAACAGCATTGTTGTTGGCCATTTTTCAAGAATAATCAGTCAGTCAACAAGTATTAGATTTCAGATAAAGATCAGTTCAGTGACCACACAAATATGAGAGTTTTGAAAATCAAGATGGATTTTCAGAAGCAGTGGTCTTTGAACCCCTGCTCTGATACCACTTGTTGGTCCTGAAAGGAGTATATAACAAGTGTATGGGGGGGGGGAATACACTTGTATGCAATTCTTTTGCTAATTTGATCAAACCAGAGTTCAGCAAGGTTGTCTTGGACAACTCTGCTGAAGAAGATTAACTCTTCTAAGATAATCAGACTACTAAGTACTATTGAGTACTTAGTTGAATAACTATCTAGGGGAGTTATATGTGCGGAATAGTGGTTGGCCCTTTAAGTTTAGACTCCTTTAATTTCTGAAATCACTTTCCCAATCCAAAACAGTCCAGTTAAGCTTCAGGGAACTTGTCCAAATCAGTTTTGCACAGTCTTTGAATATGTATCTTTGAAAGATCAGTTTTGTGTGCAGTGTTGAATGAATGTAAGTACTTGTAAAGTAAATCAACACAAGAGTTTATAGTGGTTCAGAGACTCAAGCTCCTACATCCACTTTCCCTGATTTAACAGGATAATTCCTTCACTCTTGGAATTAACTTGTTTTATAGTGCCAAGGTGCACTTGATCAAGAAGAGGAATTAACCCTGTTGCTTTCGCTGCACCTCTAGATTCTACGTCCTCCTGCTTTGTTGTGCCGCCGAAGAAGAGGAAGACCCAAAGTAATTGTAATATCTGGGCTACGGACGCCGAAAAACGTAGGCTCTTTTTTTTTTTTTTTTTTTTTTTTGTCGGGAGCAGGCTCCCTTTCTACCTACATCTCTTCACCTTTAAATTTCTCTACATTCTTTGATTTTTTGGTTTAATTTTATTTTTACATAATTAATTTATGGTTATTGGATTATTATGTCTTGTAAGTGTATAAAGGTGTTGATATTAGGTCAGCAAAACCTTCCGCAGAGTAAAAATAAATGTTCCCCTTAATTTAGTGAGAAGTTTCTCGTTGAAAATTGATAATTTTTTTATTGAAAAGTGGTAATTTTATTACTGAGAAGTTGTAACTAATATTATTGAAAAGTGGTAACTATTATTATTGAAAGATTGTAGGTGCTCTAACCAATCCCACTTTCGAACTCGGGTCCTTGTACATGTGTAAGGTAGCTGTAACCACTTAGACAGTAGTTACTTGCTTTAAATTTTCGATTCTACTAATATATATAGGGTTGATCTGTGCATTCTACTAATACATATAGGGTTGATCTATGCATTGAGACCAACTCATCTTCAAATATTAATTTTTAAAATTAATTTTATTAAAATTATTTTATCAATTTTAAAATTAAAATTATAATAAATTTAACTTTCAACATTGTGTGGAAGTCAAAGTGATCAAGATAGTTTTAGTTTGTTATAACCTCTCTTGAAAACCTCCCCCTAGAAAAGACAAGATAGTTTTCACAATTATGTATGAATGAATTTTTGAATTTCTTGAGTTTTATTCTCATTTTTGTCAATCTTTTATAGGTTTAAATTTCTATTCTATTTTTTTTTTCTTTTCGAGATTTTTCTTTACTTGTCTAAGAAAGAAGAATTGTGGGGATATTACTTATTTGGGTTTTTCTACGGTGAGACAGGGAGTTCGCACTGTCTTATGTAAGGCGTCCAATAATAAGTTGCAACATCATTTAATTTCGCAATGAGCGAATGCCTTTCGCAATTAAATTAATTTTTTATTTTTTATTAAAAAATATATAAAATTACTAAAATGTCCTCTTCTTTTTTTAACCCATGATCTTATAAAATGCCCTTAAAAATATATAAAATTACTAAAATGCCCTTTTCCCAAATTGAAACTATGAAACCCACCACCGCCTCCTCCTTTAAACATTTGACTGGCGGGGCACCTCCACCGCCACGGAGACTGATGTAAATGAATTAAATATTAGTATATTAACGTATTAATGAGTTAAAAATTATTTACACAAAAGTCATTTAGTTTTTGCAAAATACTTGTATGCACTCGCATGTACGGTGCATACTTCAATTTTAATTTTAAATTTTAATTCATCAATTAATTTTAATTTTATCTGCACCCGTTCATTTAATGAGTTCACCTTCCAAATTATTTTTTACTATTATTATATGCACTCGCTCATTTAATGAGTTCACCCTCAAATCATTTTTTATTACTGTTATCTGCACTCGTTCATTTTATGAGTTCACTTCCAAATCATTTTTTAACACGGTTATCTACACTCGCTTATTTTATGAATTCACCCCCAAATTATTGTTTTACCACGATTATCTACATCCGCTCATTTTATGAGTTCACCACAAAATATTTTAAAAAAAATAATCACATTTAAAAAACTATATTATCATTTTATTAATTTACACAAAATATAATAAAATAAACTCTAATTTATATATTTACAATATGCAGCCGAGTTACCGTCAATTCACCAACTCACCCATATTTAAAAAAAGAATCGTAAGAATATAATTAATAAAAACCAATCGAAATTAGCCACAAATCTCGATTTTTTTCTTTTTAATTTTTCTTTTTCTTTATTTCTTCCCGTTTTCAGTTTATTTTTCAATTTTTTTATTTATTCCTTTTTTTTCCGTTTACTTTTTTTATTTTATTTTGATTCCTTTCTTTTCCATTTTTTATTTTTATTTTTTAAATTTTAATACAAAATAATATTATAGGTATGATTTTATTATAGTTGATCGGCGGTGCACCTGAATTTCAATTTTAATTTGATGAGTAAAGGACCTGCCGGAAATTCATGTCGTTCGGCGGGTGACCTTGTGTTGGTCCTGAAAGGAGTATATAACAAGTGTATGGGGGGGGGAATACACTTGTATGCAATTCTTTTGCTAATTTGATCAAACCAGAGTTCAGCAAGGTTGTCTTGGACAACTCTGCTGAAGAAGATTAACTCTTCTAAGATAATCAGACTACTAAGTACTATTGAGTACTTAGTTGAATAACTATCTAGGGGAGTTATATGTGCGGAATAGTGGTTGGCCCTTTAAGTTTAGACTCCTTTAATTTCTGAAATCACTTTCCCAATCCAAAACAGTCCAGTTAAGCTTCAGGGAACTTGTCCAAATCAGTTTTGCACAGTCTTTGAATATGTATCTTTGAAAGATCAGTTTTGTGTGCAGTGTTGAATGAATGTAAGTACTTGTAAAGTAAATCAACACAAGAGTTTATAGTGGTTCAGAGACTCAAGCTCCTACATCCACTTTCCCTGATTTAACAGGATAATTCCTTCACTCTTGGAATTAACTTGTTTTATAGTGCCAAGGTGCACTTGATCAAGAACACCACTCCTTGGTGAATTGATCCCTAGGATGTCTAGAGTCCTAGTACCCTCTTCTCAACTCAGAACTGAACTGTTCTTCTCTCAACAGTCAGCTCCTACCACTTCTACTACTACAACCTTCTCACTTTCTCACTTGAAAGGGTTAAGGGTTGAAGTAAGGTTCCAACTAATGAGATATCCTTTACAATGAAGATCAAGGTATAAGGATAGGATATCTCTCTAAGCTTGTGTATGAATATACAATTGGGTTCAACTTAGAAGAAGTGTATAAAGACTAAGATAGTCTCTTTGAAAGCTTGAGAGCACTTGTCAACTTGTAGGATAGTTGGATATTCTTGTCAAGGTTGAGGTGCTTTTGGATTGTGTTGAGGTGCTTTCAAATGGTCTTCACACTTCTGTATTTATAGACAAAATGGAGGATTTGCCCGTTGGAGAGGCAGCCCCAAATTGCTATAAATGTCTTCCTTGAATTCTTCAAACTGGAAGACAGATTCTTGATAGTGACATGTCCTTATTTGGGTAATAAACGGCTTGTAAGACTTTGTCTTTATTCTGCAGCACTTTTCCCAATGTTTGACTTCTTGTTAGGACTTGGACATGGCTTCTGAAGGTTGATCCAATGATAGGACAACATTCCTTATCAACTGGACAACTCTCCTTATCACTATCAGCAGATTTGCTTATCAGCAAGGTTGGCTTGCTCTTCTTCAGATGACTTGGCTCATTCCCTTTATTTCTCTTAAAGATGGTCTTAGCTTGTTTCTTTGAAGACCTTTAGGGAGTGATTGTCTCAAACTTCTTCAGCATAGTTGACCTCAGGCTTTCAGAGCACTTGATCTTGATTAATTTAGCTGAGACAACTCCTCTGGACAACTCTCCTGATCAGCATGATTTGTCTTCAAGAGACTTAGTGTTGTATCCAGAGTTTGAGCCTTGAGGGGACTTGTTCTTTATGTACTTCAAAGCATGTGTTCCCCCTCAAACTGTGCATCTAATCATCTAAGAGCTTCCTAACATATTAGCTCCTCATCTAGCCTTAATACTGTATGTTCCACCATCTCTAGAACATATTCATTTATAAATTAGGCATGTCTCAGGGGGTTTTTGGTATTCAATCAAAACATAGCTCATTTTATTCCCAACACCTTGCCACCACCATGCCCGACCACCCCCTCGACGGCGACAGCGGCGCTTCCGCCTCGGCCATTGAAGCGCGAGACCCCTCCTCGAATCGCAATGACGATTCTTCACTTCCATGACAATTGACATCATCTTCCATCTCGGCCGAAAACCTCTACTCATTTCGACCACCGACGCGACTGCTTCCATCAATCTCCCCTGTGTTCGCGATCCAGGATCTTCTCCGGCATCAATGGCTCTCGCCTACAACACTCGGATCGACGCTGCCTCGCTCTCGTCGTTCATCTCTGTCCAAATCGAAGCTACATTGCTTCGTCATCTTCACCCTGCTCCTGCACAGCCTCTTCCTCCGGCTGACGGCGGCCCGACGGAGGACTGTGAGTATGTTGCTGATGGATCTCTGATCGGCCGGCACTCGGAGCCGGTGACCTTGCCGATGAAATCTCAAGCGCGACTACTGACCTAGGGTGCCTTCCCATTGGGCTAAGGTTCTTGGTAATGTGCACCCCCTATTTTCTTCAGTACACCTCGATCTGTACTCCCTTCACTTTTTTATGGTATTATTGTTAGTGGTATTGGTATTACTAGTTATTGATTGTGGTATTACTATTAATACACTATTGAATTAATATTAATGATTATTGATGACGTTATTATTGATTATTTATTGTGGTATTATTGGTTACTGTTTGTAGTATTACTGATTATGTGGAATTATTTATTATTGCTTAAGGCATTACTGATTATTATTATTATTGTTTATGGTATTACATATTATTGTTTATGGTATTACTGATAATTATGTTTTGTATTACTGAATATAATTAGATTTGTGGAATTATTTGTTATTGTGTAAGATATTACTGATCAATGTTCATGATATTACTAATTATTGTTCATGGTATTACTGATAATTGTTTTTTGTATTATTGAATATAATTAGATTTGTGGAATTATTTGTTATTGTATAAAATTTTACTATAATTAGATGTGTGTAATTATTTTTTATTGTAAAGATATTACTAATTATTGTTAATGATATTACTGATTACTGTTTATGGTATTACTTATTGTATTACTGACTATAATAAAATAATACATATAATATTATTTTGTATTAAAATTTTAAAAAATACTAATGAAAAAAAATGAAGAAATAAAAAGTATGGAATAAAAACTGAAAAATGAGAAGAAAAAAAATCGAGATCTATGCCTAATTTCGATAGTTTTTTGTAATTATGTTTTTACGATTTTTTTTTCTAAAAATATGGGTGATTTAATGGTGAATCGACGGTAATTCGGCAATGACTCGACTGCAAGATTGTAAATGTTAAATTAGGGTTGATATTATTATTATATTTTGTGTAAATTAATAAAAAGATAATATAATATTTTAAATGTAATTATTTAAAAAAAACCTTTGGGGTGAACTCAAAAAATGAGTGGGTGCAGATAATTGTGGTAAAAAAATAATTTGGGGATGAACTCATAAAATGAGCGGGTGTAGATAATCGTTGTAAAAAAGAAATGATTTGAAGGTGAACTCATAAAATGAGCAGGTGTTGATAAATGTAGTATAAATATGATTTGGGGTGAACTCATAAAATAAGCGGATGCAAATAACTGTAGTAAAAAAATAATTTGGGGGTGAACTCATAAAATGAGCTGGTGTAGATAACCGTTGTAAAAATATGATTTGGGGGTGAACTCATAAAATGAGCGGGTGCAGACAACTGTAGTAAAAAATGATTTGGGGTGAACTCATAAAATGAGCGAGTGTGAATAAGTAAAAATATAATTTGGGGGTGAATTCATTAAATTAGTAGGTGCACGTAAAATATAAATAAAAAATTAAAATTAAAATTAGGGGTGAAAATGTTATTTTATAATTAAATATTTTTTATTTATTTTAAATTAAAAATGATATTTTCGCCATTTTATATATATTAATTTAATTTAATAGTAGGGCAGTGCGATTGCATATTGCATAGAGCAAACACACTAATGTGAAGTGTAATTATATAAAATAAATTACATCCGTTAGATTAATGATCTAATGGTATTTCAAGTATTGTCTTTTATAAGCCTGCCTTTTCATAGAAAGACCCTACTTATTTTGACTTGGTAAGATTTGATAAAATTTTATGAGTTTATTGCTGCTTAGGTGCAATTTCCACCACCCAACTCTATGTAGGTGCTACTTTTTTGTAAAGTTTATTTTAGGTGCAAAAACAATGTGAAAAACCCAAATTGCCCTTACTTAAATTTCTCTCTCCTTACACATTCCCACCCTCCTTACACAATTGCAGACGGGTCCAATCATCAACATTAAATTTTCTCTCTCCTTACACATTCCCTCTTCTCCTAAATCCCCTTCAAAGAATCTGATTAGATTTTGATTTATCATCAAGTTAGGCATCTGTAACGGAGCACCGCCACGAGGAAGTCGAAGCGGCCCGCCCTAGCCTAGCACCGGTGAAGACCCCCACCATGGCCGCCGCCCTTGAACCTCCATGGCCGCCGCCCATCTCCGCCCTTGAAGATGAGGCTCCCCTGTTGCCGCCGTTGTGGAAGAGCTTGCAGGAGCCATCGCCGACGAGCCTCCCCCATCGATTTTCCCTTCGTCGTGGTGGCTCCTTGAAGGAGACGAAGTCGCCGCCATTTTGCCGGAGACTGGAAGAAGACGAAGGCACCCGTCGCGATCTCCTTGAAGAAGATGGTGCCCTTCGCCATGGCCGACGAACCTCCATCGCCGTTGCCGGAATTTTCTTAGCAAGGATCAGATTTGTAATAGATCTGAGAATTTTGTTTCGCCGACGAGCCTCCCAGCAAAAGGTAGCATCATTTTGGTTTTTGTTTCGTCGAAATTCTTTGGGGGCGAAACAATGATTTGTTTGAATCTTTGATTTTTGTTTATAAATTTTTAGATTTTGTTCTACAACAATTTTTTTTATTGTTTTATTTGATTCGTAGTGAAAGACGAAGGGTCTGTTCGTGGTGGCTCCTTGAAGGAGACGAAGTCGCCGCCCTTTGCCGGAGACTGGAAGAAGACGAAGGCACCGTCGCGATCTCCTTGAAGAAGATGGTGCCCTTCGCCATGGCCGACGAACCTCCATCGCCGTTGCCGGAATTTTCTTAGGCGGTGGCTAGGGTTTCCCACCCCCACTTTGGGACTGCTAGTGGGCTAGGGTTTTCCACCCCTAATGCGCACCCACTCTTGTAATCAATACACCCCTTGAAACACTTGAATTGCTTTTTTTTTTTGTATAGTCTTTTGAAGGTTAAGAGGGTGCAGATTTTTGTGATGGTGGTATTGAGTTTTAAATTTTTTGTGCTGAAGAAGATATAGGCTTTGAGTTTTAATATTTTTGTGTTGAGGAAGATGAAGATCTTCGTCCTGCAAAGTTTTTGTAATGGAGATTTTGAGTTTTAATTTTTTTTGTGTCGAAGAAGATAAAGATCTTGTCCTGCTGGTCTGTTTTTTTTTTTTTTACTAAAAAGAATTGTTGTGTTGTTGTGAAGTTTTGTTGTGTTGATGAAAAAGCTCGTTCGATGATTCAAATTTATTTTTCTTTGATGCAAATTTATTTTTATTCGTTGATGCAAATTTATTTCTTGGGTAAAATTTTTGATCGTTGATGCAAATTATTTTCTCATAGATGCAAATTTTATTTTCAAATTTATTTTTCGTTGATGCAAATTTATTTTTTGGGTAAAATTTTTGATTGTTGATGCAAATTATTTTCTCATAGATGCAAATTTTATTTTCGTATTTTTTTGTGATTTTTTAGGTTTTATATTAATTTTTGTATTTTTGTGAATTTAAGGACTTGTCAAATTTATTTTTGGGTTTTATATTAATTTTCTCATTGATGCAATTTTTTTTTTTTTTTGTATTTTTTGTGATTTTGTTAGTTTTATATTAATTTCTGTATTTTTCTTGCATTTAGGGACTTGACCCCTACCAAATAAAATGTATGCGTCAAGGAAGAAAATATTTGCAACAAGGAAGAAAATATTTGCATTTGACAGAAGAAATAATTTGAATGAGAAAATATTTGCACCAACAACATTTCCAGTAAAAAAACGTCTTCAAAATTATTACACAATCAGAACCAAAAACCATCCATTTTCGAGTCCCATGAAAAAAGAAAAATACAAAAATCTACAAACTAGAGCACAAACCGGACAAATCATTAAAATCGAAAAAAAAAGATGAACAATTTTCTTCATCGTCTTTTAAGAATTTTCCTTCAATATTTCATCCCTTATCTTTTTTCAACTTAACAAAAATGTATTACCAAGAACTCATTCTTCACCACCACCACGACGATTCTTCAAACATTAGAAAGTGTAGGTGCACATTAGGGGTTAGAAAAAGTGGGTGTTTTGATTGAAAAAGTGGGTGCACATTAGGGGTGGGAAACCTAGCCCAGGCCCAATTGCCAAAACCCTAACCCTAGCCCTCCACCACCACCCCACGTTGGCTGCCGCCGCGCGCCCACACCACGAATGTCGTCGTCGACCGGCTCCCACCTTAGTCCTCCGTCGCCGACCGGCCGGCCCCCACCTTCGTCCTCCGTCGCCGATCGGCCCCCACCACGAACTTTCTTCGCCTTCGCCACGCACAGATCAAGGCTCCCTTCATCTTCGTCTTCGTCGGAGTGCTGCAGATCGGCGGCCATGGCGTCTTCGTCGGAATTATTTAGATTCGAACATCCTTTGTGGTAACCAAACAACGTTGAAAATCACAGAAGAAAAAGGAGACAACGCGTTGAAAGTAACAGATCTGAAAAAACGAGAACAGGTATGTAACAAAATTGAATCGACGTCGGAGGAAAAATCGAGAACAGATCACAACAACTAAAAAACGAGAACAAAACGACACACACTCATTTCGTCTTACAGGTGGGCGGCGGTGTTCGACGGTGGTACAGGTGAACGGCTTGGGCGGGGGCGGCAAAGGTGAGGGGCGGCCATGGAGTTTAAGGCCGACGGCCATGGGGGCGTCGACGGCCGGTGTTCGAAAATGGAGGGGAGAAGGTAATGTTTTCTTTTTTTTTGGGAGACGATGAGTTGTGGAGAGAGAGGGAGTGGGAAGAAGATATGAGATGAAATCTATCTTGCTTTCCTCCTCTATAAGGGCAAGAATGTAATCTTGACCCCCAAATAGCACCTATAGGAATTTTTTTTCTTTTGTAGCACTTAATGGGTTTTGCCAAGTCCAGAAGGCACTAGAATAGAATGACCCCAAATTTTATCTTTGTCTAAATTTTGCTTCTTAAAAATACTTTTAATTAATTATAAATCCTTCAAACTACGCAAATTGTAATAAAAAGAATCCATAAAATGTGCTCACATTTTTTTAGCACATTAAAAAAAAAATAGAAATTTAATACGCTAAAAAGTGACAATTAAATTTTAATAGAATAAAATTAAATTTTGCTGTACTTAAAATAAATATACACAGATTATATAAAAAATCTGTAAATCATAAATAATACACACTTGCTGACCTGTCTTCTCAAAAAGTTTTCGTTTTACAATCTCTTAAATTTTGTAATTTTAATTTATTTTTTTAATTTTTTTAAATATTTTTCTCTTTCCTCTCTCTTACAGTTTCATCAATTTTCTCTCTCCTCTAACTTCTCTTTTTTACATTGATTTTATTTTTATCCTTTAAATTTCTATTTAAATTATTCTTTCATTTTCTTTTTTAATAAAATAAATTATATATGCTTACATTAAAAAAAATCTTAATTTTTAATAAATAATTTTTATTTTTATTATCTGCGTAATTATTTACGCGAGTATAATACTAGTTAACAAATATATATATCTAGAAATATATCAGATCATTATATTAACTGTGCCTACCGAGTCCTTAGCCAGAAGCCAGGAAACTAACCCGGTGATTTAGGAGTATTTTAGAATCAATTATTTTAAGGCTTCTATTTTTTTAATAAAAAGTGATTATTTTTTTAAAACTTCTTCTCACAGTTTTTAAATAAAAAGTAATACTGAAAACAATTTGCAGGATTTGCAAACACCCAGAGCTAAAATGGTGATAAATTGGAAATCTACATTGTTTGACTATGGATTAGTACTACTCCTCTCTCTTTTGTCCACTTACACTTTATTTGCATCTTCTCAACTAGCAAAGACAGGTTTTCTTATTCTTTATCCTTTTCAATGTACAATTAATATAAATTAATTATCACAATATTATTGTTCTTGGAATTACACAATATTATTGTTCTTGGAATAATATTAGCATCAATGATCAGCTCAATGGAGGTATCATGCTTTATAGAAGAGAACCTCTCCAGGTCCAGGTGGTTCAGGTAAGCCTTAAAAGTAAATTCATATACTTTGTCAATCGATTTTAATGCTTCAAAGTTCAAACAATTTATTCAAAGTATTTAATAAAAAATAATTCAATTTATTTAAAGTATTTAATAAAGAATAACCCATTCAATGAGAAACTTTGTCAAATTAAAAACCACACTTCAAAAGATAAATACAAAAGTGATAAATAGAAGCATTCACTGCAACAGTGTATTTTTTTTTGTCATTTAGGGCTGAATTTGAACATTTTGTAATTTAGGGCTGAATTTGAACAAGGGAAAGACTGTATATTTTCCTAGCATAATTTAGAGCAAATTTGCTCTACTTCGTTAATTCGTGGAGTATATATTTGAATAACCAGATTATATATATATATATATATATATATATATATATAACTTGGATTCTTTTTTCTGATGGATCAGGACAAATGGTATTACTATTTCATGTTCGCATTGGTGGATCTGTCGGTCAAAAACTTTTGTAAGTCTAAACTAATTTTTACTATATATTAAACAAAATTAATTCATTAATTTGTTCTAATCTTACAGTGATTGAGGCAATACACTATACACTACACTTCTCTTATTAGTGTTATGCTTCTGGATCATTGAACCACCACATGTTTCATGTTACTCTCCTGGTTGTTTTTTAATAAAAAATATGGACTTCAAATTCTCGTTGCTCTTGCAATTTCTGTTGCTAGTTTTGCAACCGTTGCTAGTTTTGCAACCGTTTTTATCTCCGATGTTCATTCTGCTCACGAGATCGGCTCAAGTAATTACTCTCTCAACTTATTCAATTAATTTCTCACCCTTCTACAAGTTTGGATTTTTAGGTGAAATCGAATCTTAATATAATTGAATTAGGCTAATTTATTTTGTGCATGATTAATGCCATTGTAGGTGCTATCGAACCTTCTTAAGGGTGATACACTTATTATTTATTATGATTGGGGCAACACTTTCTATTGTTAGTTTTGTCATTCAGGTAAAAATTGCTATATATTTACATTTGATTGTATGTTCAAATTATCCAATGTTGTAGTTTGAGGACAGTGAAGTTGGAATCCTCGTATTTTGCAGTACTTTTTTTTTAAAAAAAAATGGAAGATGATCGGGTGAAACGCAGGACATTTTTGGTCATTTTTGGTGCAATTTCATTTGCTCTCCAAATGTATCAATCCTCTAAAACTTGGTCATTTTCGGTGCAATTTCATCTGCTCTCCAAATGTATCAATCCTCTGAAAAATTATGAATGACTTTTCCATGCTATTTTAATTAGAATTTACGTTTGTCTATTTATAAATGCTAAAGCCATATTTGAACGCAATGAATTCAGATTCATTCTCTCCTCACCTGTAACTCTATATTTCATCGTAATATTTCAACACAAATTGAAATTATGAGGACTTAACATTGTATCCTACCCTTTTTATTTGTTACATATATTTTTTGTTATCGGATTTTCGTTATCTAGGTATTTCCTTTGCCTAGGAAACCATTTCACTTACAAAGGTACATATTACCTCTTTTATTTTAAGCTAGTATATATATTTAATCCTATGTTTACATAAATGATGATCATGATATATTTGATTATTATAAACGTGTTTCAATTCAGATCGATGGAACAACAATGCTAAATTTGTTCATTTTGATCATCTACAATATATGTGGGTTGTCATAATTTGTATATTTGCATATCATGAAAAGGTATAAAAAAAACTATTTTTGAAGAAGAATCAAAATTACTAAAAAAAAATTGTTGCCCATTATTTTTGAGTATCTAATTCGAATCCAGTTTTGTGCAGGTAGATTGGATCTACTTTATGGCATTTGTTGGTGCTATATTTTGACTTGAACTTGAACTTATAGTTTTTCCAGGGTATGCCCTAAATATCACTTTCACATTTTTATAATTTTCTTCTAATTTTCTCATATTAGTACAAAATAATTATTTACACTTGGTATTAACATTTAGATTAATGATTATGATCACATGAATATATGATTTAACAAAATTGCATTTAGATTAATGATTATGATCACATGAATATATGATTTAACAAAATTGCAGAGGATACGAGAAATTCAAACAATGGTGAGCCTCCCATTGATAAGGAGGTAGATTTATATCACTCAGATAACGTCTGGATTTCAAACAAAGACGAACATAAGATTTCCAGTGTTAGAATGTTATATGCCATGCATAATTAAACCCAAGGAGGAGATGTGAGGGAGGTATATATGTCGATGTACTTGTTCACTTGTAAGAGTACTGAAGTTAATGAATGATGTAGAATGTGCAAGATTTAGAATTATTAATTTCTTAGAGATAATATTAAAGGTTATGTAATTTTATTTCAATACATTCAAGAGTGATTAAACTATTAATGCACACAATATGGAGTATCATTTGTTAGTCCCTTTTTTTTCCATGTATATGACTTTTTTTTTTTGTTGCATTTTAATACACTACAAATAACGAGTCATTTTTTTATGGAAATAACACCGAAAAACGTGAGTGCTGACGACAATACCAACTGATTTTTGTTATCAGTATTCAAGTTGTTGCTAATTATTACCGATGGACGGTGAAGACTGTTGGTAATACCGACGACCAAGACCCGTCGATTAAATCAGAACGGCTCATTTGGTTACAGGCACTAATACATATTTGGCCTTGGAGAACTTTTAAAAAGGGCCTTGCTGAGCTTTTAAAACAGTTCTCCAAGTGGTAGCATTCCAAGCTTAGACAGCTGTTAAAAACCGCTGTCTAAGTGCTTACATTTGGACAGTGATTTTTAACAGCACTGCTAGTGGGGGGCTTAGACAGCGGTTATGAATCGCTGTCTAAGTAAAGACACTTGGACAGCGGTTTAATAACCGCTGTCTATGTATTTTTTTTATTTCTTTGACTTGAACAGCGGTTCATAAATGTTGTCTAAGTGATTTTTTTTAATTTTCGTTTCACTTGGACAGCGGTTATGATCCGCTGTCTAAGTATTTTTTACGTGTGGCAAAAATGATTGGTTTATCACAATCTATTTTTTCTCAAATTCCTCTATTTCAAAATCTATTTTTTCTCATTAATTTCACTTTTTATTAATCTTAATCATTAATCTTATTAATTTTGAATATTAAAATTCAAAATGAAATAGAATTTCCGCATAATCTTCTACGGAGTATTCTATATAAATCATCTCCTATATATCTCTTCTACTTTCATTTCAACCATTTTCATATTTTTTGTTTTTGTTTTGCAGAATTTGTTTAGATAATTTTTTTTTTTTTTTGTTAATTTCATCTCCTATATAAATCTCTTCTACTTTCATTTCAACTATTCTCACAATTTTTGTTTTTATTTTGCAAAATTATTTTAGATAATCTTTTTTATTAATTTCATCACCTATATAAATCACTTATATTTTCTCTCATTTCAACTATTGTCATATTTTTTGTTTTCGTTTTGCATAAAAAATTTAGAAAATTTTGTTTTTGTTTTGCAGCAGAAATTTTCTATAATCAGTATCATTATTTTTGCTTTGCAGAATTTTTAATTTTCCTAGATTACAATTTTATTATTTTTATTTTTTTGCATAAATTTTAATTTTCCAGATTACACGTACTTTTTTTTCAGAACTTTTCTCAATTTTTTATTTTTCCAGATTACAATTTTTCATGTAAATTAACTTTTTTTTTTTTTGCAAAAATATTCTCATCTTCTTTTTCAATTTTTCATGTAAATTAACTTTTTTTTTTTATTTGCAAAAATATTCTCATCTTCTTTTTTCAGAACTTTTCTCAATTTTTTATTTTTTCAGATTACAATTTTTCATGTAAATTAATTTTTTTTTTTTTTTTGCAAAAATATTCTCATCTTCGTTTTGAATTTTATTTTCCCAGAATACTTTTTTTTTTTACAGAATTTTTATCTAATCAATATCATTGTTTTTGTTTTTGCTAAATCTCTTCTACTTTCATTTCAACCATTCTCACATTTTTTGTTTATGTTTTGCAGAATTTGTTTAGATAATTTTTTTTTTATTAATTTCATATACTATATAAATCTCTTCTACTTTCATTTCAACCATTCTCACTTTTTTTTTTTTTATTAATTTCATCTCCTATATAAATCTCTTCTATTTTCTTTCATTTCAACCATTCTCATATTTTTTTGTTTTCGTTTTGCATAAAAATTTTAGATTAAAATTATTTTTGTAGCAAAAATTTTCTATAATCAATATCATTATTTTTGTTTTACAAAATTTTTTATTTTCCTAGATTACAATTTTTTTTTTTTGAAAGAAATTTTAATTTCCCAGATTACATTTTTTTTTAAAGTTTTCTCAATTTTTTAATTTTCCAGTTTACAACTTTTCATGTAAATTACAATTTTTTTTTCAAAAATATCCTCATCTTCGTTTTGAATTTTATTTTACTTTTTTTTTTTTTTTACAAAAATTTTCTCTAATCAATATCATTGTTTTTGTTTTGCATAATTTTTTCAGATTACAATATTTTTTTGCTGTAGATTACAAATTTTTTAGCATAGATTTTCCTATTCATATATGGTACGTATTTGTGAAGAATAACAACAAGTCAAGCCAACAAATAAAAGATTATTAGTTAGAGACTTAGAGGAGTACTTCATTTTGTTAGTTATAACTCATTTGTTAGTTGTAACTTCTCTTTTGTAAATCTCCCTCTATATAAGAGGAGAGATGAAATCATTTTGATCATGTAATTCCAATGTAATTCTTTCTATATTTCTAAATTCTCTCAATATGCACTCTATTCAATTTCTTCTTGTTATGAAATTTCAAATGGTATCAGAGCTGTGTATTGATTAATTTATGATCGATTAAACAAGTTTGTCGATCTAGGTACGCTTTCACAATTCGTTTTGGATGAATTTTTTTGTGTCTTTTGAGTTTTATACCCATTTCTTAAACTTTTTGAGTTCTATACTCATTTCTTGAGTTTTATACTCATTTATGCCAAATCTTTGATGGATTTGGATTTATATCCTATTTTTTCTCTTTTCGAGATTTCTTCTTTACGGGTTTTATGCTCGTGAATTTTGGATTCGATTTCATATTGATTCGAATTCTTAGAGTTCTATACTCATGTTTTTTAGTTTTTTTAGTTTTATACTCATTTTCTTTGTGGGTTCTATGCTCGTGAGTTTCTATACTCAATATTTCTTTTCTCTTCGTGTCTATCACGATTCTATCTTTACATTTTTTTTTTTTTTGTAATATTGGTGGAAATCTCACCATGATTAGATGCATGACTCATAATGGTTTGGAGTTTTTTTAACAAGTTCAAGATGTGCTTGATTACCATCCATGCTGGAGTAGTTCATTTTGTTAGTTATAACTCATTTGTTAGTTGTAACTCCTCTTTTGTAAATCTCCCTCTATATAATAAGAGGATTTTGATCATGTAATTCCAATGTAATTCTTTCTATATTTCTAAATCCTTTCAATATGCACTCTATTCAATTTCTTCTTATTATGAAATTTCACAGTATTTCATACACAAATATACTTGAACAACTAATGTTTCAAATATACTAATCAATTTCAACTCTTTTATTATTATTTTTTTAATGTTTTTACATAAATTAAATTTCGCAATGCACACTATAAATAAAAGTTCAAGTAGCAATTTGTAGAACGAGGAGACAAAAAAATCATAAATAACAAAAGTTCAAGTAGCAATTTGTAGAACAGAGGAGACAAAAATCATAAATAGCGGCCGATAAATATAAATATATGTCAAACTATTATGATCACATCCAAAGAATATATATATATCGATGCGAATTTTGGGTTATTATCTAATTTTTTAAATTTCAAAATTTTATAATACTATAAAATTGATTTTTTTCGATTTTTTTAAAATTGATTATAAGAAATTTCAAAATTTCGAATTTTGAAGTTATGTGTATATCTTATATCTGATCTAATCTAATCTAATAATAGTGTATAATTGAATTTATAATTCAAGTGTATATATTTTGAATATTTAATTAATATATTTAATTGATATTAATTATTTATTAAATATAAGTGTTTCTAAAATTATTTATTTATTAATATAGTTGAGATATTCATTGTTTAGGCTACAAGAAAGTATTTAGTAATTTAAAATTTTCAGATTTAAAATTTCGGTTAAGATAATTATTATGGTTTATATTAAAAGAAAGTATTTAGTAGTGTAAAATTTTTAAATTTAATTTCAAAATTATGGGATATTTTTTTATCAACGTCTCTTTTCAATTATTATTAGTAGGACTTTTTTTTTTTTTTTTAGGGACGAGTAATTCAGAATTCAATTCTATTAAATATCAATATGGAATTAAAATTTACTCAATTTTATATCCGTAATTTTATTTTCTGAAATTGTTCTGTAATGTCTTCTGCTATTGATAAAGTTTTTTAAATTCAATTAACCAAAATAAATTTACTTGCTTAAAAATATAAATTAAAATTTATAATAATTTTTTTTCTTGATTCTATTGTGCGGATTAAAAATTTAAGGACAATCACTTAAAATCAAATTGTTTGTATGCAATCAATGGCATACAAAAAGTAAATGAAACTATATTTTAGGACAAACGACAAAGAAATACAAGATCATAGCTTTTTATAACCATGTTTGTGTCGAGTTGAAAAATCAAAATCAAATTTGCATTACGCGCGACCATTGATTTCAAATTTGTGTTCGAAAAAAAAAAGAAATTTATTATCAGTTTAATATCTTATTTCACTAACACTCTGATCATTAATCTTAATCAAACTAATCTTTCTTGCATCTAATTTTAATTTTTTTTTATAATACAATTCACTAGAACTTTATCTCATCTATGCTTTCCTAACTTTATAGATTTCTCAATATTTTTCCTCACTTCCCTATCTTTTTCTATTTTTCTTTCTCCTTTATTCTCTCTCATTTTATCTATATGAATTCATTTCTTTCCCTTCAACCTTTCTCACCATGTATTTTTCAATTCTTTTTACCATTAACCATTTAACTTTACTCCAACATTAAAAACATGAATACATTATAAATTTAAATTCTATAATGGAGTATAATTTTTTTACAATCCCAATACGCGGGTCTTACACTAGCAAAATATATATATATATTTTGCTAGTGTAAGACCCGCGTATTGGGATTGTAAAAAAATTATATATATATATATATGATCTAATATATATTATTACAATACTTTTAATCTTTTAATATAATAATAAATTTATACATATTTTAAAAATAATTTTCTTATTAATAAATTAAAATATATTACAAATTTATTTCAGCTCGCGTAATACGCGGGTTTTACACTAGTTTAATTATATACCACTACAATATATATATATATATATATACACACATCAATTACCAAAAAATCAAATAAATAAACTTACACAAACATACGTCCAATATACACAAAAAACATGAAATATCATCACAACTGTATAAGTTAATATATTACATGCAACCAAAAGTTATACTACTTTAATTATACATATACAAAAATCGATTGTAAATGTACCCTGTCCAATCTTTTTTCCATTTGTCCATTCTTTTGTCGTTGTATGTATTGAGCGGACGATCATAGACAAACTGCAAATAACGATCAGTCAATATAGTTAGATATATAGTATATGAATTTTTATTCAATCAATAATAATTTAAATAAATCGATAAATTGGCTTACAGTGTTAGAAATCGTCAATCGATAAAAATTGATTATATACTCAATATAACAACATACAAAATGTCCACAATGGTCTCCATCGCGTTGCCTTGGAACCTGTTATGATTAGCAATTATAAGCACACGCGCATTACAATTATGATTATTTTATATTAATTTGATAACTTACTAAATTAAATTACCTTAACATCTATCCAGCTCACTTTATTGAAATTAGATCTTGAGCCTTGATTGTGAAGGCGACTCCGATACATCGTCATCGCACTATTATTATTATAATTAGAAAAAAAATAGATTAAATATGCATAATTTTTAAAGTAAAACAAATCATTATATTAGAATATTAAAAATGAAATTACGCTTCCATGTATGACATGAGATCACGACGATTTACAACCACGCCATCCACAACTGGGTCCATAAAAAAGACACTTAATGTCTTCATATTTATGGCGACCAACACCCAATGGTTCCTATATTATATTAAGAATATTAAAATTAACTGTAAATGTGAAAATAACATATTATGCACACAAATTTTAACGAAATGTTTATAGTACTCACCCCAAATTTGTAGGCCAAAAAATGAGATGTTCTTTCCCACTTAACCTCAGCATATGTTTGACTATCCCTTCCATGCCCTGTGTCCTATCACCCACTACGCAAGACACTTGGGGGGGGGGGGGGAGACGAAGGAATACATTCCACATGCTCGGTTATCTCTAGAGAGATATACCTCACCCAAATATCTTTAACCAACATATATACGCTAATTAAAATTTAAAAAGAAATTTAAACTGTATAGAAAGTAAATACTGATAATCGATCGACTCGAACCCACTTTCGATCCATATAGAACTATAGATGTCTATAGGAAAGACAATATGAAGTGTTTCTCAAGACAATGTATCCTAATGTATTAAATCTAAAAGTGTTAAACTTAAAAGTATTACATTAATTCTAATGTATTAAACTTGTTCATCTCCTAATTTATTTTAATTTATAAATGAACTTCCATTAATAAATGAAAGAATCAAATTTATTGTGTTTTAATTAATACATAATATTTATATTTTGTGAACAAAAAATACAAGATTGTGGAATATGTACAGAAATCAGATGCTCAAAATGTTACAAAAATCTTGCTAAAATATCTCAAGCATAATGCAGCCTGATATAAAGACTATACTTGTTTTTATTTATTTTTAGTCAACTATGGATTTCATTCTTCAGTTTTCACTCCATCAGACCATAGGAAAGTCTTCTCCTAATACAGAGATAACTTCCTGATACCCCAACCACCAAAAAACTAGACATTAAAGGAAAAATGAGATACTATGATTTATATGAGAAGTTGAGAACTACTCAATTAAATCAACTACACTTTCAAGAGACTACTGCAAACCAGTGGGAACAATCAAGGAATTTCAGTGAGACACTTAAGCCATTAGCCATGTATGATGTTTGTGATTTGAATTTTGAAGTAAAAAAAGGTACAGTTTCCACAACCGAAAACTCATTTCTACGTTACAAATGAGCATCTGATTTCTGTACATATTACTTTGACATGACTATTCTTTTCCTTGTACATTGATGTTTACATTGAAAGAATCAAATTTATTGTGTTTTAATTAATACATAATGTTTACATTGTGATTTTCTCCAAAAATGCCGCCAGGTTCTTTTCCTTCTAAGGACTTTCACACTTACTCTGTTTTGTGGAATCAATACCAGATTGTGTAAGTCTTTTTTAATCTTTATTTATTGCATTTAAACTAATTACTTTCATTATTTGCTGCACACACTAATATATTTTCATTAATTTCTACTAATATCTAAGTTGTTGTCTTCATTATAGACACTTATTGATACTCATTGGTTTTACATTCTTCACAAAAGAAATACAGAGCATCAACAACAGGGTGGGTTTTACATTAATTCCATAACACATTCTTTCTGAATTTCAAAGGCATCCTTATTCTATGATTATTAGCTAACAAATATACACCAAAACTCTCATATAGAACATGTATATTATCAAACACTTTGTGTGCTTCAAACACACACACACATATATATATATATACAAGCTAAGCTAGAGTACGTACCTACAACAGTGGGAGGGAGCTGGTCGACGGCAACGGCTGGAGAGGAAGTACGTCGACGAGGAGTGAGAGGGAGTGAGGCGACGGCGCGAGGAGGGAGAGGGAGGGAGGCGACGGCGCGAGGAAGGAGGCGACTGACGGCGACGGTGGATTTGGCTTCACAATACTCGATCCGTATTTTTTTAATTTTAGGTTAAAATGCGTGTTTGTGGGATTTGGGGGAGAACACTACTTCAATTCGATTTGTGCGTGGGTATTAACGGGGGATATATTCAGCTTTGACCAAATTAAAGAAATTGTCTTGGAGAGTGGTTATGAACCGCTTTCCAAGTGTTTACTTGGAGAGCAGTTCTAAACCGCTATCTAATCTTGGCTTGCAAAGCGGTTCTTAACCCCTGTCTATGTTAATTTTTTGTTCTTTTATAAAACCGCTCTTCAAGTGCTATCTTGGAGAGCTTTTCGAAAAAAGAACTCTCCAAGTGCAGCTCTCCAAGCTTAAATGTGTAGTAGTGCGGGTCAAACACCTATCGATAAAACTGTCGGTAGTACCTACGACCATCTTCGTCGGTATTAATGACGGGTTACCAACGATTTTTATTTGTCGGTATTATAAACGAAAATTTATGTTGGCAATCCTATTGAACTATCGGTATTCTCGATGGGTAAATTCTGTCGGTAAAAAAGAATTGAAAAAATTGGTTCGAATTTGTGCCCAAGCGGGCCTGAACTTGACCCACCCGAACCCGTGTCTGTAGCCTTTCTATTAATTGGCCAATTTTTCGACCTCCATTGGAATCGAACCCGGGTGTTCGACGCCTAGTGAGGGGTGTCCAGATAAATTATAGAACGATCCGCCAATTGTACAGTCATGTTGGTTGGCTTTATACTTCCAAGCTTCACACAGTCGTACATCCAAAGGAGCATCAAATTTATACTAGCTCCAAGATCACAAAGTGTTTTCTTCTTTTCTTCATTACCCAACTCACACACCAATGTGAAGCTCACGAGGTCTTTTAATTTTTTAGGAGACTCTTTTGGATTAAAGTACTACCACCCATAGAAAGATACACCATCTCACATTCTTGCACCTTTCTTTCTTTGAAAGAATCTTGCTCATAAACTTTGCATAAGTGGATATTTCCTCAAGTGCCTCCAAAAAGGGTATATTCACGGTGACTTTCTTGAAAATTTCAAGAAACTTTCCAAACTTCTCATCAAACTTCTTGTTGGGATATGAATCCTATAAACAATGTTCTAATTGATGATTGTATGTTTTGATGGCCAAAAGCAACTTAAAGTTAGTAATATATGTGGTTCTAAGTCATCTTAACTAAGTCATCTGAATCTAAGCTTACTAATCTGATGAGAAACTTAAATTGAGATTACTGATCTTAATGCTAACTGAAGTAAGTTTACTGATCTTATGAAGTAATATTAAAGATAAAATTACTGATCTTAACTGAGTAATATTGGAATAAGATTACTGATCTGAGTATGGAAACTGAGAACAATTTTAGTGATTTTATATGAGATATTTGAAATCTGAGTTACTGATCTGATATACTTATTGATCTTATATGCTTACTGGTCTTATATGTAAGTTACTGATCTTAAGTGTTTACTGATCTTAGTATTTACTGATCTTATATGGAAGTTATTGAACTTACATGAGTTACTGATCTTATTGGTTACTGATCTGATATATGAACTGTTAGGAACTAAGCTGATGTTTTGTATTGTATAGACAGCTTATAGTATAGGACTTAGATATACTCATCTGTATATAGTTCAGTTGATGTATAGATAGGTTTTATATATGTAAAGTTGTATTTTATTGTATTCAGCATTGTAAAGTTCAGAACAGTAGATTAGAACTAGATTATAAGAAGATCAGAAGATTAAAGAAGACTCAGAGGACTACTTCAGAATAAGAAGACTTCAAAGAAGAGTTGAAGAAGAGCTCAGAAGAAATCTGGAGAAGTTTTGAACAGTTTTAAGTTACTGTGCTGACTGACTCAGCAGAGTAAAATCCGAAGAGTAAAAATCAGAGCAGTAAGTTACTGTGCTGATTTGGTGACATTGAAGAATAAGTTTGGAAAGCTTATTTAAGATGTATTGAAGATATGCTGACTTGGAAGTTGAAGGAAGTTACAAAGTCGGTTACAAGAAGAAGTTACAAAAACAGTTTAGAGTTAGTTGAGAGTTAGTTCACAAACTGCTAACTGTCATACTAAGTTCTATAAATACTGTGTAATCTCCTACTGTTGAAGACTACTGAACAACTACTGATCGTAAAGCGTTTACAAGCAATCTAAGTCTATAGAGCACAAGGAAAAACTCACAGAGTTGAAGGAGATTAAAGAAGAGAAGAGCCACTGAATTGAAGAGAAGAATCAAAGGCTATTCAAAGAGAAGTTTTACTTTTCAAGTTTTAAGTTTGTATTTTGTAAAACAAGTGTGCTAGTTACTTGTAGAATTACTAGTAGATCGAAGATATACCTGGAGGTATAATCGAAAAGATCAAAGTCTTAATCTTGGGACTTTAAGCCACAAGAAACTCAAGAAGGAAGAGTTAATAAAACTTCACAACTGGAGTTGTGAGAGTGGATGTAGACATTTGTCGAACCACTATAAAATTCTGTGTTCTTTACTTTACTGTTTGTTATTTGTTTGAATTGTTTAATCAAGAACATTAAGAATTAACAAAGATAAAGATCTAAGTAAAAGTTGAGTATAAATCTAAAACTGTAAGTACTGATCTGACTCAGTAAGAACAGTACTATTCAGAACACTATTCCGCATTATAAACTCTGATATTTTGAAAGATTTTTGAAAGTCTATTCACCCCTCCCCTCTAGACTTTCTTAGCTTACTCAATCTTAACTCAACTTTGGGACCAACACTTCTTTTTCATAAATCGTTGTGAAAATGGTGATGAACCCCTAGGTTTTTGGGATCCCCATCCATCACACTCCACTTTCTCTTCTTCCTTAGATTTTCTTGCTTTCTTAGCTTTCTTCCACTTGGGTATCCCCTCTTCCTTTTCATCTTCTTTCTCCTTTCTCAACCCCATTTCTTCATCTTCCTCTTCATTTGACATGTTTGGTTCCTCGTATTGAGTATCACTACAAAGTTTAATTTTCATGCAATTCTCTCTAAGATTCAATTCCGTAAGGGAAGGAAACTTGCCTTTTTGGTGGCCTCCACTTGAAGAAGCTAATTGCCCTATTTGAAAATCTAAAATTTTCATTTGGTTAGAGAGAGAATTCACAACATTAGGCAATTGTGATAAGGAAGACAATTGCTCTTCAATCTTATCAAATCTTGCATTTGACTTAGCATCATTTTAATTTGATTGAGTCATGAGATTGGCTAACAAGTTTTCTAAGTAAGCATTCCCTTTATTATTTGGTGCACGAGCACCTGAATCAACTCTCGGTGAAAGAGTAAGAGTGGCTTTCGGGTTTCCATAGGAGAAATTTTCATGTGATCGAAAGTTGGAATTATAAGGAGGATTTCCTTAAAATTGGGCTTTAGGATTAGATGGGTAACGCTTTTGGTTGAGTGTTTGGTTGGAAAAAAATTGATTATGTTGGTCCTGAAAGGAGTATATAACAAGTGTATGGGGGGGGGGGGGATACACTTGTATGAAATTTCTTTTTCAAACTTGATCAAACCAGAGATCAGCAATGTTGTCTTGGACAACTCTGCTGAAGATGTATAACTTCTTAGAGATAACCAAGCTATTAAGTACTATTGAGTACTTAGTTGAATGACTATCTAAGTTAGTTATAGGTGCGGAATTAGTGGTTGGCCCTTTAGTTTAAACTCCTTTAAGTTCTGAAATCACTTAATCAAACAGTCCAGTTTTCAGGGAACTTGTCCAAATGAGTTTTGCACAGTTTATGATATGTGTCTTTGAAAGGTCCAGTTTTGTGTGCAGTGTTGAGTGTATGAAAGTACTTGAAAGTAAATCAACACAAGAGTTTATAGTGGTTCAGAGACTCAAGCTCCTACATCAACTTTCCCTGATTTAACAGGATAATTCATTCACTCTTGGAATTAACTTGTTTTATAGTGCCAAGGTGCACTTGATCAAGAACACCACTCCTTGGTGAATTGATCCCTAGGATGTCTAGAGTCCTAGTACCCTCTTCTCAACTCAGAACTGAACTGTTCTTCTCTCAACAGTCAGCTCCTACCACTTCTACTACTACAACCTTCTCTCTTTCTCACTTGAAAGGGGTAAGGGTTGAAGTGGGGTTCCAACTAATGAGATATCCTTTACAATGAAGGTCAGTGTATAAGGATAAGATATCTCTCTAAGCTTGTATGGATATACAATGGGTTCAGCTTAGAATGAAGTGTTTGAAGACTAAGATAGTCTCTTTGAAAGCTTGAAAGCACTTGAGCTTTGTAGGATAGTTGACTTGGTAGTTGGTTGGATGCTTTCAAATGGTCTTCACACTTCTGTATTTATAGACAAATTTGAGGATTTGCCCGTTGGAGAGACAGCCCCAAATTGCTATATATGTCTTCCTTGAGTTCTTCAAAACTGGAAGACAGATTCTTGATAGTGACATGTCCTCATTTGGGAAATAAACGGCTGTATAGACTTTGTCTTCATTCTGCAGCACTCTTCCCAATGTTTGACTTCAAGATTCACTTGTTTGAGCAAGGACATGGCTTCTGAAGGTTGACCCAATGATAGGACAACATTCCTTATCAAATGGACAACTCTGCTTATCACTATCAGCAGACTTTGCTTATCAGCATAGTTGACTTGCTCTTTTCAGATGACTTGGCTCTTTCCCTTTTCTCCATTTGCATGAAATCTTAGCATGATTCTTTGAAGGTCTTTAGGGTTTAGTTGTCTTGATTTCTTCAGCATAGTTGATCTTTAAGCTTCAGAATACTTGTTCTGGTCTAATTGTGCTGAGACAACTCTTCTGGACAACTATCCTGATCAGCATGTTTGTCCTTCAGTGATCTTGGCAATCATTCCAGAATTTGAGCCTTGAGGGGACTTGATCTTGATAGACTTAAAATCATATGTTCCCCCTCAAATTGTACATCTAATAAACTAAGAGTTGCCTAACATATCAGCTTCTCATCTAGCCTTATGATATATGTTATAACATTCTTAGAACATATTCTTTCTTGACTTAGGCATGTCTCAGGGGGTTTTGGTATTGAATCAAAACTCTTCTCATTTTATTCCCAACAATTTCCCCCTTTTTGATGATGCCAAAACCTATACAAACTATGCAAAGGTGACTTGACTACACCTATTACATTTATCTTCAGAGGGCATGACTAGAGTCAATTTTCCTGAAAAAGAATGTGTTAGTGTATTCACCATTCATGTTGCAAATAGGTTTCAAGAATAGGCATAGAGAGAATTCTGTAATAGTGTTTCTTGATTCAAAATGTGTTCAACTATCATTCATTTGAAATACATTACAAGCATGTTGATAGTTGAAACTAACATATCAGAGCATGAGTCTAAGAACTATTACATCATTCATAATGGATCAGAGCATATACTTATCACTTAATAACAGCTAGATCTTTGAGTATCAGATCAAAAAGCATATCAATGCAAAACAAGTTTGAGCAAACACATGACATCATTCTTGAGTAACTTCAGCATAGATGACCAATTAAAACAAATCTTCAGCCAAGATAAGTTTTCATCCATGTTAGCATAGAAAGGTCAGAAGACTTAGCCATTTCAGAGATCATCTTCTTTTGGTGGCACCATCCCATATTGTGCCCACACTCTTCTTTTCAGCTCCATGGCTTCCTGGTTGGTTCCTTTTGGTCCAAGTACCATCTTGTTTAACTTAACAATTTCTAGGAATTCTTGGAGAATCCTAGATTGATCAATCCATCCTTCCAGCTTGGGAGGCATATAAATGATTGGCTTGGGGGCAGTGAGTTCAAATCTTGCAATATCAGCAGCTGCAAGCAGTTGTTGATATAGTTCTCTGTGATACTCTATCATGAACTCAGCAAAAGTGGAGTTGGCATCTCTTCCATTCCATCTGTCAATGACATAGTAGTCATAAACAAACTCCCTTTTGGCCTCTTCCCATGAGTCATTCAGCTGAATTGGCACCCATTTATCCAAGTGAGGATATTTGGTGTCCATGGGGATCAGTAGTTGTGGCTTCATCTTGCTGTATGTTGCTCTTCTTCTTCTTGGCTTTTGAAAATCAGCACTTCTTTTATCCTTTGCTCTGTTTGCTTCCTCAATTAGATCCATCTTTTCTTTGGCTTTCATCATGGCCAATTTCTGCTGTGTTTCAGGGTCTTTGCCATACCCTTCATGAAACAGTTTGGATGGATCATTCAGTAGGACAGTGATCTTCTTTTTAGGTTGCGGTCCAAAGCCTTCTTCATATAGCTCCTCAATGTCTTCAGTAGCTTTGGCACCTTCAGCAGACTTGTCAGTTTCAGGAGACTTTGCCTTTTCAGCAATCTTGGTCATTTCAGCAGTTTTGGTCACTTTAGCAGATTTGACCTTTCCAGCAGCTTTGGGCTTCTCAGCAGTTTTGCTCTTTTTGGAGATGGGCTCTTCCTCCTCAATTCTGAACTCAAGAGGAAGTTCTAGGGTGTTGGGGAAGTTAGTGAATGTTTCAGCTTTTCTTTTGTTCCCCTTGGCCTTCTTGATTTGGCCTCTGGTTTGGACACCTTTAGCTTCTTTGTCCAATCCAGAAACTTCTCCTCCTGGCCTCTGCTGGAATCTAGCCCTTTCTTCTTGTGCTGATGCCATAGAAGCTTTCATTGCTATGACTAGATGCTCTTCTTCATCAAGATCTCCCAAGTTTAACACTGCTTGCTCTTTGCCCTTATCTTCAGTAGCCTTTTCCTTGCCCTTTTCTGAACCTCCAATAATCAAGGCACCTTTGGCCCTTGCTCTTTCCCTTTCCCCATTTTTGGCAGCATCAAAACACTGAGGTTTGAGCTCACTCATAGTTGTAGCCATCAGGGATTGGGCTAGGTTCAGAGATTTCATCTCTTCCAGCAGATATACATTCTCATCATGTGTATTCTGAATTCTATCACTGCTCAAGCTAAGGAAAGCTAGAACATGCTTCATCTTTTGCTCAACAACCTCCTCCAAGGTTACTTTCAGAGATGTATCCAATTGGGCCTTTAAGAGCTCAGTGAGGTTGGCCACTGCACCTTCAACAATGTTGGCCATTACTTCTTGTGAAAACTTTTCAGATGTAGCCTTCACCATTACTAGCCTTTGTTCCTCAGCTCTTTTCTTTTGTAGTGCAGTTTTCTTTCCAAGGGCTTGCTTGACAGTCAGTCTGAGAGCTTTGACATTTGCATTGTGATTATCTCTCAGCAGCTTCTGTTCCTTCTTGACCTCTTCTGAGATCTGCAAGAGAATGTCACTTCTTTGCACACTCCCTTCTGGAGAATATCTCTTAGTGAGATTGACAGAGGTGATAGGTTGGTTGGAAGGGGTAACATGGGTTTCAGGGGAGTTGGGGTCAGGATTTTTGGTTTCAGGGATGTTGGCTTCTAGGGGTTGGCCCTCAGGGATTTTGGACTCCGGGGTTCCAGAACCAGAGGGGTTGGTTCTAGACTTGGATTTAGTCCTGCTTTCAGCCCTGCTCTCCCTTAGAGCAATTTGATGGGACCTTTCTTCCTGAAGTTCTAGCACCTTCTCAGTGGGCTTGGCTCTCCTCTTGCTAGCCCTACTACTTCCACTACCTTCCTCATCTTTCTCAGGGACAACTTCCCTGGGCCTCTTATCACCTTTCTTCTTCTGCCTTGTCTCATTATACTTCAGCCTCAACTCTTCTAAGTGGTCAGAAGGCACATTCACTCCCTCTTCTGCCACTTCATTAACTTCAATTGAAGCTCCTGAGGCTTCTTCTGATAGTACTTGAGACATTTTCTTGGTCTTGACAGCCCTGGCCTTAGTTCTCTTCTTCATTTTGGGCTTCTCTTCAACCTTTTCAGCAGGTTTGGCCATCAACAACCTCCTTTGCTCAGTCTTCTTGCTTAGCTTCCTGAACATCACTTTCTGAGCAGGGAGGGGTTTTGCAAAGGTTTGCATTTGAGAATAGTGGGAAAATTTTTCAATCAACAAGCTTGCCCTGGTGCAATACTTGAGCTTTCCCTCTAGAACCACCTTTTGAGTGTTCACCTGAACTTAACTTTCTCCTTCATCATCTCAGAAAGGATGAAGGTCCTCCAATCAAACTTGATGCCCTTGTCACTGGCATCAATCACAACAGCCATGATTCTGATTCTTGGAGCACTTACTTGCTCTAAGCTGCCAGTGTTGCTCAAAATACTTTTTGCAACAACCTCAAAAAAATTGAGGAACTTAGGCTTGAGGGTCCTTTTGTGTTGAGTAGATGAAATTGGTCCTGGAACAAGGAGCCAATCTTGTGCAATCTCTCCCTCATGGCCATTGCCATAGAACTCAGGATTCCTTCCTTCTGAAGGCAATCCAAATGCAGCATCTACATCTTTCTCAGAGAATTTCACCCTGTGAAATATCTCTTCTTCTTCTCCTTCAGCCCTGCAGGAGAGTCTTGTGGTGACCTCACCATCTTCTGGCTTTCCTCTCCATTTCAAGAAAGCAAAGAATTATGCCATGTATGTTTCCAAACAAGAGTCAGGCTTCTCTTGCATAAACTTCTGTAGGCCTGCTCTTCTCAACCATCTCAAGGTTGGAGTAATTTCTGGATCTGTACTCTCAAAAGATAGAATAGGCTCAAAAATCAGATTGTTTTTGTGGCTAAGGTAGCCAAAATCAAGGTCCAAGTCTTTGTTGGTGAAATCAAGAATCATCTCAGTTTTTACTTTGGGAGCCATTGAAGAACAGTGAAAGATTTTGAGAGTGTTTGAGAGAGTAAGAAAAACTAGGGTTTCAAAGAGTTTGAATGCGTGGGGAAGAATGAAGTGAGTATGGCTTCTTAAGACTTGTGAATATTCCAAAAGGAATGTATGTCAATGAGTAGGTGAAGTCTTAAGGCAATTCAACGGTTAACAAAAATGGAAATCCAAAATGGACGGCCAAGATGAAGTTCAGGGGAGTTGGCCAGTTTGATCCAATGGTCAAAAACCAATGTAACAGTGAGAACTGTTTTTATTCAAAACGTGGGTGGAGTTTTAATGTTTTTTTAAAGCTGGGGGGTTTTCAAGGTAGATCATGTCCCAAATGGTTTAATGCAAACAAGAGTTAAATCTTGGCATTTAATGCATTGAAAGTGACTTTTTGGGTAGGGGACAAATTGAATCCTTGAAAAGGTGATATCTTGAAAAGGAATGAGGCAGATTTTGAAATAGGCAATGGTTACCCAAAGTAGGTGCTTATCAAACCTAGATTTTGGTTTGATAGCCGAGACAACTTATCTGACCCTACATGGACAAGTGTCCTGAAAAGATGTGGACAACTATCCTGAATTTCAATGGACAAGTGTCCTGATAAATAGAGGTCATCTCTTCTGAGTTTCAGTAGACTTGACCAAGTCTGCTGAAGTTTGAATTTAGTTTCCCCTTAATGAATAAACTTCTTTGGACTCATTTGTCCAACTTCCCTGGATCAAGTAGACCCAACTCTGCTGATAGTTCCAGAAACCTTGCCTCTGCAAGTGGTTTTGTCAATATATCAGCTTTTTGATGATCTGTGTGGATCTTTACCAACTTGATATCCTTCTTCTCCACATGGTCTCTAATGAAGTGGTGCTTGATATCCACATGCTTGCACCTTGTGTGCAACACATGATTCTGTGATATTGCAATAGCTCTGTTATTGTCACAGAATATAGGCACTTCAGTAGAGTTGACATTGTAGTCTCTTAATTGTTGTCTCAACCAAAGAATCTGAGCACAACAACTTCCAGCAGCAACATATTCAGCTTCAGTGGTGGAGGTGGCCACAGTGTTCTGCTTCTTAGAGAACCAAGAAATGAGCTTGTTCCCTAAGAATTGACATGTCCCTGAGGTGGACTTTCTGTCAATTCTGCATCCTCCATAGTCTGCATCTGAGTAGCCAGTGAGCTCAATGTTGTCATCTGCAGGGTACCAAAGGCCTAGATTCTCAGTGCCTTTGAGATACCTCAAGATCCTCTTAGCAACCTCTAGATGGCTTTTCTTAGGATTTGCTTGGAATCTTGCACAAACACCTACTGCAAAGGTGATGTCAGGTCTGCTTGCTGTGAGGTAGAGGAGTGAGCCAATGATTCATCTATACTCAGTAGAGTTGGTTGGAACACCACTCTCATCAGGATCTATCTTCCTATTTGTGTTCATTGGAATCCTTACTGGCTTGCTGGTTGTACACCCAAATTTCTTGATCATTTCTCTGGTGTACTTGGCTTGGTTGATGAAGATTCCTTCATTTGATTGCTTGACTTGTAAGCCCAAGAAGAAATTCATCAGGCCCATCATGGACATCTCAAACTTGCTTTGCATGAGCTTGGAGAACTTCTCACACAGCTTCTCATTGGGGGATCCAAATATGATGTCATCCACATATATTTGGACAAGCAAGATGTCCTCTCCTTCAGTGATTCTGAAGAGAGTTATGTCCAAAGTTCCTTTGGTAAAGCCATGATCCAAGAGGAATTGTGACAGAGTATCATACCAGGCTCTTGGAGCTTGCTTGAGTCCATATAGAGCTTTCTTCAGTCTATAGACTTGGTTTCCAACTTCAAAACTAGGTGGTTGCTCCACATAGACTTCTTCTTTCAAAACTCCATTCAAGAAGGCACTCTTGACATCCATTTGGTATACTTTGAACCTCTTGTGGGCTGCATAGGCTAAGAAGAGTCTGATTGCCTCTAGCCTTGCCACAGGTGCAAAGGTCTCATCATAGTCAATGCCTTCTGATTGACAGTAGCCTTTTGCCACTAATCTGACCTTGTTTCTGACAATCACATCATTCTCATTCTTCTTGTTCTTGAACACCCACTTGGTTCCAATAACATTTTGATGTGAAGGTCTATCCACCAGCTCCCACACATCATTTCTGGTGAATTGGTTTAGCTCTTCCTGCATTGCTGTGATCCAGTTTGCATCTTGAAGTGCTTCATCAATGTCTTTTGGTTCCTGTTCTGATAAGAAACAACAAAACAAAGCACTTTCACCATGAAAACTTCTGGTTTTGACTCCTATACTTGGCTCACCAAGTATCAGATCAGTAGGATGGTCAGACAACCAAGTTCTTCTTTTTCTGATCCCTTCAGTAGAGTTGTCCTCTACTAAAGTTGAGTCACCAGTGTTATAGAATTCAGGATAATTGAATGCAGGATCTAATTCAGGATCATATTCAGGGATGTTGTCCTCAATGTCAGGGACATTGACATTTTCAACATGTATGAGTTCCCTTTGAATATTTGATCCATTAACTAACTCAGCAGAGCCTGCTTCTTCATTGGTAGTTGTTACCTGAGTGTGAACTGGGATTGAATCATTCAATTCACCAATTTCTTCAGTGGGGTTTGCTTCAGGGATATTGCCTTCAGTATTGTTGTCCAGTATAGTGTTTTCAGGGAGATTGGCTTGGACAACATTTATGAATTCAGTGTCTTTATCTTTTATGCTTAATCTGGTTGTTCTTTGTGTAATCTCTTCCGTGTCCTGGTTTTTGTTCCTGATCTCAAAGATGGATTCATCAAACACAACATGAGGTGTTTCCTCCACAATTAGGGTTTTGCAATTGTACACCCTGAAAGCTCTACTGATTTGGGAATATCCAAGGAATATCCCTTCATCAGCTTTGCTGTCAAAAGTTTTCAACTGCTCTTTCCCATTGTTGTGAATGAAACACTTACAACCAAATATGTGAAAGTATGACACTTTAGGCAATCTTCCTTTCCAGAGTTCATAAGGGGTTTTGCCTTGACCTTTAGTAATTAAACATCTATTTTGAGTATAGCATGCAGTGTTTATAGCCTCAGCCCAAAACCTCTTAGGTAGATTAGAATCAGCAATTAAGGTTCTAGCAGCTTCTTTTAGAGTTCTATTCCTTCTTTCTGCAACTCCATTCTACTGGGGAGTTCTAGCTGCTGAGGTTTCATGAGCTATTCCATTTAGTGTGCAATACTCATTGATGTAAGAGTTAATGAACTCAGTGCCTTTATCAGATCTTATCTTGATTATGTTCAGGCTCTTTTCATTAGACAATCTCTTTAATAGTTCAGGGAGTTTGACTTGAGTTTCCTTCTTATTAAGGAGAAATACTACCCATGTGAACCTAGAGAAGGCATCTACCACAACTAATGTGTATTTTCTACCATTTATGCTTGAAGGGGTAATTGGTCCAAATAAGTCCATGTGTAACAATTCAAGTACCCTTTCAGTAGAGATGACTGGTTTTCCTTTGAATGAGGCTTTAATCTATTTTCCTTCTTGACATGGTTTACATACATGTTCTTTAATGAAAACCTCATTAGGTAGTCCTTTTACCAATGCATTCCTAGCAAGTTTGTTCATTGATTTAAAGTTCAGGTGGTTTAGCCTTTTATGCTATAACCAGCTTTGTTCATTTGAGCTCTTAGCAATGAAACATGCAACATCAGTAGACTTGTCCCAGTCAGCAAAATACACATTTCCTTTTCTAGTGCCAGTCAGTAGAGTTTGTTGAGTTTCATCTTTAATTAAACATTTTCCACTTGAGAACTCAACATTAAAACCTTTATCACAAAACTGACTTATGCTTAGAAAATTGTATTTGAGACCAGCCACATAAGATACATTGGATACCTTGATATTACCAATTATCAAGGTACCATAACCTTTTGTTGTTGCTTGTGAGCTGTCTCCAAAGGTGACATTTGGGCCTTCTTTTTCAGTGAAATCAGTGAGGAGTTCTTTGTTTCCACTCATGTGCCTTGAGCATCCACTGTCAAGATACCATGCTGACTTTTTGCTCATACTCCTCATCTTCTTTTGGCCCAAAGGTACCTGCAATTAGCAAGCTTTAGGTACCCTTTGAATTTTGGGTCCTGAGAGGTTAGCTGTACCTTTAGGAACCCAAACTTGCCTAATTACCCTGACTGACTCAAGGTGGCTAAGTTGTTTTCCTTGTGCATCAACATACACTGTCTTTCCCTTAAATGCCTTTAGGAAAGTATGTGTGAAAGTGTTGACTCTGTAAGTTTCAGGAGAGTTGTCAAATCTCCTAAACTTATGAGTTCTTTGTGCAGCTTGAGGAAATCTTTGAGGGAAGGCATTCTTATGACCATTACCCTTTGGCATGAAAGGTTTTGGTTGTCTCATTTTATTTTGCCTTTGAGGATAGTTATCCTTAGGTCTGTTCAGCTGAGGCTTCCTCAGAAGAGTTGGCCTAGGCTGATCATACCTTGGATAACTCCTCTGAACATTGTTCAGGAGAGTTGCCCTTCCATTGGGTCTACTCTGCTGACCAACATTCCTCTTATGTTCAGGAGTCTTGACCTTTTCCAAAGGTTTGGGCCTAGTCTCCTGAAGCACTTGAGTGGGCATTTCATTCATTTTGCCCTTCCCTTTGTTCAGTGGCTGAATTATCTCATTTTCAGCTTGTTGTGCCACTGATTTAACAAAGATTTTCTTAGTGTTACTTGTGGAAGCAACACTAAGACAAGGTGAAGATTCAAATGGATCAAAACCTAATCCACTTCTTTGAGCCATAGGTCTTTGATAACTTTGAATTTCCTCTATTGCTTTAGAGGATTTGTTCAAAGCAGACATCTTTAATTTCAGGCTCTCTTCACTTGATTTTAGAATTTCATACTCATGTGAGAGGTTTTCAAATTTTACTTGAAGAATTTTTAGTTCAAAATCTTTTCTGTTCTGAAAGAGTAGTTGATCACCAATCTGTCTTTGTTGGTCAACTATCCTGAGATTTGCTTCCTCAAGGTCTCTCAAGACTTGTTGATACAACTTAGTAGATTTAATATCAACTACTGTCTCAACAGGTTTTGAAAGCTCAATTGAAAGCCTTTCATTTTCTCTCACACAGTTGTCATGAAATTCTTGCAATCTAGTGAAATCTTCCATCAACTTCCCAAAGGAAAGTTTCAAGTTGACTTCACTAGTGTTCTGTGATAAAAATGATGGTGAGCTAGAAGTAGAGGATACCTCATCATCCTCAATGGCCATGTTGCACACATCATCATCATCATCACTGTTTGAGAACAGTCCATCAGAAAAGTTGAAGCTTTCAGCACTGTCAGATTCATCACCAGCCATCATGGCTTTTCTATTGGTGAATTTTCTATCCCTTTTAGCTTGCCTCTCTCTTCTTTCCTTTGAGCTGAGTTCAGGGCAGTCATACTAGAAATGCCCTTTCTTCTTGCAGTTATAGCACAGATCCTCATCATCATCTTTCTTTGGATCATCTTTTCTTCTAGATGAGGAAGGTTCAGCTCTGCTGGACTTTCTCCTACCAGAGGACTTGTCCTCTGATCTTTTCTCTTCAGGCTTTTTGTCTTCAGCCTGTGCTTCAGGAGAATTGTACCTTCTCCTGAATTTGTTGTCTTGGTAGAATTTCTTGTATCTACCAAACCTTGAGTTGAGTTTGTCAAAACTCCTTGCCATAAGAGCCATTTCTTCCTTCATTTCAGCCTTAGAGACTGACTTTGATGATCTTGGAGTGGGCTGCATTTCAGGTTCAGCAACTTTGGCTTTAAATGCCACTCCTTTGGTTGGTAGGGATGGCTCTTCTGCTGGCTTCCTTCTATTCAGGTCAAACTCATAGGCTTTGAGTTCAGAGATGATTTGTTGCATGGGCATGGTAGAGAGATCCTTGGTGTTCTGCATCATTACAACATATACATCCCACTTTTGAGTGAGACTTCTCAAGATCTTAAGTCCAACTTCTCTCTTGGAGTACACCTTGCCCAAAGAGTTGATTTCATTCATCACATCTGTGAATCTACCAGCAAATTTGTCAATGGACTCATCTGGCTCCATTGAGAATTGTTCAAACTTCTGCACAGCCACTTGGAGTTTGTTCTCCTTTATCTTTTCAGTACCCTCACACATTTCAACAAGAGTATCCCAAATTTCTTTGGCTGTAGTGCAGTGGTAAACTCTTCCCATGATTGCATCTACAATTGTTTGATAGAGAGTGTTCATTGCAAGATAATTCAAATTATCTTTTCTTTTCTCCTCAGAAGTGAAGTCATCTTCATCTTTAGGGATCTCTTCCCTTATATCAGCTCTTTGAGCTTCAGTCATTCTGGGGTTGGTTTGAGTGAACACAAATGGTCCTCTTGTGATTACCCTCAGCATGTCAGTATGAAGAGATGCAAGATGAGCTCTCATTCTGATCTTCCAGAAGTCATAGTTCTCAATTGAGAACATGGGCAGCTTGTGATGTGATATATGGTTGACTGGATTGGTGGCCATATTGTTGATTCCTTGAACAGCATCATGAGGAACATCATTGTTGTTGGCCATGTCTCAAAGATAGAATGTTAGTCAACAAGTAATAGGATTTCAGATAGATCAGTTCAGTGACCACACCAAATATGTGATTTTGAAAATCAAGATGGATTTTCAGAAGCAGTGGTCTTTGAACCTCTGCTCTGATACCACTTGTTGGTCCTGAAAGGAGTATATAACAAGTGTATGGGAGGGGGGGGGGGAATACACTTGTATGCAATTTCGTTTTCAAACTTGATCAAACCAGAGATCAGCAATGTTGTCTTGGACAACTCTGCTGAAGATGTATAACTTCTTAGAGATAACCAAGATACTAACTACTATTGAGTACTTAGTTGAATGACTATCTAAGTTAGTTATAGGTGCGGAATTAGTGGTTGACCCTTTAGTTTAAACTCCTTTAAGTTACGAAATCACTTAATCAAACAGTCCAATTTTTAGGGAACTTGTCCAAATCAGTTTTTCACAGTTTATGATATGTGTCTTTGAAAGGTCCAGTTTTGTGTGCAGTGTTGAGTGTATGAAAGTACTTAAAAGTAAATCAACACACGAGTTTATAGTGGTTTAGAGACTCAAGCTCCTACATCCACTTTCCCTGATTTAACAGGATAATTCCTTCACTCTTGGAATTAACTTGTTTTATAGTGCCAAGGTGCACTTGATCAAGAACACCACTCCTTGGTGAATTGATCCCTAGGATGTCTAGAGTCCTAGTACCCTCTTCTCAACTCAGAACTGAACTGTTCTTCTCTCAACAGTCAGCTCCTACCACTTCTACTACTACAACCTTCTCTCTTTCTCACTTGAAAGGGGTAAGGGTTGAAGTGAGGTTCCAACTAATGAGATATCCTTTACAATGAAGGCCAGTGTATAAGGATAGGATATCTCTCTAAGCTTGTATGGATATACAATGGGTTCAGCTTAGAATGAAGTGTTTGAAGACTAAGATAGTCTCTTTGAAAGCTTGAAAGCACTTGAGCTTTGTAGGATAGTTGGCTTGGTAGTTGGTTGGATGCTTTCAAATGGTCTTCACACTTCTGTATTTATAGACAAATTTGAGGATTTTCCCGTTGGAGAGGCAGCCCCAAATTGCTATATATGTCTTCCTTGAGTTCTTCAAAACTGGAAGACAGATTCTTGATAGTGACATGTCCTCATTTGGGAAATAAACGGCTGTATAGACTTTGTCTTCATTCTGCAGCACTCTTCCCGATGTTTGACTTCAAGATTCACTTGTTTGAGCATGGACATGGCTTCTGAAGGTTGACCCAATGATAGGACAACATTCCTTATCAAATGGACAACTCTGCTTATCACTATCACCAGACTTTGCTTATCAGCATAGTTGGCTTGCTCTTTTCAGATGATTTGGCTCTTTCCCTTTGCTCCATTTGCATGAAATCTTAGCATGATTCTTTGAAGGTCTTTAGGGTTTAGTTGTCTTGATTTCTTCAGCATAGTTGATCTTTAAGCTTCAGAATACTTGTTCTGGTCTAATTGTGGTGAGACAACTCTTCTGGACAACTCTCCTGATCAGCATGTTTGTCCTTTAGTGATCTTGGCAATCATTCCAGAATTTGAGCCTTGAGGGGACTTGATCTTGATAGACTTAAAAACATATGTTCCCCCTCAAATTGTACAACTAATAAACTAAGAGTTGCCTAACATATCAGCTTCTCATCTAGCCTTATGCTATAAGTTCTAACATTCTTAGAACATATTCTTTCTTGACTTAGGCATGTCTCAGGGGGTTTTGGTATTGAATCAAAACTCTTCTCATTTTATTCCCAACAGATTACCTTGGTAATTCCCTTGAAAAGACCTAGTTAGTAAGGTTGTCTTCCCATATAGTTTGTCTCCTCAACTTGGTCCACCACGTATGGTACATTAATCCTTCCACTATTTCCTCTTCTTTGATTACTCTCTAGCAAGTCAACCTTATTAAGGAGAATGGTATTGTATCACTCAATGTTGTTGAGTCCTCTCCAATTTGAGCAATTATATTAAATTTACCTCGAGGATAGGCCAATCATATGTGTTTGTAGCAATTGCTTCAATGATTTATTTGGATACTGAAAGTGAGTGTGCGTGTGAAAACAGAGGTGTTGTCAGTTGTGTTGGCACTATCCTGACAACATTAAGCAGCGGAAATTAAAATGCACTTTGCAAATGGAAGTATTCAAAATTTGTGTAGATTATAAAATAATGTAAACAGTTCACTATATTAAATATGTGAAACTTGACTACAACCTTTTAGATGTTTGAAAAACTAAAACTCGTATAAGTTTGGAAAATTTACTAGAACTTATGAAACTATCTCCCTCATAGATCTATACATAAAACTGTAGTAAAATAAGATCACGATGAACATACAATTGTTCGGATTTATAATGGTATATATGCTAATCTACAAGAAGAAACAAAAATATTCCTAACTAGAAGTGTAATCGCATTCAATAGAATAGTAATCGAGATTTAGCTTTTCTTCTTGTGTATCTTGTATTGAGGCAATCTTCACTATTTATAGACTTCATGGACGAACTGCCTTCAACTCCTATGATTAAGCCATTACATCAAGCGGTTTACAACTTCTCTTCTCATCTCCTTGAAAGTATGAACTTGTTATATCATGTTTAAATAACTTCTCACTCCTATGCAACCACATGACTGGATGTTCTCAAGGTGTCTATTGATGTTGTCATAAGTGTTGGTAACATTAGTTACAACACTTGACTGTAAGTGTTGGATCATTATACAAAACACTTATTTTAACATCAATAGATACATTGACACTTTTTGCAAATAATTGGCCACCCGCTGAAGAATCAATTGAAGAAAGTCCCAGTCCATTGTAAAAGAAACTAATTGTTCTCTCTTCCACAAATCCATGTTGTGGGCATCTTCTAAATAGACATTGGAACCTTTCTTATGCACTATAAATCCTCTTATTGTCTCTTTGACGGAATTGAGTAATATCGATTTTGCATTGAAGAGTCTTTGATGAGGGAAAGAACTTCAATATGAATCTCTTACTAACCTCATCCCAAGTGGTCGATCACCCGATTGTTGATCATAGAGATTAGTCGATCCTTAGCCTTCTCTTTTAAAGTGAGAGAGAAGAGCTTCATCTTCAATGTATCTTCATGAACCCCATTGATCTTAATCATGTTCGTATACTCTAAGGGTATGTCTGTTTTGGGATTTTGCAGATTTTTGAAATCCGCATTTCAAAATATAATGGATTTTAAAATTCTCATGACTTGTATGTTTTGTGTTTGTTTTGTAATTTAAGTAGGATAGGATTTAACTTTATTTCATAGGCTTTATATGTGTTTATATATGATTTGTAAGTATTTATATAGGATTTGTAAGTATTTATAGGGTTGACTTTTGCAGAATTTATAAGTATTTTATAGGGTTAGATTTTGAAATCCTATTTCTAAATCCCAAAGTAGAACATTGGTTGAATTTCAAAATCTCAAACCCGAATTTTACATCCCTAAGAATCGAGACAAGTGTTGGTTTGGGTCTTCAAGTGCCTCATCCCCAAATTGCCTCTTCTCAAGCATTTGAATTAGCTATGGTAAAAAACTTGACTCGTATAATAAATACTCGCCTCTCAAGTGTAAGAGGGTTCTCGTAGTATTAGCAAGTGTCCGATTTAGTATCAATCCATGAGACTAGATTTCTTGTGTTATCGCGTGAATATAGTGATAGGACATGGTTTGTGCTGTTAAAATTAAATACAAAATTCAACCAAATAAAGACTAATTAAGAGACCAAGTAGAATGGTAATCAAAGATCAAATGGTGAGTGAGAGTGTTCGAATGTTCTTCATTACGTGGAAATCAAATTAAGCTCGACTTTGACGTATAATTCGTTGGTCGGTGTTTGGTAAGAGCGATCACTAAAACATACGTAAATAAGCACCTAAGATCGAGAGGACGGATATAATTGTTCTTGCTCGGGCAATCTTACAATTAAGGGATTTTACCTAATATATGCTAAATTAATCTATAATTATGTTTTTCCACTTGAATACCAAAAACCAAACTCCTAAATTCTCCTCACTAATCACTGAAACTCTCATTCAAATAATTAGTGTAGATTATAGGGGTTCTAATGGAATGACTCGATGCTCGTTGTGATAACCCAATATAAACTCAATTCACATGAACCCAACCTTCAATTATACGATCTAACACGACTAATCAACTCTCATTGCACTAATCATATTTCAATATACAACCTAATAATTAAATTCAAGTAAATGATCAATCAAATACCTAATAATTTAACCTAAGTACCTTCCAATTGAATTATACAATCAAAATTAGACTAATTCGCAATTTTCATCATGAATCCAAACACTCACACACAATCAAATACCTAATAATTTAACCTATGTACCTTCCAATTGAATTATACAATCAAAATTAGACTAATTCACAATTTTCATCATGAATCCAAACACTCACACACACAAGAAATTTAGCTAATAACTAAATTAATATATGAAAACAAACTTATAAAATATAAATAACAAAAATATTAAATTAAAGAAAAGATATCATTGAGATGGTCTTCAAACTTTTCAATATTTACAATAAAGTAAAATAAACCTTTAAAATCTATTTAAAAAATGAAAATTAAACTAAACTATTGACTAAAGTGTGAGAGACAGAGAGAGGGAACTGAAGTGAAGAGAGTCTCAAAACCTAACTATTGTTCTATTAAAAAAAAAGTTTTTCTTCTTTCACTTGTTTTTTCTTTTCAACAAAAAAATGAGCCTTGAGCTAGCTCCCAACATTGTAAATGGGCCGTACCAATTGATTGAAGCTGCCAGACTTCTTTTCTTCCTTTTTAATTGGGCAACGGTTATACGCACACACCGACTTATTGAGTACACCCACCTAAAAAAATTGCGGCTAAAGGGTACGGAAAATGTCTAATACAGTATACCCTTTACTACAATTTTGAAAAATACTGATAGATGAGTACACCCACGCATTTCATTCCACGATATAATCCTTTCCCACCATCACCATGATATTAAAAAACACAAGCATAAACAAAAAAAATAACATTACAAATGCAAAACAACATTTCAAAAATCATTCCAAATATAAACATCTTAAAAATCTTTCCGAAAATAATTTATGTACAAACTCAAGTTGCTCGATTTTTTTTTTCGAACAAACATAAATTGTCCGGATATTTTTTTTGAACAAAAGCAAATTGTTCGGAACTTTTTTTCGAACAAATACAAATTGTCCGAAAATAATTCTTGAACAACTTCCAATTGTTTGAAAAAAAATCAATGAACAAACTAAAAAAAACACTAATACAACAAAAAAAAATTTGGTGGTCATGGAACCTATAAGAGCTGCAGCCCTGTGGCGGGGAAGGGAATGATCGGAGCGGCCAGGGGAGAAGAGGGTCGGCCGCGGCGTAGATCGAGAACCCTACTCCAACGGCGTGTGAGGCCGCTGGGCGACGACCAAAACTGGGAGAGGGCGGGAGGAGGTGCGCGGACGCTGGCGTAGATCGCAAACCCTACTACAGCGGCGTGCGCGGTCGATAGGCGACGGCCAGAACGGGTAGAGAGCGAGAGGAGGTGCACGGCCGCTAGGTGACAACGGCCAGAACGGGGAGGAGGTGGGCGGCCACTGGGCAGCGACCAAAACGGGGAGAGGGCGGGAGGAGGTGCGCGGTCGCTGGCGTAGATTGCGAACCCTACTACAGCGGCGTGCGCGATCGATGGGCAACGGCCAGAACGGGGAGGCGGTGTGCGGCCGATGGCGGACGGCGTGCGCGACCGCTGGGAGACATGCCAAACGGGGGGGGGGGGGGAGGGAGGAGGTGGGAGGCCGCTGGGTGACGAAGGCTTTCAAATGCGGCCGAAGGAAGGAGGTGGGGGTGGGCGGCGGCGCCGATTGGAGGAGGGAGGTGGGGGTAGGTGGCAACGCCGATTGGAGAAGGGAGGTGGGGGTGGGTGTTCTTCGAAAATGAGAGAAAATGGGGGAGAAATGGTTTAGGAAGGGAGGGGTACTTTAGAACTTTCCACGTGGGTGTCCTCATCTTACGGTGTGTGTATTCAACCAGTGGGTGTCCTCAATAGGTTGGTGTGTATAATCTTAGCTTTTAATTGACGTGGGTTATATACCCCACGAATGTTAGATACACTTTCCTCAGTTTTTATTAACTAAATATTCATGTAAAATACCTATTTTGTCCTTTCAATAAAATAGAGACATGTAAATACACTCCCTTTGAATTCAAACTAACCCTAACTCTAATTGGAGAGGCAGGGCAGCCGTCGTCACCGTCCCACCTCCGGCAGCCACTACCGTCCCAAATAAATTTAAAGATTTAAAAATGAAACTTAAAAACTAAAAAAAAAACTTATTTCGACAAAACAGAGTCGATCAAAAACACTCCAATCGACTTTAGTTTGTCGACCAAAAATACTCTCGTCGATAAGATTTTGTCAAAAGAAAATTTAAAAAAATAAATTAAAATTTTCAACAATATTGGATCGACTAAAAATACCCTCAATTTTCGTATGCTCTAGTTTTCAAGCTTAATTATTTTTTTTAAAGAAAAAAAAAATTAAACAAAATGAGTACATGAGTTATTCATAACCTTTAAAAAATCAGTCTACTTAAATTAAGCAGAAATACAAAGGTTCAAATGTATACACCAATCATGATTTTTTTTAGACTAATACACCAATCATGATTGAAGTGGAAAAAACAAGACGAAAAATTAGCATGAAAAAACCATTTTCACGAAGGCACTTTATGCTCTCCATAATCATTTCTAACTTTAATTTGACATTCTCAAAGGACACGTTTTTTTTTTTTTTTTTTAATAAAATAATTAATATTTGAAAAATAATTTAATACAATATAATATATGTTCGTGAAGTGTTTAATAATATAACACAAAAACTTATATGCAATATTGTGCATTTCAATCATTCACACACATGTTCTTTATAAATACACTCACAAACTTAATTCACACACATTTTTTATAAATACACCCACAAGCTTAATTCACACACACATTTTTTATAAATTCACACACACATTTTTTATAAATACACCCATTGACAACTCAATTCACACCCACATTTTTTATAAATGCACTCACTGACAGAAATTGAACATGGTCGTCTTCTCCGAGCAGTTTTCGGTCACCTCAGGCCGCGGTCGGACGCTGCAATTTACGATGACCTTAATCCTTAAATATTTTATATTTCTTTAAATATTCTTTACTACTAATTATTATGGGTCAATGTTATTTTGTATTACATGCAATAATATATATTACTACATGCAATAATATATGTTACTATATATTGTAATGTGGGTTACTTAATCAATAAAAAAAAAAAGAATCAGTATTACTATATAAAATTGTGTTATTACTACATGTAATAATTTGTTTTACTACATAAAAAATTATATGTTACTACATACTATAGTTTGAATTACTACATTGAATAGACGTTTGTTACTATATGTAACTTTATCAAATGATCTAATATTTTTCGCATCATCCTTCAATAAAATATTTTGTATTACAACATGATTATTGCGTTTACTACATTCGATAATATATGTTACTATATATTATAATGTGAGTTACTACATCAATAAAAACACTAGAAAAAACGTGTTACTAAATAAAAGAATTTGTATTATTATATAAATAGTTTGTGTTATTACTACATAAAATAATGTGTATTACTACATATTACAATTTGAATTACTACATTTAATATCCCGCGGTCGACAATAAAATAAAAGATAAAAAAAATCACAGAAACGAGTAAAATAAACGGATTAAAAATTTCGAATTAAGCTGTCAGTGGGTGTATTTATAAAAAATGTGTTTGTGAATTAAGTTTGTGGGTGTATTTATAAAAAATGTGTGTGTGAATTAAGTTTGTGGGTGTATTTATAAAAATGTGTGTGTGAATTAAGCTTGTGGATGTATTTATAAAGAACATGTGTGTGAATAACTGAAATGCATATATGCAATATTTCATACAAGACTAGCCCATAATATAAAGAAGAGCTTTATTGCTAATGGCTCATTTTCTCTTTATATATTAAATTTAATTATTTTTTTCAATAGAATTTATTCACTCATAATTTTTTAAAGTATTAATCTTAATATTTTATATTTTTCAAAATATTTAACATAGAATAAGCACTAAAATCTGTACTAACCATTATAAAGAATAAAATACAATTAATACCACTCCCTTCAAATACTATTATAAAGAATAAAATACAATTAATACCACTCCCTTCAAATACTATTCTTAGTAAGGTGTGAAGAATAATTTAATCACGGGTAAATATAGATTTTATTGAAAAAACGTCGTTATTCTTTCTCATATATTCTGCACATGTATGGATCTAGTTGTTATTAACAAAGTCAATTCCTTTCTCTCTCCTGCACATGTGTGTCCTAGGCCCACCATGGAGAAAGGAATATAGTTAGCTACGACACTTTTCTTTATTTTATTAAATATCTCACAAACATAGTATTATTATATTAAACTATTTTTAAAATATTAATATTTTATTAAACTCCTACAAATGTTTTCCAAAAAAAAAATTGATAATTTTTTTTTTCACTCTTAATATTAAAATACTTCGTAAAATTAATACTCATCTAACAATATTTTATTTTTAAAATTGTCATTAATTTTTACATATATTTTACTTTACATTCCCATCGAATTATCTAAAATAACTCTTATTTATTTTATTTATTTTACATGATCGATTACTAAATTTCATTTTCTAAAAAAGTCAATCAAATCGTACAAGTCATTTTGGGGTTGATTTTTATTTTTCCTGTCTTGATCATAATGATATAATTTCAATTTTGTGATGCTCTTTCTTCCAAAACTCTCGTGATATAATTTGATTCGAAGGGGTGAAGTCGATGGTGCTGCAAAAGGGTCTTATTTTATTCAATTGTAAAATGTTATTAGTAATTTTTATTTTATTTTATTTTGTTATGTAAAAGTTTTTAAATTATGAGGTGATCCATGTTAAAAGGATGTTTGTTTTGAGATTAGAAATTTGAATTTTAAAAATTTCAAATTTCACCCATGCTTTTATTTTTAAATTAAAATTTTTAGGGATTACAGTAAAGTTTTTTTAGTCCATTAAGTTGGACTCTTTTTGATTTTGATCCAGACAATTTACACTGATATGACATTTAATTAATTTTTTATTTATTTCTTTATCTAGATGTCATATATTTGTATGGTAAGTTTGACATTTTTAATTATGTTGATATTTGAAAATAAAATAATAAATAATACTAATAATAATATTTTATTTATTTTTTTATTTATGTAGTTTTAATTAACTAAAAAAAACACTAGAGAAATATAATTAAAAGTTTATAAATTATAATAAAGAATTATATTATTATTCGAAAATATTAAAGAATTAAATATTTTATTACTATTTAGTTATTTTAAAATAATCAAATATATCAAAAATGTTGTCTTTAAAATAATAAAATTCCCTAACGTAAAAATATCTTATTAAAACTACCAATATTTTATTTATTAAAATCTTACTTATATTTTAATGTTTTAAATAAATTCAATTTTTTTTTTAAAACCTCACATTTAAATGGAAAAGTTATTTATTTAAAATTATCTTCATAAATAAAAGTTTTAATTCAATATAATTTTTTAATATATTCATAAATAACAAATATATATATAAAATCATAGAATGAGAATTATACCTATTGATGATGATCTTTAATTTTATTTATTAATTATACTATTAATGAGGATTAATATAGTTGTGGTCTTAGATACTAATAATATTAATGAGGATTAATATAGTTGTGGTCTTAGATACTAATAATAGGTTTGTGGTCTGAAAATTAAGATTTCTTGGAACTAAGCTTTTTATTTGATTTAAAAATATAAATAAAAGAAAGATAAATATTTTATTATCTCAAAATTAAAAAAAAAATTAAAAATCTAATATATTATTCTTTTATATATATATATTTAATGTTATTTGTAAATATATTAAGAAGATTAAATTGGATTAAAATTTAATTTATGAAAATAATTTTTATATATTTTTATGTTATTTGTAAATATAATAATAAGAATAGAATTGATTAAAATTTAATTTATGGAAATAATTTTAAATTTTTAAAAGGAAATTTATTCTTGTAAAAGTAGATTTTAATAAGATTATTTTCTTAAATTTATTTTAAATATTATATATAAGGGTTTAATAAGATATTTTTTATTTGATAGTTTTAAGAGGGATTTATTATTTGGAATTTTTTGTATTTTAAAATAACTAAATAATTTTACACTCCTAATATTTATTTTGTAATTAGAGATTTTTTTACATTATATTTTTAATATATATTAAATATAAATTCTTAATTTTTATAATATAATTATTTATTAATTTATAGAGGTAGAAAAAATTATTTTTATTATTATTTTTTATTTTTAAATATCTACATACCTAGAAATATCAAACTTAACATATAAAGATATGACATATAAGTAAAAAAAAATTAAATTTCATGCCACATCAGTATTGACCTGTTAGTTTACTTGCTATTACAGGTCGACGGACCAATTTCAAAATTTGTATTAACATAAAGGATCAAAATCAAAAAGTGTAAACCGTCTGGACCAAAAACAAAAAAAGTCCAACTTAATGGACTAGAAAAACTTTAATCCCAAATTTTTAAAATCATACCATACAAATCTTAGAATCTTATACTATAAATTAAATATTACCTATTTAAATTTCAAAACAAACACAAAAATATGTACATATCATTAGAATTTCAAAATTCACTGTGTTTTAAAATTCGATTTTTAAAATTCCAAAATAAACATCCCCTTTAAACAATTTTTTTTGGGCTAATCTTATATGAAATATTTTATACATGCATTCCATAGTAATTTGACTAAGTCAAAACCTAAGCCCATTTAACCCAAAAGTCAAATTAAGATAATTTTAAAAAATTCGCGGGTCATAAGCTCAGATTCGAGTTACCCATAAAATTCGCGGGTCGCAAATAGGTGGTTTACTACATGACCAAAATATTGTTACTACAAGGTCAAAAAATTAACACTACAAGACCAAAAATTTAATACTACATGTCAAAACATTTTGTAAATTCATCCAAAAAATTAACTGTCCAGAATATTTTTGGACATGTAGTAATACACTTTTGACCTTGTAGTGATAAAATTTTGGTCTTGTAGTAACATTGTTTTAGTCATGTAGTAGCCGAATAAGTCGAAATTATTTTAGTAATTTTGCTAAAAAAAAAAAAGTGTTCAGAATATTTTTGGACTTGCAGTAATACACTTTTGGTCTTGTAGTGACAAATTTTATGTCATGTAGTAACATAGTTTTGGTCATGTAGTAAGATAGTAATATTTTAGAGCGAAAAAACATATTATAATTAAGGTTGACCCGCTTTAACCAGGTTGACCCACATATTTTGACCTAATTGATCAATATTGCATATTGCATATAAGTTTTTGCCTTTTTTTTTTTTTGCCAGATTCTTGTATGTTTTCAAGTACACCATGTATTCTAGTCCATTTTATACTTCAGCCCAGTCCAATTTACTTACCCAACCCATTTCCCCTAAATTTCAAAACCCTTCTTCATATTGTAATCCGCCAAGGTCCTCCCATCTTCCAGTTGTTTTCCAGCAAAAATCAACATCTGCTGATCAGGTGGAATCCCCTCCTTGTCTTGTATTTTCGCGTTCACGTTGTCGATCGTATCAGAGCTCTCGACTTCCAACGTGATTGTCTTTCCGGTGAGGGTTTTGACGAATATTTGTATCCCACCGCGGAGGCGGAGAACCAGGTTGTTGGTCCTGAAAGGAGTATATAACAAGTGTATGGGAGGGGGGGAATACACTTGTATGCAATTTCTTTTTCAAACTTGATCAAACCAGAGATCAGCAATATTGTCTTGGACAACTCTGCTGAAGATGTATAACTTCTTAGAGATAACCAAGCTACTAAGTACTATTGAGTAGTTAGTTGAATGACTATCTAAGTTAGTTATAGGTGCGGAATTAGTGGTTGGCCCTTTAGTTTAAACTCCTTTAAGTTCTGAAATCACTTAATCAAACAGTCCAGTTTTCAGGGAACTTGTCCAAATCAGTTTTGCACAGTTTATGATATGTGTCTTTGAAAGGTCCAGTTTTGTGTGCAGTGTTGAGTGTATGAAAGTACTTGAAAGTAAATCAACACAAGAGTTTATAGTGGTTCAGAGACTCAAGCTCCTACATCCACTTTCCCTGATTTAAGAGGATAATTTCTTCACTCTTGGAATTAACTTGTTTTATAGTGCCAAGGTGCACTTGATCAAGAACACCACTCCTTGGTGAATTGATCCCTAGGAGGTCTGGAGTCCTAGTACCCTCTTCTCAACTCAGAACTGAACTGTTCTTCTCTCAACAGTCAGCTCCTACCACTTCTACTACTACAACCTTCTCTCTTTCTCACTTGAAAGGGGTAAGGGTTGAAGTGAGGTTCCAACTAATGAGATATCCTTTACAATGAAGGTCAGTGTATAAGGATAGGATATCTCTCTAAGCTTGTATGGATATACAATGGGTTTAGCTTAGAATGAAGTGTTTGAAGACTAAGATAGTCTCTTTGAAAGCTTGAAAGCACTTGAGCTTTGTAGGATGGTTGGCTTTGTAGTTGGTTGGATGCTTTCAAATGGTCTTCACACTTCTGTATTTATAGACAAATTTGAGGATTTGCCCGTTGGAGAGGCAGCCCCAAATTGCTATATATGTCTTCCTTGAGTTCTTCAAAACTGGAAGACAAATTCTTGATAGTGACATGTCCTCATTTGGGAAATAAACGGCTGTATATACTTTGTCTTCATTCTGTAGCACTCTTCCCAATGTTTGACTTCAAGATTCACTTTTTTTAGCATGGACATGGCTTCTGAAGGTTGACCCAATGATAGGACAACATTCCTTATCAAATGGACAACTCTGCTTATCACTATCAGCAGACTTTGCTTGTCAGCATAGTTGGCTTGCTCTTTTTAGATGACTTGGCTCTTTCCCTTTGCATGAAATCTTAGCATGATTCTTTGAAGGTCTTTAGGGTTTAGTTGTCTTGATTTCTTCAGCATAGTTGATCTTTAAGCTTCAGAATACTTGTTCTGGTCTAATTGTGGTGAGACAACTCTTCTGGACAACTCTCCTGATCAGCATGTTTGTCCTTCAGTGATCTTGGAAATCATTCCAGAATTTGAGCCTTGAGGGGACTTGATCTTGATAGACTTAAAAGCATATGTTCCCCCTCAAATTGTACATCTAATAAACTAAGAGGTGCCTAACATATCAGCTTCTCATCTAGCCTTATGCTATATGTTCTATCATTCTTAGAACATATTATTTCTTGACTTAGGCATGTCTCAGGGGGTTTTGGTATTGAATCAAAACTCTTCTCATTTTATTCCCAACAATTTCCCCCTTTTTGATGATGCCAAAACCTATACAAACTATGCAAAGGTGACTTGACTACACCTATTACATTTATCTTCAGAGGGCATGACTAGAGTCAATTTTCCTGAAAAAGAATGTGTTAGTGTATTCACCATTCATGTTGCAAATAGGTTTCAAGAATAGGCATAGAGAGATTTCTGTAACAGTGTTTCTTGATTCAAAATGTGTTCAACTATCATTCATTTGAAATACATTACAAGCATGTTGATAGTTGAAACTAACATATCAGAGTGTTGGTCCTGAAAGGAGTATATAACAAGTGTATGAGAGGGGGGGGGGAGGGGAATACACTTATATGCAAATTCTTTTCTAACTTGATCAAACCAGAGTTCAGCAAGTTTGTCTTGGACAACTCTGTTGAACATGTACAACCTTTACAAAGATAACCAAGCTACTGAGTACTTAGTTGGTTATAAGTGCGGAATTAGTGGTTGGCCCTTTAGTTTAAACTCCTTTAAGTTCTGAAATCACTTAAGCAATATAATCCAGTTTTCAGGGAACTTGTCCAATACAGTTTTTGTATAATCTTGAATATATGTTCTTTGAAAGATCAGTTTTGTGTGCAGTGTTGAATGTATGAAAATACTTTGAAAGTAAATCAACACAAGAGTTTATAGTGGTTCAGAGACTCAAGCTCCTACATCCACTTTCCTTGATTTAACAGGATAATTCCTTCACTCTTGGAATTAACTTGTTTTATAGTGCCAAGGTGCACTTGATCAAGAACACCACTCCTTGGTGAATTGATCTCTAGGATGTCTAGAGTCCTAGTACCCTCTTCTCAACTCAGAACTGAACTGTTCTTCTCTCAACAGTCAGCTCCTACCACTTCTACTACTACAACCTTCTCACTTTCTCACTTGAAAGGGGTAAGGGTTGAAGTAAGGTTCCAACTAATGAGATATCCTTTACAATGAAGATCAGTGTATAAGGATAGGATATCTCTCTAAGCTTTGTATGGATATACAATGGAGTTCAGCTTAGAAGAAGTGTTTGAAGACTAAGACAGTCTTTTGAAAGCTTGAATGAGCTTCAGAATACTTGTGTAGTTGGATTCTGTTAAGGTCAGTTGAGGTGCTTTCAAAAGGTCTTCACACTTCTGTATTTATAGACAAATTTGAGGATTTGCCCGTTGGAGAGGCAGTCTCAAATTGCTATAAATGTCTTCCTTGAGTTCTTCAAACTGGAAGACAGTTTCTTGATAGTGACATGTCCTCATTTGGGTAATAAACGACTTGTAAGACTTTGTCTTCATTCTGCAGCACTCTTCCCAATGTCTGACTTTAAGATTCACTTGTTAGGACTTGGACATGGCTTCTGAAGGTTGATCCAATGATAGGACAACATTCCTTATCAAATGGACAACTCTGCTTATCACTATCAGCATTCATGCTTATCAGCATAGTTGGCTTGCTCTTCTTCTGATGACTTGACTCTTTCCCTTTGCTTCATGTAGATGTGATCTCAGCATGATCCAATGAAGTCTTTTAGGGTGTAGTTGTCTTTATCTCTTCAGCATAGTTGACTTTCAAGCTTCAGAACATTTTGTTTTGGTTTAATTGTGCTGAGACAACTCTTCTGGACAACTCTCCTGATCAGCATACTTGGCCTTTGAGCTTCAGAACCTTTGTTCTTGTTTTAATTGTGCAGAGACAACTTCTCTGGACAACTCTTCTGATCAGAGAATTTGAATATACTTGGCCTTTAAGCTTCATAACCTTTGTTCTTGTTTTAATTGTGCAGAGACAACTTCTCTGGACAACTCTTCTGATCAGCATACTTGGTCTTCAATAGACTTAGTGATTGTTCCAGAATTTGAGCCTTGAGGGGACTTGATCTTGATGGTCTTTAAAGCATATGTTCCCCCTCAAATTGTGCATCTAATCATCTAAGAGCTGCCTAACATATCAGCTTCTCGTCTAGCCTTAAGCTATATGTTCTAACACTCTTAGAACATAATCATCTTGACTTAGGCATGTCTCAGGGGGTTTTGGTATTCAATCAAAACATTTATCATTTTATTCCCAACAATTTCCCCCTTTTTGATGATGCCAAAACCTATACATTTTATGCAAAAGTGACTTGACTACACCTATTACATTTATCTTCAGAAGACATGACTAGGGTCAATTTTCCTGAAAAAGAATGTGTTAGTGTACTCACCATTCATGTTGCAATTAGGTTTCAAGGATAGGCATAGAGAGATTTCTGTAACAGTGTTTCTTGATTCAAAGGATGTTCAACTATCATTCATTCAAAAGTACATTACAAGTATGTTGATAGTTGAAGTTAACATATCAGAGCATGAATTCAAAACACTATTACATTAGAGCATATACTAAATTCTTAATAATATCTAGATCTTCAAGTATCAGAGCAAAAACTTATATTAGATCATATCAGAGCAAACAGATTTTCAAAACACATCAGCATTCTTGACCAGACTTCAGCATAGATGACCAATTAAACATATCTCCAGATAAGATAAGTTTTTCAACCACCAAAAAGGTCAGAAGACTTAGCCATTTTAGAGATCATCTTCTTTAGGTGGCACCATCCCATATTGTGCCCACACTCTTCTTTTCAGCTCCATGGCTTCTTGGTTGGTTCCTTTGGGTCCAAGGGTCATCTTGTTCAGTTTGAGGATCTCTAGAAACTCTCTCAGGATCCTTGACTGGTCAATCCATCCATCAAGCTTTGGAGGCATGTAAATGATAGGCTTGGGGGCATTGAGTTCAATTCTTGCAATATCAGCAGCTGCAAGCAATTGTTGATACAACTCTCTGTAATACTCTATCATGAACTCAGCAAAGGAAGAGTTGGCATCTCCTCCATTCCATCTGTCAATGACGTAATAATCATAGACAAACTCCCTTTTAGCCTCTTCTCATGTGTCATTCAGCTGAATGGGCACCCATTTATCCAAGTGTGGATATTTGGTGTCCATGGGAATCAGTAGCTGGGGCTTCATTTTGCTGTAGGTTGCTCTCCTTCTTCTTGGCTTTTGGAAGTCAGCTCTTCTCTTATCTCTTGCTCTGTTGGCCTCATCCATCAAGTCCATTTTCTCTTGGGCCCTCATCATGGCCAGTTTCTGTTGAGTTTCAGGGTCTTTACCATACCCTTCATGAAATAACTTTGATGGATCAAGAGCTAACACAGTTGTCTTCTTTTTGGGCTCAGGTCCAAATCCTTCAGCAAACAACTCTTCAATATTTTCAGTGGACTTGGGATCTTCAGCACTCTTGTCAGTTTCAGAAGATTTATCCTTTTCAGCATTCTTGGATACTTCAGCAATTTTGTCTTTTTCAGCATTCTTTGCCTTTTTGGAAGTAGGCTCATCATCATCGATTCTGAACTCAGGGGGCAGATCAAGGCTGTTGGGAAAATCAGTGAATGTTTCAGCTTTTCTTTTGTTTCCTTTGGCCTTCTTAATCTTTCCTCTAGTTTGGACACCTTCAACATCCTTGTCCAAACCAGATACCTCTCCTCCTGGTCTTTGCTGTAGCCTAACTCTTTCCTCTTGTGCTGAGGCCATTGAGTTCTTCAAGGCAATTGCTAACTGCTCTTCTTCATCCAAATCTTCTAAGTTCAGCACTGCTGACTCTTTTCCTTTAACTTCAGAAACTTTCTCCTTTCCCTTGACTGGGCTTCCAATGACTAAGGCACCTTTTGCTCTTGCTCTTTCCCTTTCCCCCTTTTTGGTAGCATCAAAACACTGGGGTTTGAGCTCACTCATTGTTGTAGCCATCAGGGATTGGGCTAGGTTTAGAGATTTCATCTCTTCCAACAAATATACATTCTCATCATGTATATTCTGCATCTTATCACTGCTCAAGCTAAGGAAAGCTAGAACAGACTTCATCTTTTGTTGGACAACCTCCTCCAAGGTTGCTTTCAGAGATGCATCAAGTTGGGCCTTAAGAAGCTCAGTGAGGTTGGCCACTGCACTTTCAGCAATGTTGGCCATCACTTCTTGGGAAAACTTTTCTGAGGCTGCTTTTCCCATGGCAAGCCTTTGTTCCCCAACTCTTTTTCTTTGCAATGCTGTCTTCTTTCCAAGTGCTTGTTTGACAGTTAGTTTGAGAGCTTTGACATTGGCATTGTGATTATCTCTCAGCAGCTTTTGTTCCTTCTTGACCTCCTCTGAGATGGATTCCATAGTGGATTTGGCTTTTTGAACTTCAGTGGAAATGGTTTAGAGACCAGTTTCCACACCACTTATCCTTGCTTCCAAAGTGGGTAGCACCACATCCTTAAAGCCTGTTAATCTCATCTCCACAGATGCTAGAGTTCTTCCTTGCTCATTCAATGCTCCTGAAGTTTCAGCATGAGCAGATTGGACTTGATGAGCCAAGGAGTCCAACTTCTCTGACTGCATTCCAAGCAAGGCTTGTGCTGAGCCTGTATCCACTTGGATGGGAGCATCTGTCAAGAACTCATCTGCAAATATTTGGTCAAGGGAAATACCTGCAATATTAGACAGATCAAAAATGTTAGGGAATAAGCACTCATCACCCTCAATTTCTTTTGCATAAGACTCTGATACATCAGCAGCCTTCTTCTCATTTTCAACTCTTTCTTTTCTTCCTTCATTTAAAATGTCCTCACCCAAGGAATCAGGCCTCATTTCATCAAGGGATTCTTGAAGTTCAGATTTGACTTCAAGAATAACATGTCCTTCCTCACTTATACTACCCTCTATTTGTGGTACACTCACTATCTTAGTGATTACAACCTCTCTTTCATCCACAACACCCTCTTGTCTTTTCTCTATATTCTCCTTTTCAACTCCTTCACTTAAACCTGCAGCATCTTCACCTTCAACAAGGTTCAAAGATGGCAGTTGTTGGGAGATCACAGTGCTTTTATCAGCAGCCACTGAGTCATCCTGAATGAGTAAGGGCTGATCAGTGTCCAACTCTCCTGACACTGAATAGGCCTTAGTCAAACCAGCCTCTAGAGTAGGAACCTCAACATCTTTAGGCTGTGCCTTGGGTTCAAGAGAACCTTCATTGGCAGATGTTTCTTTGGTTGTGTTACCACCCTTGGTTAACACCTCTGATGAAACAGAGTCTTTTATATGATAGGTTAGGAGAGGGGTTGAAGGCAGATTGGATTCAGAAGGATTGGGATTGGTTTCAGAAGGGTTGGGTTTTGAGGGGTTTGAGGGATCATCAGGGGAATCATCATCATTTGAGCTACTATCATGGTGTTTGATGCCCTTAGCTTTTCTTTCCTTCTCCTCAATGATCTTCTCATCTACTAACTTTGCAAACACATTCTCATCAATGAGAAATCTTGTTTTTAGCACACCAGCAAAGTGTAGTAGTCTGCTTTCTTCTACTTGCCACCAGTTTGCACCCTTATCTTGGATGACTTGTGATATCTCCATTATAGTTTTTTCTTTAACATCCACAAGTATCCTCAAATCATGAAATGTCTTCTGAATTCTTGGAAATTCAGCAAGTTGTGGATACAAACTGTCCACAGTAGCCTTGGCTCCACCTCTGAGCATACTCTCATAAGTATACTCCTCCTCATCTCCACTTGAATGGGGACTTTGGGTTATAGGGGAGTTGGCTCTGTCTTCTCCTAAAGTGGCCTCTGGAAGGTTTAGTTCAGGAATGTTGGCTTCAGAAGGGTTGGGTGCAGATGAAGGTACTTCAGTTGCTTTTGAGAGCAATGGATCTGAAGGGGTTTTGCTCAGGGGGGTTGGCTCATTGAGTGCAGATTCTAAGATCTTTGAGTAATTGAGCATGGATGAGTCAAGGGGTGACAGTAACCTTGTCTCATCTACAGCTAAATCTGCAAGCACATCTATCCCACTTCTTTGCACACTCCCTTCTGGAGAATATCTCTTTATAAGATTGACAGAGGTGATAGGTTGGTTTGAAGGGGTGATATGGGTTTCAGGGGAGTTGGGTTCAATATTTTGGGTTTCAGGAAGGTTGGCCTCTATTGGTTGATCTTCAGGGACCTTGGATTCTGGAGTTCCAGAACCAGATGAATCGGTCCTTGACTTGGACTTGGTCCTGCTTTCAGCTCTGCTCTCTCTTAGAGCAAGTTGTAGAGATTTTTCCTCTTGAAGCTCTAACACCTTTTCAGTAGGCTTGGCCCTTCTCTTGCTAGCCCTACTTCTCCCACTTCCTTCTCCATCCTTCTCAGGGACAACTTCCCTGATCCTCTTTTCACCCTTAGACTTTTGTCTAGTCTCATTGTATCTTTGCCTCATCTCTTCTGAGTGATCAGAAGGCACATTCACACCCTCTTCTGCCACTTCATCAACTTCAGTTGATGCTCCTGAGGCTTCTCCTGAAGATATTTGAGACACTTTCTTGGTTTTGACAACCCTGGCCTTAGTTCTTTTCTTCATTTTGGGCTTCTCTTCAACCTTTTCGGCAGGTTTGGCCATCAACAACCTCCTTTTCTCAGTCTTCTTGCTTAGCTTTCTGAACATCACTTTCTGAGCAGGGAGGGGTTTTGCAAAGGTTTGCATTTGAGAATAGTGGGAAAACTTCTCAATCAACAAGCTTGCCCTAGTGCAATACTTGAGCTTTCCCTCTAGAACCACCTTTTGAGTGTTCATCTTGAACTTAGCTTTCTCCTTCATCATCTCAGACAGGATGAAGGTCCTCCAATCAAACTTGATGCCCTTGTCACTGGCATCTATTACTGCAGCCATGATTCTGATTCTTGGAGCACTTACTTGCTCTAGGCTGCCAGTGTTGCTCAATAGGCTTTTTACAAAAACTTCAAACAGATTGAGGAACTTAGGCTTGAGGGTCCTTTTGTGTTGAGTAGATGAAATTGGTCCTGGAACAAGGAGCCAATCTTGTGCAATTTCTTCCTCATGGCCATTGCCATAGAACTCAGGATTCCTCCCTTCAGAAGGCAATCCAAATGCAGTATCTACATCTTCCTCAGAGAATTTCACTTTGTGAAATCTCTCTTCCTCTTCTCCTTCAGCCCTGTAGGAGAGCCTTGTGGTGACCTCACCATCTTCTGGCTTTCCTCTCCACTTCAAGAAAGCAAAAAATTCAGCCATATAGGTTTCCAAGCAAGAGTCAGGCTTCTCTTGCATAAACTTCTGTAAGCCTGCTCTTCTCAACCATCTCAAGGTTGGGGTGATTTCTGGATCTGTGCTCTCAAAGGATAGAATGGGCTCAAAAATCAGATTGTTTTTGTGGCTTAGGTAGCCAAAATCAAGGTCCAAGTCCTTGTTAGTGAAGTCAACAATCATCTCAGTTCTTACTTTAGGAGCCATTGAAGAACAGTGAAGGATTTTGGAGAGTGTTTGAGAGAGTAAGAAAATCTAGGGTTTCAAAGAGTTTGAATGCGTGGGGGAGAAGTGAAATGAGTATGGCTTCTTAAGACTTGTGAATATTCCAAAAGGAATGTATGTCAATGTTGGTCCCAAGTTGAGTTAATAATATTGAGTAAGCTAGTGAAAATGTCTAGAGGGGAGGGGTGAATAGACTTTTCAAAAATCTTTCAATATATCAGAATACGTAATGCGGAATTAATCAAAGTAACAATGAGCCCAATCTAGTTTATACTCAACTTATATTCGAAATTCGAACTATTGTTATGAACACTCTACTTGTCTTGTTTAGATCGGCAATTAATCAATTAAGCAGTTAATCAATCAAACACACACAAAACAGTAAAGTAAATCAACACACAACGATTTTATAGTGGTTCGACAACTTGTCTACATCCACTCTCACAACCCAGTTGTGATATTCTTATTAACTCGTCCAATGGAGTAATATGTTCTTATAGCTTTAAGTCCCAAGAAATAAGACTTAGATCTTCTCGACAACACTACCAAGTGCCTCTTCGATCTTACTAGCGATTTACAAGTATCTAGCAACTTGAAACAGTAAACAAAAATAAAACTTCTCTTCGTTCAGTAGTAGCCTTCTTCGATCTTCACTTGTCTTGTGTAGCTTCACTTTCTGAACTTCAATCTCTGAGAGTAATTTCTTCTTTGAATCTTCAATAACGCTTTTGTATGTAGTCGTATCAGTAGTCTCTAATCGTTTAATACCTTGCGGTATTTATAGAACTCTAATTCCAAGAACTTTCAGTTGTGTAACCAACTTTTCTTGAAAACTAACTTGCAACTGATTCTTCTTCTCCTTTTACGCGTTTCTTCAGTTAATTAGTTATTTCTTAACTAACTCCTTCAATCTTTATCTTCAATACGCGTTTCTGTAACTAACTTCAGTCTTCTTGCCTTGTCTTGTCTTGTTGAGTCGCACCTGTCTTGTCTAGTAGTAGTAGACTTCTTCTTCTACTTGTCTTGTGCAGTAGACTTCTTTAGATTACAATATAGAACTAATCTAGTCCTATCATCTAATCCTAACAAGACTATTACATTACATTAAGCTCTTGTTACAAAGCTTAGTCATCTTAGAAAACTATACATCAATATATTTTTACATAAAACAATCATGAGCTTCTATACATTAATTAAATCATAGCTCAATAACAAACTAATCAGTTAATATACACAAATATGAAGTACTTATAATTCGTACTTATCTTTCAATAATACTTGTCTTTTAAAACTAGTACTTGTCTTGTGAACTAGTACTTGTCTTGTGAACTCTACTGATCTGTTCAAGATGACTTCTCTTAACTAGACTAGATCAGTCAACACTTAGAAAATATTCAAGTCTACTTTTGGCTTATCAAAACTTCATCTTTATCTTTTATCATTATTTAGGACTTGTTCTAGGATTCATATCCCAACAGTCAATGAGTAGGTGAAGTCTTAAGGCAATTCAACGGTTAACAAAAATGGAAATCCAAAATGGACGGCCAAGATTAATTTCAGGGGAGTTGGCCAGTTTGATCCAATGGTCAATAACCAATGAAACAGTGAAAAACTGTTTTATTCAAAACGTGGGTGGAGTTTTAATGTTTGTTTAAAGCTGGGGGGTTTTCAAGGTAGATCATGTCCCAAATGGTTTAATGCAAACAAGAGTTAAATCTTGGCATTTAATGCATTGAAAGAGACTTTTTGGGTAGGGGACAAATTGAATCCTTGAAAAGGAATGAGACAGATTTTGAAATAGGCAATGATTACTCAAAATAGGTGCTTATCAAACAAAGAGTTTGTTTGATAGCCAAGACAACTTATCTGACCTTACATGGACAAGTGTCCTTAAGAGATGTGGACAACTGTCCTGAATTTCAATGGACAAGTGTCCTGATAAATGGAGGTCATCTCTTCTGAGTTTCAGTAGACTTGACCAAGTCTGCTAATCTTTAATATCAGTTCCCCCTTAATGAATAAACTCCTTTGGACTCATTTGTCCAACTTCCCTGGATCAAGAAGACCCAAATCTGCTGATAGTTCCAGAAACCTTGCCTCTGCAAGTGGCTTTGTTAATATATCAGCTTTTTGATGATCTGTGTGGATCTTTACCAACTTGATATTCTTCTTCTCCACATGGTATCTAATGAAGTGATGCTTGATGTCCACATGCTTGCATCTTGTGTGCAATACAGGATTCTGTGATATTGCAATAGCACTGTTATTGTCACAGAATATGGGCACTTCAGTAGAGTTGATATTGTAGTCTCTTAATTGTTGTCTTAAACAAAGAATTTGAGCACAACAATTTCCAGCAGCAACATATTCAGCTTCAGTGGTGGAGGTAGCCACTGTGTTTTGCTTCTTGGAAAACCAAGATATGAGTTTGTTGCCCAAGAATTGACAAGTCCCTGATGTGGATTTTCTGTCAATTCTACACCCTCCATAATCAGCATCTGAGTAGCTAGTTAACTCAATGTTGTCATCAGCAGGATACCAAAGGCCTAGATTTTCAGTGCCTTTGAGATACCTCAAGATCCTTTTTGCAGCCTCAAGATGGATTTTCTTAGGATTTGCTTGAAACCTTGCACAAACACCTACTGCAAAAGGTGATGTCAGGTCTGCTGGCAGTGAGATAGAGGAGTGAACCAATGATTCCTCTATACTCAGTAGAGTTGGTTGAGATACCAGTCTCATCAGGATCCATCTTCCAATTTGTGTTCATTGGGATCCTTACTGGCTTGCTAGTTGTACACCCAAATTTCTTGATCATTTCTCTGGTGTACTTAGCTTGATTGATGAAGATTCCTTCTTTGGATTGCTTGACTTGAAGTCCCAAAAAGAAGTTCATCAGACCCATCATGGACATCTCAAACTTGCTTTGCATGAGCTTGGAGAATTTCTCACACAACTTCTCATTTGGGGATCCAAATATGATGTCATCCACATATATTTGGACAAGAAAAATGTCCTCTCCTTCAGTGATTCTGAAGAGAGTTCTGTCCACAGTTCCTTTGATAAAACCATGATCCAAGAGGAACTGTGACAGGGTGTCATACCAGGCTCTTGGAGCTTGCTTGAGTCCATATAGAGCTTTCTTCAATCTGTAGACTTGATTTCCAATCTCAAAGCCAGGTGGTTGCTCCACATAGACTTCTTCTTTCAAGACTCCATTCAGAAAGGCACTCTTGACATCCATTTGGTATACTTTGAACCTCTTGTGGGCTGCATAGGCTAAGAACAGTCTGATTGCTTCTAGCCTTGCCACAGGTGCAAAGGTCTCATCATAGTCAATGCCTTCTGATTGACAATAGCCTTTTGCTACTAGTCTAGCCTTGTTTCTGACAATCACATCATTTTCATTCTTCTTGTTCTTGAACACCCATTTGGTTCCAATAACATCTTGATGTGAAGGTCTATCCACCAGCTCCCATACATCATTTCTGGTGAATTGGTTTAGCTCTTCCTGCATTGCTGTGATCCAGTTTGCATCCTGAAGTGCTTCATCAATGTCTTTTGGTTCCTGTTCTGATAAGAAACAACAAAACATAGCACTTTCACCATGAAAACTTCTGGTTTTGACTCCTATATTTGGATCACCAAGTATCAGATTGGTAGGATGGTCAGATAACCAAGTCCTCCTTTTTCTTATCCCTTCAGTAGAGTTGTCCTCTACTAAGGTTGAGTCACCAGTGTTATAGAATTCAGGATAATTGAATGCAGGATCTAGTTCAGGATCATATTCAGGGATGTTGTCCTCAATGTTTGGAACATTGGCATTTTCAACATTTATGGTTCCCCCTTGAATATTGGATCCATTAACTACCTCAGTAGAGCCTGCTTCTTCATTGGTAGATGTTACCTGATGGTGAACATGGATTGGATCATTCAGTTCATCATTTCCTTCATTGGGGTCTGCTTCAGGAATATTGCCTTCAGGATTGTTGTCCAGTGTGACATTTTCAGGGAGATTGGCTTGGACAACATCTATGAATTCAGTGTCCTTGTTTTTTAGGCTTAGTCTGGTTGTTCTCTGTGTGATTTCTTCAGTGTCCAGGTTTTTGTTCCTGATCTCAAAGATAGATTCATCAAACACAACATGAGGTGTTTCTTCCACAACAAGGGTTTTCTTGTTGTAGACTCTGAAAGCTCTACTGATTTGAGAGTATCCAAGAAATACTCCCTCATCAGCTTTGCTATCAAAGGCTTTCAACTGTTCTTTCCCATTATTGTGAATGAAACACTTACAACCAAATATGTGAAAGTATGACACTTTAGGCAATCTTCATTTCCAGAGTTCATAGGGGGTTTTGCCTTGCCCCTTAGTAATCAAACATCTATTCTGAGTATAACATGCAGTATTTATAGCTTCAGCCCAAAACCTCTTAGGTAGATTAGAATCAGCAATTAAGGTTCTAGCAGCTTCTTTTAGAGTTCTATTCCTTCTTTCTGCAACTCCATTTTGTTGAGGAGTTCTAGCTGCTGAGGTTTCATGAGCTATTCCATTTAAAGTGCAATACTCATTGATGTATGAATTTATGAACTCAATGCCTTTATCAGATCTTATCTTGATAATGCTAAGGCTTTTCTCATTTGACAGTCTCTTTAAAAGTTCAGGCAGTTTGACTTGTGTTTCCTTCTTATTAAGGAGAAATACTACCCATGTGAACCTAGAGAAGTCATCTACTACTACCAATGTGTATTTCCTTCCATTTATGCTTGAAGGGGTAATTAGTCCAAATAAGTCCATATGTAAAAGTTCAAGTACCCTTTCAGTAGAAATGACTGGTTTTCCTTTAAATGAGGCTTTAATCTGTTTTCCTTCTTGGCATGGTTTGCAGACATGCTCCTTTATGAAAACCTCTTTGGGTAGTCCTTTTACTAATGCATTTCTAGCAAGTTTGTTCATTGATTTGAAGTTCAGGTGGTTTAGCCTTTTATGCCATAACCAACTTTGTTCACTAGAGCTCTTAGCAATGAAACATGCAGCATCAGTAGACTTGTCCCAGTCTGCAAAATACACATTTCCTTTCCTAGTTCCAGTCAATAGAGTTTGTTGAGTCTTATCTTTGATTAAGCATTTTCCACTTGAAAACTCAACATTGAAATCTTTATCACAGAATTGACTGATACTCAGGAGGTTATATTTGAGACCAGCTACATAAGACACATTGGATACTTTGATGTTACCAATCATCAAAGTACCATAACCTTTTGTTGTTGCTTGTGAGCTGTCTCCAAATGTGACATTTGGGCCTTCTTTTTCAATAAAACCAGTGAGGAGTTCCTTGTTTCCAGTCATGTGCCTTGAGCATCCACTGTCAAGGTACCATGCTGACTTTTTGTTCATACTCCTCTTCTTGTGGCCCAAATGTACCTGCAATTAGCAAGTTTTAGGTACCCTTTGAATTTTGGGTCCGGAGAGGTTAGTTGTACCTTTAGGAACCCAAACTTGCCTAATTACCCTGATTGATTCAAGGTGGCTAAGTTTTTTTCCTTGTGCATCAACATACACTGCCTTTCCCTTAAATGCCTTTGGAAAGGTGTGTATGAAAGTGTTAACTCTGTAAGTTTCAGGAGGGTTGTCAAATCTCCTGAACTTATGAGTTCTTTGTGCAGCTTGATGAAATCTTTGAGGAAAGGCATTTTATGACCATTACCCTTTGGCATGAAGGGTTTTAGTTGTCTCATTTTATTCTGCCTTTGAGGATGGTTGTCCTTTGGTCTATACAGCTGAGGCTTTCTCAGAAGAGTTGGCCTTGGCTGATTATACCTTGGATAACTCCTCTGAACATTGTTCAGTAGAGTTGCCCTTCCAATGGGTCTACTCTGCTGATCAACATTCCTCTTGTGTTCAGGGACTTTGGCCATTTCCTTAGGTTTGGACCTAGTCTCCTGAAGCACTTGAGTTGGCAGATCATCCATTTTGCCCTTTCCTTTGTTCAGTGGCTGAATTATTTCATTTTCAGCTTGTTGTGCCACTGATTTAACAAAGATTTTCTTAGTGTTACTTGTGGTAGCAACACTAAGACAAGGTGAAGATTCGAATGGATCAAAATCTAATCCACTTCTTTGAGCCATAGGTCTTTGATAACTTTGAATTTCCTATATTGCTCTAGAGGATTTGTTCAAAGCATACATCTTTAATTTCAGGCTCTCTTCACTTGATTTGAGAATGTCATACTCATGTGAGAGATTTTCAAATTTTGCTTGAAGAATCTTTAATTCAAACTCTTTTCTCTTCTGAGTAAGTAATTGAGCATCAATCTGTCCTTGTTGGTCAACTATCCTGAGATTTGCTTCCTCAAGCTCTCTCAAGACTTGTTGGTACAACTTAGTAGATTTAATGTCAGCTACTGTCTCAGTAGGTTTTGAAAGCTCAATTGAAAGTCTTTCATTTTCCCTCACACAATTGTCATGAAATTCTTGCAATCTAGTGAAATCTTCCATCAACTTCCCAAAGGAAAGTTTCAAGTTGACTTCACTAGTGTTCTGTGATAAGAATGATGGTGAGCTAGAAGTGAAGGATACCTCATCATCCTCAATAGCCATGTTGCACACATCATCATCATCATCACTGTTAGAGAACAGTCCATCAGAAGAGTTGAAGCTTTCAGCACTATCAGATTCATCACCAGCCATCATAGCTTTTCTGTTGGTGAACTTCCTGTCTCTTTTGGCTTGCCTCTCTCTTCTTTCTTTAGAGCTGAGTTCAGGGCAATCATACTGGAAGTGCCCTTTCTTCTTGCAGTTGTAGCACGGATCCTCATCATCATCTTTCTTGGATTCATCTATTCTTTTGGATGATGAAGGTTCAGCTCTACTGGACCTTCTCCTATCAGAGTACTTGTCCTCTGATCTTTTCTCTTCAGGCTTTTTGTCTTCAGCCTGTGTTTCAGGAGAGTTGTACCTTCTCCTGAATTTGTTGTCTTGGTAGAATTTTTTGTATCTACCAAACCTTGAGTTAAGCTTGTCAAACCTCCTTGCCATAAGACCCATTTCTTCCTTCATTTCAGCCTTAGAGACTGACTTTGATGATATTGGAGTGGGTTGCATTTCAGGTTCAGCAGCTTTGGCTTTAAATGCCACTCCTTTGACTGGTAAGGAAGTCTCTTCTGCTGGCTTTCTTCTATTGAGGTCAAACTCATAGGCTTTGAGTTCTGAGAAGATTTGTTGCATGGGCATGGTAGAGAGATCCTTGGTGTTTTGCATCATAACAGCATAGACATCCCACTTTTGAGTGAGACTTCTCAGGATCTTCAAACCAACTTCTCACTTGGAGTACACCTTGCCCAAAGAGTTGATTTCATTCATCACATCAGTGAATCTACCAACAAATTTGTCAATGGACTCATCAGTTTCCATTGAGAACTGCTCAAACTTCTGCACAGCAACTTGGAGCTTGTTCTCCTTGATCTTTTCTGTACCCGCACACATCTCAGCAAGAGTATCTCATATTTCTTTGGCAGTTGTGCAGTGGTAGACCCTTCCCATGATTGCATCTGGAATTGTTTGATAGAGAGTGTTCATAGCTAGATAATTCAGATTATCTTTCCTCTTCTCTTCTGTGGTGAAGTCATCTTCATCTTTAGGAATTACATCCCTTGTGTCTGCTCTTTGCTCATTAGTCAATCTGGGGTTGAGCTGTGTGAACACATAGGGTCCTCTTGTAATCACCCTCAACATATCAGTGTTTAGAGAAGCAAGATGAGCTCTCATTCTGATTTTCCAGAAATCATAGTTATCAATTGAGAACATGGGTAACTTGTGATGTGATATATGGTTGACTGGATTGGTAGTCATGTTGTCCAGCCCTTGAACAGCAGGTGGAGGAACAACATCCATGTTTTGTTCCAGATTCTGATTTAGGTTCTGGTTTTGGTTTTGATTCTGTTGCTGATTCCTGTTATGGCCTCTTGCCATACACCTTCAATATAGGGGTTAGACTGTAGATATACACAATTTCAGAAGGATAAGTTCAGTGACCACACAAAATATGTGATTTTGAAAATCAATATGGATTTTCAGAAGCAGTGGTCTTTGAACCCCTGCTCTGATACCACTTGTTGGTCCTGAAAGGAGTATATAACAAGTGTATGGGGGGGGGGGAATACACTTGTATGCAAATTCTTTTCTAACTTGATCAAACCAGAGTTCAGCAAGTTTGTCTTGGACAACTCTGCTGAAGATGTACAACCTTTACAAAGATAACCAAGCTACTAAGTACTACTGAGTACTTAGTTGGATGACTATCTAAATTGGTTATAAGTGCGGAATTAGTGGTTGGCCCTTTAGTTTAAACTCCTTTAAGTTCTGAAATCACTTAAGCAATATAATCCAGTTTTCAGGGAACTTGTCCAATACAGTTTTTGCACAGTCTTGAATATATGTTCTTTGAAAGATCAGTTTTGTGTGCAGTGTTGAATGTATGAAAATACTTTGAAAGTAAATCAACACAAGAGTTTATAGTGGTTCAGAGACTCAAGCTCCTACATCCACTTTCCCTGATTTAACAGGATAATTCCTTCACTCTAGGAATTAACTTGTTTTATAGTGCCAATGTGCACTTGATCAAGAACACCACTCCTTGGTGAATTGATCCCTAGGATGTCTAGAGTCCTAGTACCCTCTTCTCAATTCAGAACTGAACTGTTCTTCTCCCAACAGTCAGCTCCTACCACTTCTACTACTACAACCTTCTCACTTTCTCACTTGAAAGGGGTAAGGGTTGAAGTAAGGTTCCAACTAATGAGATATCCTTTACAATGAAGATCAGTGTATCAGGATAGGATTTCTCTCTAAGCTTTGTATGGATATACAATGGAGTTCAGCTTAGAAGAAGTGTTTGAAGACTAAGACAGTCTTTTGAAAGCTTGAATGAGCTTCAGAATACTTGTGTAGTTGGATTCTGTTAAGGTCAGTTGAGGTGCTTTCAAAAGGTCTTCACACTTCTGTATTTATAGACAAATTTGAGGATTTGCCCGTTGGAGAGGCAGTCTCAAATTGCTATAAATGTCTTCCTTGAGTTCTTCAAACTGGAAGACAGTTTCTTGATAGTGACATGTCCTCATTTAGGTAATAAACGGCTTGTAAGACTTTGTCTTCATTCTGCAGCACTCTTCCCAATGTCTGACTTTAAGATTCACTTGTTAGGACTTGGACATGGCTTCTGAAGGTTGATCCAATGATAGGACAACATTCCTTATCAAATGGACAACTCTGCTTATCACTATCAGCATTCATGCTTATCAGCATAGTTGGCTTGCTCTTCTTCAGATGACTTGACTCTTTCCCTTTGCTTCATATAGATGTGATCTCAGCATGATCCAATGAAGTCTTTTAGGGTGTAGTTGTCTTTATCTCTTCAGCATAGTTGACTTTCAAGCTTCAGAACATTTTGTTCTGGTTTAATTGTGTTGAGACAACTCTTCTGGACAACTCTCCTGATCAACATACTTGGCCTTTGAGCTTCAGAACCTTTGTTCTTGTTTTAATTGTGCAGAGACAACTTCTCTGGACAACTCTTCTGAACAGAGCATTTGAATATACTTGGCCTTTAAGCTTCAGAACCTTTGTTCTTGTTTTAATTGTGCAGAGACAACTTCTCTGGACAACTCTTCTGATCAGCATACTTGGTCTTCAATAGACTTAGTGATTGTTCCAGAATTTGAGCCTTGAGGGGACTTGATCTTGATGGTCTTTAAAGCATATGTTCCCTCTCAAATTGTGCATCTAATCATCTAAGAGCTTCCTAACATATCATCTTCTCATCTAGCCTTAAGCTATATGTTCTAACACTCTTAGAACATAATCATCTTTGCTTAGGCATGTCTCAGGGGGTTTTGGTATTCAATCAAAACATTTATCATTTTATTCCCAACACAGAGCATGAGTCTAAACACTATTACATCATTCATAATGGATCAGAGCATATACTTATCACTTAATAACAGCTAGATCTTTGAGTATCAGATCAAAAAGCATATCAATGCAAAACAGGTTTGAGCAAACACATGACAGCATTCTTGAGTAACTTCAGCATAGATGACCAATTAAAACAAATCTTCAGCCAAGATAAGTTTTCATCCATGTTAGCACAGAAAGGTCAAAAGACTTAGCCATTTCAGAGATCATCTTCTTTTGGTGGCACCATCCCATATTGTGCCCACACTCTTCTTTTCAGCTCCATGGCTTCGTGGTTGGTTCCTTTTGGTCCAAGTACCATCTTGTTCAACTTAACAATTTCTAGGAATTCTTGGAGAATCCTAGACTGATCAATCCATCCTTCCAGCTTGGGAGGCATATAGATGATTGGCTTGGGGGCAGTGAGTTCAAATCTTGCAATATCAGCAGCTGCAAGCAGTTGTTGATATAGTTCTCTGTGATACTCTATCATGAACTCAGCAAAGGTGGAGTTGGCATCTCTTCCATTCCATCTGTCAATGACATAGTAGTCATAGACAAACTCCCTCTTGGCCTCTTCCCATGAGTCAATCAGCTGAATTGGCACCCATTTATCCAAGTGAGGATATTTGGTGTCCATGGGGATCAGTAGTTGTGGCTTCATCTTGCTGTATGTTGCTCTTCTTCTTCTTGGCTTTTGAAAATCAGCTCTTCTTTTATCCCTTGCTCTGTTTGCTTCCTCAATTAGATCCATCTTTTCTTTGGCTTTCATCATGGCCAATTTCTGCTGTGTTTCAGGGTCTTTGCCATACCCTTCATGAAACAGTTTGGATGGATCATTCAGTAGGACAGTGATCTTCTTTTTAGGTTGAGGTCCAAAGCCTTCTTCATATAGCTCCTCAATGTCTTCAGTAGCTTTGGCACCTTCAGTAGACATTGTCTCAACAGACTTGTCAGTTTCAGGAGACTTTGCCTTTTCAGCAATCTTGGTCATTTCAGCAGTTTTGGTCACTTTAGAAGATTTGATCACTTTAGCAAATTTGACCTTTCCAGCAGCTTTGGGCTTCTCAACAGTTTTGCTCTTTTTGGAGATGGGCTCTTCCTCCTCAATTCTGAACTCAAGAGGAAGTTCTAGGCTGTTGAGGAAGTCAGTGAATGTTTCAGCTTTTCTTTTGTTCCCCTTGGCCTTCTTGATTTGGCCTCTGGTTTGGATACCTTCAGCTTCTTTGTCCAATCCAGAAACTTCTCCTCCTTGTCTCTGCTGGAATCTAGCCCTTTCTTCCTGTGCTGATGCCATAGAAGCTTTCATTGCTATGGCTAGCTGCTCTTCTTCATCAAGATCTCCCAAGTTTAACACTGCTTGCTCTTTTCCCTTATCTTCAGTAGCCTTTTCCTTGCCCTTTTCTGAACCTCCAATAATCAAGGCACCTTTGGCCATTGCTCTTTCCCTTTCCCCCTTTTTGGCAGCATCAAAACACTGAGGTTTGAGCTCACTCATAGTTGTAGCCATCATGGATTGGGCTAGGTTCAAAGATTTCATCTCTTCCAGCAGATATACATTCTCATCATGTATATTCTGCATTCTATCACTGCTCAAGCTAAGGAAAGCAAGAACGGGCTTCATCTTTTGCTCAACAACCTCCTCCAAGGTTGCTTTTAGAGATGCATCCAATTGGGCCTTTAAGAGCTCAGTGAGGTTGGCCACTGCACCTTCAGCAATGTTGGCCATTACTTCTTGTGAAAACTTTTCAGATGTAGCCTTCACCATTGCTAGCCTTTGTTCTTCAGCTCTTTTCTTTTGCAATGCAGTTTTCTTTCCAAGGGCTTGCTTGACAGTCAGTCTGAGAGCTTTGACATTTGTATTGTGATTATCTCTCAGCAGCTTCTGTTCCTTCTTGACCTCTTCTGAGATGGACTCTATGGTGGATTTGGCTTTCTGAACCTCAGTGGAAATGGTTTGGAGACCAGTTTCCACTCCACTTATCCTTGCTTCCAATGTAGGGAGCACTACATCTTCAGAGCCAGTTAATCTCATCTCCACTGATGCTAGAGTTCTTCCTTGCTCATTCAATGCTCCAGATGTTTCAGCATGAGCAGATTGGACTTGATGAGCTAAGGAGTCAAACTTTTCTGATTGCAAAGTTGAGTTAAGATTGAGTAAGCTAAGAAAGTCTAGAGGGGAGGGGTGAATAGACTTTCAAAAATCTTTCAAAATATCAGAATATGCAATGCGGAATTTAGTCTTCTTATGTACTGTACTGTGCTTACTTAGCTTAGATCAGTACTTTCAAAACAATATGGGCCTTACTAGTTTATACTCAACTTTTCTTTAGATCTTTACTTAGTAAATTCTACTGTTCTTGTTTTAACAAATACCAAACAAATATCAAACAGAAAAGTAAAGAACACAGAATTTTATAGTGGTTCGACCAATAAGTCTACATCCACTCTCACAATCCCAGTTGTGATGTTTTATTACTCTTCTTTGAGTTTCTTGTGGCTTAAAGTCCCAAGATTAAGACTTTGATCTTATCGATTACACTCCCAAGTGTATCTTCGATCGACTAGTAATTCTACAAGTAACTAGCACACTTGTTTTACAAAATACAAACTTAAAACTGAAAAGTAAAACTTCTCTTTGAGTAGCCTTTGATTTCTTCTCTTCAATTCAGTGGCTCTTCTCTTCTTTAATCTCCTTCAACTCTGTGAGTTCTTCTTGTGCTTCTGTAGACTTAGATTGCTTGTGAACGCTTTATGATCAGTAGTCTTAGCAGTAGGAGATCATACAGTATTTATAGAACTTAGTATGACAGTTAGCAGTTTGTGAACTAACTTTCAACTAACTCTAAAACTGTTTTTGTAACTTCTTCTTGTAACCAACTTTGTAACTTCCTTCCAAGTCAGCATATCTTCAAATATATCTTCAGTTACTCTTTAAATAAGCTTTCCAAACTTATTCTTCAAATTCACCAAATCAGCACAGTAACTTACTGTTCTGATTTTTACTCTTCGGATTTTTACTCTGCTGACCCAGTCAGCACAGTAATTCAAAATTGTTCAAAACTTCTCCAGATTTCTTCTAAGCTCTTCTTCAACTCTTCTTGAAGTCTTCTTATTCTGAAGTAGTCTTCTGAGTCTTCATTAGTCTTTTGATCTTCTTCTAATCTATTCCTAATCTACTGTTCTGAACTTTTACAATGCTGAATACAAATAGAATACAACTTTACATATATAAAACCTATCTATACATCAACTGAACTATATACAGAAGAGTACATCTAAGTCCTATACTATAAGCTGTCTATACAATACAAAACATCAGCTTAGTTCTTAACAGTTCATATATCAGATCAGTAAACAATAAGATCAGTAACTCATGTAAGATCAATAAACTTACATATAAGATCAGTAACTATATATATATCTATAAGATCAGTAACTCAGATTCAAATATCTCATATAAGATCACTAAAATTATTCTCAGTTTCCATACTTAGATCAGTAATCTTACTTTCAGATATCATTAAGATCAGTAATCTTATTTTCAGTTTCTCATCAAATGACTTAGTTAAGATGACTTAGAACCACATATATCATTAACTTTAAGTTGCTTTTGGCCATCAAAACATACAATCATCAATTAGAACATTGTTTCAAGGATTCATATCCCAACAATTTCCCCATTTTTTATGAAGCCAAAACTACTTAAATGTTAATAAATCAGTAGTTAAGTATGTAGTCTATCATAACAGTTCATCATTTCAAAATTCATATCATATTCACAATCAGATTAGACATTTCACATATTACACATACTAACAAAATATGCAACACACAAAAATATAGAAATAAAGATTAAGGTTAAGAAATGTTATCTTGTGAGATTGTCCTTCATCTTCATTCTGTATCTTCAGATTCTGAATGCAACATACATCCTTGCCTTGATATCCATCATATGTTGATGATCAGTAATTCCTTCTTCTTTGATAATCTCAGCAATTATGTTGTTAATCTCCTTGTAATTAGGTTCTCCATTCTCTAGTCTTGGAGGTTCCCAATTCGGTTCTTCAGGACATAAGATCTTTGTTCCAGCACGATCAACAACTTGTGCTATGTCTTCCCAAAAATCTTTATCTATGTTCAGCATGAACTCTTCAAAATCAGCAAATTCAGCTTCCTTGCTTGAATGATCACCAAACTTCCTCACAATAAAGTTTGCAATCTGCCACTTCTTCTTCAGATTCTTCCAATATTCCATATTTTCTGTTAGAACAATAAAATCCACAAAGTTCTCATCTTGAAAATTTTTATCAAACTCTTTTCCTTCAGCTTTTCTCTGAGCATTCAATTTCTTTTTCAAAGTTGTAACTCGATTATCAAATCTTGTTTTCAAAAACTTGACATCCTTTTCTTTCTTCTTTTTCAACTCTGCTTCTTCACTTGAAGCACCAATTCTCAACTTGCTTCTGGATCTGGTAAGTCTACCAGTTTCTCCTTCTTCTTCTTCATCAGACAAGACTAATTTTCTCTTCTTCTGACTAGAACTTCCAGCAGCATCAGTTTTCTTTTTCACAACAATTTCTTCAGTTTGCTTCTGTTGCTTCCTCAGTTTGATTTTCTCATTCAAACTTGCAATTTCTTCTTTCAACTCATCTTGACTCACAACCAATTGAGCTTGTTGTGACTGAGTTTGCTCCATTACTCTTCTTATCTTATCTTCCCCCTTTTTGGCTTCATCATGCCACTCTTTCATAGGAGTTAAGTGTTGTTCCATCTTGTCATGCAACACTTTAGATAAGTTCTTCTCTTGAAGTCTATGGAGATCATAAATCTTAGACATTGTATGCTCCATAACTCTGTCAATTGAGTTTTCAGAAATCATTTTATTCATTCTGTCAGTAGCTTCATGAAACATCTTCACAGCATCTTCCAATTTAGCTTGAAGCTCTGCATTCTGCTTCTTCAACATTTCAAAGCTTGAGTTATCAGATTCCTTCTCAACAGGAACTGTTCTGATCTGTTCCTGCACATCCTCAGGAATGATAGGATCAGTAGACTGTAATGGAATGCTTTCCATCTCTTCAGTATCCAAAGCTTGATTTCCAATAACTTCTGTATCTTCAATCACAACAGTGTTCTCAAACACCTCTGTTGCATTGTCAACAGCTTCTTCATTAAATTCCATAGCATTTTCTTCAACAACATGATCTTCCTCATCAATTACCCTTTCTGCACTTTCCATAAACAAATCATCATCTGCAGTAGGAGTTGTAACCTTTTCCATAGAATATTTAATTCCTGTCAACCTTTCAACAAGGTGAACTACAGACTCTGGAGTAACTAGCTCAAGAAATGAGTTAACACCAGCTGCATTCATCTGCTCTGCTTCCCAATCATCAAAGATTGAAGCACCTCCCATACCTTCCATAATAGCCAAATTCTCTTTAAGAGTACTCCTCTTAAGATACACCCATGTGCCAATCCTAAGGAGTTTCTCAAACTCAACTAAGCTTTCATCCAATCCAGGAAATTGCTTCAACAAAGCCAATCTCAAATCTATCCTGATTCTATCCTCTTTATCACAGATAGTATAATCCATTAAATCAGAAGGTTTAGGAGCTATAAATTCAGGTTCAGGGGATGATGAAATATCAATTGGTACAGTAGAAGGCTCAAATTCATGTTCAGTAGAGTGATCATGAACCTGTATTGGGGAATGATGTGGTGAAGGTTGATGTTGAGGACTTGAAATAGGAGTAGGATCAAAATTAGTGTTTTGAGGGGATGAATGGGGAGTGTTCTGAGACACAGAAAAATAGTGAGCTGATTGTCCAGAACATGAAGGTTGAGGGTTTTGGGTTTCAGCTGGGCTTGGTTCAGAGTTTGAAGGGGTAGAAGAAACATCAACAAACTTTCTCTTAGCACTTCTTCTCTTAGTTCTCTTATGTAAAGCAACAGGGCTAGGAACACTAACCTCTTGCTCTTCATAACTCGATTGCACCACAGTCTCAACAAATCTGACTGTTGGCTCTGAGGCAGCTGTAGCAGACCTTCCTCTCCTTGGTCTAATACTGCTCGGATCATGCCTCGCCTTCGATCTAATCTCTGGTTGATTATCATCAGATCGGTACATTGAAGCTCCAGACTCGTGTGCTTCAGGCTCTTGGGGTTGCTCCAAAGGATTCTCTTGTTCAAATCGAACAGACTCCTTCTTCATCAAGAATTTTCCATGATGGAATTTCTTGGGATTACTCCAGTACGGCTTTTTAACCAACTGAGGCAACAAGATACTCAACTTGTTTCCGAACCCTAATTTCGATTTAATCGAAAATTCCAATGTATCCTCATCGAACAAAACTTTTTCTTTCTCATTTAATAACCTTTCCAAGAAAAATCCTTGCCAATCACCTTGAACTCGATCAATGATTGCAGCCATAATTCGGATCTTTGAACTTGATAGAGCATCCTGGCTATGATGTTGCCCTAACAAACATTTTCCGGCTATGTCCATAAAAAATTGAAGACCAGTAGGAAGAACATCCTTCTTCAGATTACTTAAGGATTCTGTTTCAACACCCGACCATCTTCCTACGCATTCTTTCTCTTCTCCAGCTTTGTAATTCATAATATCCACTGGGCCTTGGGGTAAATCCAGCATTACTTCTAGGATTTCTCTTGTAATCGCGACCTTGTGCCCAGAAAGCATGGAGTGGACACCATTGCTATCTCCTTTAAGCTGTAGATAAAATTTCATAGCCTCCGGTTCGTATACATTCATCGGAGATGATTCAAGAAATTTCCTCAGCCCACACTCCTCGCACATCGTCAGAATTGCTTGATTTTCAGCATTGTGTCGGCCATTGAAATATACAACATTTTCCACAAAAATGCCCTTTTCACGAACCCAGAGATTCGAATCAAATGTTCCTGCAACTTCGTTAGATTCACTGATAATATTGATAGTTGCCATTTGTAGAATTTTGTAGAAAACAGATTTTTCCAGTAAATTTGAGTTTATGAACTTTCCAGAAATGAACTCGTAAGAAAGAAGATGAAGAGTGATCGTGTTTGTCAAATTTAAAACCAATCTAGGGCTAGGATTGAATTTGATTATCACAAAGAATGGTTGAGATTAAGTCTCGAAATCCGTGTTTAACAAGAACTGTTCATATTCTAGTGCCATTCTCAATTTTGGAGCCAATTTGTGTTTGATAAATACACCACAGTTTTTAGGTTAGAAATAGAGGAGTGTACTAATCTTCTCTATTAGTAATCTAAAATCTTGAGCAGTTTTTGACTTAGAGTATTCTAATCCAAAAGACTGTTCTGATGCAAATCAGCACAGTAGTTTCCAAACCTTTTTCACTTCATTTTCTTACTAGTATATAAAGAAAGTTTTACTTATCTGGATCAGCTGAGTACTGTGATCAGCTGAGTAACCTTTTTAGAAATCAGATCAGTAGATGAATCAGCACAGTAGTTTTCAGATCAGTAGAAGGGTCAGCACATTATTGTTCAGATCAGTACCCAATTTTCCTGATTTCACCTTTTTTATATCAACACAGTAATCCTCAGATCAGTACTGTGACAGATTAGTAGAATTCTGTAGACAGATTAGTAGTAAGCAAATCTTTCTGTAGACAGATTAGTCAGTAATCAGATTAGTTCTGTAGAATAACTGAATTGTAATCAGATCAGTACTGTAGACAAAGAAGCTTTGTAATCAGTACAGTTTTGTAGACAAGTCAATTTATTAATCAGAATATATCTGTAGACTGCTATAGCCTGTAATCAGATCAGATTAGTAGACTTTTCAAATCTGTAATCAGATTAGTTCCCCCTTCAATGGAGAATTCCTCTTCTGTGCCTGTTTCACCTTGGTAAAAGTGTTAGTTCATCAATAATTGGTGAATTACAGTACAGATCAGTAAAAATGTGTTTAATTTAATGATCTTATCAAGGTTTATGCTAAAGTGACTTAGTGTTCTGAGTCAACAAAGGATCTTTAAGAAATCACAGATTCCCCCTTAATGTGTGTTCTCAGTGTCCCTCAGCTTTACCAGCTTCCTCATCGGGATTAAGGTCACTTTAGTAACCTTGTTACCTGTTTTAAGTGTAGTGATCTGACATAGGGTTGTCTCTTCTGAGTTTTGAGTTTTGATGTACTGCTCTTAGTTTCTGCTTTATCTTCTCCTTGGTATAAGATCAGTACCTGAAATGTTAGTACAGTTCTATATACATATAGAATCCATATCTATCAACCCTAAACTAATGCATAACTCTCTGAATCTCACTTCAGCCAATGGTTTTGTAAAAATGTCAGCTCTTTGAATATCAGTATGAATCTTTTCCATCCTAATATTCTTCTTTTCCACATGATCCCTAATAAAATGATGCCTAATGTCAACATGTTTGCATCTAGTATGTAAAACGGGATTTTGTGTGATGGCAATGGCACTATTACTATCACAATATATATGTACATTAGATTCTACAACATTGTAGTCTCTGAGTTGTTGTATTAGCCAATGAAGCTGACTACAACAACTACCTGCAGCCATATATTCTGCTTCAGTAGTAGAAGTTGCCACACTTGTTTGTTTCTTGGAAAACCATGAAATAAGCTTAGTTCCTAAGAATTGACATGAACCTGAAGTAGATTTTCTATCTATTTTGCAACCTCCAAAGTCCGAGTCTGAATAACCACTTAAGGATATATCATCATCTGCAGGATACCATAATCCTCGATTAATGGTCCCCTTTAGATATTTCAATATCCTTTTAGCAGCTTCCAGATGACTTTCTTTGGGGTTTGCTTGAAATCTTGCACATACTCTAACAGAAAAAGCAATATCAGGTCTGCTGGCAGTTAGATAGAGTAGAGAGCCAATCAAAGCACGATAGTGAGGTTGGTCAGAAGACTTACCTCCTTCATCAGGATCCATTCTGTATGTAGGTTGCATGGGCACACCAACTGTCTTACAGGTTTTAATACCAAATTTATCTAGCAAATTCTTAGTGTATTTTGCTTGATTTATAAAGATACCTTCTGGAGTTTGCTTTACTTGAAGACCAAGAAAATATGTCATTTCTCCCATCATAGACATTTCAAATTTACTTTGCATGAGTGTAGAAAAGCTTTCACTCAAGTTTTTGTTGGGTGATCCAAAAATAATATCATCCACATAAATTTGAACAAGTAATATATCATTACCTTCTTGTCTTCTAAACAAAGTTCTATCAACCTTGCCTTTAGTAAAACCATTTTCAAGTAAGAATAGAGAAAGAGTATCATACCAGGCTCTTGGGGCTTGTTTCAATCCATAGAGTGCTTTCTTTAACCTGTATACTTGGTGACTATTCACTTCAAAACCAGGTGGTTGTTCCACATAAACTTCTTCAGCAAGTATACCATTCAAAAATGCACTTTTCACATCCATTTGATACACAGTGAATTTCATATGTGCAGCATAAGCAAGGAATAATCTTATAGCTTCTAGTCTAGCTACAGGGGAAAAAGTTTCATCATAATCAATACCCTCAGCTTGAGAGTAGCCCTGAGCAACTAATCTAGCTTTGTTTCTTACTACAAGATCATTTTCATCCCTTTTGTTCTTGAAAATCCACTTAGTGCCTACAACATTATGATCACTAGGTCTATCAACAAGTTCCCAAACTTCATTTCTAGTGAACTGATTAAGTTCTTCTTGCATGGCTATAATCCAGTTACTATCACTTAAAGCTTCATTCACAGTTTTAGGCTCAATAGATGATAGAAAACAACACCAGCAAAATAGAGACTTACTAGGTTCTTCCTGGGAATCAAACAATTGTTTTCTAGTTTTAACACCTATACTGGAATCACCTAGAATCAGATCAGTAGAATGAGCAGACTTCCATGTCCTTCTATTCTTAACAGAAATGCTATCATCATTTATGTCATGCACATCATCATGCAGATCAGTATCATTCATATCAGCAGATTTGTTCATAGGAGAGCAGTCATTCAATTCTGGTATATCAGAAGTTTTAGATGACTCACCTTTGTCTTTTACCTTTTCTTTTTCAGAATCTTGATCTAGGACTTTCAGGAAAGGGTTATATGCTTGTACAGATTCATATATTCCTGTATCATCATCTTCATTGTTGATTTGAAGCTGTAGTTTGTCAATTTTCTTACTGAGCTGATGATCAGCAGAGTCCTGCACATTCTCATCAAGACTACATGGGGTGTTTCTTCCACACATAGGGTAGAGTAATTAAACACTCTAAATGCTTTGCTTACAGAAGAGTATCCTAAGAATATTCCTTCATCAGCTTTTGCATCAAAAGTATTTAATTTACTTTTGCCATTGTTATGTATGAAACACTTACATCCAAAGATATGAAAATAAGAAACTCTTGGTTTTCTGCCTTTCCATACCTCATAAGGTGTTTTACCATGCACCTTATTAAGAGCACTTCGATTTTGGGAGTGGCAAGCTGTGTTAATAGCTTCTGCCCAAAATTTCTGAGGTGTGTTGAATTCTGCAATCATGGCTCTGCAAGCTTCTTTTAGTGTTCTGTTTCTCCTTTCTGCAACACCATTTTGTTGAGGGGTTCTGGATGCACTTGTCAAATGCTGTATGCCAGACTTAGAACAATAGTCAGAGATGTAACAGTTAATAAATTCAGTCCCCTTGTCACTCCTAATCTTGACAATGGGATGACCTTTTTCAACCTGCAACCTCTTCAATAGATCTGGAAGTAGTGTTTGTGTATCACTCTTTTTGTGTAGAAAGACTACCCAAGTAAACTTAGAGTAATCATCTACAACAACTAGAGTATACCTTCTTCCATTCAATGTAGGAGGGTTGATAGGACCATGAAGATCCATATGCAAGAGTTCTAAAACTCTGCTTGTTGAAAGGGTTGGAATGGACTTAAATGAAACCTTTACCTGTTTACCTTTTTGACAGGAATCACATACTTGTGATTTGGAATAGATTTCATTAGGAATGCCCTCAACAAGATGTTCTCTAGCAATCTTGTTGATTATCTTAAAGTTCAGGTGGCAGAGGCGTTTATGCCAGAGCCAACTGTTTTCTTTAGGACTCTTAGTAATAAGACAAGCATTCTTAGGACAACTATTCCAATTCACAATGTATACACTTCCTTGTCTTGTGCCAACAAGTAGAACATTGTGAGTCCTTTTGTCTATTATTTCACATCTTCTGGTTTTGAACTGAACTTTGTATCCCCTGTCACAAAATTGAGATACAGATAACAAATTATATTTCAAACCTTCAACATAGGAGACATCTTGGATTTCAACATCTCCATTCTTGATGAATCCAAATCCTTTTGTAATTGCCATGGAGCTGTCTCCAAAGATGACTTTTGGTCCTTCCTTCTCATGATAGTCAGTAAGTAAGGCCTTGGTACCAGTCATGTGGTGTGAACACCCACTGTCTATGTACCAGGTCTCACCAACTGAACCACCTTTCTTGTATAAGTCCAGTCGATCCTGCAAGGTAGTGATCTTAATAATTTAGGTACCCTAGTTTATTGGGGTCCTTGGGGGTTAGTAGTGAGAGGTACCCAAATGAACATTGAGGATTTGAATAAATGGGACCTCTTCAGTTTCCTTCCAAATTTATCACAGAACAGTACTTTATTAACCAGTTCAGAATTATCAGCAGACTTAGGATCTATTTTTCTGAGATAGCCTTTCCTTGGTTCTATCCCTTTTTCAGTAAGATCAGTATGCCTGTCATAGTTTGAATATGGTCTAAAAGCATGTGGACCATAAGGCTTATAGATGCGTTTTGGTCTTTCCTCACCAATGATATTATAAGATAAAGGTGGAGGATAAAGAACAGGTTTATTATGATAATGAGGCACAAATTTCCTAGGTTTAGTTGAATACAGCTGAGACTGCCTTATGAAAGGAGGTCTAGGCTGTTCCCAACTTGCCTGTGCTTGTCTTGACCTACTGTTCTGAGTTTTTCTCTTCTGATACCAGGACTGATCTGATCTGGTCAGAGGAGTATAACTCTTCTGGTATGGTCTTGACTGTACTGGTCTTAATACATTCTTCATTTTACCAACCTTGGTAGTAGGAGGGATGAATTTAGACTGTACTTTGAGTTTTGGATCATCATCATAAGTCATAGGTTCTTTTCCTTTATCTAGTTGCAAAGAACTTGAACTAGCTCCATTAGTGTTCTTAAATTCTGAAGTAGAGGAACTAGGCAGATCAGTACCTATCCCTCTTTTATCATTTGGAGCTCTATATCTGTCTGAGATAGTTTGATTAATCTTAGTAGAGTTAATCATCCTAGATAGCTTTCGATCTAGGCTCACTACTTCAGATTCTAAGAATCTATTGCGCTCTTCAAGTTTTTCACACTTAATCTTTAAATCATTGAATTCATTAGTCTCTTTGGCTTGAGTTTTAAGCATACCCTGATATAGTTTGTCAATGGATGCATACTTTTCTTGGAGTTGGGACAACTCTTCTGATAGCCTTGCATTTATGACAGCTATATTAGGATCTACTTTTGACTGAGCTTCTTTCAGATTAATGATTTCTTGCTTTAAAGATATATTCTCATCACTAATTTCAATGAATGCTTTGTTAGCTTGTAGAAGGTCTTCTTCAGTCACTCCTTGGGAATGATGAAGACTACTTCCTACACTGCTATCAGCAGCATCACTTTCATCAGTGTCAGAATTGTTACAAGATCGAAAAGAGTTAGCAGATGATACCTCATCATTTATTTTGGCCATCATTACCAGTCCATCATCTGCTATGAAGGCTTCATCTTCATTGCTAGAGGGGTAGTCAGATGAAGACGATGGCAACTCTTCTGATTCCGAATCAGAATCATTGTAAGCCATCATTGCCTTCTTACCCTTGGCATATTTTCGATCTCTTCTGGCTTTCCTTTCTACTCGATCTTCAGAACTCAGATCAGGGCATTCATAAGCATAATGACCTGGCTTATCACAATTATAGCAAACAGGATTGTTAGAAGTTCTTTTAGGAGGAGAATGTTTTCGGTTCCTGTCATGCTTGTCAATTGAGTTCCTGTCTTTCTTATCAGAATACTTTCTATCCCTCTTATCAGATGAGTTCCTATCTCTCCTGTTCTCATTAGACATCTCATCCCTTCTTTCAGAAGAGTTTTGATCCCTTTTGTTCACAGAAGAGTCCCTGTTACTAGAACCCTTAGTTTCCTTATAGAATCTCTTGTATCTACCATACCTCTTATTAAGTCTATCAAATCTTTTGATCATAAGGCTCATCTGATCTTTCAGACTAAGATCAGAACTATCTAGTTCATCTTTTATGCTTGAGGCCTTAGACTTAGATGATCTAGACCCCTTAGAGGTAGAGGCTTTAAAAGCTATGTCCTTAGAGGCATCCTTATCCTTCTGAATCACAGTAATAGGATCTTCTTCATCTAACTCAAACTCATGTGCCTTAAGGGTTTGGAACATAGTTTCTGCTGGCCAAGAATCAATGTCTTGTGTGGTTTTAATGATCATCTTGACCATTTTCCACCTTTCATCCAAAGCTTTCAAAATTCTCAAGTTAACTTCTCTTTCAGTATAAGTCTTTCCTAACACATCAAGATCATTCATGATTTTGGTAAATCGAGTATCCAATTCATCAATTGATTCTCCTGGCTTCATCTTAAATGTTTCAAACCTTTGGACAGCTGTGGATAATTTGCTTTCTTTGATCAGTGTAGTACCTTCACAAAGAATAGCCAATTTGTCCCACATTTGCTTTGCAGTCTTACATTTTAACACTTTACCAAGATACTCATTTGGCAAGGTGTGTAAAATATAATTCTTAGCAAGACTATCCAAATTGTTTTGTCTCATTTCTTCAGAAGTCAGTTCTGACCTTGGTTTAGGGACCAGTGCTCCAACTGGTTTAGATGGATCCAGAACAGCAGTGTTTTCCACCATGGTGACAATTGGTCCTTCAGTCACCACAGACACCATCAGATCATGGGTTGAGCTAAAGATGGCCTCCATCCTAAGCTTCCAGTAGTCATAATCTGCAATCTTGAACTTAGGCAGTTTGTTCACATTAGTGTCATCCATGTTTGATTAGACAAATAGAATCAGTTGTATAGCAGATAAATTTCAAGTATTCAGATAGTGACAGATATCAAGAATTAGTAGCAAGATCAGTAAGTTTTCCCTCAAGATCTGCAAGGTTATCAAGAAACAGCAGTCCAAAGAACTACTGCTCTGATACCACTTGTTGGTCCCAAAGTTGAGTTAAGATTGAGTAAGCTAAGAAAGTCTAGAGGGGAGGGGTGAATAGACTTTCAAAAATCTTTCAAAATATCAGAATATGCAATGCGGAATTTAGTCTTCTTATGTACTGTACTGTGCTTACTTAGCTTAGATCAGTACTTTCAAAACAATATGGGCCTTACTAGTTTATACTCAACTTTTCTTTAGATCTTTACTTAGTAAATTCTATTGTTCTTGTTTTAACAAATACCAAACAAATATCAAACAGAAAAGTAAAGAACACAGAATTTTATAGTGGTTCGACCAATAAGTCTACATCCACTCTCACAATCCCAGTTGTGATGTTTTATTACTCTTCTTTGAGTTTCTTGTGGCTTAAAGTCCCAAGATTAAGACTTTGATCTTATCGATTACACTCCCAAGTGTATCTTCGATCGACTAGTAATTCTACAAGTAACTAGCACACTTGTTTTACAAAATACAAACTTAAAACTGAAAAGTAAAACTTCTCTTTGAGTAGCCTTTGATTTCTTCTCTTCAATTCAGTGGCTCTTCTCTTCTTTAATCTCCTTCAACTCTGTGAGTTCTTCTTGTGCTTCTGTAGACTTAGATTGCTTGTGAACGCTTTATGATCAGTAGTCTTAGCAGTAGGAGATCATACAGTATTTATAGAACTTAGTATGACAGTTAGCAGTTTGTGAACTAACTTTCAACTAACTCTAAAACTGTTTTTGTAACTTCTTCTTGTAACCGACTTTGTAACTTCCTTCCAAGTCAGCATATCTTCAAATATATCTTCAGTTACTCTTTAAATAAGCTTTCCAAACTTATTCTTCAAATTCACCAAATCAGCACAGTAACTTACTGTTCTGAATTTTACTCTTCGGATTTTTACTCTGCTGACCCAGTCAGCACAGTAATTCAAAACTGTTCAAAACTTCTCCAGATTTCTTCTAAGCTCTTCTTCAACTCTTCTTGAAGTCTTCTTATTCTGAAGTAGTCTTCTGAGTCTTCATTAGTCTTTTGATCTTCTTCTAATCTATTCCTAATCTACTGTTCTGAACTTTTACAATGCTGAATACAAATAGAATACAACTTTACATATATAAAACCTATCTATACATCAACTGAACTATATACAGAAGAGTACATCTAAGTCCTATACTATAAGCTGTCTATACAATACAAAACATCAGCTTAGTTCTTAACAGTTCATATATCAGATCAGTAAACAATAAGATCAGTAACTCATGTAAGATCAATAAACTTACATATAAGATCAGTAACTATATATATATCTATAAGATCAGTAACTCAGATTCAAATATCTCATATAAGATCACTAAAATTATTCTCAGTTTCCATACTTAGATCAGTAATCTTACTTTTAGATATCATTAAGATCAGTAATCTTATTTTCAGTTTCTCATCAAATGACTTAGTTAAGATGACTTAGAACCACATATATCATTAACTTTAAGTTGCTTTTGGCCATCAAAACATACAATCATCAATTAGAACATTGTTTCAAGGATTCATATCCCAACACTCTCTATCATCCACAACACCCTCTGGTTTTTCAACTACATTCTCCTTTTCAACTCCTTCATTTAAACCTGCATCAACTCCACCTTCAACAAGGTTCAGAGATGGCAGTTGTGGGGAGATCACAGTGCTTCTATCAGCAGCCACTGAGTCATCTTGAATGGGTAAGGGCTGATCAGTGTCCAACTCTCCTGACACTGAATAGGCCTTAACCAAACTAGCCTCTAAAATAGGAACCTCAACATCTTTAGGCTGTGCCTTGGGTTCAGATGAACCTTCATTGGCAGATGTGTCCTTGGCTGTGTCACCAACCTTGGTCAACACCTCTAAAGATACCGAGCCTTTCCTAACATAGGTAACAAGAGGTTCTGAGAACCTGCTAGTTTCAGAAGGTTTGGGTTGGGGAGGTTCAGGGGGGTTGTCTTTAGGAGGGTTGTCTTGAGGAGAGTTGGGAGGGTTTGAGGGATCATCATTCCCATCATCACTTGAACTGCTATCAGGGTGCCTTATTCCCTTAGCAATTCTCTCATTTTCTTCATCAATCTTTACTGCTACTAACTTGGCAAAAACATCCTCACCAGTGAGGAATCTTGTCTTAAGTACACCAGCAAAGTGTAGCAGTCTACTCTCCTCCACTTGCCACCAATTAGCACCCTTATCTTGGATGACTTGAGAGATCTCCATTATTGTTCTGTCCTTGACATCTACTAGCATTCTCAAGTCATGGAACATCTTCTGAATTCTAGGAAATTCAGCAAGCTGTGGGTACAAGCTGTCCACAGTGGCTCTAGCTCCACCTCTGAGCATACTTTCATAAGTATACTCCTCTTCATTCTCATTTGATTGAGAACTTTGGGTTATAGGGGAGTTGGTTGTGGTGTCATTAAGTGCAACTTCAGGCAAGTTGAGTTCAGGAGGGTTGGCTTCAGAAGGGTTGAGCTCAATTGAAGGTACCTCAGTTGCTTTTACGAGCAATGATTCTGAGGGGGCTTTGCTCAGGGGGGTTGGCTCATGAAGTGCTGTTTCTAAGAGTTTGGAGTAATTGAGCATAGATGAGTCAAGAGGGGACAGGAGCCTTGTCTCATCCACTGCTAGATCTGCAAGCACATCAATGCCACTTCTTTGCACACTCCCTTCTGGAGAATATCTCTTAGTGAGATTGACAAGGGTGATAGGTTGGTTGGGAGGGGTAACATGGGTTTCAGGGGAGTTGGGGTCAGGATTTTGGGTTTCATGAAGGTTGGCTTCTAAGGGTTGGCCTTCAGGGACTTTGGACTCTGGGGTTCCAGAACCAGAAGAGTTGGTTCTAGACTTGGATTTTGTCCTGCTTTCAGCCCTGCTCTCTCTTAGAGCAATTTGAAGGGACCTTTCTTCCTGAAGTTCCAGCACCTTCTCAATGGGCTTAACTCTCCTCTTGCTAGCCCTACTGCTCCCACTTCCTTCCTCATCTTTCTCAGGGACAACTTCCCTAGGCCTCTTATCAACTTTCTTCTTCTGCCTTGTCTCATTATACTTCAGCCTCAACTCTTCTAAGTGATCAGAGGGCACATTCACTCCTTCCTCTGCCACTTCATCAACTTCGATTGAAGCTCCTGAGGCTTCTTCTGATAGTACTTGAGACATTTTCTTGGTCTTGACAGCCCTAACCTTAGTTCTCTTCTTCATTTTGGGCTTCTCTTCAACCTTTTCAGCAGGTTTGGCCATCAACAACCTCCTTTGCTCAGTCTTCTTGCTTAGCTTCCTGAACATCACTTTCTGAGCAGGGAGGGGTTTTGCAAAGGTTTGCATTTGAGAATAGTGGGAAAACTCTTCAATCAACAAGTTTGCCCTGGTGCAATACTTGAGTTTCCCTTCTAGAACCACCTTTTGAGTGTTTACCTTGAACTTAGCTTTCTCCTTCATCATCTTAGAAAGGATGAAGGTCCTCCAATCAAACTTGATGCCCTTGTCACTGGCATCAATCACAGCAGCCATGATTCTGATTCTTGGAGCACTTACTTGCTCTAAGCTGCCAGTGTTGCTCAAAATACTTTTTGCAACAACCTCAAACAAATTGAGGAACTTAGGTTTGAGGGTCCTTTTATGTTGAGTAGATGAAATTGGTCCTGGAACAAGGAGCCAATCTTGTGCAATCTCTCCCTCATGGCCATTGCCATAGAACTCAGGATTCCTTCCTTCTGAAGGCAATCCAAATGCAGCATCTACATCTTCCTCAGAGAATTTCACCCTGTGAAATCTCTCTTCTTCTTCTCCTTCAGCCCTGTAGGAGAGTCTTGTGGTGACCTCACCATCTTCTGGCTTTCCTCTCCATTTCAAGAAAGCAAAGAATTCTGCCATGTATGTTTCCAAACAAGAGTCAGGCTTCTCTTGCATAAACTTTTGTAGGCCTGCTCTTCTCAACCATCTCAAGGTTGGAGTAATTTCTGGATCTGTACTCTCAAAAGATAGAATAGGCTCAAAAATCAGATTGTTTTTGTGGCTAAGGTAGCCAAAATCAAGGTCCAAGTCTTTGTTGGTGAAATCAACAATCATCTCAGTTTTTACTTTGGGAGCCATTGAAGAACAGTGAAATATTTTGAGAGTGTTTGAGAGAGTTTGAATGCGTGGGGAAGAATGAAGTGAGTATGGCTTCTTAAGACTTGTGAATATTCCAAAAGGAATGTATGCCAATGAGTAGGTGAAGTCTTAAAGCAATTCAACGGTTAACAAAAATGGAAATCCAAAATGGACGGCCAAGATGAAGTTCAGGGGAGTTGGCCAGTTTGATCCAATGGTCAAAAACCAATGTAACAGTGAGAACTGTTTTTATTCAAAACGTGGGTGGAGTTTTAATGTTGGTTTAAAGCTGGGGGGTTTTCAAGGTAGATCATGTCCCAAATGGTTTAATGCAAACAAGAGTTAAATCTTGGCATTTAATGCATTGAAAGTGACTTTTTGGGTAGGGGACAAATTGAATCCTTGAAAAGGTGATATCTTGAAAAGGAATGAGGCAGATTTTGAAATAGGCAATGATTACCCAAAATAGGTGCTTATCAAACCTAGATTTGGTTTGATAGCCAAGACAACTTATCTAACCCTACGTGGACAAGTGTCCTGAAAAGATGTGGACAACTGTCCTGAATTTCAGTGGACAAGTGTCCTGAATAATTGAGGTCATCTCTTCTGAGTTTCAGTAGACTTGACCAAGTCTGCTGAAGTTTGAATTTAGTTCCCCCTTAATGAATAAACTCCTTTGGACTCATTTGTCCAACTTCCCTGGATCAAGTAGACCCAACTCTACTGATAGTTCCAGAAACCTTGCCTCTGCAAGTGGTTTTGTCAATATATCAGCTTTTTGATGATCTGTGTGGATCTTTACTAACTTGATATCCTTCTTCTCCACATGGTCTGTAATGAAGTGGTGCTTGATATCCACATGCTTGCACCTTGTGTGCAATACAGGATTCTGTGATATTGCAATAACACTGTTATTGTCATAGAATGTAGGCACTTCAGTAGAGTTGACATTGTAGTCTCTTAATTGTTGTCTCAACCAAAGAATCTGAGCACAACAACTTCCAGCTGCAACATATTCAGCTTCAGTGGTGGAGGTGGCCACAGTGTTCTGCTTCTTAGAGAACCAAGAAATGAGCTTGTTTCCTAAGAATTGACATGTCCCTGAGGTGGACTTTCTGTCAATTCTACATCCTCCATAATCAGCATCTGCGTAGCCAGTGAGCTCAATGTTGTCATCAACAGGGTACCAAAGGCCTATATTCTCATTGGCATTTTCAACATGTATGGTTTCCCTTTGAATATTTGATCCATTAACTACCTCAGCAGAGCCTGCTTCTTCATTGGTAGTTGTTACCTGAGTGTGAACTGGGATTGGATCATTCAGTTCACCAATTCCTTCAGTGGGGTTTGCTTCAGGGATATTGCCTTCAGGATTGTTGTCCAGTATAGTGTTTTCAGGGAGATAGGCTTGGACAACATCTATGAATTCAGTGTCTTTGTCTTTTATGCTTAATCTGGTTGTTCTTTGTGTAATCTCTTCAGTGTCCAGGTTTTTGTTCCTGATCTCAAAGATGGATTCATCAAACACAACATGAGGTGTTTCCTCCACAATTAGGGTTTTGCAATTGTACACCCTGAAAGCTATACTGATTTGGGAATATCCAAGGAATATCCCTTCATCAGCTTTGCTGTCAAAAGTTTTCAACTGCTCTTTCCCATTGTTGTGAATGAAACACTTACAACCAAATATGTGAAAGTATGACACTTTATGCAATCTTCCTTTCCAGAGTTCATTAGGGGTTTTGCCTTGACCCTTAGTAATTAAACATCTGTTTTGAGTATAGCATGCAGTGTTTATAGCCTCAGCCCAAAACCTCTTAGGTAGATTAGAATCATCAATTAAGGTTCTAGCAGCTTCTTTTAGAGTTCTATTCCTTCTTTCTGCAACTCTATTCTGCTGGGGAGTTCTAGCTGTTGAGGTTTCATGAGCTATTCCATTTAGTGTGCAATACTCATTGATGTAAGAGTTAATGAACTCAGTGCCTTTATCAGATCTAATCTTGATTATGTTCAGGCTCTTTTCATTAGACAATCTCTTTAATAGTTCAGGGAGTTTGACTTGAGTTTCCTTCTTATTAAGGAGAAATACTACCCATGTGAACCTAGAGAAGTCATTTACCACAACTAATGTGTATTTTCTACCATTTATGCTAGAAGGGGTAATTGGTCCAAATAAGTCCATGTGTAACAATTCAAGTACCCTTTCAGTAGAGATGACTGGTTTTCCTTTGAATGAGGCTTTAATCTGTTTTCCTTCTTGACATGGTTTACATACATGTTCTTTAATGAAAACCTCATTAGGTAGTCCTTTTACCAATGCATTCCTAGCAAGTTTGTTCATTGATTTAAAGTTCAGGTGGTTTAGCCTTTTATGCTATAACCAGCTTTGTTCATTTGAGCTCTTAGCAATGAAACATGCAGCATCAGTAGACTTGTCCCAGTCAGCAAAATACACATTTCCTTTTCTAGTGCCAGTCAGTAGAGTTTGTTGAGTTTCATCTTTAATTAAGCATTTTCCACTTGAGAACTCAACATTAAAACCTTTATCACAAAACTGACTTATGCTTAGCAAATTATATTTGAGACCAGCCACATAAGATACATTGGATACCTTGATATTACCAATTATCAAGGTACCATAACCTTTTGTTGTTGCTTGTGAGCTGTCTCCAAAGGTGACATTTGGGCCTTCTTTTTCAGTGAAATCAGTGAGGAGTTCTTTGTTTCCAGTCATGTGCCTAGAGCATCCACTGTCAAGATACCATGCTGACTTTTTGCTCATACTCCTCATCTTCTTTTGGCCCAAAGGTACCTGCAATTAGCAACCTTTAGGTACCCTTTGAATTTTGGGTCCTGAGAGGTTAGCTGTACCTTTAGGAACCCAAACTTGCCTAATTACCCTGATTGATTCAAGGTGGCTAAGTTATTTTCCTTGTGCATCAACATACACTGTCTTTCCCTTAAATGCCTTTGGGAAAGTATGTGTGAAAGTGTTGACTCTGTAAGTTTCAGGAGAGTTGTCAAATCTCCTGAACTTATGAGTTCTTTGTGCAGCTTGAGGAAATCTTTGAGGGAAGGCATTCTTATGACCATTACCCTTTGGCATGAAGGGTTTTGGTTGTCTCATTTTATTCTGCCTTTGAGGATGGTTACCCTTAGGTCTATTCAGCTTAGGCTTTCTCAGAAGAGTTGGCCTAGGCTGATTATACCTTGGATAACTCCTCTGAACATTGTTCAAGAGGGTTACCCTACCATTGGGTCTACCCTGCTGACCAACATTCCTCTTGTGTTCAGGGACTTTGGCCTTTTCCAAAGGTTTGGGCCTAGTCTCCTGAAGCACTTGAGTGGGCATTTCATTCATTTTGCCCTTCCCTTTGTTCAGTGGCTGAATTATCTCATTTTCAGCTTGTTGTGCCACTGATTTAACAAAGATTTTCTTGGTGTTACTTGTGGAAGCAACACTAAGACAGGGTGAAGATTCAAATGGATCAAAACCTAATCCACTTCTTTGAGCCATAGGTCTTTGATAACTTTGAATTTCCTCTATTGCTCTAGAGGATTTGTTCAAGGCAGACATCTTTAATTTCAGGCTCTCTTCACTTGATTTTAGAATGTCATACTCAAGTGAGAGGTTTTCAAATTTTGCTTGAAGAATTTTTAGTTCAAAATCTTTTCTCTTCTGAAAGAGTAGTTGATCATCAATCTGTCTTTGTGAATTTTCTATTGGTGAATTTTCTATCCCTTTTAGCTTGCCTCTCTCTTCTTTCCTTTGAGCTGAGATCAGGGCAGTCATACTGGAAATGCCCTTTCTTCTTGCAGTTATAGCACAGATCCTCATCATCATCTTTCTTTGGATCATATTTTCTTCTAGATGAGGAGGGTTCAACTCTGTTGGATTTTCTCCTATCAGAGTACTTGTCCTCTGATCTTTTCTCATCAGGCTTCTTGTCCTCAGCCTGTGCTTCAGGAGAATTGTACCTTCTCCTGAATTTGTTGTCTTGGTAGAATTTCTTGTATCTACCAAACCTTGAGTTGAGTTTGTCAAACCTCCTTGCCATAAGAGCCATTTATTCCTTCATTTCAGCCTTAGAGACTGACTTTGATGATCTTGGAGTGGGCTGCATTTCAGGTTCAGCAACTTTGGCTTTGAATGCCACTCATTTGGTTGGTAGGGAGGGCTCTTCTGCTGGCTTCCTTCTATTGAGGTCAAACTCATAGGCTTTGAGTTCAGGGAAGATTTGTTGCATGGGCATGGTAGAGAGATCCTTGGTGTTCTGCATCATTACAGCATATACATCCCACTTTTGAGTGAGACTTCTCAAGATCTTCAGTCCAACTTCTCTCTTGGAGTACACCTTGCCCAAGGAGTTGATTTCATTCATCACATCTGTGAATCTACCAGCAAATTTGTCAATGGACTCATCTGGCTCCATTGAGAATTGTTCAAACTTCTGCACAACCACTTGGAGCTTGTTCTCCTTTATCTTTTCAGTACCCTCACACATTTCAGCAAGAGTATCCTAAATTTCTTTGGCTGTAGTGCAGTGGTAAACTCTTCCCATGATTTCATCTAGAATTGTTTGATATTGAGTGTTCATTGCAAGATAATTCAAATTATCTTTTCTTTTCTCCTCAGAAGTGAAGTCATCTTCATCTTTAGGGATCTCTTCCCTTATATCAGGTCTTTGAGATTAAGTCATTCTGGGGTTGGTTTGGGTGAACACAAATAGTCCTCTTGTGATTACCATCAGCATGTCAGTATGAAGAAATGCAAGATGAGCTCTCATTCTGATCTTCCAGAAGTCATAGTTCTCAATTGAGAACATGGGCATCTTGTGATGTGATATATGGTTGACTGGATTGGTGGCCATATTGTTGATTCCTTGAACATCATCATGAGGAACAACATTGTTGTTGGCCATGTCTCAAAGATAGAATGTTAGTCAACAAGTAATAGGATTTCAGATAGATCAGTTCAGTGACCACACCAAATATGTGATTTTGAAAATCAAGATGGATTTTCAGAAGCAGTGGTCTTTGAACCCCTGCTCTGATACCACTTGTTGGTCCTGAAAGGAGTATATAACAAGTGTATGGGGGGGGGGGGAATACACTTGTATGCAATTTCTTTTTCAAACTTGATCAAACCAGAGATCAGCAATGTTGTCTTGGACAACTCTGCTGAAGATGTATAACTTCTTAGAGATAACCAAGCTACTAAGTACTATTGAGTACTTAGTTGAATGACTATCTAAGTTAGTTATAGGTGCGGAATTAGTTGTTGACCCTTTAGTTTAAACTCCTTTAAGTTCTGAAATCACTTAATCAAACAGTCCAGTTTTCAGGGAACTTGTCCAAATCAGTTTTGCACAGTTTATGATATGTGTCTTTGAAAGGTCCAGTTTTGTGTGCAGTGTTGAGTGTATGAAAGTACTTGAAAGTACATCAACACAAGAGTTTATAGTGGTTCAGAGACTCAAGCTCCTACATCCACTTTCCCTGATTTAAGAGGATAATTCATTCACTCTTGGAATTAACTTGTTTTATAGTGTCAAGGTGCACTTGATCAAGAACACCACTCCTTGGTGAATTGATCCCTAGGATGTCTAGAGTCCTAGTACCCTCTTCTCAACTCAGAACTGAACTGTTCTTCTCTCAACAGTCAGCTCCTACCACTTCTACTACTACAACCTTCTCTCTTTCTCACTTGAAAGGGGTAAGGGTTGAAGTGAGGTTCCAACTAATGAGATATCCTTTACAATGAAGGTCAGTGTATAAGGATAGGATATCTCTCTAAGCTTGTATGGATATACAATAGGTTTAGCTTAGAATGAAGTGTTTGAAGACTAAGATAGTCTCTTTGAAAGCTTGAAAGCACTTGAGCTTTGTAGGATAGTTGGCTTTGTAGTTGGTTGGATGCTTTCAAATGGTCTTCACACTTCTGTATTTATAGACAAATTTGAGGATTTGCCCATTGGAGAGGCAGCCCCAAATTGCTATATATGTCTTCTTTGAGTTCTTCAAAACTGGAAGACAGATTCTTGATAGTGACATGTCCTCATTTGGGAAATAAACGGCTGTATAGACTTTGTCTTCATTCTGCAGCACTCTTCCCAATGTTTGACTTCAAGATTCACTTGTTTGAGCATGGACATGGCTTGACATTGTCGATCGTGTTAGAGCTCTCGACCTCGAGGGTGATCGTCTTCCCCGTTAGGGTTTTAACGAATATATGCATCCCCCCGCGGAGGCGTAGAACCAGGTGCAGAGTCGATTCCTTCTGAATATTGTAATCGGCAATGGAGACCTCCATTTGCAGATCTCGACTACGTTGATCATCGGAGTTTAGGAAGCTGATGGTTTTGGGGGAAAGAGTTGAGCCATTACTCCTTCGTTCTCTGTTTCCATTTGCAGATCTCTCTTTCCATTACTCCGTTTCTCCTTTTCTACTCATTTCAATTATACCTTTATACTCCTGTTGTTAATCGTGTATATTTTATATGTTAATAGTGTATTTTTTTTATAATGGAATAATATATTTTTGTCTCATAAATGGTGTACGTTTTATATGTTAATAGTGTATTTTTGTATAATGGAATAGTGTATTTTGTATAATGTAATAATGTATTTTTGTCTCATAAATGGTGTATGTTTTATATGTTAATAGTGTATTTTGTATAATGGAATATTGTATTTTTCTCTCATAAATGGTGTATCCCTACTCTAGTAAATGAAAAGTGCATATGTGTATCTTAAACTGTTTATATTTTTATATTTAACTGTTTCTAATTTTTTTTTTAAATGTTATTAATTTCACACATTATTTATTTATTTATTTATTCTTGCACTTTTATGACAATTAAAATACACCTTTTGGTTATTAATAATTGGGCTTTTATAATCTAGATAAACCGTTCCTAATTTTTTTTTTTAAATGTTATTAATTTCACACATTTTATTATTTAATCTTGCACTTTTATGACTATCAATGATACACATTTTGGTTATTAGTCTTGCACTTTTATAAAAAAAAAAAAGAGGTGATAAAATAAAATAAAATTCAAAATTTGATGTAGTTGGGAATCGAACTAGGTTCGAAAAAAAAAAGGTGATAAAATAAAATTAAATTCAAAATTTGATGTAGTTGGGAATCGAACAAGAGTGCTAAAATATTTATTAGGTTCGAAAAAAAAAAAAAACAGGTTATAAAATAAAATAAAATTTAAAATTTAATGTAGTTGGAAATCGAACCCGTGATCTTGTGGTAAAAAACTCAAGGGATGACCACTGGACTATAATAGCTAGTTAGTATATATGTTATTTATCCACATAAGTAGTGCTAAATTGTTTATTATCTAACATGTCAATTGAAACGTAATTTGAAATTGAATGAGTAATTTCTCCAATTTTGAAAGTAAATTAATTTTTTCTTGTTTTGAAACGTCACGTGATTAAAAATAAATTGTATATCTATATTTGTATCTGAACCTTAAACTCCTATATGGCTGCTATATATAGGCTATATATTTTAATCGGCACCGATAAACTGTTACACAAAAAAATTCTGTAGTTCGTGAGCATCTTCTTCCCAGTTGTAAATCAAGGCCGACTGAGAGAGAGAGAGAGAGAGAGAGAGAGGGAGATGAGCGAGAATATGGATCGTCTGCAGCTCACGCTGATGCTTTCCAGCGAACCTCAGCCTGAACCTGCGGCGGAGACGACAAAGACTAGGAATACGGCGGATGTGCTTGGCACATCGGAGGTGAAAAAGGGGAAAATGAAGAAAACGAAGAATGTGTCTCTTGAGAAGCCGAATAGACCGAGGGTATCTCTTGATCTTTGTATGCTTGTGCGATGTGTTGGCGAATTCCTCTTTATTTTACTCTGTTTTGTGATTGTGTGCTAGTATAGCCTCCTCGGAATCCTATGTGCTTTGAATTTGATTTTGAATGGTGTTAGCTGTAGGCACATTGATTTATTTATGTTTCCCCCAAATTTCCCAAACTAGGTTTTTTTTTTGGTAATTAGGGTTTTGTTAAGTTTCATGGTGCAGATGCTTTAGGTATGATGTAGAGGGGATTATATTGATTAGAATGTATCTGATTTTTGTTTTAGGGTCTTCCTTCTTTCCGCACAGCACCCACATTTGCCGTTCAGTGCAAAGAATGCAAAAAATGGAGGGTGATGCCGTCCCAAGAAGAGTATGAAGATATCCGAGAAAGAATAATGGAGGACCCCTTCACTTGCAAAAGGAAAGAGAATGTTTCCTGCAATGACCCTGGTGATCTCGAGCAGGGTACTGGGTTATGGGCTATGGACAAGCCAAATCTCCCGAAATCCCCTGCTGGTTTCAAGAGAAAACTGTCGTTGAGGAATCATATGAATAGGTTGGACTGCCATTACGTGACTCCCAATGGCAAGAAGCTCAGGGCCCCTCCTGAAGTTGCTGCATTCTTGACTCAAGGTGTGCGCAAGGATGTGTCAATGAAAGATTTTGATTTCAGAGCCCCAAAGATTGCACCAAAGATTGCAAAGATCGCAACTCCTTTGTCTGATTAGTGGTAAGAAGGTGTCAAGTGTTTGTGTAGATTTAGGATCAAATGCTGGCTGGGAGAGGATTATTAATACACATGTGAGTGTGGCTGCAGTTCTTAATGTACCCTTTTGCTCATTATTACGCTATCTGTATGTACTCTATCTGTATGTTCAATGTACGGTTAAGTTTATGGCAAGAAGCCAACTTTTTTGTTGCATCATTAGAACTGAAGCCATGATAGCAGAGAATTTAAGTGATTAAGATGCACAGTTGTGCAGATGGAGACCAAAAAAAAGATGTGATATTGAGTTTTCATTTAGATATCGTCTAAGGTTGAAAAATGCATAAGGACTCTGCTACTGGCTTTAGTGCATTACTACACCATAACTAAGTCTTAGCCTCTTAGGATAGATTGTCAAAGGTTGATATAGTTCAACATCTTTAGAAATAAATTTCTGGACCAAACCTGCAAAATATGTCTATTCCTGTTTATATTTATGTCTAGGCATATGCACGAGTACTTAAAATATATTCTTTTTGTCGAGCTTCCACTTGAATATCTTCCTCTTGGCTGTGTTGTCTCCAAGATTACCTTGTAGGTCCCTTGGCAATTTTGCTATTTTTATTTGATCATTACTGTTGAAGAATGTGTTATGATTCTGCCCTTATTATGTTTCCTAGTTTAGTAGTTCTATGTTTAGTACGTAGATTGTTATTCATTCTTTCCTTGTTTAGACTGTACTCTAGGTCTTTCTCCCACTATTGTTAGGGGAGCCTTCTACCTCAATAATATACACAAGTACATGAATTATTTGCTACTTGTATGTTTCTATCTCATTTACAATTACCATTCTTAACAGTAGGGACATGCTTGATTCCATATAGTTTTTTAAGATTGAGATATTTTGATTGGTTTAATTATCTCATGAATATGCCAAAGAGAACAATTTCGTAAAAGGGCTTACATATCTATATATAGGAAGCATTTGATATGTGGTAGAATTCGTGGCACTGGTTTTCTTTCCTTTACTCTTTTGTGGACATCATATGTGATTGTGGATGCTCTTACTTGCCTAGTTCAGTCTGAAGTGAATTTCTTCCTTAAGATGATATTGGCTTTTTCGGTTCTACGTACATTTGATCTCTCTTTTATTTTTCTCAATAAATATCTCTTTTTTCCAAACAAAGCTTTGAATTTAATCAGGATTTAATAAATCAATTTTCAAACAGTATATAGCATCAAGTAAGTCCATCCAAGTTAACTTAAATTCCAAGTAGTATGCAGTTTAATTTGCAATTGAAATAAAAATACACATTTTTTCAGGCTCAGAGCTAGTGTGTGATGCCAGAGAGAGACAAAGAGATTACCCTGTTGTTACATTGCTTGATTGCCAGAAAAGAAAGTTTATTTTGCAGGAAAAATATATGAATAGGCTAGGGATTTTTTTGGCTTACTAAAGGCTAAAAGTTTAGGTGGGTGGCTGAATTTTGTCTAGAGCTATAACTATGTACACACTCTCGTATACCTGTGTATGAAATCCTACTACAAGTTTTCTTGAACATTATAAACTTGGGCTATGGTTAAGACCAATTCACCGGAATGTACACTGCAAATGGACTTTTGGGTATACTGGACGTCCGGACCTATTTGTGAATCTTTTCCTTTAAAAAGGGTAAAAATTAAGCACTCATCTTGTATTGCTTTAACTCAATTGGAAGTTGAGTTTTGGCCTCCATGTTTGTTGTATGTACCATTTGTTGTTTCTGTCTTGTCTTGCTTATTATTTCTTGCAGGTTTTTCCCATTACCATATACTTTTCAATTACATGAGTAGTGCTTTACGTTTTCAATTTTCTTCTCTGGGTGGACTACATCAAAGGTTCGAATTGTGTAAACTCTAGAAGGAACAGGTTCACACTTGAAATATTTATTCCTCTCTCTCTCTCTCTCTCTCTCTCTCTCTCTCTCTCTCTCTCGTTATTACTGGTATTTTCTCAATGTTGGGTGATTGATATTGACTGGACATCAGATGAAGATGCACATTACATATTGTTATCAAAATGTTGATGATTAAACAAGGTTTTAAATGCTGGTATTTGTTCAGAATAAAGTTTACGTATTTCATATTTGGCATACTCCTGAGAATGGTTTCTTCTATATATCTCCAGTTTTTATGTGAATTTATCTGTGGATATTTCAAGTCTCATGTATTGAATCTCTTCCAAAGTGGGAACTGATTTGATCGGAAAATTGAATTTGAAAGTTCCCTTGTGCCTGAATAACAACATTTGTTTTGTTTTCACCTCAAGAAACTCTGCAGCTCTTGTCCCAGGAAACGCGGTGGCATGAAAATTGCAGAGTCCGTGTTTCGTTATCAAATTCTTGTTTCTGTTCAACACTTGATCCTAATCTTGTCTTTTTATTCATTTTGTTAGAATTTATGAAATTATTTGCAATAACTTTTACTTTAGGCATATTTAACAAACCTAAAGTCAGTCTCAGATTTTTCTCTCCAACATAATACAAGTATGTGCGGATACCAAAATTAGGCTAGAAGCAAAAATGACCTAAATGAGAATTATGATTCAGGTTTTTTAAGCATTAAATGTTCTTCAATTGACCAAAATGTCTATTTAACACACAATTTGTTCCAAATATTGTGAGTGCAATTAGGCTAGAAGCAAAAATGACCTAAATGAGAATTATGATTCAGGTTTTTTAAGCATTAAATGTTCTTCAATTGACCAAAATGTCTATTTAACACACAATTTGTTCCAAATATTGTGAGTGCTATACGTTTTTAGTGGGAATACACATTCTATTGAAAATGATTATTCCCAAAAGCTAACGAAATTTCAAATTTGATATTTTGAAATTTAACTCATGTTTAATTTTAATATTTAGAATTTGAATTTTAAAATTTTACTTACAAATATCTACCATTTAATAAGTCATGAGATATATTGTGAGATCAGCATATGAAGGAGATGTACTAGTAGGATGTGTGGATGTTAATTATGTAGCCAATGTTAATACAAAGAAGGTTTTTGATTCACTCTCTAGGAACAACAATCTCTTGGATTGATGATCGGAGATGTACTAGTAGGATGTGTGGATGTTTATTATGTAGCCAATGTTAATACAAAGAAGGTTTTTGATTCACTCTCTAGGAACAACAATCTCTTGGATGTCTATCATCAAGCTGTAGTTGCATTATGAACCACTAATCAAACTATTAGAGTATATTGAAGCAGTCAAAGAGAGCATATGACTTAGAGGAATCTTATAGGAGTTTAACTTACCTCAAAACACTATTATTGTGCATTGTAATAATCAAAGCAACATTTAATCTTATTGGAAAACTAAAAAACTGATACAGTACTTAATAAAATATTAACGGTCCTTTATACTCCCTCCGTCCCACTATAAGTTTTTCACTTTTCTTTTTTGGATGTCCCACAATAAGTTTTTCATTTCATCTTTGGTAAAATATTTTCTCTCTCCCAATCATATCACTTATACTTTATCTATTATTTTATTATATTTCATCTCATACTAATCTATTATTTTCTCTCTCACCATCACATCAATTGTACTACATCTATTATTATGTCATATTCCTTAATCAAAACAACCAAAAGAAATTGAAAGTTTATTCCGGAACTGAGGGAGTACATATTATAATAAAAAAAAATGAAAAAATGTTTGAGGAGAATAAAAAGTGCAATACAATAATAATATTATTATTGAAAAAATTTATATTACTAATAATGGTAACCGAAAAAAGTGCAATACAATATTATTAATTTTTTTTTGGGATTATATTTTTTTAGTCCATTAAGTTACCACAATTTTGAATTTAGTCCATCAGATTTCCACTTTTTGAATTTAGTCCATTAAGTTTCGATTTATTTTGATTTTGATCCATATATCTGCTACAACTGGTTTAACAGGTCATTTTTTAAAACACACCCAAAATGTTAAACACACCACACTAAAATTTAAAAATAATTTTTTATTACTATACACACCCCCCAACTATTTCTTATTTAATAAATTATCAAAAATAATTAAATTAAAAAAAATAAGAATTCAAATTAATATGAAAAATATAAATAAAACCTATAAAAATCGCCTAAATCTTTAAAAATTAAACAAAGCTAAAATAATTAATTTAATTAGTTTTAAAGATTTAGTTTTCTACCATTTTTAAATTTTATTTAGCCTTATTTTTTACATTTTTTATAGAAGTTCGAACGCAAATAAAAAATTAATAAAGTGATAGAGTTTTAAATTTTTTTATTTTATTTATCTTTTAAATATTTCTTTTATATTACATGAACCTACTAACCCCCTAAATTTTATATACACTCCAAACGTTAAACGCAAAAATTCAAAAATCAAATATAGTTAAATAAAATCATAAACATATTTAATAAATTGTCAAAAATAATTAAATTAAAATAAAGTAAGAATTCAAATTAATATAAAAAATATAAATAAAACCTTTAAAAAATCACTAAAATCTTCAAAAATTAAACAAAGCTAAAAACATGAATTAATTAAATTAAAAAAAAATCTTTAAAAGTATTAAAAAATCAACTAAAATTTTAAAACTAATTAAATTAATTAATTTTTTAGCTTTATTAAAATTTTGTAGATTTATGTATTTTTATAGGTTTTATTTATATTTTTCATATTAATTTGAAATCTTACTTTTTTAATTAAATTATTTTTGACAATTTATTAAATATGTTTATGATTTTATTTAACTATATTAGATTTTATTTAACTATATTAGATGTTTGACAATTTATAAAATGTATGGGGTGTTAGTAGGTTCATGTAATATAAAAGAAATATTTAATTTTTTTTTTTTTAAAACTCAATTGTTTTATTAATGTTTTATTTACATTCTAAGTTGTATAAAAAATGTCGAAAATAAGGCTAAATAAAATTTTAAAATAGTAAAAAATCAACTAAATTTTCAAAACTATTTAAATTAATTAATTTCTTTTAGCTTTATTTAAGTTTTGAAGATTTGGACGATTTTTTATAGGTTTTATTTATATTTTTCATATTAATTTGAATTCTTATTTTTTTTAATTTAATTATTTTTGACAATTTATTAAATAGAAAATAGTTGGGGGTGTGTATAGTAATAAAAAATAAATTTTAAATTAAGTGTGGTGTGTTTAATATTTGGGATGTATATATCATTTTATGGGGTGTGTTTTAAAAAATGACCTGTGAAACCTGCTATAGCAGGTTTCAGGACCAAAATCAAAATAAATCGAAACTTAATGGACAAAATTCAAAAAGTGGTAACCTGATGGACTAAATTCAAAATTGTGGTAACTTAATGGACTAAAAAAATATAATCCCTTTTTTTTTTTTTTGAAAAGTGCAATATAACTTTTTTTTTTTGAGTTGGTCTCCTGTGCACAGTGTGCATGTGCACACTAATGCACAAGTCAACTCTCTATATATTAATAAAGGTGAATACATATAATTAAGTAATTGATGTCCGAGTGGTTATAGACACCCTTAGTAAGCATGAGGTCACATGTTCAAATCTTTTTTTTTTTTTTTACTTTCAATAATAATAGTTACAGTACCACTTTTTAGTCACAAAATTTCCACTTTTCAATAATAATAGTTACAACTTTTCAATCACAAATTTTTTTTTTTACTTTCAATAATAATAGTTTCCACTTTTCAATAATAATAGTTACCACTTTTCAATAATAATAGTTACCACTCTTAGTCAGAAAATTTCCACTTTTCAATAATAAGAGTTACCACTTTTCAGTCACAAAATTTCAACTTTTCACTAATAATAGTTACCACTTTTCATTAACAAAATTTCCACTTTTCACTAATAATAGTTACAACGTTTCACTAACAAAATTTCCACTTTTCAATAATAATATGTTGGGAATAAAATATGTTTTGATCTAATACCAAAACCCCCTGAGACATGCCTAAGTCAAGATAAATATGTTCTAGAAATGTTAGAACATATAGATTATAGGCTAGATGAGAAGCTGAAATGTTAGGCAGCTCTTAGACAATTAGATGCACAATTTGAGGGGGAACCTACTTTTAAGATGATCAAGATCAAGTCCCCTCAAGGCTCAAAATTCTGGAACAATTATTTAAGAACAAGGACACTCTATGGAAAACCAAAAGCTCTGATCAGGAGAGTTGTCCAAAGAAGCTGTCCATATGCAAGAACAAGCTTACCTAGCTCAAAAGGACAAGGCTACTCAAAAGCTTTTGATCAGGAGAGTTGTCCAGAGAAGCCAACTCTATGTGTAAAATGCTCTGATGCTAAAAGACCAAATATGCTGATCAGAAGAGTTGTCCAGAAGAGTTGTCTCAGCAAGATTAAATCAGAACAGATACTCTTAAGGTTGAAGGTCAACTATACTGAAGAATTAAGGACAACCATACCCTAAAGAAATGCAATATGCCAAGATCATCTTGGAGTGAAATAAAGGGAAAGAGCCAAGTCATCTGAAGAAGAGCAAGCCAACCTTGCTGAAAAGCAAAACTGCTGATAGTGATAAGAAGAGTTGTCCAGATGATAAGGAATGTTGTCCTATCATTGGATCAACCTTCAGAAACCATGTCCAAGTTCTAACAAGAAGTCAAACATTGGGAAAAGTGTTGCAGAATGAAGACAAAGTCTTACAAGCCGTTTATTACCCAAATGAGGACATGTCACTATCAAGAATCTGTCTTCCAGTTTGAAGAATTCAAGGAAGACATTTATAGCAATTTGGGGCTGCCTCTCCAACGGGCAAATCCTCCATTTTGTCTATAAATACAGAAGTGTGAAGACCATTTGAAAGCATCCAACTAACCTCAACAGAATCAACCTACTCAAGCATTCTGAAGCTCATAGAACATTCAAGCTTTCAAAAGACTATCTTAGTCTTCAAACACTTCTTCTAAGCTAAACTCATTGTATATTCATACACAAGCTTAGAGAGATATCATATCCTTATACACTGATCTCCATTGTAAAGGATATCTCATTAGTTGGAACCATACTTCAATCCTTATTCCTTTCAAGAGAGAAAGTAAGAAGGTTGTAGTAGTAGAAGTGGTAGGAGCTGACTGTTGAGAGAAGAACAGTTCAGTTCTGAGTTGAGAAGAGGGTACTAGGACTCTAGACATCCTAGGGATCAATTCACCAAGGAGTGGTGTTCTTGATCAAGTGCACCTTGGCACTATAAAACAAGTTAATTCCAAGAGTGAAGGAATTATCCTGTTAAATCAGGGAAAGTGGATGTAGGAGCTTGAGTCTCTGAACCACTATAAACTCTTGTGTTGATTTACTTTACAAGTACTTACATTCATTCAACACTGCATACAAAACTGATCTTTCAAAGACACATATTCAAAGACTGTGCAAAACTGATTTGGACAAGTTCCCTGAAGCTTAACTGGACTGTTTTGGATTGGGAAAGTGATTTCAGAAATTAAAGGAGTCTAAACTTAAAGGGCCAACCACTATTCCGCACATATAACTCCCCTAGATAGTTATTCAACTAAGTACTCAATAGTACTTAGTAGTCTGATTATCTTAGAAGAGTTAATCTTCTTCAGCAGAGTTGTCCAAGACAACCTTGCTGAACTCTGGTTTGATCAAAGTAGGAAAGAATTGCATACAAGTGTATTCCCCCCCCCCCCATACACTTGTTATATACTCCTTTCAGGACCAACAAGTGGTATCAGAGCAGGGGTTCAAAGACCACTGCTTCTGAAAATCCATCTTGATTTTCAAAACTCTCATATTTGTGTGGTCACTGAACTGATCTTTATCTGAAATCTATTACTTGTTGACTAACTGATTATTCTTGAGAAATGGCCAACAACAATGCTGTTCCTCCACCTGCTGTTCAAGGATTAGACAACATGGCCACAAATCCAGTCAACCACATTTCTCATCACAAATTGCCCATGTTTTCAATAGACAATTATGATTTCTGGAAAATTAGAATGAGGGCTCATCTTGCATCTCTTCACACTGATATGCTCAGAGTAATCACAAGAGGACCTTTTGTGTTTACTCAAACTAACCCCAGATTAACAGATGAGCAAAGAGCAGATATAAGGGAACTGATTCCCAAAGATGAAGATGACTTCACTGCTGATGAAAAAAGGAAAGATAATCTGAATTATCTTGCCATGAACACCCTCTATCAAACAATTCCAGATGCAGTTATGGGTAGAGTCTACCACTGCATCACAGCCAAAGAAATTTGGGATACCCTTGCTGAAATGTGTGAAGGCACTGAAAGGATCAAGGAAAACAAGCTCCAAGTTGCTGTGCAAAAGTTTGAACAGTTTGCAATGGAGTCTGAGGAGTCCATTGATAAGTTTGCTGGTAGATTCACTGATGTGATGAATGAAATCAACTCATTGGGCAAGGTCTACACCAAGAGAGAAGTGGGGTTGAAGATCTTGAGAAGTCTCACTCAAAAGTGGGATGTCTATGATGTGATGATGCAGAATACCAAAGATCTCTCCACCATGCCCATGCAACAAATATTCTCAGAACTCAAAGCCTATGAGTTTGACCTCAATAGAAGAAAACATGTTGAGGAACCTTCAAATCCTACTAAGGGAGTGGCATTCAAAGCCAAAGTTGCTGAACCAGAAATGCAACCCACTCCCAGATCATCAAAGACAGTATCTAAGGATGAAATGAAGGAAGAACTAGCCTTGATGGCCAGAAGGTTTGACAAGCTCAACACAAGGTTTGGTAGATATAAGAAATTCTACCAAGACAACAAATTCAGGAGAAGATACAACTCCCCTGAAGTTCAGACTGAGGACAAAAAGCCTGAAGAGAAAAGATCAGAGGACAAGTCCTCTGATAGGAGAAGATCCAGTAGAGCTGATCCTTCTTCATCTAAGAAAAGAGAAGAATCCAAGAAGGATGATGATGAAGACCTGTGCTACAATTGCAAAAAGAAAGGGCATTTCCAGTATGATTGCCCTGAATTTAGCTCTAAAGAAAGAAGAGAGAGACAAGCTAAAAGAGACAGAAAGTTCACCAATAGAAAGGCCATGATGGCTGGTGAAGAATCTGATAGTGCTGAGAGCTTCAACTCTTCTGATGGACTATTCTCCAACAGTGAAGATGATGATGATGTTTGCAACATGGCCCTTGAGGATGATGAGGTATCCTCTACTTCTAGTTCACCATCATTCATCTCACAAAACACTAGTGAGGTTAACCTGAAACTTTCCTTAGGAAAGTTAATGGAAGATTTCACTAGATTACAAGAATTTCATGACAATTGTGTGAGAGAAAATGAAAGATTGGCTACTGAACTAACCAAGAACTCTGAGGTAGCTGTTGATGTCAAGACTACTAAGTTGTATCAACAAGTCTTGAGAGAGCTTGAGGAAGCAAATCTCAGGATAGTTGACCAACAAAAAGAGATTGATAATCAACTACTTTATCAGAAAAGAAAAGATTTTGAACTAAAAATTCTGAATGCCAAATTTGAAAACCTCTCACATGAATATGATATTCTTAAATCAAGTGAAGAGAGCCTGAAATTAAAGATGTCTGCCTTGAACAAATCTTCTAGAGCAATAGAGGAAATTCAAAGTTATCAAAGACCTATGGCTCAAAGAAGTGGATTGGGTTTTGATCCATTTGAATCTTCACCTTGTCTTAGTGTTGCTTCTACAAGTAACAATAAGAAAATCTTTGTTAAATCAGTGGCACAACAAGCTGAAAATGAAATAATTCAGCCACTGAACAAAGGAAAGGGCAAATTGAATGAAATGCCTACTCAAGTGCTTCAGAAGACTAGACCCAAACCTTTGGAAAAGGTCAAGACTCCTGAACACAAGAGGAATATTGGTCAGCAGAGTAGACCCAATGGAAGGGCAACTCTCCTGAACAATGTTCAGAGGAGTTATCCAAGGTATAATCAGCCTAGGCCAACTCATCTGAGAAAGCCTCAGCTGAATAGACCTAAGAAAAACTACCCTCTAAGGCAGAATAAAATGAGACAACCAAAACCCTTCATGCCAAAGGGTAATGGTCATAAAAATGCCTTTCCTCAAAGATTTCATCAAGCTGCACAAAGAACTCATAAGTTCAGGAGAGTGGACAACTCCTCTGAAACTTATAGAGTGAACACTTTCACACACACTTTCCCAAAGGCATTTAAAGGAAAGACAGTGTATGTTGATACACAAGGAAATCAACTTAGCCACCTTGAATCAATCAGGGTTATTAGGCAAGTTTGGGTTCCCAAAGGTACAGCTAACCTCTCAGGACCCAAAACTCAAAGGGTACCTAAACCTATCTAATTGCAGGTACCATTGGGCCACAAAAAGAGGAGCATGAACAAAAATACAGCATGGTACCTTGACAGTGGATGCTCAAGGCACATGACTGGAAACAAGGAACTCCTCACTGAATTCATTGAAAAGGAAGGCCCAAATGTTACCTTTGGAGTCAGCTCACAAGCAACTACAAAAGGTTATGGTACTGTAATACCCGATATTTTATTTTTACTTTAGTCTAAATTTACTTTCATTTTAAATTTTATTTATTCAAGTCTTAGCTCTATTTTTACCCCCAAATCTTTCCCAATTTAGAACCCAAAATCTCAGTCAATTGAATATTAAGTTGGTCCTTAATCACAATCAACCCGGAGGCCAAATATTCCGCCAAAACCCAAAATTTTCTCTATCAATTATCATAGTAAGTCAACCTTTGGAGAGAAGCATGGAGACGTTATATTCATAACCAAAATTTCAGGAACAGATTTTCTTCTTTTAGAACCCAAAACAGATATTGATCTCACTTCTTCCTCACAAAGAAAATTTTAATCACTCCCTAGCACCTTCAAGCAAATTCGTGTTGCAGGAATTCTTTACTTCTAAGACTATTGTTCTTCTCACTATTTTGGCACAAAGGTCACAACAATCACGGAGGCTAGTTTGATTCGAGGTTTCTGCGTTACGCATTCGCATTGAATATATAAGGTGGGGGTTTTTATCTAATTCGTTTGTCATTATTAAATATGATATGTATTTACATTGATATTCATGTGAAAGATGTACAAGGACAGGTCATTTGACCTTTATAAACGAGGATAGGTCATTTGACCTTTATAAACGAGGATAGGTCATTTGACCTTTATAAACGAGGATAGGTCTTCTGACCTTTATAAACGAGGATATGCCAATTGATATTTACGAACAAAGTGATGATATTGAATTGTTATGGAGTTATACATGTTGTTGATTTAATTACTTATTGTATTTATTTTTGACAAACTTGTCCCCACTGAGCTGTGGTTGCTCACCCCTTATTTTTAACATTTCAGGTTAAGGAGTTGGCGGCGGGATGAGGCGATGGATGTAGTTAATTAACAATTTTTTTCGAACTAGTTTATTTTAATTTTCAGCAATCCAATTGTTAAGTCTTTTTATAAGATAATTAAATGTGCATGATTGACATTCTTTTTTTTTTTTTTTATCTAAACACAATTTATATTTTTTTCTTGAATCTTCTGCAATTAATATTTTAAGTAATTTTTGTTGAGTAAATTGGCAAATAAAAATCTCATATCGCATTCCCTTTTTGCTATATTGATAGTTTTATTGTTAAAATTCACTTTTATGAAAAATGGGGCGTGACAGAGTGGTATCAGAGCAGGTCTATGTTTCTGTAGACTTGTAAAAAAAAAAATTATTTCCTTTTTAGTTAAGAGAATATTTTTTCAAATAAAATTAAATCATGTATTATTGTGTATAGTTTACGACATTCACCATCGCCCACCGCCACCACTCCAATAAGGTAAGATATGAGATTTTGTTTGATATAATATATATTTATCATGGAAAATAAGTGGTTTATTGTACCAGGAACAAAATTTCCTAAAGATTTATGGAAGACCATAATAAATTCTTTTATTATAATAATGACTGGCAGAGACATATAAAATGGCGCCGCGTCGACAACCAAATCGAGATCAAGCAAGGGGAAATCAAGATCAGGACAACGATGAAGATGTTCCATTAGCAGAGATGTTGCGGGCACAAAATGCCGCCAATCAGAATCGAACCATTAACAATGAAGCTCAGAATTTTCAGAACAATGTTAGCATCGTGGAGCAGTTCCGCCGCTATAAACCACCCACTTTCAATGGACGCGATGGACCCACTGCCGTTGAGGAGTGGTTTCGAGCCCTCGAACGCATCTTTCGCCTCCTCAGATGCACATCTCACCAGCGTGTGACTTGCGCTGAGTTTCAACTAGTGGAGGATGCAGACCATTGGTGGGAAGGCTATTGGAGATCGAGAACGGAGGATGAACGTGATGGGGTGTCATGGGATAAATTTAAGGAGATAGTTATGGAAAGGTTTTTCCCTGACACCTATCGGGAACGGTTGGAGTCCGAATTTTTTGAATTTCAACAAGGGGACTTAAGTGTGGAGGAGTACGAGAGAGAGTTTTGTCAGTTGGCCCGCTTCGCCCCACACATGGTAGATACCGAACGAAAGAAAGCTCAAAAATTTAAGAAAGGATTGCGTTCTGAAGTACGTAGTATCCTTGCAAGCCACGGGGACATGCCTTTCAGTGACTTGGTGAGAAGAGCGGGAGAAATCGAGGCAAGTCAACAGCCTAAGAGAACCAAGTTAAGGCCAACTGAAAACATGGGAAAAAGAAAACGAGAAGATGAAAACCAAAACGACAACCAATATAAGGAGGAAAGATTTCGGAGTACCACTGCACCAGACGAATTTGATAATACTATGAATGCAAATGCTCAACCTACCATGCCGCTTTGTGCAAACTGCGGCAAGAGTCACAAGGGAGAATGTCTACTTGGACAAGGGAGGTGTTACAAATGTCGTGAACCGGGACACACAACACACAATTGCCCCAAACTAAACCACGGATCGGGATCAAAGGCAAACACTTCAGGAGGGAAAGCACGAGTTTACTCTTTAATTCGTCAAAACAAAGAACACAAACACACATCATTCCCAGGTACAAAAAAATAAATAAATTTTTAAGACGTACTTGGATGTTTTACAAGCTTGATTCTAATACTCATTTAATTGAAGTGTAATTTCGAGGACGAAATTTTAGTTAAGTGGGGTAGGATGTAATACCCGATATTTTATTTTTACTTTAGTCTAAATTTACTTTCATTTTAAATTTTATTTATTCAAGTCTTAGCTCTATTTTTACCCCCAAATCTTTCCCAATTTAGAACCCAAAATCTCAGTCAATTGAATATTAAGTTGGTCCTTAATCACAATCAACCCGGAGGCCAAATATTCCGCCAAAACCCAAAATTTTCTCTATCAATTATCATAGTAAGTCAACCTTTGGAGAGAAGCATGGAGACGTTATATTCATAACCAAAATTTCAGGAACATATTTTCTTCTTTTAGAACCCAAAACAGATATTGATCTCACTTCTTCCTCACAAAGAAAATGTTAATCACTCCCTAGCACCTTCAAGCAAATTCGTGTTGCAGGAATTCTTTACTTCTAAGACTATTGTTCTTCTCACTATTTTGGCACAAAGGTCACAACAATCACGGAGGCTAGTTTGATTCGAGGTTTCTGCGTTACGCATTCGCATTGAATATATAAGGTGGGGGTTTCTATCTAATTCGTTTGTCATTATTAAATATGATATGTATTTACATTGATATTCATGTGAAAGATGTACAAGGACAGGTCATTTGACCTTTATAAACGAGGATAGGTCATTTGACCTTTATAAACGAGGATAGGTCATTTGACCTTTATAAACGAGGATAGGTCTTCTGACCTTTATAAACGAGGATATGCCAATTGATATTTACGAACAAAGTGATGATATTGAATTGTTATGGAGTTATACATGTTGTTGATTTAATTACTTATTGTATTTATTTTTGACAAACTTGTCCCCACTGAGTTGTGGTTGCTCACCCCTTATTTTTAACATTTCAGGTTAAGGAGTTGGCGGCGGGATGAGGCGATGGATGTAGTTAATTAACAATTTTTTTCGAACTAGTTTATTTTAATTTTCAGCAATCCAATTGTTAAGTCTTTTTATAAGATAATTAAATGTGCATGATTGACATTCTTTTTTTTTTTTTATCTAAACACAATTTATATTTTTTTCTTGAATCTTCTGCAATTAATATTTTAAGTAATTTTTGTTGAGTAAATTGGCAAATAAAAATCTCATATCGCATTCCCTTTTTGCTATATTGATAGTTTTATTGTTAAAATTCACTTTTATGAAAAATGGGGCGTGACAGGTACTTTGATGATTGGTAACATCAAAGTATCCAATGTATCTTATGTGGCTGGTCTCAAATATAATCTCCTAAGTATCAGTCAATTCTGTGATAAAAACTTCAAGGTTGAGTTTTCAAGTGGAAAATGCTTAATCAAAGATAAGACTCAACAAATTCTATTGACTGGAACTAGGAAAGGAAATGTGTATTTTGCAGACTGGGACAAGTCTACTGATGCTGCATGTTTTATTGCTAAAAGTTCTAGTGAACAAAGTTGGTTATGGCACAAAAGGCTAAACCACCTGAACTTCAAATCCATGAATAAACTTGCTAGAAATGCATTAGTTAAAGGACTACCTAATGAGGTTTTCATTAAAGAACATGTGTGCAAACCATGTCAAGAAGGAAAACAGATTAAAGCCTCATTCAAAGGAAAACCGGTCATCTCCACTGAAAGGGTACTTGAACTTCTACATATGGATCTGTTTGGACCAATTACCCCTACAAGCATAAATGGTAGAAAATACACATTGGTGGTAGTAGATGACTTCTCTAGGTTCACATGGGTAGTATTTCTCCTTAATAAGAAGGAAACACAAGTCAAACTCCCTGAACTTCTTAAGAGATTGTCAAATGAGAAAAGCCTTAGCATTATCAAGATAAGATCTGATAAAGGCACTGAGTTCATTAATTCTTACATCAATGAGTATTGCTCATCTAATGGGATAGCTCATGAAACCTCAGCAGCTAGAACACCTCAGCAAAATGGAGTTGCAGAAAGAAGGAATAGAACCCTGAAAGAAGCTGCTAGAACTTTAATTGTTGATTCAAATTTACCTAAGAGGTTTTGGGCTGAAGCTATACATATTGCATGCCATACTCAAAATAGATGTTTGATCACTAAGGGGCAAGGCAAAACCCCTTATGAACTCTGGAAAGGAAGAATGCCTAAAGTGTCATACTTTCATATATTTGGTTGCAAATGTTTCATTCACAATAATGGGAAAGAACAGTTGAAAACCTTTGACAGCAAAGCTGATGAGGGAGTATTCCTTGGATACTCTCAAATCAGTAGAGCCTTCAGAGTCTACAACAAGAAAACCCTTATAGTGGAAGAAACACCTCATGTTGTGTTTGATGAGTCTATCTTTGAGGTCAGGAATGATCATTTGGAACCTGAAGAAATCACACAGAGGACAACCAGACTAAGCCTTAAAGACAAAGACACTGAATTCATAGATGTTGTCCAAGCCAATCTGCCTGAAGAACCCACATTGGACAACAATCCTGAAGGCAACCTTCCTGAGACAAACTCTACAGATGGAAATGGTGAACTGAATGAACCAATCCCAGTTCACATCCAGGTAACAACTACCAATGAAGAAGCAGTTCCTGCTGAGGTAGTTAATGGGTCAAATAATCAAGGGGGAACTCAAAATGTTGAAAATACCAATGTCCCTGACATTGAGGACAACACCCCTGATTATGATCCTGAATTAGATCCTGCATTCAATTATCCTGAATTCTATGATCAAATTGACTCAACTTCAGTAGAGGACAACTCTACTGAAGAGATCAGAAAAAGAAGGACCTGGTTGTCAGACCATCCTACTGATCTAATACTTGGTGACCCAAGTATTGGAGTCAAAACAAGAAGATTCCATGGTGAAAGTGCTCTTTTCTGTTGTTTCTTGTCAGAGCAAGAACCAAGTAATATTGAGGAAGCACTTCAAGATGCCAATTGGATCACAGCCATGCAGGAAGAACTCAACCAATTCACCAGAAATGAAGTATGGGAGCTGGTGGATAGGCCTTCACATCAAGATGTTATTGGAACAAAGTGGGTGTTCAAGAACAAGAAAAATGAAAATGATGTGATTGTCAGAAACAAAGCAAGACTTGTGGCAAAAGGGTATTGCCAACATGAAGGCATTGACTATGATGAGACATTTGCACCTGTGGTAAGGCTAGAAGCAATAAGGCTCTTTCTAGCCTATGCAGCCCACAAGAGGTTCAAAGTATACCAAATGGATGTCAAGAGTGCCTTTCTGAATGGAGTCTTGAAAGAAGAAGTCTATGTGGAGCAACCACCAGGTTTTGAAGTTGGAAACCAAGTTTACAGACTCAAGAAAGCTCTATATGGACTCAAACAAGCCCCTAGGGCTTGGTATGATACACTGTCACAATTCCTCTTGGATCATGGATTCACCAAGGGAACTGTGGACAGAACTCTCTTCAGAATCTCTGAAGGAGAGGACATCTTGCTTGTCCAAATTTATGTAGATGACATAATTTTTGGATCCCCTAATGAGAAGCTGTGTGAGAAATTCTCCAAGCTCATGCAAAGCAAGTTTGAGATGTCCATGATGGGGTTGATGAACTTCTTTTTGGGTCTACAAGTCAAGCAATCTAAAGAAGGAATCTTCATCAACCAAGCTAAGTACACCAGAGAAATGATCAAGAAGTTTGGGTGTACAACTAGCAAGCCAGTAAGGATCCCTATGAACACAAATTGGAAGATGGATCCTGATGAGAGTGGTATTCCAACCAACTCTACTGAGTATAGAGGAATAATTGGTTCACTCCTCTATCTCACTGCCAGCAGACCTGATATCACCTTTGCAGTAGGTGTTTGTGCAAGGTTTCAAGCAAATCCTAAGAAAAGCCACCTTGAGGCTGCAAAGAGGATCTTGAGGTACCTCAAAGGCACTGAGAATCTAGGCCTTTGGTACCCTGCTGATGACAACATTGAGCTAACTGGCTACTCAGATGCTGACTATGGAGGTTGTAGAATTGACAGAAAGTCCACTTCAGGGACTTGTCAATTCTTGGGCAACAAACTTATATCTTGGTTCTCCAAGAAGCAGAACACAGTGGCTACTTCCACCACTGAAGCTGAATATGTTGCTGCTGGAAGTTGTTGTGCTCAAATCCTTTGGCTAAGACAACAACTCAGAGACTACAAAGTCAACTCTACTGAAGTGCCAATTTTTTGTGATAACAATAGTGCCATTGCTATATCACAAAATCCTATCTTGCACACAAGATGCAAACATGTGGACATCAAGCATCACTTCATTAGAGATCATGTGGAGAAGAAGGATATCAAGTTGGTGAAAATTCACACAGACCATCAAAAAGCTGATATACTAACTAAGCCACTTGCAGAGGCAAGGTTCCTGGAATTATCAGCAGAGTTGGGACTTCTTGATCCAGGGAAGTTGAAAAATGAGTCCAAAGAAGTTCATTGATTGAGGGGGAAATGAACTCAAACTTCAGCAGACTTGGTCAAGTTTACTGAAAATCAGAAATATGACCTTACCTCTTCAGGACACTTGTCCATTGACATTCAGAACCTTTGTCCACATCTCTTCAGGACACTTGTCCAAGTGGGGTCAGATAAGTTGTCCCAGCTATCAAACCAAATCTTGGTATGATAAGCACCTATTTTTGGTGATTAATACCTACTTCGAAATCTGTCCCATTGAAATACAGTTTTCACCTTTCTGGGATTTAATTTGTCTCCCACCCAAAAGGTCACTTTCCATGCATTAAATGCCAAGATTTAACTCTTGTTTGCATTAAACTTTTTGGGACATGATCTATCTCGAAAAACCCCCAGCCTTAAACAAACATTAAAAACCACCCACGTTTTGAATAAAACAGTTATTTCACTGTTACATTGGTTTTTGACCATTGGATCAAAAATGGACAACTCCCCTGAAATCAATCCTAGCCGTCCATTTTGGATTTCCATTTTTGCTCACCTTTGAATTGTTTCAAGACCTTACCAACTCATTGACAAACATTCTTTTTAGAATATTCACAAGTCTTAAGATCCCCACAAACACTTCTTCCCCAAGTATTCAAAACCCTAACTCAAATTTTCTTCAAACTCTCTCAAAGCTCTCTCTGCAAATTTCAATGGCCCCCAAAGTTAGACCTGAGATGCTTGTTGATTTCTCTAACAAGGATCTAGACCTGGATTTTGGCTACTTAAGCAACAAACATAATCTTCATTTTGAGCCAATAGTATCCTTTGAGAATGAGGATCCTGAAATCACACCAACCTTGAGATGGTTGAGGAGAGCTGGACTTCAAAAGTTCTTGGAAGAAAGACCAAGCTCTTGCTTGGAGAGCTACATGGCAGAATTCTTTGCCTTCCTCAAGTGGAGAGGCAAACCTGAAGATGGTGAAGTATCAACCAGATTATCTTACACAACAGAAGGAGAGGAAGAAGAGAGATTCCACAGAGTAAAATTCTCCTCAGAGGATCTGGAAGGAGCTTTTGGACTGCCTTATGAGGGAAGGAATCCAGAATCTTATGGTACTGGTCATGAAGATGAGATAGCCCAAGAATGGCTATTAGTTCCAGGCTCCATCTCTTCAACACAGAACAAGAAGACTCTCAAGCCAGAATTTCTCAATCTTTTTGAGGTAGTTGCTAAGAGTCTCTTAAGCAACACTGGAAGCTTGGAGCAGGTCAGTCATCCAAGAATCAGAATCATGGCTGCCATTATTGATGCCAGTGATAAGGGCATTAAGTTTGATTGGAGGACCTTCATCATGTCTGAGATGATGAAGGAGAAGGCAAAATTCAAGGTGAAAACCCACAATAAGGTGGTGCTAGAAGGGAAAATCAAGTATTGCACCAGGGCAATCTTGTTGATTGAGAGGTTTTCCCACTATTCTCAAATGCAGACCTTTGCAAAGCCCCTCCCAGCCCAGAAGATCTTGTTCAGAAAGCTGAGCAAGAAAACTGAACAGAGAAGGATGCTCATGGCCAAACCTGCTGAAGAACAGGAGGAAGAGAAGCCTAAGATGAAAAAGAGAACAAAGGCCAGGGCTGTCAAAACAAGAAAGATGTCTCAATTGTCTTCAATAGAAGCCTCAGGAGCATCAGCTGAAGTTGATGCAGTGGCAGAAGAGGGAGTGAGTGTGCCTTCTGACCACTCAGAAGAGTTGAGGAGGAAGTACAATGAGACTAGGCAAAAGAAGAAGGGTGATAAGAGAATCAGGGAAGTTGTCCCTGAGAAGGAAGGAAGTGGAAGCAGTAGGGCCAGCAAGAGAAGGGCCAAACCTACTGAGAAGGTGTTGGAGCTTCAAGAAGAAATGACTCTTCAATTGGCTCTAAGGGAGAGCAGACCTGAAAGCAGGACCAAATCCATGTCAAGGACTAATTCATCTGGTTCTGGAACTCCAGAATCCAAAGTCCCTGAAGGTCAACCTATAGAGGCCAACCTCCCTGAAACTCAGAACCTTGAACCCAACTCCCCTGAAACCCATGTCACCCCTTCCAACCAACCCATTACCCCTGTAAATCTCACTAAGAGATATTCTCCAGAAGGGAATGTGCAAAGAAGTGGCATTGATGTGCTTGCAGATTTAGCAGTAGATGAGACAAGACTCCTGTCTCCCCTTGACTCATCCATGCTCAATTATTCAAAGCTTTTAGAACATGCACTCAATGAGCCAACTCCCCTGAGCAAAGCCCCTTCAGATTCATTGCTCTCTAAAGCAACTGAAGTACCTTCAATTGAGCCTAATCCTTCTGAAGCCAACCCCCCTGAACTTAACTTGCCTGAAGCTGCAATTAAGGAAACCACAGCCAACTCCCCTATAGCCCAAAGTTCTCCATCTAGTGAGAATGAGGAGGAGTATACTTATGAAAGTATGCTCAGAGGTGGAGCTAAGGCCACAGTGGACAGTTTGTATCCACAACTTGCTGAATTTCCAAGAATTCAGAAGATATTTCATGATCTAAGGATGCTTGTTGATGTAAAAGACAAATCTATGATGGAGATATCACAAGTCATCCAAGATAAGGGTGCAAACTGGTGGCAAATAGAGGAAAACAGATTGCTAAACTTTGCTGGAGTTTCAAAGACAAGATTTCTCACTGATGAGGAAATTTTTGCAAAGCTGGTAGCTGATAAAATTAAGGAGGAGAAAGAAAGGAAAGCTAAGGGAATCAAACACCCTGACAGTAGCTCCAATGATGATGATTCCCCTGATGATCCCTCAAAACCTTCAAATCCCAACCCTCCTGAAACCCCTCAAGCCAACCTCCCTGAATCCTCTCAACCCAAGTCTTCTATAGCAGACAGACTTTCAAACCCTCCTAAAACCTATCATAGGAAAGGCTCTGTATCTTCAGAGGTGTTGACCAAGGGTGGTAACACAACCAAAGACACATCTCCCAATGAAGGTTCTTCTGAACCCAAGGCACAGCCTAAAGATGTTGAGGTTCCTGTACTAGAGGCTAGTTTGATTAAGGCCTATTCAGTGTCAGAAGAGTTGGACACTGATCAGCCCTTAATCATTCAGGATGACTCAGTGGCTGCTGAGATAAGCACTGTGATCTCCTCACAACTGCCATCTTTGAACCCTGTTGAGGGTAAAGATGCTGCAGGTTTAGGAGAAGGAGTTGAAAAGGAGAGAATAGTTGAAAAATCAGAGGGAGTTGAGGATGAAAGAGAGGTAGTCATCACTAAGATAGTGAGTGTACCACCATATGAGGGTGGAATAAGTGAGGAAGGACAGGTTATTCTTGAAGTCAAATCTGAACTTCAAGAATCCCTTGATGAGAGGAGGCCTGATTCCTTGAGTGAGAACATTATTAAAGAAGGGAGAAAAGAACAAGTTGAAAATGAGAAGAAGACTGCTGATGTATCAGAGTCTTATACAAAAGAAATTGAGGGTGATGAGTGCTTATTTCCTAACTTGTTTGACTTGTTTGATGTTGCAGGTATTTCTCTTGATCAAATTTTTGCAGATGAATTCTTAACAGATGCACCTATCCAAGTAGATTCAGGCTCAGCTCAGGCCTTACTTGGGATGCAATCAGAGAAGTTGGACTCCTTGGCTCATCAAGTCAAATCTGCTCATGCTGAAACCTCAGGAGCATTAAATGAGCAAGGAAGAACTCTAGCATCTGTAGAAATGAGGCTCACTAGCTCTGAAGATGTTATGCTACCAACCCTTGAAGCAAGGATCAGTGGTGTGGAAACAGGTCTCCAAACCATTTCCACTGAAGTTCAGAATGCCAAATCCACCATGGAAGCCATCTCAGAGGAGGTCAAGAAAGAGCAAAAGCTGCTGAGAGACAATCACAATGCTAATGTCAAAGCTCTCAGGCTCACTGTCAAACAAGCTATTGGAAAGAAGACTGCATTGCAAAAGAGAAGAGCTGAAGAGCAAAGGCTAGCTATGGTGAAAGCAGCCTCTGAAAAGTTTTCCCAAGATGTGTTGGCCAACATTGCTGAAGGTGCAGTGGCCAACCTCACTGAGCTTCTGAAAACCCAATTGGATGCATCTCTTAAGGCAACCATGGAGGAGGTTGTCCAACAGAAAATGAAGCCTGTTCTTGCCTTTCTCAGCTTGAGCAGTGACAAGATGCAAAATATACATGATGAGAATGTATATTTATTGGAAGAAATGAAGTCTCTAACCCAAGCCCAGTCCTTATTGGCATCCACTATGAGTGAACTGAAGCCAGAATGTTTTGATGCTGCCAAAAAGGGGGAAAGGGAAAGAGCAAGGGCAAAAGGTGCCCTAGTGATTGGGAGTCCAGTGAAAGGAAAGGACAAAGCCCCTGAAGGAAAGGGAAAAGAGCCAGCAGTGCTGAACTTGGAAGAATTGGATGAAGAGGAGCAGTTAGCATTGGCATTGAAGAACTCAATGGCCTCAGCTCAAGAGGAAAGAGTGAGGCTACAACAAAGACCAGGTGGTGAAGTATCAGGTTTGGACAAGGATGCTGAAGGTGTCCAAACCAGAGGAAAAATCAAAAAGGCCCAAGGAAAGAAGAGACAAGTTGAGAAATTCACTGACTTCCCCAATAGCCTTGATCTTCCACCTGAATTCAGAGTTGTTGATGATGAGCCTACCTCAAAGAAGGCCATAACTGCTGAAATATCCAAAGCTGCTGAAAAGGACAAATCTTCTGAATCTGACAAAAGTACTGAAGGTCCCAAGTCCACTGAAGACATTGAAGAGCTATTTGCTGAAGGATTTGGACCTGAACCCAAAAAGAAGACAACAGTCCTAGCCCATGATCCATCAAAGCTGTTTCATGAAGGGTATGGCAAAGACCCTGAAACACAACAGAAATTGGCCATGATGAGGGCCCAAGAGAAAATGGATCTGATGGAAGAAGCCAACAGAGCAAGAGATGAGAGAAGAGCAAACTTTCAGAAACCAAGAAGGAGGAGAGCAACTTATAGCAAGATGAAGCCTCAACTTCTAATCCCAATGGACACCAAATATCCACACTTGGATAAATGGGTGCCAATTCAACTGAATGATACATGGGAAGAGGCCAAAAGGGAGTTTGTCTATGACTATTATGTCATTGACAGATGGAATGGAGGAGATGCAAACTCTGCCTTCACTGAGTTCATGCTAGAATACTACAGAGAGTTGTATCAACAACTACTTGCAGCTGCTGACATTGCAAGAATTGAACTCAATGCTCCCAAGCCTATCATCTATATGCCTCCAAAGCTTGAAGGATGGATTGACCAAGCAAGGATCCTAAGGGAGTTCACAGAAACTCTGAAGCTGAACAAGATGACCCTTGGACCTAAAGGAACCAACCAGGAAGCCATGACACTCAAGAGGAGAGTATGGGCACAATATGGGATGCTGCCACCTCCTGAGGATGATCTTTGAATGGCTAATTCTTCTGACTGTTTCTGGGTGAAAAATTATCTTATCTGAAGATATTCTTGCTATGTGGTCAAATCTGCTGAAATTGGACAAGCCTGCTGATATGTGCATTGACATGCTGTTAGCCCTAATATGATTTAAAATGATCTGATACAAGGATTGATGCATTCTACTTTGCTATCTGGAATATCTTGTATTAGTTAGCTCTAGGGTTAAAGGTCTGATACCTGAAATAGTCTATTTTGCTCTAATCTTATGTTTAGTATATGTCTTGACTTGTAATGATTCCATGCTCTGATAAGTTATCTTCAACTATCAACATGCTTGTAATGATTTTCTTTATGAATGATAGTTGAACTACTTTTGAATCAAGATACATTATTACAAGTAATCTCTCTATGCCTATCTTGAAACCTACTTGCAACAAAAACAGTGAAAACACTAACACATTATCTTTTCAGGAATATTGACCTTAGTCATGTCTTCTGAAGATACATGTAATAGGTGTAGACAAGTCACTTTTGCTTAGATAGTGTAGGTTTTGGCATCATCAAAAAGGGGGAAATTGTTGGGAATAAAATATGTTTTGATCTAATACTAAAACCCCCTGAGACATGCCTAAGTCAAGATAAATATGTTCTAGAAATGTTAGAACATATAGATTATAGGCTAGATGAGAAGCTGAAATGTTAGGCAGCTCTTAGACAATTAGATGCACAATTTGAGGGGGAACCTACTTTTAAGATGATCAAGATCAAGTCCCCTCAAGGCTCAAAATTCTGGAACAATTATTTAAGAACAAGGACACTCTATGGAAAACCAAAAGCTCTGATCAGGAGAGTTGTCCAAAGAAGCTGTCCATATGCAAGAACAAGCTTACCTAGCTCAAAAGGACAAGGCTACTCAAAAGCTTTTGATCAGGAGAGTTGTCCAGAGAAGCCAACTCTATGTGTAAAATGCTCTGATGCTAAAAGACCAAATATGCTGATCAGAAGAGTTGTCCAGAAGAGTTGTCTCAGCAAGATTAAATCAGAACAGATACTCTTAAGGTTGAAGGTCAACTATACTGAAGAATTAAGGACAACCATACCCTAAAGAAATGCAATATGCCAAGATCATCTTGGAGTGAAATAAAGGGAAAGAGCCAAGTCATCTGAAGAAGAGCAAGTCAACCTTGCTGAAAAGCAAAACTGCTGATAGTGATAAGAAGAGTTGTCCAGATGATAAGGAATGTTGTCCTATCATTGGATCAACCTTCAGAAACCATGTCCAAGTTCTAACAAGAAGTCAAACATTGGGAAAAGTGCTGCAGAATGAAGACAAAGTCTTACAAGCCGTTTATTACCCAAATGAGGACATGTCACTATCAAGAATCTGTCTTCCAGTTTGAAGAATTCAAGGAAGACATTTATAGCAATTTGGGGCTGCCTCTCCAACGGGCAAATCCTCCATTTTGTCTATAAATACAGAAGTGTGAAGACCATTTGAAAGCATCCAACTAACCTCAACAGAATCAACCTACTCAAGCATTCTGAAGCTCATAGAACATTCAAGCTTTCAAAAGACTATCTTAGTCTTCAAACACTTCTTCTAAGCTAAACTCATTGTATATTCATACACAAGCTTAGAGAGATATCCTATCCTTATACACTGATCTCCATTGTAAAGGATATCTCATTAGTTGGAACCTTACTTCAATCCTTATTCCTTTCAAGAGAGAAAGTAAGAAGGTTGTAGTAGTAGAAGTGGTAGGAGCTGACTGTTGAGAGAAGAACAGTTCAGTTCTGAGTTGAGAAGAGTGTACTAGGACTCTAGACATCCTAGGGATCAATTCACCAAGGAGTGGTGTTCTTGATCAAGTGCACCTTGGCACTATAAAACAAGTTAATTCCAAGAGTGAAGGAATTATCCTGTTAAATCAGGGAAAGTGGATGTAGGAGCTTGAGTCTCTGAACCACTATAAACTCTTGTGTTGATTTACTTTACAAGTACTTACATTCATTCAACACTGCACACAAAACTGATCTTTCAATGACACATATTCAAAGACTGTGCAAAACTGATTTGGACAAGTTCCCTGAAGCTTAACTGGACTGTTTTGGATTGGGAAAGTGATTTCAGAAATTAAAGGAGTCTAAACTTAAATGGCCAACCACTATTCCGCACATATAACTCCCCTAGATAGTTATTCAACTAAGTACTCAATAGTACTTAGTAGTCTGATTATCTTAGAAGAGTTAATCTTCTTCAGCAGAGTTGTCCAAGACAACCTTGCTGAACTCTGGTTTGATCAAAGTAGGAAAGAATTGCATACAAGTGTATTCCCCCCCCCCCCATACACTTGTTATATACTCCTTTCAGGACCAACATAATAGTTAACCCTTTTCAATAATAAAGAGATTATTCCCTAATAGAGTCATTTCTATAGAGTTTTAAGCATGTAAAACCTACAACTTTTAAAATTCTTTAATAGGGTCAAATTAGTGTAAAAAAAACTTGAATAACCTTAATATTCATATACACCCTTAATTTATATATTTAAACATTTAATTCGAATTTTAAATTCATAATTAATTGCAGTCCATTAATTCCCCAATCTTAGGGCCTATTCAAAAAGTTCTTGACTTCCCAAAATCCAATCTTGAAATTTCAGAAATCAAAATAAGGAGTTTCTATCAATTTTGTTCAATTTTTCATATCATCATCTGTAAATGGATTCTCCGGTCTTCTCCCGTTTCGAGTTTTTCTTCAACATAAATGGATTTTGAGTTTTTTTTTATCTTTGATTTTGTGTTTTTTATTTGTATTTTGGAATTTTGATTTGCAGCCCTCCGACGAAAACGCCATGGCCGCCGCCCCACTTTGATTCACTCGATTTTGTTACATATCGCCGTCGCCGCCCTAACCTAGCCCTAGTGGCTGCCGCTGTGAAGTCGAAGGAAGCCGATCTGTTCGTGGCCGGACGAGGAAGACGAAGCGGCCGCGACTGTAACAAATTTGTTCTCCGTCGCCGTTCTTCTACCTCCTTCTCCGATCTTCTCCGACCGAAGAAATTTTTCATTCTTTCTCTCACGCGGATCGCTGGAGAAGACGAAGCCTCACCGGAACAACTCTTAACATCCCTAATTTATTTTAAGGTTCAGCCTTTCTGGGCGAGAAAGCTTCATGTCTAGTTTTTTTAGTGAAATGGGGTTACAGCAACATAGTTTTTTTTTTTTTTTTTATGGAAGTTAAATACCCATCCCTTTTTTCCCCTCCCCATGACTCGAACCCAGGACCTAAGGCTTAGGTAGTGGTGCTCTAACCACTTGAGCTATCCCACTTTGTCGTTACAGCAACATAGTTGTTGTCTAGTTTTTTTAGTGAGATGGGTTCATTTGCCTATTTCTGTTTGGTAAGCTTTGCGTGCGTTTAGAGATGAGATTTGTTGTTTTTTGCCGTGTGGTTGTTCCTGTTTTTCTTCTAGAGCGAGAGAAAAGGAGGCGGGGAGAGAAAGGGATTACTGTGGGGTGAAAATGGGTGTGGGGCGGTGTTGGCGCGGTGGCTGGGAGAGGCGGACGGTGGTGAAGATGAGAAGAGGGCGGAGATTGAGGTTGTGGTTGCTAGAGACGAGGAGGTGATGTCGATTAGGAGTTCTAGAAGGCACGTTTTCGAGGATATCGTTGTAAATGAAGAAGAAGCTAGAGTGAGCATTTGTATACCTACTAAAAATGCTCTGTTGCTAATGAGGTATAGATCTGATCCAATGAAGAAACTTGACATTGAAGAAGAAACTGAATCTGTGGATTTTGAAGAAACAGAGGTCAAAGACGAGATTTCAGTTATTGCCTATGTTTTTTTTATTTTGAGTTTTTTAATTAGTTTGATTTTGTTACTGAATTTTTTAATTAGTTTGATTTTGAATATGTTCTGGATCTATTTTTCCTTTTTGTCGAGCTCAATTTTATTTTTTGGTTTCGGAACGATGAAGATGGAAGAAAGATTAAGTGTTGATGACGATGAAGATGGAAGAGATATGATATGCAAATATGCACATATTTAAAATGCATGTGCCCCGATTAAGCGTTGATGAATCGCCCTAATTATTACGTCTTTAGGGTGCAACTTAGTACTCGGGGATTAGGCGAAAAAAGGAGAAGTTTCATGGATACAGCAGCTTGACATGGAGGTGAACATTAGATATGCACATATGTAAAATGTATGTACCCCGTTTTCCGTGCATATTAGTATGCATATCCATGTATGAACCTTTTTCTAAACTTATAAAATCATAATTTTATTATGACCCATTTCTACATATTAAAATTCATTTCTTGTGTAATTTAATTCTGGATCATAAAATGGAGAATTATTAAGATCATAAAAGCCAGCTAATTAATTTGAATTGCCTTATTTTTAGGAATATTTAAATTAAAGAAGGTGATAAATTTTTGCATTTTTCAAGACTATGCATTTATAAAATTGATTTGATGTTAATCTGTCTAATATTAATTAATTTGAAATTATTTAAATGGGAAAAGGGCAATTTTGTCTTCTTAAGTGCCAATTTGACTATAAAAATTAAAAACATATTCCCTATCTTATTAGATAAAAGTCTTAGTGAAATGACCTTATTAAAAATTTACCCATAATAAGACTTACACTTTTCACTAAAAAAAAATTCAATAACAAAATTACAATTTTTCAATAATAAAATTACCACCACTTTTCAATAAAAACATTTACACTTTTCAATTATAAAATTACAAAATAATAAAATTACCACCACTTTTCAATAACAACATTTACACTTTTCAATTATAAAATTACACAGAAAAAATAAACATGAAAGTAAATTCATGAACTGCCTCTTTCGGTTCGTTTCCACTTTATACCACTTTCTCTCTCTCATCACTTTCTCTCTCCTCTGAGATCCTCTTAACTCTACAAAAGAAAAAAAAAGTGATTTCAATGGATATCCTCTCAACTCCTCTGTTCGTTTCCACTTTATACCACTTTCTCTCTCTCATCACTTTCTTTCTCTCATCACTTTCTCTCTCCTCTGAGATCCTCTTAACTCTACAGAAGAAAAAAAAAAGTGATTTCAATGGATATCCTCTCAACTCGCGTCACTTTCTCTCTCTCTCTCATCGATCACTTTGTCTCTCTTCTTCATCAATGAAGATCCTCTCAACTCTTACAAGAAAAAAGAAAGTAACTCGCCAGAAAAGGAAGGGTGTAAAAAAAAAACGTGACGAGGAGAGAGAAAGAAAGGAGAACGAAAAAGATGTTGAGAATGAGAGTATTTCGGTAGTTACATGTCACGGCCCATTAGCAGTTTATTTGCAAATATTTGGTAGCAGTTTATTTGTTAATATTTGGCCCATACTTACTTACAGATTAGGACTTCTCTGTATATATATACTCTTTCACGCTCATAATAAAAGATAATTCGATTGTGCAGTTTACATTCATGCTATTCACGTATATTGATTTTATCATGGTACCAGAGCGAGTTATCCGCTAATCCAAGATTTGATTATCATTCTTCCTTGCTTTGCGATTGAATCATGAGCGCAGACAAGGTCATTGAGAAGGGCGATGGAAGCTCCAAGAAACCACACATTGAAATCAATGCGTTGTCTCCGTATTACCTCCACCCCTCCGATAAGCCGGGGGACGTTTTTGTTGGAGCACTCTTGAAGGATGGCAATTATGGAGACTGGATAGATGATATGTCCAACTCTCTTTATGCGAAAAACAAAATCGGGTTCGTTGATGGGGATATACCGATGCCGATGGATGATGACCCGTATCTACCGTATTGGAAGAGGGTCAATGCTATGGTCAAGGGGTGGCTCCTGAATAGTATGGAACCAGAGGTTAAGAAGAGCGTTAAATTCAGAACCGCTAGAGAAATTTGGGTGGACCTTGAAGAAAGATTTGGAAAAGAGAGTGCGCCGCGTGCGTATGAACTTCGACGTGCACTTGGTTTGATTCGGCAAGAGAATGCGTCTGTTTCTGCGTATTACGGGAAGTTGCGGTGTATTTGGGACGAGGCTGCTGCTGTAACTCCCACACCGAGTTGCTCCTGTGGCGGCTGCAGTTGCAATATCGCCAAGAAATTAAGTGAAAGTAGAGACCGCGATCGTTTGTACGACTTCCTCATGGGATTAGATGATGCTTACACCCCCATTCGTACACAAATCTTGGGCATGAGGCCTGTACCATCTCTGAGTAATGCATACCACTTAGTCTCAGAGGATGAACAACATAGGTTGATTTCAGCGGCTCGGAGAGTGAATTCTGACACCACGGCATTCCAGGCCCAAGGTAAGCGAGGATCGGAATCTCGCAGACTCAATTCAAGAGAAGGAAGGTTGTGCACACATTGTGGAAAAACTAACCATAATGTCGACACTTGTTTTGAGAAAATTGGGTACCCTCCAAATTGGAGAGGTCGTGGCTCGGATAGAAGGAATAATGGAGGTCGCGATCGCGATGGAAGACAGCAGGCCGAACCCGAGAACAGGAAAGTGGGGCAAATCTCTTCCCAGAATAACACATCGCAGGTCAGTGGGGACTACAATTCCGTGCCAGGACTAACGGCTGATCAACTGCAGCGATTGACACAATTTATGCGCACCGAATTGGCTGAATCAAGCAATTCAAGCACAGAGCCGATGGCACATATGGCAGGTACCTTATTTTCCTTGTCATCTTCTTAGATAATTGATTCTGGAGCAACGGAGCACATTACATATTGCACAAACGATTTATTTGATGTGGTAACAAATCATTCAGAACCACCCGTTCGAATACCTAACGGTGAAACTATACCCGTGGAAGGGGTTGGTCGAATTTCATTCTTGAATGGACTTAGCCTTGAACGTGTCTTATATGTACCTCAATTTCATTGCAACCTTCTCTCGGCCAGTCGTCTTGCAAATGATTTGAATTGTGCACTCGCGTTCTTTCCGGACTTTTGCGTTCTACAGGCCTTACCCTCGAGGACGCTGATTGGAGTGGGTAAGCATCGTGATGGACTTTATTACTTGGAGCCTTGGCATGCTCAAGGGGCTGCATTGACGGCAGTTCGTAGTTCGTACCTGTGGCACAAGCGTTTGGGCCATGCGCCGGATGAAAAATTGAAACACATTTGTATTTTGAAAGACATTAAGAGGAAAGATACCTTCTGTGATTCTTGTGTGCGTGCTAAGCAAACCCGTGTGCCATTTCCTGTTAGCTCCACATTTACTCTAAATTGTTTTGATTTAATACACTGCGACATATGGGGACCGTATAATTGTGACACATTAACAGGGGCACACTATTTCTTATCCGTGGTTGACGATCACAGCAGATGCGTTTGGGTATTTCTTGTCCAACAAAAGGCTGAAGTAGCAGCAAAGTTAATTACCTTTTTTAATATGGTTCGAACACATTTTAATTGTGTTGTTAAGCGCATTCGATCGGATAACGGTGTAGAGTTTCAATCAACAATTTTGAATGACTACTACGCCAACAACGGCATATTATTTGAGAGTTCTTGCACGGATACCCCACAACAAAATGGGGTAGTTGAGCGGAAGCATCGACATATATTGGATATTGCTAGAGCCCTTCGATTTGAGTCGGGCTTGCCAATTGAGTTTTGGGGGGAGTGCATACTTACAGCCGTGCACATAATCAATAGGTTGCCATCATCAGTTATTGGCAATAAGACACCATTTGAAATACTCTTCGATAAACAACCCTCTTACGACCACTTTCGAGTCTTTGGATGTTTGGTTTACGCGCACGAAAATCGTCGTAAGGACAAATTTGGAGACAGGGGGAGAGCTTGTATATTTATTGGCTATCCAACCGGACAAAAGGCATATAAAGTGTTTGATTTAGAAACCCGCAAGACCTACAGCTCACGCGACGTCACATTCTTTGAGGATATATTTCCCTTCAAGGACAGCCCACAATCAGATTTTGAAGCTGCCATTGGTTCCGCCCTTGCTCGCATTCGTCGTCCACATGCTGATCCCACTGCACCCATTTCCTCTCGGCCATTTATCCGTCCGCACACACCCACCCCTTGCTCGATGGATGCATCGGCACCCCCCTTGGACGATACTACACCCGATGCCGCACCCATGGCACAACCAGCTCCTCCTCAAGCTGTCACTCGGGTCGGTGCCAGAACTCGTCGTCGTCCCAAGCATCTGGACATGTATGATACGGATCTTCCCCCTTCCATTGATCACTCCACTGCTGCAGCAAATTCAATTCAGTCCACGGTACACCCTCTCTCGAATTTTATCGCATACAACAGGTTCTCTAAGTCACACGAAGCCTTTCTTTCGGCCATCACTTCTCGTGATGAGCCGAAGTACTTTCATCAGGCTGTTAAGGATCCCCACTGGCGTGAGGCTATGAAAAGGGAAATCAAGGCGTTGGAAGACAATCAGACATGGGTTTTGGCTCCCCTTCCCCCGGGAAAGAAAGTAGTTGGTTCTAAATGGGACTACAAGATCAAATATAAACCTAATGGTGAAGTTGAGCGGTATAAGGCTCGACTCGTTGCAAAGGGCTTTACACAAATTGAGGGAGTTGATTTCCATGAGACGTTTGCTCCGGTAGCTAAGTTGGTTACCGTTCGGTGCTTGTTGAGTGTCGCTGTAAAGAAGAATTGGGAGGTTCACCAATTAGACGTAAACAATGCATTCCTTCATGGAGATTTGCACGAGAATGTTTATATGCATGTTCCGCAGGGCTTTGTAAAGGAAGGCGATAATCGAGTTTGTAAGCTTCAACGATCTTTGTATGGGCTTCGTCAGGCTTCCCGTAATTGGTACGAGAAGTTCACAACCGCGTTGCTTGACATCGGCTTTCTTCAATCTAAAGCTGACCATTCGCTGTTCACATTCCGAAATGCCACCACTCATGTTTCCGCTCTCATATATGTTGACGATGTGATCTTAGCCGGCAACAATCACACCCAAATATCTATTGTCAAGCGCTACTTGGATGATAAATTTAGCATCAAAGACCTGGGGTTTTTGAAATACTTTTTGGGAATTGAAGTTGCACGTTCCCCGGATGGTTTCGTTCTTAGCCAACGCAAATACACGTTAGATATCTTAGAGGAAAGCGGATTACATGTGTGTTGTCCTAGTGGTTTCCCGATGGAGCAGAATTTGAAATTGCTCCCCGATGATGAGAGTCCTTTGGTTGATGCAATGCAATTTCGACGTCTTGTGGGGCGCCTACTGTACCTCACGGTCACTAGGCCTGATATAGTTTTTGCCGTGAGTCAGCTGAGCCAGTTTCTGAGCCGACCACGTCAATCTCACATTGATGCCGTTCACAGGGTCTTGAGATATTTGAAGCAGACGCCAGGCCAAGGGATATTCCTCTCTTCCAGCGGCGGATTTGGGCTTAGAGGGCATTGCGATGCCGATTGGGGTGGCTGCCCATTCACACGTCGATCATCAACAGGTTACTTCATATCGTTAGGCGACTCACCTATTTCATGGAGGACAAAGAAACAGTCTGTTGTATCCCGGTCGTCGGCGGAAGCCGAATATAGAGCCATGGCAACCACCGTTTGTGAGCTGATATGGCTGCGATGGCTGCTTCGAGACTTTGGTGTCTTACAACACGAACCTACACCGCTTTTTTGTGATAACCAAGCGGCACGGCACATTGCCGTTAATCCCGTTTTTCACGAGCGCACCAAACATGTCGAAATGGATTGTTATTTCGTACGTGAAAGAGTTGCTAGTGGGGAAATTCAACCGTGCAAGGTAGCTACTGTGGATCAGGTTGCGGACATATTTACTAAGGCGCTCGGAACCGATCGTTTTCGTTATCTTCGAGGCAAGTTGGGCGTTCGCGACCTTCACGCTCCAACTTGAGGGGGAGTGTTGAGAATGAGAGTATTTCGGTAGTTACATGTCACGGCCCATTAGCAGTTTATTTGCAAATATTTGGTAACAGTTTATTTGTTAATATTTGGCCCATACTTACTTACAGATTAGGGCTTCTCTGTATATATATACTCTTTCACGCTCATAATAAAAGATAATTCGATTGTGCAGTTTACATTCATGCTATTCACGTATATTGATTTTATCAAAAGAAAGAAGAAAGAAGAAAAGAGAGAGAAGAAAAGAGAAAGAAGAAAGCGGTAAAAAAAAAAAAAAGGCAGGGAGAGAGAAGAAGAAAGAAAAAGAATAAAAAAACAGTTAAAAAAGTGTGTGCACCAATTTTAATTTGGTGCAGTGCATTTAAGATTTTTTTTTTTTTTGTTGGAAATCCTATCTGGACTCAAGTGTGCACACAACAAAACTCACCCTGAAATATTTGTTTACACCCAACAAAAACAAAAGCTTAAACATAGGCAACTAATTTTAAAAAAATAAAAAAATTACCCAACCCTTCCCACCACCAAATAGGACGGCCACTTTGTTAGCGGATTATATTTACTACTCATTTTGACCTGGTAAACTAATTTAGATATGATAATCTATTAACGTTCCCTAAATTTCGCTTTTTAAAAATATGGAATTTACAACAAAAAGGAAATCTGCCAAATTCGAAGGAGAAGAAACTAACACACAGAGGCAAAAATGGTGAAATTTTGGAAATCTACATTGTTTGCTATGGATTAGTACTGGTTCTCTCTCTCTTGTCCACTTCCACCTTTTAATATATAAATTAATATTAATTAATAATTACAATATTGTTCTTGAAATAATTATTTTAGCCTTTTAATTAATTATATTTTGTGAAACATGAATGGTAGGAATTAATGCACCAGATTCTCAGTGTTTGTTAAGCATCATGGTTTCAGTCCTCTCTTTAGTTTATCATAGTATAATATTAGTTCAAATAGGAACAAGTTAGAGTATATAAGAGTGCAACCCTTAAAATAATATTCTAGAACAAGGTGTTCTGGGAATCAAGTCAATTGTATGATGATTTCTTTATGCTCGAAAACTGTCATAATTTTCAATCCTGATTTATCGAAAATTTTCAACCAGTTGATGTGTTGGTTCATATATATTTTAATTTGCAGAATATTGAATATTGAATAACAAGATTATGTAACTTGGATTATTTTTTTAGGGGCAGGACCAATGGTATTACTATATCATGATGGCAATGGTTGATCTGTTGGTCAATAATTTTGGTAAGTCATGAGCTTGGTCTACTCAAGTAAGAAATTAAACATATTGTTTTGCATTTTAAACTAGCTAATTCCTACTATATATATTTAACAAAATTAATTCAAAAGTATGATTAATCTGTCTCTAACTTTACAGTTTGAGGCAATACGCTACACTTCTCTTACAAGCGTTATGCTTTTGGATCATTGGACCACATCATGTTCCATGTTACTCTCTTGGTTGTTTTTTAATCAAAAATATGGACTTCAAATTCACCTTGGTCTAGCAATTTCTATTGCTAGTTATGCCATCGTTTTTATCTCCGATCTTCATTCTGTTCACTGGAAGATCAACTCAAGTAATTTTTATCTCCGATCTTCATTCTGTTCACTGGAAGATCAACTCAAGTAACTAGCTACTCTAGCTCTCAACTTATTCAATTAAGCTAATTTATTTAATTTGCAATTAATGTTACTCAACTTATAATTTAATTAGCCTAATTTGTACGTGGTTAATGCTATTGCAGGTGCTATTGACCTTCTTAAAGGTGATACACTTATTATTGTTGGGGCAACACTTTCTGCTGTTAGCTTTATCATTCAAGTAAAAATTGTTGTTTACATATATATACATTTTGATTGTATGTTTAAATTATCCAATGTTATAGTTTGAGGACACTGCCTCGTGTTTTGCAGGATTTTATTTCAAAAAAAGATGATTGGGTGAAACGCAGAGTCTACTTGGGCATTTTTGGTTCAATTTTAACTTCTCTACAAATGTATCAATCCCTTGACAAATTATGAATGATTTTTTCATGCTAATTTAATTAAAACTTACTCTTGTTTATTTATTTAATTAAAACTTACACTTGTTTATTTATGAATTCTAGAACCATATCGGAACACAATGAATTCAGATTCATTCTCTCTTCATCTATGATGACGGTAACTCTATATTTTCCCGTAATACTTCAACACAAATTGAAATTAGGAGGACTTGACTTGGTATCCTATTTGTTATAGATATTTCTTGTTATCGGCTTTTCTCTATCGAGGTATTTCTTTTGCTTAGGAACCCATTTCTCTTACAAGGTACCTACCACCTCTTTCATTTTTAGTTAGGACCTTTGCTCTTAAAATTATGTTTACATAAATGATGATCGTGCTATTTGATGTATTATAAACGTGTTTGTTTGTGTTTGTTTCCGTGCAGATCGATGGATCAACAATGCTAAATGTATTCGTTTTCATCACCTTCAATATATGGGTTATTCTAATTCGTATCTTTATATATCATGAAAAGGTCTAAAAAAAATCCCTTTAAAGAAAAAGTTTTTTTTATTGTCCATCATTTTGATCATATCCCTTTAAAGAAAAAGTTTTTTTTATTGTCCATCATTTTGATCATTTTGAGTATTTAATTTGAACTCAATTTTGTTCAGGTAGATTGGATCTACTTTGTGGCAATTGTTGCTGCTACACTTGGACTCGTACTTGTAGTTTCTCCCGGGTATGCCTTAACTTAAATAGCACTTTCAACTTTTGTAATTTTTTTTTTACTTTTCTCATGTTAGTAAAGATTAATTTAGTTACTCTTGGTGAACATATTCCCAATCAATATTAGATTAATGATTATGATCACTTGAATGATTGAACAAAATTGCAGAAGATATGAGACAAATTCAAACAATGGCTCCAATTGATGAGGTGGTCGATTTAGATCACTCAATCACTTGAACGTTTGAACAAAATTGCAGAAGATATGAGACAAATCCAAACAATGGTGAGTCTCCAATTGATGAGGTGGCCGATTTAGATCACTCACATCGGGATTTCAACAAAGGCGGACATATTGTTGAGCTACAAAACTCAATATTTGTCATGCATATTTAAAATTCATGGAGGAGAGGTGAGGGAGTGATGTGAAGAGGTATGGAGATGTACTTGTTCATTCAAGATTTAGAATTATTAATTTCTTAGAGAAGATATTAAGGGATATGTAATTTAATTTGAATACATTATGGTGATTTTTTATTTTTTTTTGTTGCTTTTTAATATTTTTCGTTCAGATTTTGGTTAGGGTTTTTTTTATTTTGTGCAATAAATTCTAAAACACTAAAAATTCTACTCCAATCCAACAGATTTCAATAGGGTGTCTATTTTAAATCTTGTGCAACATAATCTTGCTTGTGTGTTTGCAAATTCTTTGGCGTTTCGTTTCTTTGAACAATAAATAGTTTTGATTATATAGAAATATAATATCTCAATATTCGAATTTAGTATTGTATTCCAATAAATTTTCTTTAATCCTTCTTGGAACTTTTTCAAGTCCTTATTGTTGGTTTAGTGATGTAATATTACAATTATTTTTAAACAAGTTTGTTTGTATTCTTTAAATTCGATTATGAGTAGAGATATAAGAAACACCATTAAGATATGATTACAATGAACACAATGAGAGATGAGAGATAAAGGGAAACCCTAGGAAGAAGAAGAAGGTGTGTTTGAGATAACTAATAACACATTTAACAACAGTTAGGTGAGTCTCAATGGGAAGATGCATAAACTGAGAAAACTTACTAATTCATGACGAAGATCGTAGATTGATTTATTTAGGCGATGAACACGAGATGGAAACTGCTTGTCACAGAAGTCGGGCGGTTGGGACATGTACATAGTAATATGGGGGGCACCATGGAGGAAGGCATTGTTAACTTCTAGTTGTTGAATGGGTTAAGAATACAATAAGACAATAGTTAGAAAAATATGAATTTCTAGTTGTTGAATGGATTAAGAATACAATAAGACAATAGTTAGAAAATATGAATGGTGGCAAGCTTGACAATAGGACTGAAAGTTTCATGAAAGTCAATGTTGGGACGTTAATGAAAATTGAAAGTGTGTGTGTTTTATTAGAGATTCCGACAACAATTATCAATGGAAGACTTAAAAACACTTGAAAACTAAATTCAAAATTTGTATAGACTATGAATAAGTCTACACGTGCCTCATGCCAGAAACTTCACTATAAAAAATAGTGATACAAACTACAATCCCTCTTTTTTAGATTTGGAAAACTACAATCTTTTCAAAAGATTTGAAAACAACATATTCAATTTATATGAAACTACCTTCATTTTAGGTCTATACGTATAATCTCTAAGTAAAATAAGAATGATAAATGTGTTGATATGGTCTACATCAATCTATTAATTTATGAGAATGAAACAAAGAGAGTTTTTCCTAAATTTAGATGCACATGCAACTGCGTTCGATAGTTTAGTATTTTTTTTTTATATAACTTTTCACCTCCTCAGTTCGAGTTGTGGCAGCCTCAGCTCCATTTATAGACTTCGTATTCAACAGCCTCAACTTCTCAATGAATAAGTTTTTCATGATCCAATAACTCCTCCACAAGCTCCTTAAGCGTAAGGACCACCATTTATTATTGAACTTCTCACTCTATGATTTTTGCAATCGTCAGACCTGGAAAACTTCCATGTCATCACATGCAAATAAGGAACATAAAGAACAATATCTAAAATAAAAGTTAGTGTTTATGACAAATTATGTTGTTGTCCAAAGTGTAGAAATATGTTGTACAACATTGGCATAAAATGTTGTCAATAGTGTTGGATCATTATGCACAACACTTGCACAACATCATATCATTATTTATTGATATTAAAGGTGATAAAGTTATTTTTTTGAAAGAAATATTACGAGTGTTTCTACTTTATTTGAGATAATTTTTTTGATAGTGTGTAAAAAGTTATGACACGAAACGTTAATAAGAGATGTTTGAGGAAAATTTTTAAAAGAGTAAATAGTTTTTAACAAATGTTTAAATAATAATGAGACGAATATTTTTTTTATGAGTGGGTCTTGTGTGGACTCAAGTGCATATATGCACTTGAGTCCATATTGCAACTAGGTCAGAAGAGAATTAAATGTTACAAAACGCGTAATTTGAATAAGTTGAGTTAGTAGCCAAATGGTAAAGCCTAAAAGTGCAAGTAGTAAGTAATATAAAGTGTAATATTTCTGTAATTAACATTAATAATCGAAAAAACGTAAGTACTATTTATTAAAGAGTATATTGAAATTTAAATACCTATTATTTCTATTATAAAAGTGCAAGTGTAACATTAGTAATATAAAAAGTGTGTTGGCCCTGAAGGAGTATGACACAAGTGTATGGGGAAGAATGCACTTCTGTATGCAATTTTTTTTTTTAAAAGACAGATTGGGGTTCAACAGAGTTGTCCTGACAAACTCTCTGAAGTGAATAACTTTGTCTAGATAACAGTCCTACTGAGAACTATGAAGTAATCAGTTGGATAACTATCTGATAAAGTTATTAGTGCGGAATAGTGGTTAGCCCTTTTTGTAAACACTCCTAGCTTTTAATTTTTGAAAACCTTGTTAAGATTAATTTTGACTTGTCCAAGACAGTTTATGATCAGATGCAAGTTTATATTTAAGACATGTTTTGTATGGTGATAGAGTGATTGAGTTACTTTAAGATAAAATGCACAACAATTTATAGTGGTTCAAAGACTCAAACTCCTACATTTACTTTTCCTGATTTAATAGGATAATTCCTTATCTCTGGAATTAATTTGTTTTATAGTGCCAAGGTTCACTGATCAAGAGCACTTCTTCAAAGTGTTTGATCCCTAGGATAAACTGAGTCCTAGTACTCAACTTCTCTGAACTATGAGTTGTATTTTCACTTAACAACTTCTAGTTCCTCACTTCTCACAACAACTCTACTTCTTTCTTTCTTTGAAAGGATTATGGTTGAGATTGGTTCCAACTAAGGTGAGATATCCTTTATATTTAAGAACAATGTATAGGGATAAGATATCTCTGCTAAGCTTAGGATGATTACAAATTGGGCTTAGCTTTGAAGTGATCAGGAAACTTGAAAAGATACTTAGATTTAGAATGAGAGCTTGTATGCTTGAATGCTTGTGTTTCCTCTGCTTGATCAAATTGAATCACTTCACATCAACATGCTTACAACGTGTGTGCAGAACAGGGTTTTGTGTAATGGCAATAGCACTGTTACTATCACAAAATATGGGAACATTTGATTCACAAATATTATAATCTCTAAGCTGTTGAATGAGCCAAAGTAATTGACTACAACAGCTACCAATGATTGCGTGTGAGATTGCTCGTATTTGTGCTCATTATTGCTATATTATCGTAGCATTTTGATGTGATTTTGGTCGTAATTGATAGAAATTGTGCTACTAACCTTTGTTGTCAAGAAATGTGTTCAAAGCGTAGGAAACAAGGTGAAATAGCCCATTTTAGAGGAAAATCGAGCATTGGCGCATGGGAAGTGAAGTTCGGTTGGAGGACGAGCAAGAAAAATAGAAGAAAAAGTCCAAGGAGCAGATGTCAAACGGTCAGCCGTTTGGATCCACACTGGCGGCCGAGTGAGATGGACTTCCAGAAACTTTCAAGAAATTTGAAGTCAAACGGGCGGCCGTTTGGACCAAACTGGTGGCCAAGTGACTTCAAACGGGCAGCCGTTTGGATCCAAACTGGCAGTCGTTTCAGTTCTGCATCCCAAAATCCCCCTGTATATTCACTCGAAACGGTTGACCGTTTGGCCCACTCGGTTGACCGTTTGAACTTACGTTTTTTGGGTAATTTCGCGAATTTTGAAGAACTTCAAGGACCCAAATGATAATTTTCGTCTCACACACTCTTGGAAGCTTTAAATAGCTTCAAACTCAGTTTGTAAAGGATCTTGGCCTCATTCTATTACAAAACTCAAACCCTAGTTCATCTCTTAGCATAGTTTTAACATTTATTGCACTTTTAATTCTTAGATTAGTTTCCAAGTAGAATAGTTAGCTTGGGTTTTTGAAGATTAAGGTTATACTCTCTTGTAATAGCTTGGGTATTAGAAGAAACATCAAGGTGACTTCAAACCATACTCTCTTTTGCTATTTAATCACAAGTTTCATGTTTATTTCATTCTTTGTTATTGTTTTGGCCATGGGTGTTTCTCAAAACACCATGGGCTAAGTTTATTTATGCTTTGGGTGTTCTAAAACCATGTGAATATTAGGTTTGGAAGTGTTTGAGCTTTGTTAATTTTGATATTAGGTTTATTGCTTCTTTTATTGGGTATTATTGGTACTTTGTATGTTAAGTTCTATTAATCCATATTTAGATGCATGTTTAGCGTAGACGAGAGTTACATGGACATGTCTATATTTATGGTGTGAGTTGTTGGTATGCAAATGTGTTAGTTATACTTTTAATTCGTCGAGAGAGAGTTAATCGTATTAGAACCCCATTAAAGGAAATTAATTACTTGAATGGTTGTTTGAGTAGTTGGTGAGGATTAGGAAGAAAACCTTATTACCGGGTTTGGTAACACCTTAGATTTAAGGCTATATTACCCGAAGGGAAATGGTTGTCATCCTAGCATTTAGGTGCTCTTAGCAAAACTTAATTGAAGCATTAACGAAGTAAAAGCAATTCTTCTCGATTTCACTAGGTAGAGAACACCCGAAGCATTCTCTCACCCTTGCACTTCTTCGAATTATATTCGTAGTTGTTCTTTGTTTTATTTGTTAATCTCTTGCTTTAGTAGTAATTTTCTTTGCTAAGTTGTGGTAACTTATCTTATCGCTACTTTTCTTACTTCTAGTAGTTTAAATTATTTGTTAGTTTCTAGATTGGTATTTGATTTAATTTCTTGCATCTTGGTAGTAATTTAGCTTTAATTTTAGAAATCCAAAAACCCGAAACCGTAGTTACATTAGCTATTACAACATAAAACTCTAGGGATCCATTGCACAAACCCACCTCCTAGGTCGATACTACTTGGTCGAATACTTCCATTACTACTACGAACCCTTATGCTTGAGGGGAAGTAGTTAGTCAACCTATAGTGACCAAAAATTCGTTCAAGTCAACCAGCAGGCATGTACTCGGCTTCAGTAGTAGAGGTAGCCACACTAGTCTGCTTTTTCGAAAACCAGGAAATGAGTTTTGTGCCTAAAAATTGACAAGAACCAGATGTAGATTTCCTATCTATTCTACAGCCACCAAAATCAGAATCAGAGTAGCCACTTAAGGATAAATCATCATTTGAAGGATACCATATACCATGATTGATGGTTCCTTTCAAATATTTCAGTATCCATTTAGTGGTTTCCATATGACTCTCTTTTGGATTAGCTTGGAATCGAGCACATACGCCAACAGAAAATGCAATATCAAGTCTACTAGCAGTTAAGTACAGTAATGAACCAATAAGACCACGATAATATGTTTGATCAGCACACTTACTGTTCTCGTCTGGATCCATCCTGTAGGTTGGTAGCATAGGTACTCCAGTAGATTTGCATGTTTTAATACCATACTTGTCTAGTAGATTTCTAGTATACTAGGCTTGATTTGTGAAAATCCTATCGGGAGTTTTTTTTACTTGAAGTCCAAGAAAATAAGTCATTTCTCCCATCATTGACATTTCAAACTTACTTTGCATGAGTGTTGAAAAACTTTCACTCAACTTTTTGTTGGGTGATCCGAAAATGATATCATCCACGTAAATTTAAACAAGTAGGATATCCTTACCTTCTTGTCTTCTGAACAAGGTTCTATCGACCTTGCCCTTGGTAAAACCATTTTCTAATAGAAATAGAGAAAGAGTATCGTACCATGCTCTTGGAGCTTGTTTCAATCCGTATAAGGCTTTCTTCAACTTGTACACTTGGTTGCCTTTCACCTCGAAACCTGGAGGTTTTTCTACATACACTTCTTCCGCAAGAATACCGTTAAGAAATGCACTTTTAACATCCATTTGATAAACAGTAAACTTCATATAAGCAGCATATGCAAGAAACAATCGAATGGCTTCTAGTCTAGCAACAGGTGCATACGTTTCATCATAATTTATGCCTTCAGCTTGCGAATAGCCTTGGGCTACTAGTCTAGCCTTATTCCTAACGACTAAATCATTCTTATCTTTCTTATTCTTGAAAATCCATCGTGTGCCAACTACATTATGGTGTACTGGTCTATCGACAAGTTCCCAGACGTCGTTTCGAACAAACTGGTTCAACTCGTCTTGCATAGCGATGATCCAATTACTATCAGCCAATGCCTCATTAACGGTCTTTGGCTCGATAGATGAGGGTAAACAACACCAGCAAAACATAGATGGACTAGGCTGTTCTTGCGACTCAAAGAGTTGTCGTCTAGTCTTTACACCAACAGTAGAGTCACCAATGATATTTTCAGTATCATGAGCAGATTTCCATGTATTTCTAGTCTTAGCATGCATACTATCATCATCTAGATCAACTGCAGCATCATGCATTTCAACATCATTTGTATCAGAAGATTTAATAGGAGTAGACGAGTCGACTAGAGCAGGCATGTCAACTGGTCTAGTGGACTTACCTTGAGCACTTACCTTCTCCTTATCATCTGACTCGAGGGATTTCATGAATGGATTATAGGCTTGAACAGATTCATACACATCTGATTCCTTATCAGTTTGGATCGATAGATCAGTTACTTTCTTACTGATCTGGTCGGCAGACGAGTCCTGTCGAGATTCATCGAAAAAAACATGTGGTGTTTCTTCCACACATAGAGTAGAGTAGTTGAATACTCTAAATGCTTTTCTAGTCGAGGAGTATCCTAAGAATATCCCCTCGTCTGCTTTAGCATCGAACGCATTCAACTTACTTTTCCCATTGTTATGGATGAAAACACTTACAACCAAATATATGAAAATATGAAACTCTGGGGTTTCGACCTTTCCATACCTCGTAGGGCGTCTTACCTAGTGCCTTATTGATAGCACTTCTGTTCTGGGAGTGGCATGCAGTATTGATCGCCTCTGCCCAAAACTTTTGAGGAGTGTTAAATTAAGTCAGCATGGTCCTACAGGCCTCCTTAAGAGTTTTGTTCCTTCGTTCTTCTACTCCGTTTTGTTGAGGTGTCCTTGCTGCACTAGTAAGGTGTTGGATACCACGTTTAGAGAAAAAATCTTTGATATAGCAGTTAATGAATTCAGTACCCTTGTCACTACGGATCTTGACAATGGACTGATTCTTCTCAACTTGAATCTTCTTCAACAGATCAGGTAGGAGTGTTTGTGTATCACTCTTCTTGTGTAAGAAGACTACCCAAGTAAACTTAGAATAGTCGTCTACCACAACAAGTGTGTACCTTCTACCATTCAAGGTTGGAGGAGTAATTGGGCCATGTAGGTCCATATGTAGAAGTTCAAGAACTCTACTTGTTGAGAGAGTTGTAATAGATTTAAAGGAGCCTTTTACCTGTTTACCTTTCTGACAAGCATCACATACATGTGACTTGTAATAGATTTTGTTGGGTATACCTTCAACAAGGTAGTCTCTTGCAATCTTATTAATCACCTTAAAGTTCATGTGACAAAGGCGTCTATGCCAAAGCCAACTGATCTCTTTAGGGTTTTTGCTAAGAAGGCAAGTGTCCCGCGGACAGCTATTCCAATTCACAATATATACGCTGCCTTGTCTTATGCCGACGAGCAGTACGGTATGAGTCCTCTTGTCTATGATTTCGCACTTCTGGCTTTTGAACTGCACTTTGTAACCTCGATCACAAAACTGTGAAACAGTTAATAGATTATATTTCAAACCTTCTACGTAGGATACGTCTTGTATCTCTACATCTCCATTTCGGATATAGCCAAAGCCTTTTGTAATGGCCATAGAGCTATCACCGAATATAGCCCTGGGTCCTTCTTGCTCGCAGTAGCATGATAGAAGAGCCTTAGTACCAGTCATGTGGTGCGAACAACCACTGTCTATGTACCAAGTTTCTCCTACTAAGTCACCCTTCTTATACAAGTCAAGTTGACCCTACAATGATGATATTTAATAATTTAGGTACCCTCCTTGTCTATTGGGGTCCTGGGGGGTTAGTAGAGTTCAAAGGAATCCAAATATACATAGGAGTCCTGAACAAGTTTGATCTCTTAAGCTTTCTACCATGCTTGTTACAAAATAAGACCTTGTTGTCCTTGTCTGGCCTATCATCAGACCTTGGGTCTACTCGTCTGAGGTAGCCTTTCGACTTGACCTCTACTTGAGTAGGCATGTGTCTTTGATAGTCAGAGTAGGGCTTGTATGCATTTGGGCCATACGGTTTATAGACATGTTTAGGTCTTTCCTCTCCTTTGATATCATATGATACAGGTGGAGGATATAAGACAGGTTGAATACGATATTTGGGAGCAACTTTCCTAGGCCTAGACGAGTAGAGCTGAGACTGTCTTATGAAAGGAGGTCTAGGCTCTTTCCATCTAGTCTGTACTTGTCTAGAACTCGTCTCCTCAGGATACCAATCCTCGTATCTGACCTGGTTTGGTCGTCCACGACTAGTGGTCCTCTTTCGACTTGTTCTAAACGGAACAGGTCTGTTGTTAACATTTCTTTTACCACCTTTGGCAATCAGAGTGTTAACTTTAGTCTGTTTATGTACAGTTCCTTTGGACGTCGTTCTAGTATCGTATTCCATTGGTCTTTTGCCTTTATCGTGTGTCAAGGAACTTGAACTAACATCAATAGGGTTCTCAATGACATGAGTAGGCGAGTCAGGTGTATCTGCACCCAACCCTGTCTTGTCATCTGGAGCCCTATACCTATCTGACAACTTTTGATTAATCATTGACGAATTAACCAAGTCAGTAAGTTTAAGGTCTAGATTTACGACCTCGGTCTCTAAGAACTTATTGCGTTCTTCAAGCTTTTTGCACTTACTTTTTAAAACATTGAATTCATTCGTCTCAGTAGCATATGTCTTAAGTAGGTCTTGATACAACTTGTCTGTCAACGCACACTTGTCTTTGAGTTGTCTCAACTCTTCTGTCAAGTGTTCGTTTAGGACTGTTATATTAGGATCTACTTTAGACTGAGCTTCCTTAAGATCAATGATTTCTTGTTTTAAAGCGATGTTCTCGTCACTGACTTCAATGAATGTCTTGTTAGCAAGTAGAAGGTCTTCTTCAGTCACACCAGTAGAGGGATGAAGACTACTCCCTACTCCACTATCGGCAGTATCACTTTCATCAGAATTTGATTCATCACATAATTGAAATGAAGTTGCAGATGATACCTCTTGTTCGATTTTAGCCATACAGCATAGGCCATCATCCACTATGAACGCTTCTTCTTCTTCACAACCAGACGGGTAACTAGACGAAGACGATGGCAACTCGTCTGAGTCCGTCTTAGAGTCATCATTAGCCATCATTGCCTTCTTACCCCGGTTGTATCTTCGTTCCCTTCTTGCTTTACGTTCTTCACGATCATCAGTGCTCAGGTCCGGACATTCGTAGATGTAGTGACCTGGTTTCTCACAGTTATAGCAAAGTAGATCGTTAGTAGACTTTTTCTCAGGAGAGTTATCCCTTCTCTTATCTCGTCTATCAGAACGTCTAATCTTCCTATCCTCAGAGTTCCTATCTCGCATGTTTCCTTTCGAGACCTCAGCTTTCCTTTCGGATGAGTTTTGATCTCGTCTGGTCTCAGACGAGTCCTTGTTACCAGAACCTCTAAAGTCTTTGTAAAATTTCTTATATCTACCATATCGTTTGTTCAGCCTGTCGAACTTCCTAACCATAAGGTTCATCTGATCTTTCAGACTGAGATCAGACTTATCTAACTCTTCTTTTATGCTAGTTGTCTTAGTCTTAGACTTAGACCTATCTGTTCTAGAGCTCTTAGACGCAGTAGACTTAAAGACAACATTTTTCGACACAGCATTCTCCCTATCACTACTGGCTATAGGATCATCCTCATCTAGATCGAACTCATGCGCCTTAAGTGTTTGAAACATTGTTTCAGTAGACCATTCATCAATGTCCTGAGTATTCTTGATGATCATCTTGACCATCTTCCATCTAGCATCAAGACTCTTAAGAATTCTCAATTTAATTTCACGATTAGTATATGACTTACCCAGTACTTCCAAATCATTCATGACACGTGTGAAACGAGTATCTAACTGGTCAATATTTTCACCAGCCTTCATCTTAAATGATTCGAACCTCTGAACATCAGTGGACAACTTGCTTTCCTTGATCAGGGTAGTCCCTTCACAAATCACAGCAAGTCAATCCCACATCTCTTTAGCAGTCTTACATTTTAATACTTTTCTCAGATACTCGTTGGGAAGGGTATGTAAAATGTAGTTCTTTGCTAAACTGTCCAAGTTGTTCTGCCTCATTTCCTCAGAAGTAAGTTCAGACCTGGGTTTAGGGACGAGCATGCCGACAACTTTAGACGGGTCCAGGGCAGCAGTGTTTTGAACCATCGTGACGACTGGTCCTTCTTTAATCACAGACACCATCAAATCATAAGTTGAGCTGAAAATGACTTCCATCCTCAACTTCCAGTAGTCGTAGTCCTGAACAGAGAACTTGGGTAGTTTATTAGCACTAATTTCCATTGCCATAGTTTCAAGAAGATTAGTATCAAAATGTAGCAAGAAAATCAAAGATACAAGAATTTCAAGAAACGTGATAAGAACCAGAACAATCAAGAACCAAGACTTCACCCAAGTCTTTTAGATGTTATCAAGAAACAGCAGTTCGAAAACTACTGCTCTGATACCACTTGTAGGTCCCTAGTTGAGTTAATAATATTGAGTAGGCTAGGAAAACGTCTAGAGGGGGGTGAATAGACTTTTCAAAATCTTTCAATATATCAGAATACACAATGCGGAATTTATTAGATTAACAATGAGCCCAACAATTTATACTCAACTAATTCGAATTTGAACGTCTGTTAAGAACACTAGTCTTGTCTATTCTATACGCAGATTAATCAATTAAACAATTAATCAATTAAACACAAATAGAACAGTAAAGTAAACAACACACAACGATTTATAATGGTTCGGCAACTTGTCTACATCCACTCTCACAACTCCAGTTGTGAAATTCTTATTAACCGATCTTGTGGCTTAGAGTCCCAAGAAATAAGACTTTGATCTTATCGATAACACTTCCAAGTGTTTCTTCGATCTAACTAGCTATTTTACAAGTAACTAGTAACTTGAACAAAACAATAAAAGTAAAAGTTCTCTTAGTCCAGTAGTAGCCTTCTTGAATTCGTCACTTGTCTTCTGGCTTGAACTTTCTGAACTTGAACTCTGTGAGTTTATTCGCTTCGATTTCTCAGTAATCTCTTAGTAAATTTTAGTGCTTCAGTAGTGTATCAGTAGTCTTGAATCGTAGAATACCTTGGGGTATTTATAGACTTCTGAATATCAAGAACAGTTTGTTATCCAACTAACTTTTCTTGCATGATAACTGACTTCTAACCGCTTCTTCTTATCCTTCCACGCGTTTCTTCAGTTAATTAGTTATTCCATAACTAACTCTTCAATATATATCTTCATACGCGTTTCTGACTTAAGTAATTCTTCTTACTTATCTCGCACTTGTCTAGTCTTCCATACTTAGACAAATCTTCAGTCTTCTTCTTCACTTGTCTTGTCTTGCGAGTCTTCTTATCTTCAGTAGTAGACTTTTGTAGTAGACTTTGATAATGAACTAATCTATACTAGTCCTATCATCTAATCCTAACAAGATTATTACATTACATTAAGCTTTATAACTCAACTTAGTCAACTTAAAACTATACATCAATATACAAACATAAGAACTATGAGCTTCTATACAACAATTAAATGCTCATTATAAAACCTAACAAACATAACATAGTACTTATAAAACGTACTTGTCTTTTTTTCATACTTAAACTTTTCTTTCATACTTTCATACTCTACTGATCTTCATAAGACGACTTCCATAACTAGATCAGTCCATACTTAGAATAAATTCAAGTCCTCTTTTGGAGCTTATCAAAACTCATCTCAACATCAATTAGGACTTTATATTAGGATTCATATCCCAACAAAAACCATTTACTAAACACACATCCCCCTCCAACCCTAATTTCTCTCTTTCTCTTTCCCTTTCCACCTTCCCCACCCTTCCCTTCAATTCCAGCCGCCGCTTGTGGGCAACTCCACCTCTTTGAGTAGTACATATGATTGAAACACAAACGGCGATCGAGAAAACAAAGTGAAACACAATAGGCAACCGAAAATTGGAAGAAAACAAAGAAAAATTGTGGGCTAAATGAGAAGAAACGAAGAAAACTAAAGTTTCTATGGTTGGGCCGCGTTTGGAAATGAAAAAAAGAATGGAAAACCAGTCTCACGGAACTTATTTCGTGGTACGGTCTCATATAAGTTTTTATCAATCATAAACATTCACGAATTGTACTGCTTAATACTTACTAGTTAGAAATTATATATATTAAATACTCTTATATATATATTTATTTTATATATATATTGTTGTGCCACAAATTTGCACGAATGGATTGGATGTCCTTTAGATCAGATATCCAAATTCCCGAACTCGTATGAATAATCCGGGTATAATGCTTTCTCCGAAATGATCCTCCAAGAACCTGCAAAAGACACGCCGGAGGGGAATCCGCCGCGGACACTCCGACGCTCAAGTCAGTATGTGTGATTCGGTATATGATGAGGGCTTAAGAGTCCTCTTTTTATCAATGAGGTTCTCGAAGGGAATTGGAATATTCGTAAAAGCGCAATAGGTTGAATAATGTTAGAGATCGTAAAACGTAAATGTACCTAAGCTTGCCTATTTATAGAGGAATTCTACCTAAGGGGAAGTTAGGTTTTCCCCTTATCTCGGATCTGCCACCTTTCCTCTCTTTGAATTAGTCCGCCTAACTTTGAGCTCCCATTCCCTGAAAAGACGCAACCACTTCCTCCTCTGGATTTCAACTGTTTGAGAAGAAGGAGAATGAGTCTTCCTCTATCCAAATCTTACCCCGTTTTATATGGAACTTCTCCTAAACTTTCGGCCAACTAATTCCCCTCAGGGCCAGGTCTTCCCCTGAGATCCTTAGATGGAGTTCCCTCCGGAGGGACACCCAGATGAGATTCTCTATTTTACCGAGTCTTCTTTAAACTCATATCCTCTCCTCAATCCTACCCTCTACACACGTGTCGACTTCTTAGAGGTGACGATTTTAGGCCGCATCATATATATATTAAATTAAATAGGTTGGCATGTTGGACTTGAAAGGCCTTTGAAAAAGCTCAAGTCCGATTCATTTATTTAAATAGGCTTTTAAAAAAAATTGAGTTCGACTTATTTATTAAACAAGTTGAATCGAGTTTTAATAGGCCGAGTCGGATAGCCTGACCCATTTTCACCCGTATGCAAATTCAAGGAATTTCATTTGGGGTTCATCCCAAAATACAGATGTACAATATAATACGAGATTTGTAATGAGGAAATATTTTCCGAAAATGGATTTATATTATGATTGTCCTAATGGAAAAATATTGAGGGTCTTATATTACACGAAGTTCGCAATCTTGGAGAAATATGGAGTATGAAAGATGTATTGTATTGACTCTAAAATTCAATTATTGAGGCGCAATGAAATGTACTGAATTGTTGGGTAATTGAAAATGGGAAATGACTACCACGTAATACCCTTACTCGACAATTTGGACATTTCATTTCGCCTCTAAATTTGAATATATTTTTTTCAACAACTTGAGAACTTCAGGTATGATTGGTACGATGGAATATACCATAAATGAAATCACCATTCATGATTCTATTCTAAATTGTATGATTTCGCAAAATATGAAATTCTCATTCCTTCCAACACCGAATAGCACAGGAATAGAATCACCATTCATTGGTCTATTTCAAATTTTATAATTGGTATGATTTTTGGAATGGAATCATCATTCCACGGGGAATGGTAATTCCCAAAGTATGGAATTGTGATTCCTTCCCACACCCATGAGTTTAGCTAATGAATCAACTTTTTAATAAATAATTAATAAAAATAATATTACTGTAATAAAAATAAAAAATTAAATATATAATAAAATATTAATATAATATATAATCTCAAGAATTAAAAAAATATAATAAATTTAAAAAAATACTATAAATAATGTTATACTAAATTTTAACGATAATAATAATTCTCAACAATATTAAATTATAAATATAATAACATAAAAAATAATTTAAAATTACTCAAAAATATAAATATTATATCCAACCTATTATTTTTAATAATATAAAGTAATAGGAGTAGTATAATATAAATAATAATATATTTTAATTTATTTAATATTAAAAATAATAATATTCTTATTTAAAAAATTATTTTTATATAAAATATATATTTATTATAAATAATAAAATCAATTATAAGATAAATATATATTAATAATAATAACTCTTCTACCAATAATAATTATTAAAATATTAATAATAATTTTTTTAACAATAATCAATAATAATAATTTTATTAAATAATAATAATATTAATTCAAAATAATAATAATATATTTTAACAACACTTAATAATAATAATAATTTAAAATAAATTTGTGGAGTATTATATTTCATTCTCAGAATGACCATTCAAATCTTCATTTCATTCTTGAATTCATTCTATTCAACTTCAAATTCATTCAATTGTACTAATCATGATAAATCAATTTCTGGTGAATATTTACTCATTACCATTTACCCGTCTCCTTGGGAGACCAGGAGGGGACCTAAGAGTGTTTGGACTTGAAAATCGCTCAAACTCGAGTATTATTCATCTCTATTTTGGGATGAACATTGCAAGAAATGTTGTATGCAAGACTTTACAGTAATGTAAAAATTAAGTTATTATTTAGTAAATTTTTTTAATTTTATCTAAGTAAACTTTAATTTCAAATTCTATATAGACTTTTCCTTCTGCTCCGACTAGTCTAGTAAAGGGGCTTTAGCCTTACAACAAGCTATACATACTTTAGATTCTTATAAAAAATCAATTTATATTATTTCTTTAAAGCAACTTAAATCACCAACACTCCAAGATTTGAAAAAAAAAAAAAAGCTCTTGCATGATATCTTCTCTTCCTTGGGAGCTCTTTAATTTTTTACTAATAAAAAAGGAAACAATTAGTTAGAGTTAAATGTAAAATAATTGTACTGAGTTTGACTCCATGGAAAACTCATTGAGCTCTTGATTTATTTATTTTTACCTAAGTGCTGCATAATCGCAAGAACTAGTTGCAGCTGGGGAAACCATTTTCATTTTTGAAATTACTCGCACGAAATAATAATTCCATAAACAAAAAACACACAATGGTTTTTTTATTTTATTTTTGCTGCAAGGAGAAACCCTTGAGACAATTTAGGTGTGACACTGGGCATACTTTATTGTTAATCTGTGTATATATGCAAGTTAATTACAAAAAAAATTGAATATTGTCTTCCTGTTATATTATGTGGAAAAGTTACTACTAATTATGTAATGACCAATATTATTTTCTTTTTATATAATGTAGAAAAGTGTACTAATATAATTATGTAATGAATGTTTTTTTTCCTGTTATATAATGTGGTGAAGTGTACTAATTGTGTGTAATATTTTGAATTTGGTTCGATTTTTCTTTCATAGCAAATAAGGGTGTCGTGAGGTAAAAATAAATTGATTATTTTTATAAAAGAAAATAAATATACTTTTAATTTACAGATAAATAAGAAAGTGAACATATTTTTGTTTATGGACGGAGAGAGTAGATTTTTTATTTTAGGTTAGGTAGGTCTCCTATGAAATTGATTTTATATACTCCCTCTGTCCTACAATTGTTTGCACACTTACCTTATTTGTCCGTCCCACAATTGTTTGCACACCCATAAAAAGAAACTCTTTCATAAATCTCACCCTCACAATATTCACATATTTACACAAAATGTCATTACTTTTACTCTCTTTCCAATCACTTTTTTCCTTTATTCATATAACTTTACAAAATTACCCCTCAACACTCCACTCATTAAACTTTTTTCTTAAAAAGTGTGCCCACTTTGTGGTGCAAACACTTCCGGGACTGAGGGAGTATGAAATTGAGTTGACCAAATCAATAGTCAACTATTGATGTTGACTTGGTCAACTTTTTTTTTTTCGGTAAAAAAAAAAAATTTGAATTTTTTTTTCAGATTTTTTTTTTCTAATTTTTTTTAGTGTTACACTTTTCAATTATCGTGACTTACACTTTTAAAAATAATATTTTCAGTTATATCAACGTACATTTTTTGGTAATATTATATGACACCTTTTAGTTATATAGACATGCATTTTTCAGTAAAAATGTGTTGCACTTTTCAGTTATAATAACTTACATTTTTCATTAAAATATTGTGTTGCATTTTTCAAGTATATTGACATGCACTTTTTAATAATATTGTGTTGCACTTTCTAGTAATACTAATTTGTACTTTCTAGTTATAATGACTTACACTTTTTATTAAAAGTTGTGTTGCACTTTTCAATTATAGTGACTTACACTAGTATTTTTAATAAAAAAATGTGTTACACTTTTTAGTAATATTGTGTTACACTCTTTAATATTGATTTACACTTTTCAACACACGTTTTCGATCAACACACGTTTTCGAAAAAAATTACCAATAAAAAAAATTTACAAAAAATAAAATAAAAATTGACCAAGTTAAAAAAAAAAATCACAATATTCTTAAATATTTATAGTTTAGAATTAACTAAGTCAACTGAATTTCTTATTGATTCTATATAAGTGTATGTATGGGATCATGGACCCATACATACACTTATATACTACTAATACACAATAATTAACAAAGTGGGATAGCTCAAGTGGTTAGAGCACCACTATCTAGGCCTTAGGTCCTGGGTTCGAGTCATGGGGAGGGGAAAATGGGGTATTTAACTTGTAATCAAAAAAAAAAAAAAAACTAATACACAATAATTATTTATTTTAGAAATCTTATTGTTTAATAGTATGAATTATTAACTTAACGTGTTGGCCTCAAGCCATGATGGAAAATCAAAATCATTATTCATTAATCATTACATACCATTGTTCTATTAACTAATAAAGTACGTATAATTTTGTTTGTTGTTTTAAAATGTTTCAAACAACTTAAGAAATTCATTGAATAGAATAAATATATGTTAATATGTTAGTAGTACTATTTATATTTTTATTTAAGTCATTTAATACTATTATTGTAAAAATAAATATAAGGACAAAAATAAAATACACTGTAAATTTTAATTCGTCTAATGAAATTAGTATAAAATGACAAGACAAAAAAATTACTTGTAAAAAAGCAGACAAAATGGAAAATAATAGTAGTAACTAATATCAATACGTACTTTTATTGATTTAGGATTAAAAAATAAATAACCTCTTAAGGAGTTTTTTTTTTTTTTTTGAGCAAAAACTTGGCGGTAGGTTTGAGAGTGTTTACCTTTGATTAGTGGACCCTTTCAGTAAGTAACGGTGAAATTGATTTTTAAATTAGTCAATTATTTTTAGTCCAATAGATTTGAGACTGTTTCCTCTAGATTAGTGGACCCTCTCAGTGAATGGTGAAATTGATTCAGAGATTAGTCAATTTTTTTAGTCCAATACTGTTTCTTCTATATTAGTGAACCTTCTCAGTGAGGTAAAATTGATTCTCAGATTTAATCAAATTTTTTTTAGTTTAATAGGTTTGAGACTGTTTCCCCTAGATTAGTGGACCTCTCAGTGAATGGTGAAATTGATTCAGAGATTAGTCAATTTTTTTTTTGTTGTCCAATACTTTTCCCCTCTATTAGTGAACCTTTTCAGTGAACGTAAAATTGATTCTCAGATTAATCAATTTTTTTTTAATTTAATAGATTTGAGACTGTTTCTCCTAAATTAGTGGACCCTCTCACGAGAACAATGAAATTGATTCCCAGATTAGTTAAATTTTTTTAGTCCAATATTCAGATTTAAAAAAGAAAAAGAAGAATGGTTAAAAAATAAATAATTTTTAATGTAGAATCGGAAATATTCACGGAATGTAGTTGTCAAAAAAAAAAATTCTCGAAATTGGTATATAAGTAGTAATATAAAAAAATTGGTGAAGAAAGTGAGTTAAACCCCTTGATTTCGTAAGCAGGAATTTAGTGTGGATCAAAACACAAGAGTAGACTCTGTTATGGAGAAGAACCAGCATTCCAACTGCAAATCGGTACTCTCTCTCTCAAATCTGCTGATTTTAAAAAAAAAATCCAGTAATCATGTTGGTTTATCTTTCCCCTGAATTTTTTAATTGATGCATGTATGTTGTTTGTTCTACTTCGTCTTCTTCTTTTTTCCCTTGTACGATTCAATTCGTTGTTGTTTGATCTTATTCATCTTTGAACAATTTATAGCATTGACGTAGGCCCCAATTGTATGCCCTAATTGGCAGAAATAGCCACACACTATTTCATATGTATGTAGAGACTTGTGAGTACGCGTGAGTCTGTTATTTTGTGTAAAATCGAGTATATTGTGTGGGCCTAGTTTATAAAGAGTTCCGTTTTAAGGTTGTGAAAGTTATTTTGGGATGGAGGGAGTAACTTGGAATTTGTGTGTGTGAGAGAGAGGTGGTGAAGGTGTTTGTTCATGGGATCTTGTTATTTAGTTTGATTTCTAAAGTTGTGTTTCTTGCAACAGCAATCACGAAGTGGTAACAATTATACTGAACTGTGGAGTGCACAGTGTGGGGAATGTTTTAAATGGAGATTGATCCCTACTGAAGAAGAATTTGAAGAAATCAGAAGCAAGTTCATAGAGGATCCCTTTGTTTGCAGCAAGATCCCTCACATTTGCTGCAATGATCCAGCTGAAATAGAGTACGACAACACTCGAGTTTGGGCGATTCACAGGCCAAACACTCCCAAACCCCCTCCAGGTTTCAAGAGGAAATTGGTCTTGCGAAAAAGTTTCAAAAGAACCGATTGCTACTACTACGCTCCCAACGGGAAAAGCCTTCGATCCTTTGTTGAAGTTCCTAGATTCTTGGATAGTCATCCCGAGTACAAAAAGAGTGCGTCTGTCGAGGATTTCTGTTTTAAAGGGCCAAAGATCATGAAGAAGTTTACTCACGATGCAGCAAAGAAGGCATGAATGAGATATCATTGATGTAGTTGCAGTTTGATGAATTTTTTTATTGTTTCTTTTTTCCAACACTAGGAGAAAGCTTTTGCTAGGTGTAGTTCAGACTACAGTAGAGATTCCTTGCTTGGGGTTGTTTGCTCTTAGTACATTCGTTTACTGATTTTGTTTCGCCAGTAAACGCGTATTGATGAAATAGAATACCAAATTGAAACGAGGAAGAACGAAAGATCACACGCCATACAACATCAAAACACTTTAGTATCATTTGTGTCATCTGTCAAAAGAATCTTAACATGACTCCATCTCAACCTTTACTTACAGATGCAATTATGCTGCTGCATATTTTGCTTAATAGAATCATTAAAAAAACAGAGATGTGTTCTCTTTCCTTATGATCACATTTCTGTATTTTTCATATCATGCTTAATACATTGGATAGAATAAGTTGGGGCTTATGTGCTGATGAAATGTTCACAAACCTGTACACTTCAGCTTTACTTGTTAGCATGTATCTTGTGGTTGCTTGCAATTGTCAACATATGACGGCCATTGATCTGAAAGAGCTAGTCGGGTTTGGTATACTCGAGTAACATATGTGGCGACCTATAAATCTTCACGAGCGTCCAATAAAGAACCTCTTCGACTCCAAGTTCACCTTCTGCCCTTGCTGCATATATATCCTCATTGATGGCTATTAACCTAAAAAAATAACAACACTCATAATCATATCTTCTTTCATTCTTTGCATACAGAAATTAGGCTACTGTAACAGAATAACTATATTACCTGTCACATGAAGGAAGATTCTCGTAGGGTATTCGCATCCGTAAGTCCGAACATTGCAGTCTGATAAACCGACCAACTGCAAGTACAAATGTGATGTAGAGACCCCAAATGCTGAATTTGCTCAGTGTCTCACCAAGAAATCCCTCTGCAATAATAATATGGGGTTTTTCTTAACAATGGTTTTTGATAATATCCAATATATTGTAAAAAGAAAAACTCTTCATACGCGGTGTTTCCTCTGATACAATGACCGCCATTGGCCCTGACAATCTACCGCCACCATATTCATCCGTAGAGTCGACATCATGGAAGGACCACCATTGGTATATCCCGTGATGTAAGACAAGGTCCGCGCTAACAGCATTTACCTGTTGATGGTTATCGATAGTTTAGCTACTCACTCTTATGCAATGTTCTAAAAGGTGTTATACTAGGGGCTTGAACAAGTTTAGACAGACAAGTCACATTGCTCTTAAATTGCTCTTAAGGTGGTGTTTGCAAACTCTAACTAAGGCAGAATCACATTTTTTCAAAAGTGTGATTCTAGAAGCTATTGGTAGAGTCAGCAAACACACCCTAAGTCATCCTAGATTCAGCGATTGTCAACAATGTTGAGAAATATAAAAAACGTACCTCCTGCTCGAAAGGTCTAATTTCTCCAGAGCCTGTAACCCGGAAAAATCTAGGGTAAATATTAAAAATCCGAAAGCTGCTAGAGGAACCGTTCAAAACCCCCTCGACTTCTGACGGGTTGGGAATATCCGCTGGATCAATGCTTCTTTCGTATTTGACAGTTTCCTTGCCTTTTGGGCGGTCCCTTGTGAGAACCCAAGAAAACTTAATGTCCATGCTACTAGTATTAAGAGATCGGACAAACTGCCTCTGAACCACCTCGGGGACGAGCCACAAGGTACTTGCGTCGTCTTTGCAACGAACGAACTGAATATCGTTGACGTTATAAGAGTCCAGGTTATGATCAGGATCAAGATTATCATCTGAATCGAGTTGATCCCATCCTAGTCTTTCACAAAGAGTAGTCTGGTACAAGGTTAATCTTCCAGCAGCTGTCTTGATGTCTAACTGGAAACTAGCATCGTTGATTGGATTTGCTATGTTGGTCGGATTTCCACTACTGTACATCTGTAAGGTTAATCCACTATATCAATCAATGAAAAAGTCAAATACGATAAACTTACGTGATCAATTTCAAAAAGTGAAAACGGTATTAACCAAAATATAAATGGGTAAATCTGGCCTAAAAACAATATAATCAGCAGGAGTTACTTACCAGCATTGGAGCCCAAATAACACATATTAATACAAAGAAGAGACAGATGCCATTGCAAAACTTAGTCAACTTCATCTGCTTCTCTCCTTGTTTACGCGTCGCTCTGTTCAGAACATTGTCACACTTGACGAGGTATAAACTTGCATTTATATCCTCCAACTGCGAAAGATACGTATAAAAATGAAGAAGCATTTGAAGATGAGTATAGTTGACTTCCAAAAAAATTCGTACATTATAAGTAGAAGAACTCACCTTCAACCAGTCATACATTGTCAATGATGTAGTTGTACATGACCAATCAAGAACGCATCGCAGCTCATATAGAAATGGCAAAGCACGGTACAGCCTGTATCCTTGATAATTGACCTGTGAAACTTCACTTGTGAGGAATTGGCGATACAATGTGCTTTTATACGGAACACCATCTCGTATTTGCATGGCTTGAAATGCTAGAGAAACTGCTTTAGTAAGATAAATTGCTCTGAGGGCCAAACCAGCAGCATTGTGCTGGGAAGTATCGATATTCCAAGCATACTCGGTGACAGCATGAGTTGACAGAATGAAGTTGAAGAGGTAGAAGATGACCTTTCCCGTTGCAAATGAACACAAGTATATAACCCGATCAACAATCATCAAGAAAAAGATTATCTGCATTATAAACAAAGACGGGCATTATCACAAAACACGACAAAAACTTGTATCAACTTGGTTCACAGATGTGAGATCCATGTGACCCATTTTGTAAATGAGTAAAAAATGAGATAAAGTTCGTGTGATCCAAGCTAACACAAGTTGTACTCCAACAGCTGTTTGTGTTTTCTGGACCCAAAAGACAGATGCACACATTCCTTACCATTAGAATGAATACGAATTCCTTCGGGAACTGATCTTCTAGCTGATAATACTCTAGGAATTCACTTTTATTTTTGATAACAGATTGATAGAACATGGCAACGAGAAAGAAGACAGCCAAATCTGCCCCGAAGATATAGGCATAAAGATCGACTTCTCTTCTACCACCTCCGATAACCGAGACCAAAGGGTATGGGAATCCAACTTGTTCATCGAGTCCCATGCTTCTTGCTTTAAGAATCTCCTTTGCCACATCAGCAGCCGGAGTAAGAGAGTTGAATTGCTCTGATGATTGACATCCGGTCAATGGAGACGCGTAGACTACCTCAAAAACAGCTAAAGTCACGTCTGCATTTTCTGTGCTTTTTTCAATGCTCTGTATTTGAACCTTGCTAGCAAAAGGGCAATTATTATTTGACTTTTCGTCCTCACACTCTTCAGCATGGACAAGCTTCAGTAGCTGATTTATCCCAGATTCGATCCTCTCGGGTTGAATCCCATCTCTGGGCCAAGATTTCACATCCATGGATAACTGAACGAAGTATGGAGGAGATTCAGCTTCTTGTGTTAGTGATTTCCAGTATTTTAAACAGCTATTAACGACCATTTCAACCACTTGTCTCATTATCTGCAAACCCGTCTCCACTTTCTCACTCCAGTTGGAACAAGAACGAACCTCCATGTTATTTCTTAACCCCCCTTTCGAATGATTGGATCCTACCGAAAACCATTCACCATCTTTTGCAGTTATAGAGCACTGTATCAGAGTAAATAAATACACTAGAAATAGAGGCAGCAAACTGATAACAAATGACGATGTTATCTTCTTTATAGGAAATCCAAGCTCACGTAGAAGGTCCGATTGCATGCTGAAACCGCAATGCTGGATCATTATTTGGTACAGATACTGAATCAGAACATAGAACTCTGTATAGATTAGCATGATGATCCAGAAAACATAATTTGGGCCCGTATTCACACAGAGAGCGTATAGGTACAGAGCAGCCAAGTAAACCATGGAAAGCAAGCTGAAATTCCAGAGAAAAACGAGAATAAAACAACAGTAGCATACAACATCGTTATTAGATCTCATTTTGGACCATATGTGAGAGACTATCCGTCCAATCTTTAGACTAGCGGAATCAGAAGTTCTACTTTTGTCAGACTGCAATGATGAACAACGATGCAATTTTTTATGCTTTCTCTCTTTAGATACTTTCGCAGACGGAGTATCATTTGAATCAGAATCATCAGATGAAATATTTAAAAAGCTTACAAGGTTGCTCACTGCCTGATTTCCAATCGACTGTACTTGTGAAACCCCGTCGCCTAGTAACTGTACAGCAGAAGCTAGAGGGTTTTCTGTTGAGTTGTATTTATCTTTCTTCAATCTGTCTGAATCATTAAAGAAATTATCATCTGTGCTTTCCTCAAGTTCAGTAATCTCTCCAAAAGAAGCATCAATTAAGGGCTTCGTAAGTTCTGTTAGTAACGGGTTTTCGATTCTGACACAACTTGGAGGTTCATACACATTTAGTGGGAAACCTGGATCAGTATTAATAAACCCATCCTGTTTCTCAATATTAGCAAAATCCTGGACAGTAAGCGAAGGATTCTTTCGCCTTCTCAAGCCTTCTTTACCTGGTGAATCATTGGTAGTGGGATTCATATCACGGAGTTGAGTTTGTAAATTCAGCATCTCAGATTTCATCTTCTCAACTTGTGAGTTTCGTTGATGTTTATTCTCCTCAGATTTACGAATGTGCTGCAGCTGTTCAGTTTTCCAAGCAGCTTTCTTCTCTTGCTCCCTTACAATTGCACCAATTTGCTCAGCCTCAAGATATCGAAACACATAATCAAACTCCGAGGAAGAAAACATGTACGACTGACATGAAACCAGAACAAATATTGTGATTTCTACCAACACAGATCTTGAGGTAATTCGAAACCCATAATCGTATTTATAAAATCCTATCACCTCATAGATATAACCAATCTTTTCAGACTTTCCTGCATTGAAGTCACCAATAAATGGAGATTGATAGGCAAGAGATAGTACGATTACTGTGAAGTTATAAATGCGCAAAAACTTAAAGATCTTATTTTTCTTTTTCAGTATTGTAAGCCTCATACGGAAGAAAATAAGAGCAAAGCCCAGATATCCAAGGTGTAGAATGTCGTACTCTAGAGTTCCAGTTATCAACATCAATGCAAGTACGAGATCTAACAGATGACAGTAGCAGTAAACGCGGAGATAATCAAAAAACGTCCACATGCTTTTGGTTTCAAATGAGAGATCTCTCCAAACAAAACCGTTCTTACGCTGAGAAAGCATCTGATCATATGTGAATGACCATGAAAAACTGGATGCACGGTCAGCACGGAGTTTGAAGCATGTGAGCATGAAGACCACGAAATAACTGATCAGCATTCGAGGATCATCAATTATAATCCCTGCAAAAGTGTGAGCAAAAATGATATAATTTACTGAAGGCATCATCGTATTGATCTCATGATTAGAAGCTATTCCCGGCTGATCTAAGTATAGCATTTCCTGATGGGCATTATGCATGTAGATAAGTTAGACTCTAGAAAATAAAATTTAAGAGTCAACATAACTTCCCTAAGGTGATATTTGTTTTGGGTTTTAAAATCAGGTTTTGGATTTAAAAATCTAAATCCGGTTCTACATCGGATCTCTGAAATCCGATTTTCTAAAACACCAGACCTATAAACCTACTACCACACTTTCCAATACTATCAATTCTCTCTCCTTACACCAGACCTATAAACCTACTCCTTACACTTTCCAATAACTCACATCATCCAATCTTCACATTCACACCCAACAATAATATAATAAGACACCATTCACTCTTACACATTGATTTGACATATAGTTAAATCTCACCCTACTCAAAACAAACACATACCTTACTATTTATCAGGATTTCAAAATTTCCTAAATGTTAAAAACCGGTTTTTAAAAACCACTTAAACCCAAAGCAAACATCGCCTAAGTATCTTAACTCTGGCTACGTACATTGAACGTAGAACTTCTGGGATGAATGTGATTGCTAAAAAACATCTATCTTTATAAACCTACGTATTAAACATCCAAGAAAACTTGAAAGAGAAGAAAATTATACGAAATAAAACACACTAGCACACACACATACCTAGCCAACATTTTTCACAGTACTGGAAATATATATTTGAGTATTTCCAGCAATCATGGCAATGTGCATTGTGGTCAGCTTGATTCATAGGCATCACACTTTTCCACATTGCAAAGTACTCAGCAAGAAGAATGGTAGCACACATGAAGACAAATATAGGCCACAATTTTCGTATAATAGCACGTGGCAACATAATACACGTAGCAAGACACGCAATGTAGAGCATGGAAATGGCGTTTAACAGAGCAAAACTAGCAAGCAGTAGTGCTATCATATTGATCTCAAGCCCAAACAGATTGAACATATTTTCAAACCAAAACTTCAAATAAACTTTTAACGTTGTTGTCTGCATTTCGAATCTCTCCTGTCTCAACGCATCAATCCTTTTCTTATTCCACCTGGAACTTTCCCTCATGGTTCCCCAGATATAACCAAATGCATATTTCCTGTAGTTTCCATTACGACTGCTTCTAAGGGAGGACAACGGTTTATAACTGAAAGATGACCATGAATTTCCTTGTTGTTCAGACATTTCTGTTTGATCATCCCCATCAGAAGATGAAACAACAGTAAAAGCATCGTCTGCTGAAACAAATAAAGGGCAAGGTTCTTCTGATCGACCATCATTTGGAACAGAATTTGGCATCTTCTCCAACCAGTGAAAAACATTGTATTGAAGAGTGCATGCAACAATCACTAGTACTTTAGGCCTCAAACCTTGTTCTAGGCCCTCATAACTATGTCTATAGGCCATTAAACCCAAATAAAGAGACCAATTTTGATGCTTTTGACCAGGAAACATTTCAGCTTCTTTACCCAACATCTGAAATAGATACTCAACTGTCACGAGAAACCCTGTGTAAATCAAGAACGATTTGGACGGGATTCTAGAAGCTTTAGGCAAAGCTGAACAGAAAACCAGACCAAGAAGGTACATAAAACCAAACGCACTTATTGGAGATAATGATGCATAAAACACCGAGATAAACAAAATTTTTTGGCTGTGCCAGATCAAAACTCGTTTGACGAACCCCACTATTCCAGACTGCAATGGAGCAGGATCTTCTGGTTTCAACCGTTTGCTTTGTCTTCTCTCATAGCTGTACAGTTGCATGACAATCATGATTGCTAAAGACTCCCAAAGATTTTTTAATAAAGAAGCTTCTGTATCGTAGCCAAAGTAAAGATTAAGGTCAATATTAGTTGACATCCACATCTCAAAAGTGGGGAAAATGCTTAGGATGTAAATGAAAACAAAAACTGCCACTGCATATGCTTTGAGTGGAAACCATAGTTGTCTTTCTGTCCTCTCGACCAGCTGTCTCCCGGTGATCCAGATAAGGAGAAGGAAGATATACCCGAAGGATATGTAATTGGGTCTCAAAAGGTAGACAGCATTAAGAATGGTGAGAAATGCAATATAGGTTCCAAATGATCTGTACATAGACAAGAACTTCTTGCCAATAGCATTAAGATACAATGCCACCCGTCTCTCTGAAACACAAAAATCAGAAAATGTATAAGATTGTAATTTTCAGTGGATTACTTCCAAAACTAACATCACTACTACATTTTCTGGAGCAGAAAGGTGTAAATCAAAAGGACAAATGCACACCAAAAAAATATGCGAGAGACATTAGAGGTGAATGTTCTTGAGGTTTCTAAACTCTAACTGATTAGCGTAATATCATTTTTTTGCCCCTAAAGTAATACTCCCTCCGTCCAAAGTTAATACGTATGATTCATTTGACACATGTTTTAAGAAATATAGATTGTTTATGTATAAAGTAAAAAGTGAATGGTGTATTAGTGTATTGGAGAAATAAATATTTCCATTAATGGAATTGTGCATATTAAGTTTGGAGGGACCAAAAAGGAAATTACACATATTAAGTTTGGACAGAAGGAGTACTTTTTCAGTTTTGGTCCCCCTCTTTCACTAACTATCAAACTTGGTCATGGAAGTACACTTTTATGTCCACATGTGGTCCCATCATTAGTTGACTATCGGTTTACTACTAATGGAATCAACAATTAGGGGGATGATACATATAATTAATAATTTTCGAATAATTACATGTAGCACTCCAAATAGTTGATTCCGTCAGTCAACAGACGGTCAACTAACGGTGGGACGAGATGTGAGAGTAATAATGTACTTCCAGGACCAGATTTGATAATGAGAGAAAATGTGGGGGTGGGGGAAACTGAAAAAATGTAAACTTTAGTGACAAAAAATGATATTATTCCTTAAATATACTTCTAGCAACATTAAAACCAAATGGGAAATGTCAACAACTTAACCTCGAATGAGGTTATAGTACCGTGGTAACGACTCCCACCGTCGTCTCTGACATTCGAGGAAGTATAAACTGACAAAAGTACTGACTTGTTCAAACCAGCTTTCAGAATGCTAAATCCAATTGGGGGACAAGGTGTGCGCTGAACAATTGCTGAAAATGAGAACAGCATTTCAAATCCATTGTTATGAATGGCACAAAAGCATGCAACCAGAGCTATCTCCAGCAGGTCCCTAGAACTATTGCTTTCAAGCAGACCTAGACAGACAAAAACAAAATCAGAAATAAAATAGAAAAATGCTGAAAAAACTAAATGAATAAATTGATTATTCAAACATGCAAGAGACTTAAGATCAACGAATCCCAAACCTAGTTGTGATAGCACCTCCAAACTTATAGAGCCCTTCTGTTCCAGTTTCCTGGAGACCAGATTTAGCTGAAGAATGTATAAAATCGCGAAATGAGCCTCACACATAAGAATAACAGATTGACGCATCCTTTTGTTGATTTTATGGCTCAAAAGATAAGCAAAGAAGAACATCACTGAAAAGTGAGAAAGATTGTAAACCAATCAGAATAAAGAAAAAAGAAAATTCATAAATCCACACGTTAGAATTTCACATACTATAAACAGCATGAATGAAACCAGGCTTAGTGGCAATTAGGAAAATCAAATACAGCATAATAGCCCGAGAAGCTTTGCGCAGCCCCCAAGCAATTGTAGCCACTACTATGACTTTGGCATCTTCTTTTACTGCATTGAATATGCAACAGATAAAAAGAATCAAGATTACTGCAAAAAAGCATGAAAGCTTTACTTCACTCTTAAGCTGATGCTAGAACTAGTTAAGAAGGCATGAAAGAAATAATGCAACTTAAACTTTGCTTCACTCTTAGGGGGTGTTAGCAAAATCTACCGAATGAGTCAGAATCACCTTTTTTCAAAAGCAGCTCCTCACAGCTTTTGAAAAAAAGTGATCTGGAAGTTGTTTGTTGAGTTTGCAAACAAAACCTTAAGCTGTTAAGAATTGCAGTCAAGAAATACTATTTGATAGTATGCCGTATGAAGAATGAAGAGTGCGCATATACCTTCCTCGTTCTCACTAGGGAATCGTCTCTCCTCATTCGATAGGCACAGAAATACAGAATTACTCACAAGATTACCAAGAGCTACTAAAACCCCAAGACAATACTGTGCTAAGAGGAAGAAGCCAGGTATGGGATAGTGCCACAATCCAACCATCTCCCAGATCTCCATATCCTAAGTAGATATGAGAACACTAACTTTACTCGAACTAATAACTTCCATACTCAAATTGAAGATTTACAAGATAAGGAAGTAGAGTTAAAAGGTTTTTTTGTCCATAACTTGTCTACAGTCAATGTTGGCACCAGAAAAGTTCACTTTTTTTATTTAGTCCCAATATTAAAAATGTGTCCAATTTTTGGCCCCAAAAATTGCCGGAAATTTGAAAACGAGTCGTTGTATGTCACGTGAGGATTTAATTTGGGATCAAAATTGGACAGAAGACAAGTTATGAGACCAAATTGGACAATCTTTTGACATAAAACAACACCATTTTCAATTTTTCCAGCGATTTTGGGTCAAAATTGGATAAATTTAAAAAATATTGGGACTCAAACCGAAAAGGTGAACTTTTTTGGGACCAAAATTGGACAGTAGAGAAGTTATGGGACCAAAAACATTTTAACTTTAAGGAAGTACCTTCCCGAGTTTCCAGTTCACATATGCAAAAGCTACGTTGAAGATATATGTGCTCACGGCCCACAAGAGAATGAAGACAAGAAGCAACCCATTCAAGCGATGAAGATGGAACAAGGATGGAAAACGATACAAAACATACCCAACATATGCAAGTAATCCAAATGCACAAATACTTGCAAAATGAAGGCTCCAATACGAGAGAGCGAACAGGGATATCTGCCATATTCACATCTGACACTTTATAACATAAGCAAGGAAAATAAAGAAAATGCATATATCAACCATTAACATTTAGAATAATTGATTCTAACAATATGTTCAGTATGGATGCTCGAAGGATAACAGTGTCAAGTTTGTGACTACATACAGGGAATCCATAAGTAAACCAGTTGATACTGAAAATCCTGAAAACTGGTCCCCTTAATAATATGTTGGTATGCCTTACACCAGACCTGCAGACAAGAGAAAATGTTGATTAACTTATGAAATTGATTTGCTACAAAATTTAACATAATAAAATCGGAAGTACATAAAAGTGCTGTTTAATTTACAATGCTGAATATCTTAGTGCATTGTGACAGAAACAAACCAAACGTCCAAAATAATCAATAATCTAATTTGAAATGAAAGGGAATTGGAAATTGCAATCTGCTGTTTGTAATAGAGATATACCAAAAATTTCGGCACAATAATGGTTGCTCTTTCTATGTTACAAGTGAGAAGCATTAACCTAACAAGGAGTAAAATTTAGAGATGTATCACACTATCACTAGATAAATAATTGGCACCACAGTAATCATTCACTTCAGATCATTCTGTTCTTCCTATTTTGTTTATTATATCAGTACAATTTGAACTTAAATTTGCATTTCATTTTGACTCAAGGAATTCTAAAGAAGCTAGTATCTAAATTTGTGCAACTTCAACAAAACGTCTAGCTAGCCATCGACTTTTTTTTACCTCAACTCAATAACAAAAGTTAATAGAGTAGAATAAGTTACAGCTAACCAATCATTCCTGACATATTTTATTTGAAATTGGGTGACATGCCATTAATGTGTCCCAAATTCTTAAATTTATCAAGAAATATACAATCAAGTCTTGAGTATTTCCATGAACTTGAAATATAATATATCGAATTTTGAATTAAAAAGAGGAAACCAGCAGTTAAATCAAGTCCTGTGAGCAGCTCGCCTGAACTGACGAACAAAAAAGGAATTTCTGGAGGGAAGAAGATGCTCTGTTAAGCTGCCTTCCCTCATGGACATAATGAATTCCATGTCTTCTAAATCATGCCTCACAGAAGATAGCTGCATAAATATTAAGAATCAGTCATTACTTGTTCAATATCTACCATTAGCCCACCACTTTCTTTATTTATCTTTGTAGGAAGATTTTTCATCTTGTGCAAGAAAACTTATATATATTTCCACAACCAAAAATTATTATTGGATGATTCTTGCTGTTTCATTCTTATCTAGAAAATGTTTTACCCAGAATCTGGGACGAAGATCAGGAATGAATGCAGTGAAGAGCAATGTGGATTGATGCTTAACAAGTATATAGAGGAAAGGACACGGGATGGATGTATGATGATGAAAGCAAAGGAAAGATCAAAAGAGCCATCAGTAATCCCAGCAATTTGATTTATCTCTCAACCATCTTGTTATCACACCACCTTTTCTATATTAAAAGAATCGGTCCAAAAAAACATAAAAAAAAGGTGATGGACATGCATACATTATGTCATCAAAGGTGACAGGAATAGATGGAGGATATGTTTAAAGTAGATACTGCAACAATCATAAACCAATGGTGTAAACTTTACAGTCATTATCTGGAACTATGGTATGGAGCCAATATCTACTTTCACATTTCCTGTGTTTTTTAATCAAGATGTATCATAAACATAAAGCAATTAATTAAATCATTCAAGTAGATTAAAGGCATAAATAATGTCCATATTAGGACCAACAGTGAGAAATCATTCCTTATTCTTTCATTTTCTTAGACAGGAACACATTTATACTTTTTAAGCATTAAAACCTTTTTATGCATATCCTTCTCAGATTTCATGGATAGGATTTATCTTACCTTTTTCAAGTTTTCTTGTATGTTTGATACTTAACTTAGCCATACGTATACTATGTTCATGATTGATTCCAGCCAATGAAATAAAAAAATTAAGTCTTTTGTTTTCCGCACTTTACAAGATTTGCATGCACTAGAAGATCAATGAAATGAGTAGAGCCTAATTAGTATAGCAATGGAAGGTAATTCTTAAGTAAAAACTTCGAAAGTTAATCTCATGTGGATGATAGGCAAAAATGCAAATTATATCGCAAGTTGGGAACTAAGATAACAATAGCGTACCATATAAAAGAAGACCATCAGAGAAGTACCAGAACAAATTTGTTGCCAGTCAGAATCTTTAGATATCTTGTACAGACCAATCGAGTTAAATATCGTATGGAACATTTGTGGGACCCCAACGGGGAGCTGATACACATAAAGTAGGCAAATGCTAAACCCAGCATACGTCCAGAGCGGCTTCCACCACCTTCAAGTGAAGTATGAAGAACATAAGCTCTGATGCGAAACTGAAAGACAAAAACATAATTTGCAGACCTTTCTAATTGTTCAGTTATCTATTTTGAAAAAGAAAAAAAAGAAACTGTAACTACTGAATGAAGAAATACCTGAACAGACCTAAAAAGTTGCTTGTTAGAGACCAATCAACAAGACCAACACAGCTGCATATGAAAAATGGCAAGGATAGCCATGAAGGACTGCTGATCCCGGAAACGAGCTGAATGGAAGGCAACAAGAAGCAGGAAGCTAACCGAAGACGATAACCTTCCAATTGGAAAAAGAATAGGTGACTCATTTGTTAAGAGATGATGATATGTTGTGATATAGAAATTGTACTTATTTCCCTCAAAATTAATTTTTAAAGGAAAGCTCTAAATCTTACAAATATCTGATGATTATTAGCATAGATTAAGTACTATATAACTTTTTATGCCCAGAAGATCTCAATTGGAAACAATGTTATTCATAAATGATAACAAACGGTCAATATTTATAGTTGCAGTAAAATACCCCACGAAATATTATGCCTCTGAAGTGATTTTTCTGGGCCCCAATTTTTGTTTGAGTTCAATGTATATATATATATATGTACATGTATGTAATTTTATTAATAATATGTATTTATCCTTCTTGTATAGATTTATATGTCAGTATATATATAATTATATCAATATGTAATGTAAGTGTTGATTTCTACTAGTACATAAACCTGCGTGTTTCATTATCTCTAATATTTCACAAGTGAGACAGCTTATATATTAGTGCCTAGAAAAATCACTTCAGAGGCATAAAATGATTATATTACAATTTTTCCATTTTGCGTAACATGCATGAAGTGACAACAACATTGCTACTATTAAAAGAAGGGGAATTCACTTGCAAGTTTGGACACTTTTGCATGCTAGTTTTCCACTGCAATAACATGAATGTATAGAAATCTGCATCACTAGTATGTTTGTTTAATAACAAATACTGAACACAGAAGAAGCTAAAAACAGTCAACTTGGACGAACCTATTTCATGAACAATGGATGACAGATAACCCCAGAAAGAATCTTGAAAACCCCAAAAAGAGCCTTGAAATTCTATAAAGCCGAGTTTGTTCCTGTTGATCTCAAAGAAGGCAAAAAATCCCACTAATAATTCTACAACGAAGAAATAGATTACTCTGGGAGATCTCCACGACTGAACCCTGCAAAAGCATACCAAGTTGAATTGTTATATATATCTTATTGAAAAAAATAATTGCAGATAAGTATAAATTTGTTAAGACAAGGTCTCAGAGCAAAGTAGATGACAATGTCCTAACTACTTCATTGCATTATACATTGACAAGTTTTTCGGAGGTAAATATTAACTGCATTATAAACATTACCGGCCAAAAAAAAACAATATCTTTTTCTTTTCTTTTTTTTGATAAGAAACTTATAATATTGCAAAATTAGGGATGAGGAATCCCTTAACAATAATACAAAGATAGTGTCAATCATAGTAAGACTAGATGGCTAAGAACCATTTCCCAAGTCCTAACAACATCAGCCAGGGACATATCCTTAAACATTCTATGACTCACGGTCCACAAAGCTACTCTATATTTGATTTTATCCCAAACTTCATCTACAGATTCATTAATATCCTAAAAAATTCTCTTATTTCTTTCTAACCAAATTGACCAAGCGACACCCAACACCATGATCTTCCAAAGGGTCTTTACATTTGAATGCATAGTTTAGCATATAAATAAGTATCAATTTACAATAATAATATCAACAAAAGAAATGGTCTTACATTTGGATGCATAGTTTAGTGTCTGTTTTAACATTTTTGTTAAATGCAGAGATAAAAGTTTGTCGGAGACTACTGCTTTTTGGGATATCATTGATCTTATACCACTTCTGTCAAAACTTTGTAAGTAACTATGCTCAAATTCAGATTTCCTAAATACGAGAGTATGGATGATTTACTATCTTACTGCTACTTGTAATAAAAGTGCTTGATCGTTTTAACATCTTAGCTACTATTATAGTGATTAAAGTATTCTTTTATGAAATATTGTGTCATCTGGTGCTCATCATCTTTGAAGCTGTGTTTGTTTCTATAGTTTCTACGAGTTATGACTGTCTTGTTAGATCTTTCATATAATTCTGTTTTTTTAAAGTTTGAATTGCAACTTCCGTCTGCTTCCTTCAGAATTTGACATTCTTTAGCAAAAGAACAGATAGCTAGACAAGACTAAATTAGAAATCTTACTCCATAAGTCCAAGTAGCTTTATCCACCAGGCATCTGAAATGGTCCATTTTGAATCCTGAGTAGCACTTAGAGCAATAAAAGTCGCTTGCAAAATTATAACGAATCCCGAATATATCAAAATAAACCACAAAGATAAAACCCTTCCTCTGAATCGAAATCCTGCTGCAAAAGAAAGCCAGGGGAAGAAAAACATATTATATTGTTACTGTAAGGAGAAGAAACAAATAAAATGATGTTGATACGTCACATTATTTCAACAAGCCTTATTCAAGTTCAGAACCAAAACACTACCTCTTTTTGGGGCGTTAAACCGCAAAACAAGAGAAGTCACGAGGTTAATGAAAGAAATCAAACTCCAATTCAGTAAGCCAGCTGCAAAAATTGCAAAAGATTTTAATAAAGAACGGTATAATCAAGTAAAATATGCTCGTTAAGTACCGCAGAATAGCAGATAAACATAATGTGACCATACAATACCATAGGAAAAGCATATAAACAAAATATCGTGCACAACATCTCAGCAGTGCACTCTCTAAGAATCTAACCATTGCATCACATCTCCAAGTAATTTTTCTATTTATTTCCACGTTACTTTACAAATTCACCCAACTCATCAAATCCCTATTTCATCAAGAAAATTGCAATACAGCTGTATTTCGATCACATATTCAAGAACTACCATTTAGCTTAAGCAATCTAGCAGCTACATACAAGTAACATGTTGAAAACGCTTGAAATTTCACATAGTGTGTTATTAGTTCGTTAATTCCAGAAATCAGCACCAACAAGACATTAAGCAAAATTAAAATTAAAAACTCGATTACATACCTGCCAAAAGCAGCATTGGCAATACAAACCCACCCAAAATACTCCCCATTGTTGCCTCTTTCTAAAATCCAATCTCATATCTTCTCCAAATTTGCGACATGGGTTTCTTTCCGATGAAAAATCGAGAAAACAGGTATTTACATAAACATCAGGAATTATGCGATTTTCTAGACACAACTAAACATGAATGAGTTATTGGCATTCAAATCAAGAGAAATGGAAGGGAGATAGAGCAGTTGAACAAAATTGTGCATGGTGAAATAAAATTGAAAAATTCCAGTAATGTAGAGTGTGATCTGAAGAGAGAAAAGTAAGAATTCATGAATGTATATATGAAGGGTTAAATCATGGCGTTTGAACGAATGAGATCTTCATTCTTTCTTCTGGAGATTATTATATATGTTCTTCTTCCCTGTTATGGCAAGGGGGTGTTACAACGTGAATTGCTTTCAATAGGTATTCTTGTGATTTGGCGGTATTTTGGTACTTATTATTTAATACAATAGAATAGAAATTTTCGATTAATCAAGAGATTAATATTAAAAAAAAAGGGGGGGAGGGGGGTCGCTGTCAACGCCACCAAATAGTGTTATTCCCACCTAAAGCTGTTAAACGAATCAAGCTGCTCGTGAATTCGACTCGACTCAATAAGAGCTTGAACCTCAAGTTCTCAACTTGAATAATAACTCTATTTCCACCTCAATTATTATACACGTCTCACTAAAATTTAAAAATCAATTTAAAATATTAAACACACTCCAATTTATTCATTTTCTATATTTTTTTATTTTAAAAGGTAAAACAATTTTCCTTCTGAACTATTACTATACACACCCCATCACATTATAACTTATCCCTCCCACTTTCTCAAAACAACTGTGCCTTTGAAAGGGTGAAAAGGTGCAAGTGTTCAAACTGTCTTGGCCGAACAATCTCTCTTGATTTCTACCGAACAACAAAAGAAATGGAAGGTCATTAAAGATTTGGTAAGAACTTTTTTTTATTTCAAATGTTTTTATTTCCTAAATTTTTAGAGTTTACATGGTTTGTAGTGATTTTTTTAAATTGTTGAATGAGTCCAGTGATTAAATTAATGTATAACATACATTAAGTTTAATTGAGTTTGATTTTGAATTTTGTTTCTATTGTTTTCGCGTCACTGTTAGTGGATTTTGGGGTTTGTCGTGTTCGCGTTCCACCATTATCGCGGCCGCGCGGTGCACATAGCGGTAATACACTTTATTATGGATGAAAACATTTATTATGAAAAATAGGTTTTTTTTTTTTTTTTTTAACAAAGTAATCAAAATTTTGGCTTCTGAAATGAACTGCAAAGCCAAACTAGCTGCCCAACTTCTGTACTGCACGGCCAATATGGCCGTACGCCTCATGTTATGCACGACCAAAATGGTCATATGCATCATGTTGTGCACGGTCGTCTATGGCCGAACAGAAACATGTACAAATCTATCATTCATTAATCTTGCATACCATTTCAACATTACACACCAATTCAACAATATGCACTGATTCAACAATAAATCCTACGTAACGCACCACACTAGACAAAAACAATAGTTCCAACATTACTTCACTCTATCAACAATGGTTAATGATTGTCGGAAATGTATCAGTGTCTGATTTAAATTCTATAAGTTTGTAACCCAATAATATTTGTTTCTTGCAAATTTCTTTACACGTTTGAGCGCATAGATCACGACACTTTTCTAGGTTTGAGCGCATAGACCATCGTCAACACATTTCGAGTACTTACAATATACCCACGAATCCATGTTGGTAGAAGGTCAACAAACCCAATCGTACTACGTGGAGGTACAAATTTTCGACGAATCTGTTCAAAATAAACATTTGACAATTACGCACATAATAAATTGAATACATTGAAATGAAAACGTGAATATAAAAATACATGTTATTTTTTTCCTTTCGCATTACTGAACATCGGTGTTATAAACACTATTAATTCCACCAAACGCAATTGTAGGTTGAGAACAACTATCTACAATTGATTCAATATACTTAAATGCACTCTTCTCACGCTTGGTTGATGTGTCTTTCTTCTTTTTACGTTTTTCTTTCGGCCTACCACGAGTCTTCTTTAGAGGATGCAGTTCAAGCAGTGATGTAGTTGTAGGATTTACAATTTCCCTAAACTTCTTCAACATCAATAATTGTTCTGAATCATTTTTGTTGTCTAATTTTTTTAACAACATCTATCAATGTGTCATTCAACTGACTTTTAATATCATGTGCAACCCCCTGACTTTTCTCCTAACTCGGCCCATGATCCTGCGCTTGACTCAGCCCCTGATGCTACCCCTCACTCCACCCCTGATGTTGCCCCTCACTCGATCCTTGACTGAACCCTTCGCTCGGCTTTATGGCCCACATATTCAACTTCGTCCAAAATCTGTCCTACCACGTTATGAACCTCTGATGCTCATCTTCAATGCCTTGATTGATATCTCTCCACAAAACATTGCACCATCACATTAATGCTCTTATCATCGTCTGAGGTCTCAAGAAGAGAATGAATTTTGACCCAACATGTCTCAAAGTTTCCTTGGCTTGTTTGTAGACACCTTTTCAACTTCGCATGATTACTTTTCACCCTACAACAATAAAATTAAACAGTATACGCATAATCAAATAATTTTTTGAAGATTTTAAAATACAGTATATTTACAAGTTTTTACATGTTCGTTGTAACATTGTCATAATGCATGAACTTATTTGTATAAGTCGATACAAATTTGTGTTTGTAAGGTGTAATCCATTGTTCCATACAATATTCAACAGTTTTTTTTACTTCGGGTCGTTCGTGTAATCATCTTGAAACTGTCGTAGACAATCAACAAATTCTCCTTCATTTTCAGCATCAATGACGATGTCAAGTGAACGGCTAAACGACTTCCATGCATCCTTGGTGGAAAACCTTTCTTGCATTTAGCCAGTAATTTTTTTTGAATGTGTCATTTAAACAACAAATGTGTGGTGGATGGAAACGTGGACTATACTGCATTAATCAAGACTAATTCTCTATCGGTGAGAATAATTCTAGGCAAACAATATTCGTGCATCAAGTCCTTTAGAGTGTCGCAAGCCCACATGTAATTATCCTCCCGCTTAGACTCCATGTAGGCCAAATGCAACAGAAAATGTCATGCTTGTTAACGTAACTCCAACTATCTCCAATAGAGGTCGTCTATATACATTGATCTTATAAGTACAATCCATAAACAACACAAATGGAAAAGTATGAAGTTGTTCAACACTTGTAGAATGAGCAAAAAAGATATATTTTACCATGTTGGTCTTCTTGCATCACCTATGATGAAATGAACATCTTTCAACTTCCAACGCTCCACCACTCTATATTTTATTCGGGCATTGTAAATATGTCAAAGTGTAGCATTTGTATCCGACCATTCTCTTTTCAAAGCATCCAAAATATGTATTGGTTACAGGTCATTGACATATTTAGTACAAATGCATCTTGTGCAGAAGTTAAGCGTCCAGTAAACGCGTGACCTTCCAAAAATTGCCCAATTGAACGGTTGTGTGTACTACGTACAACCTTTATCACCCATCTACCTTCAAAAATTAATTTAATTTCCTTGCAACGTAAATTGACAACCACATTTTTTTTACAAGTACTTCTACCAATTGAACTCTTAACTTCCTCTCCTTCTTTGCCAATACTCGGTACAATCTTTTTAGAATCATAGTAGATACCACTTCTTTCACAAGCAGTGTCACACGAGGCCGCCTACATTTCTCAGCATTGTCAGACCTTTTAATTAGAATAACCATATCATTCAATCGAGCGGTTTCATGAACCCAACTAATCAACTATTTCCTAGAGTTAAACAAAGTCATTGTCGTAAATAAATAACCATAATCTACCACCATTTCATTTTCGTTTGGTTCCTGTTCCAACAACAATTAAAATATTAAAACACAATAAAATAAATTCAATATATAAACCATACGGCCACAAATTTATGTACAAACATGGATGCGTTCAGCCAGTAACTAATGTACACCTAAGGATCTGTTCGGCTAGAAACCCATGTACGACCTTAGGTATGTTCGGCCAGTGAGTGGTCGTACACCAATTGACCAAATTTTGAGTAAATTGCGTTCGGTTGGGAGTGGTCGTACACTCATTGATGTGTGTGGTCAATATGGTCGTATATACATTCATGTGTTCGGCCACGATTCCAGCCAAACACATCTGGTAATGCTAAAAAACTTTATCAAGTGTAAAAAAAAGTATGGAAAAAGTGTAAAAAATATTAAATATACTTACAATAATTTAATTTCTCCATCACGTTTTTTTCTTCCATAACCATGTTTGTTGTGATTATATCATCATATGAAGGATTTGTGGTGATAGAGTTTATGCATGAAAGAATGATTTTAAGAATAAAGTGAATTTTTGAAGTGAAAGTAAAAATAGTTGAAGGGGAGTTAAATGGGGCAAGGTTTAAGAATGGAGTGTGTTTAACATTTTTTAAAAGATTTAAAAGAACATTTTAGTAAATACAATTATGTCTATTTTTTATTTTCCAAAATTTTACATCAAGACTCATCATGAAAACATAATTTAATTACACCTAATTTGTTATGTAATCGAAATCTAGTGCAGAGTCACGTATAATATCATAATTAAAAGGGTTGGTCTGCTATGGACTCGAGTGCATGTTGTGCACCCTAGTCCATGTTGCACTTTTCAGTTTACTGACTTACACTTTTTGGTAAATGGTGTTGCACTTTTCAATTATTAAACTGTATAATAATATTTTTAGTAATAATTGAAAAGTGCAACACCATTTACCAAAAAGTGTAAGTCAGTAAACTGAAAAGTGCAACATGGACTAGGGTGCACAACATGCACTCGAGTGCATACTAGACTTTACCTAATTAAAATGTAGGTCTTTGATTTATAATTTATGGTAAACTTATGATAAACATAAGTTATATTTAAAAAAAATTACTCTAATAATATATACGTAGTTTTCCAATAGATATATAGATTTTAATATCGCCAATTTTGCTAACCCTATTACTTAATATTGTCAATATAAGGCTAAAAATGTATTATTACAAGTTCAAAAAAAATATGAACACTTAATTTTTTGAGCAAATTCTCCAAAATATTTTTTGATATGTAATAGTATATTTTTTACAGCAAATTGAAGCAAAAGCAACACTGAATCTATGTTTACAGCAACAACACCAACTCTTATCTAAGAGGAACAAAGCCACTTGGCTCAATGAGGGAGACAGAAATACTAAATATTTCCACAAGCTCAACCAACTACGAAAGGTGCGAAGGCCGATGGACACGATGACAATACAGGGGGAGAAGTGTACGGATAAGCAAATGATTGCAAAACACATCCTTGACTTCTATACAGATCTGTTTGCAGAGAAACCTCGCCAACACAACATTAATTTGGGAATGCTATCAACCCTCATTAATGCAAAACTCACCGCATCGAACAACGACTGCCTGATAAGCGTCCCAACAGCGACAGAGGTGCGTAAAGCTTTCATGGAATTATCAGCGGATAGTGCACCAGGGCCGAACGGTTATGGGGTCATTTCTTTCACTATGCATGGCAGATTATTGAAGTAGACATTGTGAGAGCAGCCCAATATTTTGTAAGACATGGATTCTTGCCGCACGGCCTCAACTCAAATATGGTCACCCTGATACCTAAACACCGTGACGCGAGTAAGATAGAGGATTATCGCCCGATTGTCCTGGGGAATTTTCTGTTCAAAGGATTCTCCAAGATAATGGCCACAATGTTAGGTCCAATTTTAAGTGAAGCTTTATCTCCTTTTCAATTCGGATTTATACCAAGCAGAAGTATTCACCATTACATCGCCCTAGCATCGGAAGGCATCAATTGCCTTGACAGAACTCGAATACATGGAAATATGGCACTTAAGATAGACATCCGTAAGGCATTTGACATAGTGCGCTGGGATTTCCTTCTTGAAGTAATGAGAAATCTTGGTTTCTGCAATAAATTTCTGGAAATCATCTCCTGCATTCTACATTCAGCGCGACTGTCAATTTTGATATCGAGAGAGCTACACGGTTACTTCAGATGCTCATAGGGAGTGCGGCAGGGCAACCCCTTGTCGCCACTGCTGTTTTGCATATCAGAAGAGGTGCTAGCACTAATCCTGAACCGAATGGGAGCGGTAGGTAGTCTGATACCAGCCCAGATCACTCGACATTTGAACAGCCCAAACTTCTTATTCTACGCCGATGATATCTTAATTTTCAGCAGAGCTAACAGGCAGTCCACCCGAGCAATTAAAGATGCCCTATCGATATATGGACTCTTGTCGGGCCAAAACTTTAACCCACAGAAATCCAATGTTTACTTTGGCAAACACGTTTCCTACAATAACAAGAGATATGTTCGTGCAACATTGGGTATAATGGAAGGGGCACTGCCATTCACATACCTAGGAACACCCCTCTACAAAGGAACGCCGAAGGCATCCCACCTTCGGAAATTATCGGATCGTGTCCTGAGCAGATTTAGTACATGGAAAGGCACGGCACTATCTATGGTCGGCCGAGTTTGTCTAGTCAACCATGTGATCACATCATCAATGGTGCACACAATGATGGTGTACAGATGGCCTCGTGCAACACTAAACAGAATAGAACAAGCAATGAGAAACTTCATTTGGACAGGAAATGTGGATAAAAGGGGTATGAATCGGGTGTCTTGGGCAAGAACAATCACCCCCACAACGGAAGGTGGGTTGGGCGTCCGATCAATCAAGTGTGCAAACGACGCCTACTTATTGAAGTTAGCATGGAATGTGGCAACCGATACAGGAAAGCCTGTGACTTTCCTTCGCAAAAGATTTATGACAAAAGAAGGAATCCGCCCAGCAACAATCTCATCTTCGATATGGAGAGGAATCCGGCCACATATGCAGACCATCGGGAAACAAGTCACATGGATTGCAGGATCCACTCCACAGGTGAAGTTTTGGTTGGACAACTGGCTCGGATACATCATAGCAGACCGAGTCGGTATGCCGAAGGAACGCATGAAGCATTTTGAGTTTAAAATCGAAGATTATCAGGACAATGAAGCTTGGACTTTGGAGCGAAACTTCATACAAAGTTATCCGCAAGTTATAGAAGATATAGCACAATATAACTTTGCAACAGGACCTGATATACAAATTTGGCCACATTCAACCAATGGCATTATCACAGCTAAAGCAGCATACAACCATTTACGTCCGCACCACCCGGAAGTGTCATGGGGAAAATGGATTTGGGACAAGAACATCCCCCCTCGACGTTCCACCACTATATGGCAAGCGGTACATGGAAAACTCCCCTCTTGGGATCGTCTAATAGTGATTGGCGTCAACGGGCCTAGTAGATGCTCACTTTGCTACTTAGCGGAAGAGACCTTAGACCATCTGCTTGGAAATTGTCCTTTCTTCACCCACACCCTCTCACGGATAACAGATATTTTCCAAATTCGGCTCAATCTAGACAATGGTTTCCTAGGGTGGTTTACGCAAGCTATAACACTCAATTTTAGTCCACAGATCAATAATATTTGGAGATTACTTATAGTCACGCTTGTCTGGACTATGTGGAGAGCCCGTAACGCGGCAATATTTGACGATATTATGCAACAACCCGAGGCCATTCGGACAACGATTTGGGCACACATGCAGGAGATAAGGGGGCGTAACACTGGCCACATGAACAACACCCAATTTGACCTGGGAATCAACAAACTATTCCACCTAAACTGCTCACCCAGAAACATGCCAAGAGTTCTAACGGTACGCTGGAACCCCCCGACAGCAGGAGTAATCAAAGTGAACACAGACGGAGCATCGACAGGCTCTCCGGGGGCTATGACAAGAGCTGGAATTTTCAGAAACAGTCAAGGCCTCTTCATGGGTGGTTTTGCAATTCGCCTCGGATTTGGTTTCGCTTTCGAAGCAGAACTACTAGCGGCCCTCAATGCAATCAAGATAGCGGGGACGCACGGATGGAAGAACTTATGGTTAGAAAGTGACTCTGCATACGTGGTAACCATGCTCTCAACGACAGCGGACAACAAATCAGTACCATGGAAGGCCTATGCACTGTGGCAGCAATGACTGGGCATGAAACATAATTTGAACATTCACATATCACACATCTACAGAGAGGGCAACGCCGCAGCAAATTAGATGGCGGACAACGCAACACAACGACTAACATGGTGGGATATACCGCCAACGGAACTACAGCCAATCCTGGCCAAGGATATGCACGAGGATTTCTACATATTTACTTAGTGCATTAGAGGAGTAACCCTTTTCCTTGACCGGGGTTTTCCCTAAGGAGGGTTTACCCGGCAAGGTTTTTAGTGGGACTCCGGCCTTTTGAATGGAGTGTATTCATATGGCTTTAGGTTTTTCTGAATGATATATAAGATCTCATTTCATTCATAATAATATATTTTTTATCTCGTAGTAATAATATTTTGACTTTATATATATATATATATATATATTTTTTAAATATCTTAAATAGACCTATTTCATGTTTGGTTTTAAATTACCAATGAGCCCGATCAATTTGAATAAATACTCAAGTGAATCATAAGGTTTGTTAAGTGATCATCATCTGTTGGAATGCCCGAGGTGTTAGTGGAACTCGGGCATTCAGTCGTATTAGTCGTTTAGTTTTAAAATTCCGTCCTTCTGTTATGTTTATTTCTGAATCTAGATGTTCATCGGCAAGAGCCGATCTTTTGAAATCAAGACTTGGTTTTCAATGTTGTTTTGCTGTTAATGCGAAGGGGTATTCTGGGGGATTAATGATGTTTTGGAAAAATGTTGTGCTTGATATTGCCTCTTACTCTTGTGCACATATTGATTGTTTGTTATCTTCTCATGATATTAAGTGGAGGTTCACGGGGTTTCAAGGTAGTCCGAAATTAGAAGATCGTAAATTTTCTTGGGATTTGCTTAATCGAATTGGGAATATTGTTATCAATTTGCTAATACACCTTGGCTTGTGGGGGGAGATTTTAATGAAACTTTGTTTCATTCTGAAAAAAGGGGAGGAAGTAGAAAATCATTGTCAAGATTATTGAATTTTCAAGATGCTCTTAATCACAATGGTCTAATTAATCTCAAGGTTAATGGTCCTCGATTTACATGGATGAATAAGAGAAGTGGAACGGATTTAATTCAAGAAAAACTTGATAAATTTGTAGCAACTACTGAATGGATCAATGTTTTTCAAGCCTATGAAGTTAAAGCATTAGATTTTATGGGGTCGGACCATCGACCTCTTTTAATCACATGTGATACAACCAATAGGGCTGTTCTTGATAATCCGAAAAGGGGATTTCGTTTTGAGAATCATTGGGTTAAAGAAACTGATTTTAAGAAAATGGTTGGCAAAGTTTGGGCTGTGAAGGCAAGACCATTGGATTTACCAGTTTCATTACAAAAATGTGGTAAATCTATTAAAAAGTGGGCAAGCAAGAAAGGTGGGTCTTTGGTTACTCGTATTGGTCACACTCAAAACCAAATCAAGGCAGAAGTGGACAATGAAGATAGGATTCCGGATATTCCAAAGTTAAAAACCTTGGAGAAAGAATTGGATAAATTGCATTCCCAAGAAGAATGGTATTGGAAACAAAGATCTAGGGTTTCTTGGATTAAAGAAGGCGATCGGAACACAAAGTTTTTTCATAGTCGAGCCAATCAAAGAAGATGTATAAATCGTATATCCAAAATTCAAAATGCTTATGGAGAATGGACATATAACCACTATGGAATCAAGTGTTTGTTTGTTAGCTATTTTGAGAATATATTCAAGTCTTGTAATCCCAGTTCTCATATGCTTCATGAGGCAACACATGAATTGAATAGTAAGCTTTCTGATGAGCAGATACGATCGCTTGATGTGCCGTTTTCTAGGGAGGAGGTGAACAAAGCTATCAAGGATCTTAATCCTTGGAAGGCTCCGGGTCCGGATGGATTCCCAGCTTCGTTTTATCAAGTCAATTGGAGTACTATTGGAGAGGAGGTCAGTGAACAGATATTGCTGCACTTGAATGGTGAGACACCTTTGAATTCTTGGAATAATACTACAATTGTTCTCATCCCTAAGGTGAAGAATCCGGTGAATGTTCTTCAATTTCGGCCTATAAGTTTGTGCAATGTCAGTTATCGGATCCTTTCTAGAGTCATCACGAATCGTTTGAAGGTTGTTATGAATGATCTTATAGATTTCTCTCAAAGTGCCTTTGTTTCGGGAAGACTCATTTCAGACAATATTTTAATTGCCTATGAATGCTTGCATTGGATTCGTTCTTCGAAAAGTTGTGAAGGATATGCTGCTCTAAAATTGGATATGAGCAAAGCATATGATCGAGTTGAATGGGGTTTTTTGCTACATGTTATGAAAAGGATGGGTTTTCCTGATAAGTGGACAAAGCTTATTTACAAATGTATATCATCAGTCTCTTATGAGGTGTGTGTTAATGGTTCGACTTCGCAGCCTTTTATACCTTCAAGAGGTCTTCGTCAAGGTGATCCGCTATCCCCATTTTTGTTTGTCATCTGTGCTCAGGCTTTTTCATCACTTATTCAAGATGCTATGAGAAGAAATGTGTTTTCAGGGGTTCGAATTGCGAGAAGTGCACCATCTATTTCTCATCTTTTTTTTGCAGATGACAGTCTGATATTTATGAAAGCAACAAGACATGAGGTTGTGATCCTTAAGAAGTGCATTCAACTGTATGAAGCTGCTTCAGGCCAATTAATTAATTTTGAGAAGTCTGCCATCTCCTTTAGTCCTTACACGAAATTGGTGAACCGAGATATTGTCAAACAAGTTTTAGGTGTTCGTTCAACAAATGGCCATGATATTTACTTGGGATTACCTACTTTTTCAGTTCGTGCAAAGCGACACCAGTTTGGCTATTTGGTGGATCGGGCGAAGCAGAAAATCAATTCGTGGAGTCATAAACAGTTCTCGGAAGGTGGTAAGGAAGTTCTTATCAAGTCTGTACTTCAAGCTATCCCTTGCTATGCTATGTCATGCTTCAGAATTCCAACTTCGATTTGCATGGACTTGGAGAGGATGACTGCAAACTTTTGGTGGGGTATGAGGGAGGAAAATAACAAGCTACACTGGAATAAATGGAGTGAACTGTGTAAATCTAGAGAAAATGGTGGATTGGGCTTTCGTAATATGGTTATGTTTAATAAGGCGCTTTTGGCTAAGCAGGTTTGGCTAATATTGGTTCGTCCTGAATCCCTTATGGGAAAGATTTTCAAAGCAAAATATTTCAGAAATTCGGATATCTCGAGTGCTGAAGTTGGGTCAAATCCATCGTTTGTTTGGAGATCATTAATGTGGAGTAAGGATTTACTGGAAAAGGGCATTAGGTGGAGAATGGGCAATGGAATGGGGGTGCACATTTTCAAAGATAGATGGGTTATGGGAAATGGAGATGGTCGAATCAAATCTAGAATTGCTAGTGCTTCGATAGTTGGTCGTTTCATTTTGCCAACATCACAATGGAATGTGGAATTAGTCAAGCAGGCTTTTTGGCATAATGAGGTAGAGGCGATTCTAAAAATCCCTATTCTTGGACATGGACATTTGGATCAAAAATTCTGGCCGGAAGATGCTTCTGGCAATTATACTGTGGCTTCGGGGTATTGGCTTCTAGATAGAATGTCTATTCAGTCTAGGAGAAGTTCTTTGCCAAGTTCATCCGGACGCAACCAGTCTCAGTTGCTATGGAATCATCTTTGGAAATTGAAAGTGCCGCCAAAAGTGCGTATCTTTGGGTGGAAAATTTTGAATGACTCCATAGCTGCGGAAGGTAATCTGGCTAAGCATCATGTGCCTATCTCCTATTCATGTTTATGCTGTGGGGCGTTTATTGCAGACACGATGCATGTTCTTTTTCGTTGTGTGTTTGCTAAACGTGTTTGGAAGGATCAAGGATTATGGGAGAAAGTTAAAAAAATCAACAATGGATCAGTTTTTCAGCTTTTGTGTGCTCTTAGGACCAGAAGATTTTTCCTTTAATCCTTATCATTGCATGGGCTATATGGAGGGAGAGATGTGGGTGGTTGCATTCGGATGAATATAATACGCAGGCAAAAGCACATTCGAAAGTTTTTAAAGTACAATGGGCTGTTGATTATTGGGAGGACTTTCAAAACATGGGTTGTTTAGAAGCGGATAAAAATCTGGGTGGATTAAAAGGGGTGAAAGATGATGGATCTACTCAGCACAATCAAGGTACCCTTTTTTCTGATGCAGCCTTTAATATTGGAAAAAAAAAATTTGCAATTGGGTTTGTTGTATTTGATTGTAAAGGCTGTGTTGTCTTAGCTGGAGGAGAACGTATCAACAACCCGGGATCTATTGTTGCAGCAGAACTTATTGCCGTTAAAAAAGGATTAGAATGCTGCATTAAGCAAAAAATTCAAATTTCGAGTATTCGAATGGATTCTGCCGACTCAATAGGGGCTTTAAACGCTTCCTTATGTTTTGAAGGAATGGAGGCTGAGGTGGTCGAAGATATTAGAAGATTATTGCAAATGCTCTTGATTTGGGACTATGATGTTATTCCTCGACAGGATAATCAAGCAGCTCACATGTTAGCCCAGGAGGCTTGAAATTTTTCAACACCTTTCGATTGGGTTGAAAATGATATTCCTCAATATATCAAGGAGATCTGTTATTTTTAAATTTTATACACTCCTTGTATATTTTCAAAAAAAAAAAGTAGTTTAGAGTGAAGATAGGTAATTTGAACAAACCTCGAGAATAGATAATTTTGTTATTTCATATTGTTTGATAGCAAAAACTAATTAAATTGAATTAGGATGATATCTAAATTTTAAAGCATAATTTACCATTAATCTAAGTTATTAAATAAATTATAAAAGATGATAGGGAGTTAATCTAGATTTAATTTAAACTATTAAACATAGTCTAAGAAAATTTCAAATACTAATTAACGAAATTAACGAAATGTTGTCGGGATTAATTGTTTTGCTAAAACAATATGAATTTTTTTACTCTTAGGTGCCACTTACACATTCTCTTTACATTTAGATGCTACAAAATCTAAAAGTTACTAATAGATGCAAAATAGATAATAAAATACCATTTATACCTCCTATAAAAACAAATTGTTTCTACCATTTACTCATTTCATTCGAATATTCTTTTCCAAAACCCTTCTCTTGTCATTTCATTCGACTATTTTTTTCCAAAACCCTTCTCTTGTAGCCGCCGCCACCATGCCGGAGACGGAGTCTCCACCATCGTCGGATTTCGGTGACGAAGGTGCCCTCTCTCTAATCCCCAACTTTCTCATTCCTTACATCATCTTTATTATTCCTTTAAGTGTGCGCCCACTTTTTAAAAAATATTATAATAATAAATAAAATTTTGAGAGATAATTTTATAAAAATATAAATAAGTGAATTGACTTGTGTGTATATGTGTAAAAGTAATAACATTAAATGTAATATTATGGATATTGTAAGAATAAAATTTCTAAAGGATGGAAAAAGAAAGTGTGAAAGATTCTTTAAAATCAAGATACATGTTTTTGTAAAGTTTAAAAAAAAAAAAAAATCATAGTAATTTCTAATTCTCAAATCCGACTCAATAATAATATTTTCCTTTTTACAATCCTCCTACAGTACCTCAATCCTCCTACAATACCTATTTAAATTTAAGTGCATTGTAGGTAATAATTATTTTCAATTCCTAATTGCCTTACATTTCTTTAACCAACAATTAATTACTAAAATTGTCATCAACTTTATTCACAAACAATCACTTTATTCATAATAGACCCCACAATACCCTTTATTTCATCTATTTTATCTACCTTTTCCTCATATGTGCCCGAACTACATTTCATAAACAAAGTGCATAGGGTAAATCAACTATGTGGACAAGTGCAACAGTTAAAGATTTTCAATTGGAAACCCAGATAAATATGAGTTCGGATCCCCTACATTTTCAACCAGTAAATCCACCCAAACAAAAACGAGCCTATTCGAAATTAATTAAACGCAAGTAAAATACAACATTCAACATAATGGTCTGAAGATATCGTATTTGTAATACCTCGACAAATGATAAAACTTGCAAAATCTTCTACCCCATAAATTACCTATGTATCCGCCATAATCATCTGCTTTTTTTGGACAAGCTTCGACGTTCAGCTTCTTTCTCAGCTACTAAGACATAGAATTCTGCACTGAGCATCTCATGTACGTCAAGATTCAATGAGGTACTTAAATTAACAATTCCTGTTATAATTTCTGCTGTCATCATGAAGCCAAAGGTAGACAAAACCCGTATAGCATTAGCTGTCCTGCATATGTTTTGCCTGATATCAAGTGGAGTATAGATTTCTTGTAATTCTTCATCGTCCTCTGTATTCCACGATTTCACATTTTGCGGGTCAGATTTGTTTGCTAGATCCTCTACCATTTCATCTCTCACTTCAACGTGTTCACCAACCCAAATGAATCCATTGCAACCAAGTATCAAGTCAATTCCATATTGATCAAGATAGTGAAAATGTTGTTTACGCTTCTTCACTAAATAAGGGGGAACGGTGAGAAGTTGACCTCTCTTGAGCTGTAATAAAGAAGGCACAATCACAAAAAAAAAAAGACCCACTAGATGAGATGGACGAGTGAGATGGAAACGGGAAATATTTTAGGTGTCTTGTACATTTATTTTTAGTAACACAATTGGAAAGTAGAATGATAAACAAACCTTCCCGTATTTCTGACTTCTCATTTGTAGGTGTAGACTGCCATGCTGGATACCATGAACTTCAGCCTAAATTATTGTATCACCTATTAGTTATTTACTTAAAGGAGAAAAAATAAGGACAAAATGAATAGAGAATAGAGTTGTAAAATTTTTAAATTTTAATATGCTTACACAGATAACATCATGTTCTTCAAATATGCTGCGCATGTTGAGTTCATCAATTGCAGTTTTTCGTCTCTGTTGTGCACCATTATCAATGATAAAAGTAATAATTTAGGTTCTATAAGTGGATCAGCACAGATGTATTCTTATCATTGGTGAATATGCAGCTTCCATCATCAATAGTGAGACAAAGAAAGTAGGAAATAAATTTACAAAGTATCATTATATAACCAAAAATAAGCACAGGGTTGACTATTAAATTCTGTTAATCCACATGAAAATTGTGGCACATATCATAGAAATGTCCCAGTGCTCCAATTCATAAACTTCATACAAAGAGATTGGCAAGCTTCAAATGTATTTGTATCTTTAACATTTTATAATGAGAAGGACAAACATCATTATATTGTAATAACAATCAAATATAACTTCACAAAAGAGAACAAATAATGCATATTTCCATGCATTAGCTGAAATCATTAACTCATAAGCATTACCAAAAGCAAACACGCTGCATAAATTTAGCCTGGTAGGTATGATTCACCACCCACTGTGTAAACTCAATCACAAAACTATATTCTTTCTCCCAATAATATTAGAAATGCAACGATTCAAAACAAGGATGACTGGCATATCTTGCATATCTGCCATCAAATTTATGAAACTTAAGAGTATGAAATTACAAAGACAAACCCAGATTGAAAAATATGGCTAATGTAGGCCCTTACTGATCTCCTACGAACTAAAGGGTAAAACAGTATACCTGGATTCCATCTGGTAAGTTCAACGATGAAAGCATCAGGACTGCATCCTGGCTGGAGTTGACCTCCAATCTCCAACGCTTTGGCGCAACCTTGACAAAGAGGGGGAAGGGTTCAACATATTTAACTTCATTCACAACCAAAGGTCAAACAATTATGAGATAGTGTTTCACAAACTTAATATTAAGTGCAAGACTAAAAATTATAAGAGGATGTATTTGATCATACAGTGATTCATATTATGAAATTACTCAAACTCAGAAAAAGGTTAAATTAACATCTCACATGATATGTTTTGTTAACCAAGATAGAGTTATCAGGGCCAAACTACCACTCTAAAGTTAATGCAAGGTTGGAGAAAAGGGTCTCTTTGTTCAAAAGCTTATATTTTTACAGTGTGAGATTATCGAACTTTGAAATATATCAGTCTGTAGTACAAATTCCCTTAAAATCCAACTATAAAAGCATAACTCTGCAATTTTATGAACATATTTTAATGATTGGTTAAGGTACATGAACAAACGAGAGCGAGAGAGAACTTTTGCACTTGAAACAGTTTACAAGAAAACTAGGTAGAACAGGAGGAGCAACAAGCCAAAGATTACTAAAAACTGAAGCAAGAGCTTTAGATGTTTTCCAGTTCCTTTACCATTGCACTATCGATATCAACACTAAACATGCTATGTGCAAATTATCAGAGGGTATATTATACTATTCTGCTGATCATAGAGTGACAATAAAAAATTACTCAAATCCCTGAAAGAGAACAATAAATTTTCCCCCCATGTTTACTTCATAAAAGACGGAAAATTAGTACTAATTCACACAAAACACTTCCACCAATTTCATTTTTCTAATCAAAATGTGTATATTCCATAACAAATTTTATTGAAGGGATAATTCTATTTTACCTCAATAACACGGCCAATGATGATATCGCCAGTATCAGGCTTGTACCTACAGCACACCAAAAGAAAAAATATGTTTCATTAGATTAACTTAAGAAAACAAGGATGCACAAATTCAAAAGAATGGAATCAAACCTAGCCCTCAAAGCCCGAACATGGACAAGCATATTGACGCGCTCCACCACTCCACAGACTGTCGCCACCAGGCGACCGTCCATCTGCGCTGTCCCATGGCCCCTGCAATTCAATCAATCAATTCAGTTTCTTACAAAGTTAAATATGAGAAATAGGAGAGCTCATGAGTTGAAATTACTTGAGGATGGCGTCTTCAGAGTTGACGGAAATCTCATCGGCAACAGCGACGGCGGCATCGGAATTCGCCTTTGCGGGGAAAGACTCCAACTGCTCTAAGGCTCTGTCAAGTCTCAGTTTCTGGCCTTTATTCAACGATAACTGTAAGCCTCTCATTGTCTCTCAATTTCTGGCCTGTATTAAACTTTTTTTTTCGAAAAATTAGTTCGAACTGTGAAACGGCCTGGGCAGAGCGTGGAGGAAGGGAGCAGCGTGGCCTGCTTCTTCTGTAAAAAAAAAGAAAGAAAACACAAAGCAAAGGGCGGTGGCGCGGTAAGCTTGACGAGAAGGGAGCAGGAGCAAGGAGCGGCGCTTGGTGGCGGTAGTGGCCGTGAAGCGGCGGTTGACGGGGGCAATTTCTGCAACTTGGTGAAGAGAGTAGGGTTTTGTAGTTTTGTTTTCAAGGATAAAAATGGTATTTTAGGACGAGAGGGTGTATTAACATAATATGGAGGTACATATAACCTTACTCAAAAGAAAAAAGTAATGCTAAGGTGCACTAAGCCCAGGTTAGCCAGCCCACTGATTATTTTTTCTAAATTTGATATTCATAGAGTTAATATTAATTTTGTTTTTGACTTTTTTTTAACCCAATTTTGTTTTTGACTTGATAGAGTTACAATTTTTTTTTTTTTAATTTATTGAATGTGTGTGTGTATTTATACATGTACTATATTTATAGTATATATTTTTATTATTAAATTAATTTTTAATAATTAATTCTATCTAATGTTAAAAAAACACTATTAAAAACATTAATGAATGAAAACTAAATTTATTAAATTTAATGACAAACATTAAAACTACACTCAGCTCCAATTCAATGGTTCTGACTATCCATTTTATTTGAAATTTATATATTGTTTTGCACTTTTTAAAGTTAATTAATTTGTATTTATTTTTTGAATTATACTTAAAATTCATTAAAAAAAACCTATATACAAATAGGAAAAAAAAAAAAGATTGATGTTGTAGATTTTGTAGGAAGTTTGATGATGTGTCAATTTTTATTTAGAATATATGTTTAATTAGGTGTCGACTATATATGGAGTTTTGCATTAAAAATAATAATGTGTCACAATATTATATGAATGGATTGGTCTTAGATGTGAGAGTTCAACACTATATCTCAATGTACTATGTTGAACCCTTTCAGCTACATCAATTAATATATATATTTTTCGCGTATTTTATTTGTATTGTTAATTCTATCAATTTTTTAAAATGTTGAGTCTACATGAGACCTACCCTATATGGATGGATTACATGAGACCTACCCTATATGGATGGATTTGAGGATCAGATCGCGTTATATATAGTATTTTGCGTAGATTATAAATTTGCAAAAATCATTCATCTATCATTAGGAAATTTTGACCTTAACAAATTTATTTTTCTAGATATGCAAAACCATTCATCCCATGATTAATAAATTTATTGTTTTCAATTTCTTTCTATTCCTCACACGATCTTCTTTTAGGCTCCGTTTGGATGGAGGGATTAGATCTATGAATTTCAAATCCATCATTCAAATCCACTCTTCTTGTTTGAATTAAAAAGGGTAAATAATTAATAAGACCATTTCACTACTAGTTTTGTCTAATAAAACCTACAACATAATTTCTTGTCTAATAGCATCAAATTGAAAAATTTGAGACATTTATACTCTTCTATTACTTTCAAACAAACCGGAAATTTTATAGGAATTCAAAAGTCAATTAAATACCATAATTATCCGATTAAGGGAGAATTTCAAAAAACGAGAAATTCCAGCACCTTCCAAAGATTTAAAATATTCCTAAAAAGTAGGTATACACATTAATTGGTTTCACTTTCTTCAGCTTCAAGAATTCTGCACTGTGCATTAAGTTCAAGCGATTGTTTCATCCTTCCATTTTTCGGCGACGAGGACGACGATTAACCGAATAAGGTATGGGATCATATGCATGTTTGATGTTAATGGTTTTGTGGTGAATAATGTTTCGGAAATAGTGATAATCAAACTCAAGTTCGAAGTATTTGTTGTAGACGATACTCGAAAAGATGGATTTCATAGTGGGTAAACTGCATGTGTTGTTTGGTAGTGTTTATGTGCAAATTTTTCAGTTAAAAAGTGCATAACATTAACTTACGAAGGATATAAACCCTAAAAGATATATGTTTTATTAAATGGTTTTGGTGATAGAAACAATGAAATTCGTTTTTTTATGGAAAAAGAACAAAATTTGTTTGGGCTGCTGAGATATATAAAATAATGGGTGTTTTTTTTTAGAAATATGTGTACTATGGACTGAATATTTTGTAGTATTATTTTAGTGAAGTCGGAGTATGTATTAAACAGTGCATAGAAGTATTAGATGTTTTGCCTCAGTGTACTTACACAGATATGTACTATTTTATTTGTAAAGATGGCAAGAAGTAGAAAACCAGCTGATCGTTTGGGTGAAGGATCAAGCAGGGGGAGTGGGAAACAAAGGAAAGTTGTTGATGACAGCGTACGGCGTGTAGAAACAAGAGGTAATTTAACAACTTACACATTTCAGTAGCTTAAGAAAGAGATGATGATGATATTTGGAAACAGTGATTCAGATCCAATTACTATTCCTATTTATTAACAGGATCTTCCGAAAAGCGTAGGAGGGAAGAAAAGAAAGAAGAAAAGCGTAAAGGTTTATGTACTATGTCACTGCTTTTGTGTTAGTGTAATTTGTCTAGTGTTGTGACTTCGTTGCTTATGTAAAATCAATATTTTGCAGGCAAACTTCTGTCAAGGGGTTCTCATGTAATATCAGATTCAGGTTATGCAACAATGATATGCAATTAAACAGATTGTATTACTATTAGTAGTTTTTACAACTTGCTTATCACAATATGCAATCAATATTATGCAGGCAAACTTCTTAATACTCACAATATTTTTTCTTGAATGTATAGATTTTGAGAGTGATGGTGGCAGTAAACATAGGAGAAGAAAAGATAGCTCATCTGAATCGGAAGGTAATTGATAAAGATTCGATTTTATAATAGTAATACTGCATTAAATTTTTTTTGTTTCTTAAAAGATTAAGATATATAAAGTTATTTATAAAGTTTCTTAATTTACACCTACGGTTTCCTGTAGTAATACAATAAGTGTGTTTGAATGTGCAGAAACTGATACAGAAAGCTACGAAAGGGTTCAAAAGCATGCGAGGAAGGAAAAACAGGTCCAAGCAATAGAGCCTCAAAACTGTTTTGGTAATACTGCAGAACAAATACAGCTGCATAGTATGATATGCATATAAAGTAATTTTTTATATAAAAACCTATTTCCTGTTTCAGCTGGAGTAGAAGTCGACTTCAGCGAGACCTACTATAGGTCAAATCTGAGGACAACTATCAAAGACTTGAAGGGAATTCAATTCACAGAGCAGCATATAGTACATCTGAAGAAAACTTCATTCTGGCTTTTGTTCAACTCTGTTTGCCTCAATGTTAGTCCCTCATTAAAGAAGAGATGTCTGAAATTCGAGAGTGACATCGTCGAGATTGTTAGCAGGTTTGACTTTGAAACAGAAAGTTTTGTAATCGGAGGAACTAGGGTAGCCTTATCGAAGCATGATGCATAAATTATTTTTGGAATTAGTTGTGGAGTAGATGAGATCAGGCAACGAGTAGATGATTATCAGCATCCTGCATGGGTGATGCGATGTTTTGGCAATGATATACGAGCAAAACCAAGACAATATCAGTCTTTGTATAAACTTCCGGTCCACTACAAAAAAAAGGGTTTTTAGCATCGGATTTTTTTTGATACCAAAGATGATATATTTGATACCAAAGGGTATTGGTATCAAATTTATTTTCGATACCACTTCCGATACCTATACTCCCGATCCTAAAGACCGCGTATCAGAAAAAAAAGTCTGATACTAAAGGGTAAGCCTTTAGTATCAGAAATGTATAGTATCAATAAATATTTTCTGATACCAAAGGATTGAACTATTTAGTATCAAAATTGTATTTAGTATCGGATTATTGTATCAAATTTTTTTGATACAGCAATGTATTTATAGTATCGTAAACTTTTACCAATACTAAACATATAGTATCAATAAATATTTTCTGATACTAAATGATTGAACCCTTTAGTATCAGAATAATATTTAGTATCGGATAATGGTAATATCAATAAATATTTTTTGATACTAAAAGAATTTAACCTTTAGTATAAAAAAAATATTTAGTATCGAATAATAATGGTATCAATTTTTTTTTTGATACTACATTATATTTTTAGTTTCAATAAATATTTTCTGATACTAAAAGAATTTAACCTTTAGTATCACAAAAATATTTAGTATCGGTTGATACTCCATTATATGTTGATACTATATATAGATAATTATATTAATTTTTTTTGATACAATATTATATTTATTGTATTTAAAACATTGCCAACTGATTCTAAAATTCTAAAATTAATGGTATTATAAAAAAGTTCTAATATTAATTTCCGAATAACAAAAACAACACTAGCTTCTACACGAATAAAATGATAATATTCAAATCTAATTTTATCTGTCCTCCATAGTACTAATTCAAATATCAAAATAACATTTATCAACAATGAACTTGTTTCCTTCTCTTTTCTTTCACTATCTCTTCTAATTCCCTTCTCTTTTCTACCTTCCATTGCTTCTTCTAATTCTTTTCTCTTCCCCTATTCGCTTTTCTCTGCTGCAATCTCTTCTTCTAGAACTTCTCTTTTTTTGTCTTTCAGCCTTCAATGCATTATTAGCAAAATACAGATAACAGGTAAAAGAGCCATTCAACTTTTCTGAAAGGGATAATAATTTTAAAAAAAAAAAAAAAGATCTTAAGAAATTGCTACAGGATATCACTATTATAATTAAATGTGAAATACTAGCTTTCCTAATGCAGTTGATGTGCCAAAAAAACAAAGACCTTTATCATTCATTACTTATAGGTTGCCCTAAACAATTCTCAGTGCATTACAAGTGAACAGTACGTTTGTTTTGTATAAAAAAATTCACTAATCAATAAAACTCAAGTGATGCCTCAAACACACGTACACAAAATATATATTGGCTAAAGTGTACAAAAAAAACATAAAATGCTATAATAGCACATTGATCAAAACAGACCTGAATAATTAATAGGACATCATCAATATCCAATCCTCGCGCTGCTACATTTTAGCGACGAGAGTGGTAAATTTACCAGATCTGAATCCAGAAAGAGTGACATGTAAGCAACAAAGCATATAATTATTAAAGAATTAAGAACACATAGGATGATACAAAGAGTTTTCAATTAAGTGGCACTTTCCAAAGTTCGATGAGCAACCTAACATTGGTATATTTATGTCATCTACATTCAATCAGAAGATTATAAGAAAAGCAGATGTAAACTGATATTTAAATGAATGTGTAAACTGATATTTTCAACTATGAATTGTTAACAATAAACGAACAAGTAGTAAAGAGGACAAATTAAAGAGCATTACTTACCATCATGGTTGTTGGAGGAAACAAAAGGTGTTAGGAGAAGAATAGTAGATAGAGCAATCCAGTTCCAGAGGGAGCTGTAACAGAGCTTCATTAGCAGTTCACAAATCCAAATGCTGAAATGCAGCAGTTTGTTTCCAACAAAAAAGGGTATGCTTTTAACAATTGCAGCACTACTGCAGAGTGGCAGCGCATGTTAAAATAAATGGGAAAGCATAAAAGTGGGAAAACAGTTCTTGAAAAGAAGACAAGGAAAGGAAGAAAGTGAGAATGAGTGGTGACAAAAAGCTCCCTAGATTGGTTTCTTTTCCACAGAATCAGTATGGACCAAAGTTTGAATTCTAAACGCTCTGAATTTATTGGGCACGGTAGCTGTACAAGAACAATCATGTACTTAATATATCCAAGTAAACTCTCGATTATTACCATGGTGTTCTTGAGCTTGTGTATTTAAATTTATTTGAAACAATTGAAGAAAAAACCTATGCAATTCGCTAGAAACTAGAATTCAAAGAATCAATATGAAATCAACAAATGGTGTTTACCACACAATTATGCAAACAAATCAGAGAGAAAAACAACATAAACATTTTAATTATTTAGTTCTAAGAGAATTATCAGCATCATTCCAAAATGAGCTCAAATAATTCATCAAAGTTGAAATACTTACCATGGAGTAGCCAGAATAAGTTACCATTAGGCATGTAATCATAAACCAACAACTTCTCGTCTCTGGGGAAATAGTAAGCCTTCAACTCTACCAAATTTGGATGCTTAAGTTTCCCTAAAACCTCCATTTGCTGCACCAATGCAACTCTGATCACATCCTTCAACCTCTTCACCGACACCACATTCCTATCATCCAAAATCATTCACAATCCGCCTTTCCCAAGCATCTCCACCGACGCCCTTAATTATCTTAAACAATACTAATGAAAACAGAAATATTGAAAATCCATACCAAAAACATTTAGATCCAAGAAACACTGCAATGTAAGTTTGCTTATCGTTTAGATAAAAACATAACACATTATTATTCCACAAACTCAATATGCTAATTATAATTAAGTAAATCAACCTAGTCATGTGTACGAACATTGGCAATTTATCACAGTAGGTTAAAAAAAGATGAATTAATTTGCAATTTTCCAATTATATATAATGTAAATACTGGCATCCAGACTTACAAGCTAACCAGAAACTTCAATTCTGCAAGAGATGGTGAAAGAGAGGGCCGCCGCCGGTCGGAGGGCCCTGGATGACCTGAAGAGGTCGACGACGTATGATCGGAGCCCTACGGCGCGGTCGGCGACCGAACGCGACAGCTGAGGGACGGCGAGTGCACCGCGGTACGAGGTGAGGCGGCCGATGGCCGTGGAGTGCGGCCTGGAGCGCCGCGGTCGAGGTGAGGCGGCCGATTGCCGTGGAGTGCGGCCTGGAGGGCCGCGGTCGAGGAGAGGAGATGGCCTGGCGCAGCGGCCGTGACTGAGCGCGGCCTAGAGCGCCGCAGCCGAGGACAGAGATGGCCAGGCGCAGCGGCCGTGACTGAGGAACAACCTCACCGTGTGTAAATCGCACATAGTTTTTTTCCTTTTTTTTTATTTTCTTCGAAATTCGAATTGAAGGGGATGGGTTTGGGGAAGAAGATATTGCTTTTGGTTTGGATACGAGATCGTTCAGGAGAAAGACTTTTAAGAGACCAATAGTGCATATAGTCATATAGAGCAATTGGTATCGGATATTTTTAATATTTACTGGAGTAATAAAAAAAATTAAATACAAAATGGTATCAATAAATAAATTTTTAATACTACTAAAATAATAATAGTATAAAAAAATGATGGATGTTATAAAAATACTCAAGATAATTAATACCAAAAAATAAGTGTATTAATAAAAACATTATTAATACTAAAAATAAAATTAATAGTATCAAAATTTTAATTTTCTATATCAATATCAATGATAAGTAGTATCAAAATAATTTGATACAAAAAATAAGTTGTATCAATAAAATAATTACTAATACTATTAGTATCGGAAATTTAATATTCGATATCAATGATAAGTAGAATAAAAAAAAAAAATTTAATACAAAAAATAAGTGGTATTAATAAAACAATTACTAATACTAGAAATAAAATTAATAGTATCAAAAATTAAATTTTCGATACAAATGATAAGTATTATCAAAAAAAAATATTTGATACAAAAAAAAAGTGATATCGATAAAAGAATTACTAATACTAAAAATAATATTAATAGTATCGGAAATCTAATTTCCGATACCAATGATAAGTAGTATCAAAAAAAATATTTAATACAAAAAATAAGTGGTATCGATAAAAGAATTACTAATACTAAAAATAATATTAATAGTATCGGAAATTTAATTTCCGATACAAATGATAAGTATTATCAAAAAAAATATTTGATACAAAAAATAAGTGGTATCGATAAAAGAATTACTAATACTAAAAATAATATTAATAGTATCGGAAATTTAATTTCCGATACAAATGATAAGTATTATCAAAAAAAAAAAATTTGATACAAAAAATAAGTGGTATCGATAAAAGAATTACTAATAATAAAAATAATATTAATAGTATCGAAAATTTAATTTCCGATACCAATGATAAGTAGTATCAAAAAAAATATTTAATACAAAAAATAAGTGGTATCGATAAAAGAATTACTAATACTAAAAATAATATTAATAGTATCGGAAATTTAATTTCCGATACTAATGATAAGTAGTATCAAAAAAAAATTTAATACAAAAAATAAGTGTTATCGACAAAATAATTACTAATACTAAAAATAATATTAATAGTATCAAAAATTTAATTTCCGATACCAATGATAAGTAGTATTAAAAAATATATTTGATACAAAAAGTAAGTGGTATCAATATAACAATTACTAATACTAAAAAAAATTAATAGTATCAAAAATTTAAATTTTCGATACCAATGATAAGTAGTATCAAAAAATATATTTGATACAAAAAGTAAGTGGTATCAATAAAACAATTACTAATACTAAAAAAAATTAATAGTATCGAAAATTTAAATTTTCGATACCAACGATAAGTAGTATCAAAAAAAAAAAAATTGATACAAAAAATAAATTGTATCAATAAAACAATTACGAATACTAAAAAGAAAGTTAATAGTATCGGAAATTAAATTTTCAATATCAATGATAAGTAGTATCAAAAAATTATTTGATACAAAAAATAAGTAGTATCAATAAAAAAAAATTTGATACCAAAATAACTTTAGTATCAAAAAATAACGGATGCAATCAAATTAATGGTATCAAAAGATAAATTTTTGATACGAAGTATGTAAGTAGTATCAATAGTTTTATTGTTGATACTAAATGATAAGATTTAGTATCGGAAAATACATCAGATACCAATTTTCCGATACTAAAAACCTCTTTTCTTGTAGTGGTCCTTTTAAAGTTGAAGGAGGTTGTGAGATTACAGTACGATGAATCGTGTTGCGATGTGGCAAGATTAGTTTGTTGTTATATGCTGGTTGCTCTTCTATGTCCAGTTCAGAGCTCAGTTGTACCTTGGCATTTGACCCATTACCTTGAGAACTTCTCAGACATTTGCAGATACGACTGGAGTACTTTTATAGTTGATCAATTGAAGAGTCAACTTAAGAGAAACAAGCAGCTGAAGTCCGGTAGTTGTGCTATGTTGTTGCCGGTACATTTATTGCAATTATTCATTTTCAATACTTTAGACAATGTTTAACTTATTTAATTTTTTTTTAGTTCTGGTTATGCGAGCATACAAGGATTGTTAAACCAATCAATCCATCTGCATTTCCCCGGTTCCTCAAATGGGATACAAATAAAGTGCATGCTGCAATCTTAACTGATAAACTGACTCGCAAAACAAAGGTTAGTATTTGTTAAGCATAGCTTATTCTTTATTGTACATTTCCATTGTATACTTAAGTTGTGCCTATATTTTTTTGGAATATAGGTTTTCACAGAAGAACCTAAACCTACAACTGATGAAAATGAGCAGCTTTCAGAAGTTCGTCGTTTCAGATGCGCAGAAACAAGCTCAAGGTTAGGAGGAAGTGGAACGCCTGCAACAAAAGGGAAGGTGTCATCTGGTAGTGATACTGGGGGGAATGAAATGCAGACAGAGTTAAATGTTGGTGCAAGGCAGAGTGGTATTTTCCAGGGTTCATCTACAAAATTGTTCGAGGTTGGGTCTAGTTCAAAATCAAAGGAGAGTTTCACGGTTGAATGCCCAACGTTCGATATTGGGTTTGACAAAGATTTACCTGCTGGGGTGGACTTAATCGACAGTGAGGATCCAGTTTTGAAAGTTTGTAAGGAAGTTAATCATGAAGCTGCTGGGATGGACTTAATCGACAGTGAGAATGCAGCTGTGGATGGCAATGTGAAGGATAAGGCTGTAGATAATGTTGTTGTGAACATGAATTCCAATGAGAAGAGGAAGTCACCTGTCATTGAGGTTAATCAGTCTAAATTGGTTGATAATTATTTGTCTCAAATAGGAATTCTGCAGAAACAGATTCTAGATGTGAGGGTACATTGTGATAAAGAATTGATGGAAAAGGATGTAGAAATTCTTAAGTTGAGGACAGAAAATGATGAGTATGCCAAGAGGATTGAGGAATCTTCTTCTGAGTTGATTAATATGAGAAAGAAGCTTGAAGATGAGAGTGCAAAGTTTGATCACCAGATGAGAATTAAAGACGAAGTCATCATAGGTCTGAAAGCTGAAAATTAGCGTTTGAGCAAGAATCTAGAAGTCACTTTTGAATTGTGTTCGAAATCATTGATTGAAGATGATATTATTCAAGCTGACATTGATAATTATGCAGAGCAAGATACCGATGAACAATTTGTTGATAAGGGAAAGATAGATGTTGATGATTTGAATGAGGAAATATTAGAGGCTTGCGAGAAGACACCTAAACGTGTAGTGCAGAAGAGGAACAAGTGGCCATATTTATTAGTGAATAGGATTAAGGGAAGAACCATAACTGATGACAGGAAAACTATAACAGTATCCCCTCAACCCCTTACGAAAGAACTTGCTTTTGTCCATGAAATCAATGATTCTAATGATGATGCGTCGAAGAACTTAGTGGTTGATAACAAACCAAAAGGAGTTGTTAAGTACCCTTTCAACAATAAATTGGTAATTGTTAGGAAGTCTTCTGCATATGTTAGAGAACAGATATTCTCAGAGCTAAAGAATAATGGTCCACAGTAAGTAAAGAGTACTTAGTGCCTACTTCTTTTATAATTATTTATATTTATATATGATGCTTTTTCCTGATTTTGTCTATATATATTGTATTGATAAAGTTCTGCATATGACAGTTGCATTGTTTGGCACGCTGATATACCACTAGCCGATATTTCGGTACAAATGCTGATTGATATTCTAAACAATGGAAGAATTACGAGTCAGGTAAACATTTTGCATGACTCTATCGTACTACGGTATACAATAAATACATTCTTAAGTTTGTTTGTACTTTTATATGATAATATTTTGCATAATTTTAGGTAATCAATGCATGGGCTGATATGTTACGATCTGTTCTTTTCACAACGAGGCCAGAGTCTAGACGTGTGAGGGTGTTTACTGCTACATGCTGGGTATTCTGCAAAATACTTTTACTGGTTTATGAATATAATCGTTTTGTAAGAGTAATTTAAATATTATCTATAAGTTTATTGTTATCATTTATTTTGTAGGCAATGATTACCAATCGTAATGTTTCCAAGCAGAAGTCTTTCTACTCCCTGGTAGAAAAGGTGATTGAGGACAGCTTAGATAAAAGCATCTTTTTATTCCCAATCGATGTAAGTGAAATGGGTTCATCAAGTGGTTTAAAAGCTGTTGACCATTGGACACTGTTAAAACTTGATGTGACAACAAGGGAATGGACATTTTATAACTCTTTGCCGCCAAGAACAAAAGCTCATGAAGATACATGCATGAAGGAGTCATTAAATGTTGTAAGCTTTTCGAATGTTAGTTTTTTTCCTGAATTGTGTAGTTGAATGCATTGCATTTAGCATTTTAATAATGTTTTATATTTGTTTGTTTATTGTTGTCAAATTATTATAGGTGAAGTTTATAGATGCAAGATTGGTCAGTTTGTTCAAAGCAAAGCAGCATAATCATCTGTTGGTCCTGAAAGGAGTATATAACAAGTGTATGGGGGGGGGAGGAAATACACTTGTATGCAATTCTTTTCAACTTTTGATCAAACCAGAGCTCAGCAAGGTTGTCTTGGACAACTCTGCTGAAGATGATTAACTCTTCTAAGATAATCAAACTACTAAGTACTATTGACTACTTAGTTGAATGACTATCTAGGGGAGTTATATGTGCGGAATAGTGGTTGGCCCTTTAAGTTTAGACTCCTTTAGTTTTTGAAATCACTTAATCAATATAATGCAATCCAGTTTAGTTTCAGGGAACTTGTCCAATACAGTTTTTGCACAGTCTTGAATATAGGTTCTTTGAAAGATCAGTTTTGTGTGCAGTGTTGAATGTATGAAAGTACTTGTAAAGCAGATCAACACAAGAGTTTATAGTGGTTCAGAGACTCAAGCTCCTACATCCACTTTCCCTGATTTAACAGGATAATTCCTTCACTCTTGGAATTAACTTATTTTATAGTGCCAAGGTGCACTTGATCAAGAACACCACTCTTTGGTGAATTGATCCCTAGGATGTCTAGAGTCCTAGTACCCTCTTCTCAACTCAGAACTGAACTGTTCTTCTCTCAACAGTCAGCTCCTACCACTTCTACTACTACAACCTTCTCACTTTCTCACTTGAAAGGGGTAAGGGTTGAAGTAAGGTTCCAACTAATGAGATATCCTTTACAATGAAGATCAGTGTATAAGGATAGGATATCTCTCTAAGCTTTGTATGGATATACAATTGGGTTCAGCTTAGAAGAAGTGTATGAAGACTAAGATAGTCTCTTTGAAAGCCTTGAGAGCACTTTTACTTGTAGAATAGTTGGTTTGTTAGTTGGTCTGTTGGATGCTTTCAAATGGTCTTCACACTTCTGTATTTATAGATAAATTTGAGGATTTGCCCGTTGGAGAGGCAGCCCAAAATTGCTATAAATGTCTTCCTTGAGTTCTTCAAACTGGAAGACAGTTTCTTGATAGTGACATGACCTCATTTGGGTAATAAACGGCTGTTAAGACTTTGTCTTCATTCTGCAGCACCTTTCCCAATGTTTGACTTCTTGTTAAGACTTGGACATGGCTTCTGAAGTTTGATCCAATGATAGGACAACATTCCTTATCAAATGGACAACTCTACTTATCACTATCAGCAGACTTTGCTTATCAGCATGGTTGGCTTGCTCTTCTTCAGATGACTTGGCTCTTTCCCTTTGCTTCTCTTGGAAATGATCTCAGCATGATATAATGAAGTCTTTTAGGGTGTAGTTGTCTTCTTCTCTTCAGCATAGTTGACCTTCAAGCATTAGAACATTTGTTCTGGTTTAATTTTGCTGAGACAACTCTTCTGGACAACTCTCCTGATCAGCATACTTGGCCTTTGAGCTTCAGAGCTTTTGTTTTTGCACAGAGTCAACCTCTTTGGACAACTCTCCTGATCAGAGCATTTGAGTAAACTTGTCCTTTTGAGCTTTACAACCTTGTTCTTGCATAGAGACAACCTCTCTGGACAACTCTCATGATCAGAACATTTGGTTTTCTATAGAGTATGCTTGGCCTTAGTGATTGTTCCAGAATTTGAGCCTTGAGGGGACTTGATCTTGATAATCTTCAAAGCATAGGTTCCCCCTCACATTGTGCATCTAATCATCTAAGAGCTGCCTAACATATCAGCTTCTCATCTAGCCTTATGCTATGTATTCTAACACTCTTAGAACACAATCATCTTGACTTAGGCATGTGTCAGGGGGTTTTGGTATTTAATCAAAACATATCTCATTTTATTGCCAACATCATCCCTTTCTGAAAATGCCATTGAAATACCCAACTCCAGCTGAGAGTTGGAGACAGGGATCTGATTCGTTGGACTGCGGTGTGATTGTTTGCAAGGAGATAAAATTTATTTATAAGGGTGAAGAGCCGCAATCGGGTGAATTCGGGAAACTGGCAGCAAGCACAATGCGAGCTAGAATCGTTGAATCGTTTGTTGATCCGATGCATATGACTTTTGAATAAGTATATCTGTGGAAGTCTAGACAATTCAAGCTTTGCTACTCATTACCGTACTTAGTTTAGTTAAATTATGATTATCATTTTGTTTTTGTTGGATGAAGACTAAGTAGTTGTTTTGGAAAAACAAGTTGAACTATTAGCCATTAACATTACTCATGAGTTGGCCTTTTTGTTTTGAAATATGAGATGGTGTGTTGGATTTTTATTTTTTGTTATTAATTGATGTAGTCTACATGGTAAATCTGCATAATTTTGATGTTTGGAAAAATACATGATTGTCTTTTTTTTAAACATAGCTTAAATGGTCATTTATTTCAAACTAATATGTGAATTTTGACTATTGATTTGCAAATGCATACAAATTTAATGTGAAAAATTGTTAGCAGGTGCACGAACAAAATCACTTTCAATGTTATAAGACAAAATGAATATTGGTTAGCTGATACACAAACAAAATCTGTAGTGATACAACAGAAAGGAATATATGTATGTTTTGGTACATATATGAATAATTGATTTTGATATGCACATTGAATTCATATTTTACAATATGAGTACGAAATTAAGTAGTTGTATTGCAAAAAAAAAGGCTAAGCAAAATACATACTTCATATTCAGGTACAAACACCAAAAGAACTACAAAAGAAAATACTTAATAAAAGATGAATACATTAAAATGCTACAAAAACTACATAAACTACTATCATCTAAACTATATGGATAAATTACGGTGAGGTGATACGAGAGTGTCCATGTACTTGTAGGATTTTGCACAACCTGCCCACGATTCAATCTCATCCATCCTTCGAAAGTTCCTTGTAAGAATGTCATAAGAGAAAAACGTACCATAAGGCTTAACACTAAACTTTATTTGTGTCCTTGCAGGGTTCAAGTAACATATTGGCTCGAGTGCAAAATCGTTTGACAATCTTTCTTCCCTGAATATCGTAAAAGTCGACCAAGTTCTAACAACATTCGAATAACTTAGAATATGCACTTCAATAAAATATCTACTGACACCAGACTCATCCACCGATAGCAGATCAGCATATACGGCAATGTTATTGTCGTCAAGCCCCTCCATCTTACAAGTCCATGGCTGAAGTATAAAAGCAGGCACATCAAACTGGTCGTAGACACGAGCATTGAAATCAAAAGTTACAATTGCATGTTCATTGCGTGATCTAACTTTCCAATGAAAAAGGCCTCCAATATAAAATGAGTTTTCGAAAGGAGGAAATTGACTTGGAAACTGAGGAAACGAACACCAGGAGTTCATATTTCTAGAGTACAACATAACTGAATAAAGGTTCCCTTCTAATTGCAAAAAACAGGAAACTCGCATAACCAAAAAATCATCATGCAGAACATCATAGCCAAAACCAAAATAAGCACTTTCTTCTGATAAATAAGGTCTTAAGTTTTGTGGAACGGGAGGCAAAATGAGGTTTTGATTTGTACAAGGGTTAAGCAGAATATATTCATCAGTAGTGGTGCAAATCAAAACTAACCCGTTGTATGAACCGAGAACCTCAAAATTATCTGAATCTTCTCTAATAAATCGTCTCGTTCCAGGCTGACCATATCCGTCAGGCAAGTAACAAACTGGTGGATCAGAAACATGATTCTTGTGTATGAAAGAGTACTTATGCTCACTCTTGACCCGATCAAGATGAGAATCGACAAAAGGTTTGGAAGATATCAGATGATTCCAATGTCTGTCGACGCACTTCAATCGCCCAAGGGGTTTAGGACCTAATGAGTGCAGAAATTGGTCTCTGATTTCGGAAGGGATGAACATTGGGTTGACATGGTTGTCCATTTTTTACAGGTGATTGCTGGAAGGTTATTTGAAGATATGTTTTGTGTAACTTAGTGAAGACGATTCAGAGTGATAATGAAGATGTTTGGTTTCGATCTCTACCAATAAATAGAATCTGAAAAGACACTACGTTTAATTAAAAACCTTTCAACTTCCATCATTCGAATGAATGTGTCTATTCTTATTTCAATGGAAGCGGTTCACGATGTAGTAACATTAAAGTCACTTGATACATTTTATAGGAATAATATCCCGCCAAATATATATGTATACTTTAGTTCAAAATAAAAAAAATGGTTTTATTTATTTTAGTATTTTTGTAAATTTATACGACATAAACGGATGTATAATGTATTATTTTTCTTATTTGATTTAATTTTATAGTGCATATATAATCATCATAATGATAAATAATTATTCAGTAAAGAAAAAAAAATGACTTCTATAAAACAAAATGACAACTACTACAAATTATAGATAAATAAGACTAATAAAAATGATATATAAAAAAAAATCTCCAACTATGTTTATATAACTAACAAGCAACTGGAGATACAAGACTCTGAATATACTTAAATGCATGTTGAACCCCATATGTCATTTCATATTCTTCGGAGAGCTGAAACGTCTTGGAAATAGTATCATAGCAATAGTAGTCTCCCCATGGTTGGACGATGAAGAGTATTTTCGTTCTATCTACATTCAAGAAGGATATTGGACATATATGATATTTGTTTGGTACTAGAGGTTTTGTGAAAATCATAATAGTTGTCCATGTAGGACCTTCTTTTGCGTAGTGGAGGATATGCATCTGAAAGAAAAATTTACTATAAAAACGACCTTCCACTTCGCTCAAATGACTACAGTAAACTGCAATTGTATTGTCATCCAACCCCTGGACTTGTAAATTCCATAGGTGATACTTAAACTTTGGAATTTTAATCAATTAATAAATACCACTCTCTATATCAAATGTGGCCAATTTATAAACACCACGGCCAAAACTTAAGTTCTAATGGAAGAGATTACTGACAAAAAAAGCATTTTCACATGGATAAGTATCAAAAGGGAACGAAGAAAGTTTTGACCACGAGTTAGAATTACGTGAGAAAATAGTAACCTCGGTCACTCCACCAGTTTCTGCCCAAAGATATGCAATTCTCATTATGATGTAATCATTCGAATTTTTAACATAACCAAACCCAAAATAAACCCAAGCTACATCGTGACCCTTGGGAAATGATATGGGTAGATTTGAAACAATTATATATTTTTTAGTAGTGGGGTTTTTAATAGTATATTGGTCTTTAGTATTGCAGAATAATACTAGACCATTATAACTACCCAATACCTCAGATTCTTCGCAATTCCTTGGTATTTGCCTATAAACGATGTTGCCACCCTTCCAGAGTTTTAATTCATAAGATATTGGTGGACTAGCAACATGGTATTTATGTATCAATGAGAAATTATTACCTGCTTTCATATTGAACAAATGTGCTTCAACAAACCACTTAGAAGATATTACTGAGTTCCATATCCTAGAAATACATTTATATTTAGCTAGAACTTGTGGAAGAAGGAACAATAGAAAAGATATAGTAATTTCATCGGGAAGAGTTTCTATCATTCTAGAATTCTCCATTTTGGTGGGGTGTATTTTTTTGAACTCGGATATAGGCTGTTAGAAGGATTGGAGAGATATTAAAGGATGATCTAATTTATAGATTGTGAATGATAATTAGTGGAGGGGAAACGTTTTCAGGATCATGAACACGTACATGGTGGACATAATGTGTAGCGGTTTTTTTTTTCTTTTAATACATATTAATATTATTTTGAGAACGTGTGTTGTGAAAAATATTAGGCCATAATTTATATGCACAATTTTTCCCGTTTTTTTTAAACAGTTAATTTATAACATTTATTAGCTACATTTCGACTGTTTAGTTACTACGTGCATTAATTGAGATGATTTACATGTATTGACATTCAATGAACGTGCACAATAAGATATTTATACAATAGCTTCCAAAAACAATATGTATCGCGGAATGCAGGTGCAGTCTACAGTACATATGTGTATGCATGTAGTATATACGCGTAGCAGTGCATAACAAAGGGTCTAAATGGATTTGATAAAGCATGTAGGGATGCACATTATAATGCGTACTAAAAAAATGCATAAACATAAAGAGGTAGACCAGATCTAATGAAGTTAATAATGCATATACCCAATAAATGCATAACATGATCCTGATCATTTACATATATATGCATTTGTATTTGTACTAAATGGACGTGAACAGTTGGAAAAGGCATATATATGCTTTGCGACGTGCATAATGATATGCGATGTTTACTACATATGACGTACGTAGTTCATATTCATTATGAAAGATAGCGTATGTATGAAGTGTGCGGTGAACATGAAACGATGCAACTGATTTGCAGTATTAGTAAACCTATTAATACATTATATAATTCAAACTTATGGATTAAGTTAGTAGAACATGGATTAAGATTCTGACATTTTCTTGAACAGGTGGATTGAACAATTGTATAAATGAAAGAAATATATATGAGTCTAAGATAAAACGCATGTTCATTGGACTCTTAGCAAATCTGGAAATATAGGAGTTTGTGTGTAGACATAGGAATAATGAAATAACAAAGCATCAATTCAAAGATAAGATAAGCCGATAAGTATATCGGAATGGAGCTGAAAAAAAAACAAATAAATAAATAAGAAAAACACAATGAAATATTGTGTTTCACTACTTCTAAAAGTTAGTCTTGTCCGTTCCAAAAACAGCAGCACAGGTTTGGGGATCGTGGCGACCTGTTTTGCCACATCGTTTGCAAGGTGTAGGCTTTACTCTACGAAATTCTCCATAGGACGTAATTCTTTTTTGTTTAGGTCTTCCAGGGGGGTTGTTGAGGATGGGTGGGAGTATTTTCTCAGTGGTAGGCTCTAGATTGCATTCAAAACGTTCTGTCTCTAGAACAGGAATTAGGTCTTCTGCATAACATTGTTTATATGTGGATGTAAAGAAGCAATTGTCAATAAGGTTGAATACCGAATCACAATTCTTCTTAATAACAGAAACATCATGTGCACAAGGGAATCTTGTAAGCTGCCACTTAAAACATGTACATATTTTATACTTCAAATCAACTGTGACAGACGTCCTCGAACGGACCTCAAACTGACCATTAAGATAAATTGAAACACCCCAGGATGCACTTATGTTTCCCAGCTCGTTCCATAAATCTTCTTTGCTAGGAACAAGCAATCCAGTCCATTTATTACTTCTTTCACGTCTCTCCACAAACCATTGGGATATCTTTTTCCTGATAGAGTCTAGCATATAAGTAATTGGTAGAGATCGAGCTTCACGAATCCACGAGTTAAAAGACTCTGCTGCATTAGAAGTCATCTCACCATATCGCTTGATATGAGGTGAGTAGGCAACTGCCCATTGTTTGTACGACATGTCTTCAAGCCATTGTTCTGCAATCTGACCACCAACTGCTTTAAAAACACCAAGTTTCTCTTTGAAAACAGTGACTGTTAGGGCGTATGCGCATTGCTTGAATAGATCAGCCATGTTATCGCGATGTTGGGTGTTCCAACCACCACCAAATTTGCCCCTCAGGTTTAAAAGTAAATGGTATAGGCAGTAGAAGTGTGCAGGCTCATCCCATACGTCATAGAATGCCGACATCAAACCTAGATTCCTATCTGATATGTAAATGATCTTCTTTTCATGAATGATAAGATCACGCAATTTGATAAGGAATCATGCCCAGTTGTTCCTATTTTCAGCAGATACTACAACCAATGCCACTGGAAACAGTCCTGTATAATGAATAAATGTTTTGAAAAACAATATCAGTGGTGAAATAAAATAAAAATGAGAAACAATGCAATATTTATCAACTGTAATATGAACATATTCGTTACCGTTGTTCCCATCCTTCGCCGTGGCTGTAAGCAGTACGCCCTTGGACCTACCCTTCATAAATGTCCCATCTATGAATAGCATGGGTCTGCACTTTTTAAAACCCTCCTTGCACGCGTTAAATGAAACAAAAATTCGTTCAAATCGGTTGGCTGAGGTGTTCTTCTCTAGGTCTACAATACTACCATGATTTGTCCTTCTGACTGCATCACAGTACCAACGCAACTGGTCATAAGATTCCTCGTAGCTTCCAAATATATCATCTCTTGCAGCTTCAATTCCTCGCCAAACCTTCCAGTAAGGAAGGGTGAAACCGTATCCCTCATTAACATGATGAATGACATCTTTCACAGCAACTGTAGGATTGGCTTTGACAGTATCAATAAATAGGTTACTTTTTTTACGAAGTAGATTTCCCACACAATTATGAACTAGGTTTGCTTTAGCAACAATAAATGCATTATTCATAGGAAGCTTCTTTCCCTTGATGAACCACTCACATCTCGATTTTGCAGCCTCGTTGCATACTGAATGTACATACCTGGGTCCATTTTTTCTATACTTGTACTTAAAGTTGAGTTTTGTGGAGTATTTAATTAACTCAGTCCTAAACTCAGAGGCACCTCCAACAAAAACAGTACCCACACCACCTTCCATTATATTGCACACACCTTCAAAACATATGTTGATCAGACAAATAAGTCTTCTTCTTCTCAACTGGACATACATCAAAATTAGGTATACTGCACACACCTTCAAAACATATGTTGATTGCCCTTAGACATGTTTCTTGAATCTTTTGATTCAGTGTTAGGCAATAAAGAAGTGGGAATGACATGCAATTGTTGACTTGCTAGATTGTCGTTCACGTTTGAAGATTCAATCATTTGAATGCATGGTGCAACTGAGTTACTTGTCACAACAGATATATTGACTATTTTTTCTGACATCGCCTTACAAAATTCTACCATACCAATGAGGTCAGAATCGGATTCTATGCATATGTTATTGAGGCTAGACACTGAGTAAGCAATCGATATGTTACCTGCATAAGTTGGACCTGTTGTTTCAGCAACCAAATCTGCATAAGTTGTCGATTCAGATACGCGAATAAGTTTTGTTCTTCCCATTACAATCAAACTTGCAGAAAAAAATATAATCCATGTCAATTCTTCTCGATTCAGAGATGCCTGTGGAATTGGGGTGAGATTAATACACAGATAATGGATTGATAAAAAATCTGAAAGTAATATGCAGTCTGGAAATATAAATCGAGAATAAACAATACTATGAAAATGGAAAATACGACGGAATTGATAATATCAAAAAATGCAGGATTAATAATCATGGAATTGAAAATGAATATACGTACGATGCAGTTGAAGATGAGCGATGCAGATGATTTGAATTGAAGATCAATATCGAATCTGAAATGGTCGAATCTGAAGATGATCGAACTCAAAAATTGGAGATTCAAAATTTGGAAAGTCGTAGTCTTTCCAATTGTGTAACCTAATACAGTAAGGAGTTGAATGAAACCGAAAATTGAGGCAGAATAAATTTCGGAATTAATAGCAGTTTCGAAAATTTAAATCTCAATTTGTATGATTAAGGGTAATTATGGTTTTTTATATCCAAAATGAAGCAAATAGACAAACTTTTAAGTAGTTGTTGCAATTTGTTGAATGTGTGGTGATAATGACTCTATTGGTAAAAAAATCTCAATTAAAAATGAAATGAATGGATTTAAAATCCTAAGCATAATTTTTTAGTTAAAATTGAGAGGATTTTAAATCCTTACTAAAATCATGTCATTTGAAATCTATCTATTTTCAAAACCTTTCATTTGAAATACCTTCTCAAATCAAATCCCTCCCTCCAAACACAACCTTATGTTATTTGCCTCATGATAATAAATTTATTGGCAAAAAGAATAGTTGCAGATAGACTCTTCCTGTAATTGAATATCTTTTACTTAATTAATTATGAATTTTAACTTTTTTTTTTAATTATCAAATTGACAATTCAAAAAAAAAAAAAAAAAAGTTTAAAAGATCAACTATATTGATAGAAATCATGCACTTACCGGAAAATGCATTGTTATTCTTCTTAATTATTTTTTCCAAATATAAATAATTAATGTATCCTTTAATTATTGAAAACAAAATTAACCAAAAATCAAAGAGTTTGTTTTGGTGATGAGTATCTTTACAATATGCCTGCTGATGTGTCATTTGTAAAATATGTACATGTGTCTTAATTTGGTTAAGTAGTACATTTTTTTTTATAACTAACGAGAGTATTGGTTGACGAATTACATGTAGCAATAATATGATGTGTTTTTTAAATTGAGTTTTATTTTAAAATGAAAAAAAGTTGGATCATCACATTAATGATTAAAATCAATTACATTATTAATGTTTTAATTGTCCATAATATAAAATTCATAATTTCGATCTAATTTAATTTTCAAAATTTCATTCTCATTTACTTTTAAGTTTTAACACTTTTTTTAAAAATCCGTGCTAGTTTTCTACTTAAAATCCAGTTTATAGTTGCAGAATTGAAATGATTTTATTAGTAAAAAAAATATATTACAAGACCTAAATGAAGATTATTCAAATTAGGAAACGACAGCTAAAGGAACATTATTCAAATCAAGAAAGAATCGGAAGACTCTCAATTCAACGGGACTTGTTGCAATCCGTTTGCAGAAAGTTGATTTGCTTGTTCACCAGATCATACCCTATGAGGTAACCAGCCTGATGTAAATTTTCGAAAATGGCAATATCTTGAGAGGGAACCACCGTCAAACAAACAAGCCCTTTCTCCACTTCAAGAAAAGTGCTCTCCTGTGGCAACACCAAATCTGCTCCTTGAAAATGTGCAGTAATTGGTGGTGAACTGAACTCACCACCACTTGATAATTCGTAGCACAAGTTGAACGTCCCTTGCGTGTCGTTCACTCGGGTCCCTTTGATCGCGTTTGCCAATGTCGTCTCGATTCCCTCGTACAACTCAGCAGGGACAAACGTCAAGGTGGTGCCAGAGTCGATTATAATGTTGCCTTCTTCAGACACTTGCTTTGTACTGGACGACTTGTAGTCGAACCTTTGTGTCCCAACGGATAAACCTTGTAATGTGAGATAGTAAAAAGTATCGGGAGTTTTACTTACCAATGGAGTTGACAAAACATTAGGCCCTGCCACAACAGCATCGCTGCCAAAGCTTATCTTGCTTGAAACTTTGGAATTAAGAGATGTCAAACAGTAAGAGAATCTTCCCCCAACAGAGCTCGCCTGTTGATTGACTATGGACACGGCCCCATTTCCAAGGCCAAAAATCCCTGACCCGGTTTCTCTAAAGGTCCCGTCGTTGTTCTTTCCACAACCAAACACGAACTTAGAGAAAGTCACACTATCTCCAAGTGTAAGGGTATCTGCAGCTAGTTCACCCTGGCTGAAAGACCTGTCTCCGTAATTAACTTCATACTGACATACATCACCATCGCCACAACTCGAGCTCCCCGCAGACGAGCATTGATTCGTCCGACACGAAACAGGCCTATCACTACAAAAAATGCTTTGTTTAGAGACCAAAATTTTGAGACCGACATAAATCAGTCTCAAATAGAGACTGATTTGAGACCAATCCGAAAAACAAATCGAGTTTTGAGACTGTTTTCAATTCGGTATTTAATATTATGTTTTCAGACCGCTTAGCCACCGAATTTCAGTCTCTAACCCGAAATTAAAATTATAATTTTGAATTTTGTTTAGAGATCAATTAAAATTATAATTTTGAATTTTGTTTAGAGATCGACAATTCAGTCTTTAATTAGTATCAAAAATTCTGAATCCTAAAAATTTTAATTGACTACAAATTTTGACAGCTCGTTTAGAGACTGTTTTTAGTTCGATCTTTAATATTATGTTTTTCAGACCGCTTAGCCACCGAATTTCAGTCTCTAAACTGAAATTCAAACTCTGATTTTGAATTTTAATTGGAGACCGAAAATTAAGTTTTTAATTGGTATAAAAAAAATTGAATCCTAAAATTTTAATTAACCGTCAATTTTGTCCGTCCATTTTAAGACTGTTTTGAGAATTCTTTGTCTAAACTCAAAACAAAACTTTTCAATCGACGTCTCCCCATCTTAATAAACGGTACGATGGGCCGCCGTCCTAATGAATATTAGCCGTCGCCCTTAAGGTTTTCAACTTGACGAGTCGCCGCCAAGCATTTTAGTCGTCGCCGCCGTGAAGACCCTGCTGGAAATACTCCGCCGCGACCTCTCGTGTACTGAACTCCTCCGCCGCCTCTAGTTGTGTCGCCAATCTTTTGCTTTTCATCTTATTGCAAAAATTAAGAAACTCGCTTCTCATCTTATATTTTTTCACAAGAACATTCTCCTTTATATGGACTGTCACAAATATATATATACTAGTCCTATACCCGCGTTTTACGCGGGGTCAATTTATTAAAATAATAATATTATATTAGAGTCGATTTATTAAAATAATAACTTTAAATACTATATTAATTTTTATATCTTTTTCTTTTCATGTCAGAGTATGTGAGAGTTAAACTTTTTTTTATTCTAATATATTTATAACATATACATTTCTACAAATTTGAATCTATATTATTATATTTATATTTTTATATATTATAGAGTAATATTTTTTAATATATTAATAACATATGCATTAATAAATAAGGGCATTATAAATAATTTTATTAATAAAAATATATATAAAATTACAAATTTCTAAAAGCTTCACAATTCTACAAAACTACAAAAATAAGGAGGGTGTATTCAATTGAGATTCTATTGAATTTTTTTGGATTTTAAAAATTACGTGGATTTATAAAATTCATAAACTTGACAGGATTGTGGAATATATTTTTTTATTAATTTACATATATTTTCATAAACTCCGATATTAATGCAAAGAGTTAAAGAGTTATTTTTAATATTTTTTTTAATTAATATTATATATATTATATAAAATATTTTACCAATAATATATATAAAGTTTATATATTAATTCGGGGCGGGGCAGATACCCGTGGGTCGGGCATAAGACCCAAACACGACTCATACTCAATACGGAGCGAAAAAACCCGACTCATACTCAATACGGAGCGAATCTGGCCTGACCCAAAGCTCGCGGGTGGGGTGGGTACCCACGGGTCGGATCAATATTGTCATTCCTAATTTTTAGTCTTGAGAGTTTTATGAGAGAATCCATTGAAATCTCTTGTTTTTAGAAGAGATTTTGGATAGTACAATTTATTTATATTTTTGGAGGAGAATTCAACAAAATCCATAAAGTAATAAAATTCATAGACGGTTGAATACCTTAGAATTTTTAAAGACTTTTTAAAATCCAAATTGAATAAGACTTTGAAAGTCCAAAAAAATCCTACAAAATCCACAACCAATACACCCCCCTAAGTGGATGTTTGTTTTGGAATTTTAAGAATTTTGAAATTTGGATTTCAAAATCTAGTAGATTTTGAATTTTTAATGACTTAGGAGTATATATTTTGTGTTTATTTTGGAATTTAAGTAGGATATAATTTAACTTGTATAGAATTATATGTGTTTATATATGTTATTATAGGTATTTATATAGAGTTTGTAGATATTTATAGAGTTGACTTTTGTAGGATTTATAGATATTTGTAGGGTAAGTTTTTAAAATTATAAATCTAAATTCTAAAGTAGAACATGGTTGAAATTTTCCATTCCAAAATAAATATCCACTTAAAGACAAATACAATGATATCTTTAAATATAATAAATTATTATATAAACAATAACAAAATATAAATAAATTTATAAAAAATAAATAAATTATTAAAAACGATTATATTATAACAAATAATTGTATAATTATAACAAGGCATATTTATTCGACATTTCAATTAACTAATCAAACTTTTTTGGAATTTCTTAAATTATTCTAGACAATTACTAAAAATTCTCTAAAATCCTCCACAATATTCTCTATATCTTTGAAAGTTTTTAAAATTATTTTAGAATACATTCACATTCTATATCTCAAGAAAATTATATATACATTCATCCCGACAATAATTCATCTTAAAAGTCAAATATATATAATTTACGGCAATAATTCATCTTTTATAAAGTCAAATATAAATATATATAATTTTTTTTGCACTTCATTCTTGATGATTGGTGCAGTTAAAAAAACTTTAACAAAATAAATATATTATAAAGTCAAATATAAATATATATAATTTTTTTTGCACTTCATTCTTGATGATTGGTGCAGTTAAAAAAACTTTTTAACAAAATAAATATATGCACTTCCAATGTATATTATAAAAAAATATTTACATAAAATATATAAATTACATTTGTTAATATAAAATTCAAAATTTATTATATAAAAATCGAACCTTTCTTTTTTTGAATTCCGATAAATATGAACCTTTTTTTTTTTAAGTCGGACAAATATGAACCTTCTTTTTTTTTGAAGTCGGTAGGAACCTAAGAATATTGGGAACCTAACAATAATATTGATCTTAATTTGATTTTAGGATATTGTAGTTAATAATTTGCAATAAAATATTTAATTTATTTAAAATAAGTATACAAATCTATTAAATTGTATTTTTTTTAACTTATAAATTTACGGCAATAATTCATCTTTTATAAAGTCAAATATATATAATTTATTTGCACTTCATTCTTGATGATTGGTGCAATTAAAAAAACTTTAACAAAATAAATATATGCACTTCCATGTATATTATAAAAAAATATTTGCATAAAATATATAAATTACATTTAAGTTAACATAAAATTCAAAATTTATTATATAAAAATTGTATTTTTTTTAACTTATAAAATGAAACATTATTTTCATCACATAATACGATAAAATGAAACATTCGAAATTATAAACTCAGATTTTTAGATATAATTTTCTCAAAGAAATAAATATAAAATAAAATATTAAAAAAAAAGTAATATACAAATTGATAAATTCTATAGTATAGAAAAAGAAATAACATGATCTTGGAATAAAATGTACTCCTACATCTCTAAAAATTAATTACATGATCTTGGAATATAAAGTACATCACTAAGAATTTTCGAAAAAAAAATAAAAAAATTCAATAAAGTACATCTCTAAATGGATTTCTTGTGCATTAATTACACATGACTTTTAAAATTTACATCATTGTAGATCTTGAACTTGCATAAGATGTTTCAAATGAAAAAACGAAGATGAAAATCATCTGCAAAACATGAGTACACATTAGAGATTAGAGAAAATAAAAATTTCTATAAAAACATTGTCATACCCGTAAACTCGAGAGAAATGAGTGATGAAATTATGATTAACAAATGATTTATGCATATGCTTTATATAGTTGGAATTATGATTTGAATGTACGATAATTAAGGTAGAAGGTGGGCGAAAATGAATGATAATCTTAAATTTGAATATTCAAAATTGGATTTGTTAATAACATATTTTTACGTTGAAATTCTTTTTCATGAAGTATATTTAAATTTTAATATTAAAAATTAATATTTAAAAGTGGGCATTTAGAAGATAAAATTAAAATGATTTTAAAAAAATCTTACGTTGGGTTAAAATTAATAATTAAGATTAATAAAATATTAATAATTGTTATATTAATAAGAAAAAATCAATTTTGAAATAGAATGAATTTGAGAAAATAGAGATTGAAATATATCAATCATATATTAAAATTAAGATAAAATTAAAATTAAGATTTGATTAAAAAAATATCGTGATTAAAAAAATATATATAATGTGATTAAAAAAAAAAAACCGCTCAGTCAAAGAAAGAGAATAAAGATTTATTGATTTGAATTGTGATTAAATTTTAAAAAATAAATAATGTTGCGATTAAAGTTTAAAAAAATAAAATAAAAAATAATAATTATGATTTCAAATTTAAAAATAATAATTATGAGTAGATAATAGATAATATGTAAATTATTATTTTGAGATTAAAATAGGAAAAATTGATTTTTTTAATCAGAATGGCTGAGAATGCAGAGATTTTGAAATAGACGATTTTGGTGAAGAGAGAGATTGTGTAGAGTGATAATATTGTGACACGTGTCCCATTATATTCTCACAAATATAGAGTATTAAGATAAGATATATATATATATATATATATATATATATATATATATATATATATATATTAGTTGTGACATTATTTTGATGTGATGAAATAATGATATGTTAGAGAATATCTTTCGATTAAGGTTAAAACTCTTTGAATCCAATTCGAGTAGCACTCAACTCAACAGTGTAATCCCAAATGGTTGCGTAATTGTCATGCTCACCGACCTAACGCCCTTTTTCAATTTTTTCCACTTTAACTGATTAATTATATATTAAAATTCACATTTCATTGATAATTTTATTTTCATATAGTTAATTTAATTTGTCACCCTCCCAAATTCAACATAACTTTTACATCCTTTTACGCAATGATTCTTCTATTTAAAAAACCTTATGCAAAATTATTTACAAGTATTTTATAAATATATTTAGAAACTTTAAAAAATTATTAAATGGCACCATAGCATGTTGGGAATAAGGAGGACATTTGATACGTATTAAAATGTACGACTTTAAATGTCAGTAAATATATATATATATATAGAAGATATATTTGATTTTTACATTAATTAAATATAAGAGTAAATAAATTAATATAACTTAATTCACTCGTACATTCTACAACCCTATTCTCGATTCTTATTCTTAGTCTCCTATGGTTTCAAGATACTGCCGATCTTTCCTTGGTTGATATAATAATTATTGATTCCTATATATTTTAATTTACATTTAATACGCAGAAAATACTCCTCATGGAATGTGTGTTAGAGCATTAGGCCTAAAACACCTGGAATCCAAATTGATGAACACTTAACATAAAATTGACGCAATGGCTCGTTGGGTAAATTAAGGTTTTATTTGGGTAAATTAAGGTGTGTACTTTTTATATATATATATATATATTATTAAATAGTAAATAATATTTATTCTTTGAATATAGTAATATAGCAATATTTTACAATTAATTCAATGATTTTTATCAATTAATATATGTGAAAATGATTATTTTATTTGAGAAAATTATTTTGTACTTCTTAAATTAACGTTGATTTTGAAAATTTATTATTTATAACATATACAATAAAGAAATTAATTACGTATGTATATAATTATTTTTAAAATTTACACAAGACAATTACTTGTCAAAGTGGTGGGCACCCATCCACCAGGGATCAATTCCCACCAAGGCCAAAATAAAATGGCCAATTAAATAAAGAGGGTGGATGTGGGTGTGGGGGTAAATAAAGGTGGGTGTCGGTGTAAATAAAGAGGGGGGTGTGGGTGTAAATAAAGAGGGGGGGGGAGGGGTTGTGGGTTGGGTCTAAATAAAGGTGTGTGCGGGTGTGGGTCGGGTCGGGGTCGGTCAAAATTTAAATTAAGACCGTTTAGTGACCGAAAAAATGGTCCATCCACGTCAGGTCGCTGCCTGTGTCAGCAATGCTGAGTTGTCGAACGGGTGGCGTCCCGATTTTGTATTCCATTAAGTACTCACCTCCGCCACCCGATTTTGTATTCCATTAAGTACTCACCTCCGTTGGCAGAGAGAGGAGCTTCTGTAGTTTCGTCTAGGGACTTTGATGAAGACAGCGAGAGGGAGGATTTACGCAAAAATGAACGATCAAACGCGTTTCTTAGACGTTGAAATCGTGTTTTGGTGGGGTCATGTGAAGGGGAGAGAGGCGAGTCACGGTGGATGAGATCAATGGTGACACCACCATTGTTGAGGAGGGATTGAACCAAGGAGATTAAACAGACTATTGTTAATGAAAGAAGCAAAGATAAAGAGTTGTAGAAAGAAGCCATGGATGATTAGCAAGCTTTAGTGATGATGAGAATATAAGAATTTTTCTACATTTTATAGGCGGATTTTAGATTAAGGAATGTGGAAAATCATTTATGGCCATTTGAGATTTAATTGCATATTACGTAATGGAGTATATATTTTTTAGGGTTAATTGCATAAAAAATCACAACCTTTATTGTATTTATCAATTACAACATATACTTTTTTTCTTTGCAATTTGATTCACCACCTTTTTTTAGTTTTACAATTCAATACATCAACCAATTTTCCGGCCTAATTTAATCCTATGTGGCCGCCGGAGTCGTCACATTTGCCATATAAGTGGCCACATCGGATGCTGACTTGGCAACACGTTAATATGTGGATGATCTCACCAACGTTTTTTTGCTTTTATTTTTTTAAACGTTTCAAATAAAATTTCTATCCCCAGAGATCAGAAGCCAATGATCAAAATTACTCTGTAAACTCATTCTATCTTCTCACATTTTCGGCGACTAATGAAGAGTTGAAGACAGACAACAACAAAAATTTGGGTTTTGTTCTTCAATCCAGATAGAGTTCGTAGGAAAATTCTTGAAGCGGAGGCAACAAGAAATTCATAGAATCTTCTCTCCTCTTCGAGAGAGGTTATGTTTTGGTTTATAAATTATGTTTCAATTAATGTGAATTTTGTTTCAAATTCACGTGATTTCACCTTGCGAATTTTGTTTCAATTCATACGTCGAAAAGAAAGTCAACATTAGAAATTTACGATCCAGGGCATCTCTTTATGTGGAACTGATTATGACCTGTGGCTATTTTTTAGATCTTCATTCCTCCAAATAAAGATCTTCTTCGCATGTGTTTCTTTTATATTCTCTGTTTGATGCCATAGAAGAAGTGAAGAACCCTCTTCCATAATGGTGTGAAAATTTCCAAATTTGAAGGACTAGTTGATCGATTTTCCTCACTTTGGCACGCTGAAATCAATTTTCTGAGGAACTTGTTGATATGTCGGTATACCTTTTTGTAGAGAATGCACATTTATTTATTTCAGAAAAGAAATTAAGCCCTCCTACGTGGTCGTGGCTCCATCGCCACGTATGACAAAAATTGGCCGGAAAATAAATTGATGTATGGAATTGCAAAATAAAAAAAAGGTGGTGTATAAAATTGCAAAGAAAAAAAGAATATGTTGTAATTGATAAATACAGTAAAGGTTGTAATTTTTTATGCCATTAACCCTATTTTTAAAGCATAATGATGAATACTTTTTAGTTACACATAATAATAAATTAATCCTCATATTTGGCTACATTCACTTGATATTTGAACATTTTGCAACAAGTATCTGCCAATGTTTGATAACCCGGAAATATTATTAATCCATCATTATGTGTATTGATTGAATTAATTTTTGATTTATTTGAATTTATGAATTTGCTTAAAATATTTGAATTAGTGGAATCTCTACTAATTTATATAGTAATGGTCTTTAAAGTCTTAAAATTTCAAAGCTATTAACTAATGATATAGTAACAAGTCAATAAATTTTACAATATGGATACATTTTGGTCTAAAATGACATGTATTTTGAATGGGAGAGTGTGAGATTTTGATTGAAAAAGAAATAATATCACTAAATTAAATAATGTATATAAATGGACGGTGGAATTGATCCTTTCAAATTAGTCGGTTCTCGAACCGAATACCTTGGTATAAAAAAAATGTACACAAATAAGTATAAGTAATTTTAATAAGTGTCGTTTTATAAATTTGTATCAATTTCAACAAATGTAACTTACTTGGGTGGTCGTGTATTTTTAATAAAAAAAAATTGACATGTAAATGAATTAATATTTTGAATTAAGAAGACAAATGTAACTCACATAAAAAGGTAAATAAATAGTGAATATTGACATGAAGATAAACAAATATTGAATGCTTTAAGATATTCTGGGGGTGACAGGATGTAAATTCGATTCGATAATAATACGATAATGACACAATAATTTATTTAAAAAAAAAAAAATAAATATATATATATATATATACTCCCTCTGTCCTGTAAAATTTTGCTCAGACAAATTTTTGGGTCCACAAAATATATGTTTATTCTATTTAAATAGTTAACTTTTGAGTATTTTTTCTACTTTATTAACAAGATTGAGTATCTACCAACAATATTCTTTACTCGTTATCCCACATATATTTTTAATAATTAAAATATAATTTTTTGAAAAACATGTATAAAAAGAAGTGAGCAAAATTTTAATGGACAGAGGGAGTATATTTAAATGCAATTTTAAATTTATTTATTTTCTTATCGTGTCGTTATTGTGTTGCATGTTGTTATTGTGTTACGTCGACACAAAAACTATCGTATTGTTATCGTGTGGTGTTGACACAAAAATTATCATATTTGTATCATGTCGTCACATATCTTTATCGTGTCATGTTCATGTTAATTTAACCTTATCGAATCGTATTCGTGTACGATCTTATTATGTAGACACAGATGAGGTATAATATTAAGAATTGAGAAAGTGGAGTTATGATTGGTCGGTTCCATTGGTTAGTTCGTAAATATATATAGGAAAAAGGGAATGAAAGAAATTGCATGTAGATAGTGCATGTATATATATAGTACGTCTAGGTCCAAGGATCATTCCCTTCCTCCAAATCAAAGTGTTGCACCCCCACCACTCATTTGTCCTCAACCTTCTCTAATGGCTCCCTCCACTACTTTCTCTCTCATTTTCATTTCTATAACCTCCACAGGATGGCCTTCTTCTCCGACGTCGTTGGCCTCCTGTCCCTCCTCCTCCTTCTCCTCCTCGGCTCTTCCTCCTCTAACGCCACCCCTCGCTACCCCGGCCTCTCCTTCCGCGAAGCCCCCAAGTTCCGCAATGGCTACTCATGCTTCTCCTCCCCCTCCTCCTCCTCCCCCTTCAACACCACCCCCATCCACGTCGCCATGACCCTCGACGCCAACTACCTCCGCGGCACAATGGGCGCCGTCCTCTCCATCCTCCAGCACTCCTCCTGCCCCGAGAACGTCGTCTTCCATTTCCTCTGGGTCCGCCACGAGCCCGACGTCCTTTCCAGCATTGTCTCCACTTTCCCTTACCTCAACTTCAAGGTCTACTCCTTCGACACCACCCGTGTCAGGGGCCTAATTTCCAAGTCCATTAGGCAAGCCTTAGACCAGCCTCTCAACTACGCCCGAATCTACCTCGCTGACATCCTCCCCCAGGACGTCAAGCGCTTGATCTACCTCGACTCTGACCTTGTCATGGTCGACGACATCGCCAAGCTCTGGGGCGTACACATGAACACCAAGGTCCTCGCTGCTCCCGAGTACTGCCAGGCCAATTTCACCAACTACTTCACCGACGAGTTCTGGTCTGATCCCGTCCTTTCAAGCGCATTCCACGGGCGAAAGCCCTGTTATTTCAATACAGGGGTGATGGTGATGGACTTGGATGAATGGAGGAAAGGGAACTACACTGAGAAAGTTGAGGAATGGATGGTTGTGCAGAAGAGTAGGAGGATTTATCATTTAGGCTCTCTGCCTCCCTTCTTGCTCGTGCTGGCGGGGAATATCGAGCCCGTTGATCATAGGTGGAATCAGCATGGATTGGGGGGTGATAATCTTGAAGGGAAATGCAGGAGTTTGCATCCTGGCCCCATTAGCTTGCTGCATTGGAGTGGGAAAGGGAAGCCTTGGTTAAGGCTCGATTCGCGAAGGCCGTGTAATGTTGATCACTTGTGGGCTCCTTATGATTTGTATCAAACTTCCAGGAATTTTTTTGAAGATTGATGAACAAGATTCAGCTGCAGTGTACAGAGGAGAGTGGTTTGATCTTCAGGGGAAGGGAGATGAGAATGTAGAGTCATATGATACTATCTTGATGATGATGATTATGATTATGAAGATGTGGACAAAGTTGGGGGTAACTATATATATGTGTTTTCTTGAAAAGAAGTGAAAATTCTAAAAATTGCATTTTTTAAAAAAAAAAAAAAAAAGGTTCAATGATTGCTTTGGAGGAAATTAAGATGTTGCAGAGAAGATGAATTTGTGTTGGTTGCCCAAATATGATTGAATTGATGGTGATGATATCAATTCATGGCCCTTTGTTCAGATTTCTGTATTTTGGTTCTATTTATTTTTTTATTCTGTTTGGAACTAACTCTGGTTACATATATGTTCATCATCATACTTGAAATTTTTGTATATATTTTTTTCTTTGTTTTGTATTCTTTTTAGGATCCTTCCCTATGAAATAGTGAGATTTCTTTTGTTTTGTTGCAAATTCTAATGTATGTTTTTTTTTCTTGCCATATCCTGTTTCAAGATGATCAATTTATTGAAACAGATGATAAACAATGTTTTTTGGACAACAAATATAGAAAAATGACATTACAAGAAGAGAGAATTGATGAAAAATGAAAACTTTTAGTACTCAAGATCATTGGCCATGATTTTCTTGATCAAGGGTGGTGTAGTTTCTTCCCATGGCTTTCTTCCTGCTGCTAATGTACGCATCCGACTTTTCGTTTATGTTAGACTCGACGCTGAGAAGAGGCCAATGTGGCTTAGGCGGCAGCCTTGGTTTCGTCTCATTGTTGCCATTCTTCGCACTACTATCCATGATGCTCACCGTCTTCTTGGCGCCTTTCCCTTTTCTATCCGATCCATTTGGCAGATCACGAGTGATCACAACTAGGCCATCATCGTCGACTTTCTTAGGATCAAGAGTCTCCGTGTGCCTGAAATCGACCTGAATCTCAGAATGCATGGAAGCACCATTTGGAATAGTTGGTGATCTTGATTCAACAGGCACTTGAGTCGTTGACACCGGAAGCGCAGAGGGGCGTCTCACGGTACGAAGAATGAAATTGATGAGCCTTTGGCAGATACCTGGAGGAAATTGTGAATTGCTCTCCATTTTTTCCAACTTTAGAAAGCACAAGGAGGTGAATTTGACAGATGTTTCAAGAATGTGTAGCCTGTTTATCTACAAAAGGCCATTGTGTAGAAGATTCTATTCTTTGATATGAGGTTAGGTAAAAAAAGAAGCAAAATGGGAATGGTATCAGGAGTGATTTATTATGGTATTATGCTCTAACACATAGAGTGGTTGGCTTTTAGTTAGTCAAAAGCAAAAGACAGCCGGAAAGAATCTATATCCATATCACCAAAGATCGGTTCGATTTCCCTTTTTCACTTTTCGTGTTTCACTGGTATTCCATTCTACTGAATTTTTAACACGTGTCGCCTTCAATATTATAGGGCTTTGATTATTTTTTTTATTTCATATGATAAAATAAAATGTGAAACACTAAAGTTGAAACATGTAATCTTGTTCGACCAAAAATTGGGAATAAGAGAAGTTGATATCTACCTTACTTGAGACATGCTTCATTCTCTTACAGGAGCAGCACTAACGCTAGTATCTTCATTTTTAGTCATTTATTTAATTTGTTGGATCTATCTATTATAAAATACTAGTGTTTCACCCGTGCGATGCACGGTTTATTAATATATAATTAATATTATTTTAGATATATTATACTAATATATATATATATATATATATTTTGTATTATTCAATTGTTTATTTTAATATTATATTTTTAAGAATATTTACTCCCTATTTTAATCATTAATTTTGAATTTGAGTAATTTAGGAGAAAATTCAAAAAGCTAAAAATCTATAGGCAGGAGATTTTTTTTTTTTTGTGATCAGGCCTTGGTCATGTTGGGAAGTTTTGTTATTGAATTAGTAGGATTTTATTTTAAAAGATGGTGTTAGTTTAGAATATAACGTTTTTAGACTTTTAGTATATGGAGTTAGTGATAATAAGTATCAGCATTGCTGAATTAGTAGGGTTAAGTCTCTTTTAGCCCTACACAAAAGTAAACTATACTCCCTTCATTTCGTAATTATTTGCACACTTTTTATTGAGACGTTCTAAAATTTTTGTACATTTTTAATATGAAAATACCACATAATTAAAATTAATATCCTCACAAAATCATTTTATTTTTAAAATTGTAACTCTTTTACATTTTATTTTAAACCCCACTATATCACCTAAATATTCATCTTTTATTTTACCTCACCAATCACTAAACTCTATTTTTTTAAAAATAGTGTGTTAGTTAAACCGTGCAAATCATCCCGTGACAAAGGGAGTAACACCCTAATAAAGTCAAATATGTTATAAGCCCTTATAACAAATCTAATATTGAAGGACACAATCAAATGCACCCAAAATTTTTTGAAGCAATAGTAACAAATATATTAAATCACTAACCATTCTTATACATGAGCATAAACATATATTTCTCTTTCAACGTCTTCCTCCACTAAATAAATTTTAAGAGAACCATTGTCAATGAAATAAAATGAAGATGACCTTCAATACCATTTCATTCAAAAGTTTACTTGTTGTTAATCCTTCAATGTTCAGATGTAGGTATTTTTTGTCATTAATATACCTATTTAAAGTTTAATTGCTGAACAAAAATAATCAAATAGGTTGCTTGTACTAATTTTCTCTAGAGCATGCTTTCATATTACACCATCAATACTCCTCTGCAAATTAGGGAAGATAATACCTCAAGGATTAAAGTAAAATGGTAATAATAATAACGAAAGCACCATAAAAAAAAACTAATTAAAAAAGCTGTTACGAATAGAGTGGGAGATAAGAAGGTAGAACCATTGTGATACTAAGAAGGTAGAACCATAAAATGGTAAAAAAACCTAATTAAAGTAAAATGGTAATAATAATAACGAAAGCACCATAAAAAAACCTAATTAAAAAAGCTGTTACGAATAGAGTGGGAGATAAGAAGGTAGAACCATTGTGATACTAAACCACCGAAAAGGAGGATAATAAGAGTATTTCTTAAAGGAACATGTTGAGATAGTACAACAAACCAGCAAGAAGGATGGACTGAATGAAAACTTAAAAATAACAAACAACAAAGCCTAAGTAGAAGACAAATCGTTTGATATTTGAGTACTCAACCGCAGGTAAGAAAATCGCCAAACTATAGAAATCCACAAAATCATAAATTAGGAAACACCAATGATGCCATTCGAAAAAATTCGCTAAAAGTCCGATTGAAACGCAAACATTCTTTAGTTTTTAGACACTGTTGTATTCAATTTTCCGACAAAATAAAGCAGAGAAATTCTAGCAAAAAAAATTGATAAACAAAACCGAAGAAAACGAAATTGTTAGACAGTAAACAAAAATTGTTGAATATGAACATAAGTGATTCAGATTATGAAACAGATCCTGAAACTGAATTTGCCTTCTAAAATCGGAACTGTAAAACTCATCGGAAATTAAACAAAGACTGCTCAATTCCAATAACACAAAATATAAATGACTCTGAACATAGTTAAACTCAAAAGATTTAAAATAGAACCGCAAAGCCAAAACTTAAATAAGAATCTGAACAAAATAACCAATCAATTTTAAAGTTAAAAAAAACCAAGCAAAAAATAAATGCAATGAACAAATTAGAAAAGAGAAATTAATTCGATAATAGATATGTATATTCAAAACACAAAGAAATGGCAGATAGAAGAAAAGACCATGTACTCTGGGCGGGATCGAAGAGGATGATGGGGGCGGGGAGCAGCACCCTCCTCGAGGCCCTCGTTTTGCGTAAAGGCCTCCATAACCCTGATCCGAGCTCTTCTCCATGAGTACAAAGCAGATGTATACACGATGACTTTGGTCGAGGATATCAGAGAAATTGCTTCTTAGTCCCAATGCTCAAATTTCTGTTTTGCTGGCCACAGATATCAGAAAAAAGAAAAAAACATGTAAGAAGACTACAAATATAACTTTTGATAATCAAAATTAACTACAAATCTCAGAAGAAGAAAAAATCCAAGAAAGTCACAATTTTTTTTTTGCTGTTCTTCGTCCCAAATCATTCTTCAACAGAAAAAAATTGCATTCTTCATCAAAATAATACCAAAAAACTAACTTGTTTGTCAATAAAACTCAAAGCAACAGTTTTTCACCGATCCAGAAAAAATTATGTTCCAATGAACATATCTGCAATCAAACGAACACATCCAACCCAAATCCATAAAGAATTGAATGACCATGAGAAAAATTCCGATTTTCTCATATAAAGATAAAGGAAAGCCCTGAAAAACCTGCAATAATAAATGAGAGTAAAATTATCGGGTTGAATCCAGTTTTTTGGAGTAAACTTTAACGGCAGGAGCGTGGGAGATATTGGGGGCGGCAGATGATTTGAAGCGGGAGGCGAAAGGACGCTTTAAAATAATTGGAGAAAGAAATGAGACAGGGTCACTACAATAATATTTTAATATCTAAAAATTTTAGGGGTTGTTGGTAAATCCATTGAGAGTGGTACACCCAAATTTCGAAAAGAAAACAATTCGAAAAAAGAAAAATATTTTTTTAACAAAAGGTTTGGCTGTAGAAAATGTTCTGAATCTTCAACCAAACACATAAAAATTTCAAAAATCTATAGATCTGTTTTCTAAATTACAAAAATTATAGAATACCTACAAAAAAAAAAAAATCAAAATTGATAGGAGAAGATAAGGAAGGCGCGGCGGTTGCGGAGGAGCAGAGAAGAGGCCGACGGAGAGAAGCGGTCGACTGCGGAGGCTACGCGACGGTAGCGTAATGGCTGCAGGCGGGAGCCGGGGGCTGGGGGAGAGAAGGGACCGTCGGCGTGCGTGGATGCGGAGGGGCAGCGCGACGCCGGGATGCCGGGAGAATGGCGGCGCAGAGAAGAAAATGGATAGTGCTGCTGCGATGAAAATGAGAGTGAGAGTTTACAGTAATCCACAAAAAATGAAAAAATCAGAAAAAAGTTGTAGTAATCAGCTAAAAAACTTAAACCATTTTTGACCCACCTTCCCAAATATGTAAATAATTGATCTTTCAGCAAACAACCATGATTGTAGTTTCCTCCAAAGTCCTCCTTTTTCCTTATAAAACCGTCCGCCATTTTTGCAAAGCAGGATATTTTTCTACAAAATTGTATAAAGCAGATTTGAAGAGCAGATGAGGAAAAATCAAGAAATTGAAATAAATTTCCTAGTCTACAGATTTTATTTTGAATTTTTGAACAAAATAAAAAAACTCAACAGTCGCATTGTTTTAAGCAGAAGCATATTGACTCGATTCTCAAAAAAGAAAGAAAAAGTAAAGAAGCATGCGGCCAAAAAAATAATAATGGGGTCTGGAGATAATAAAATATAGTTTTTCAGAAATAAAAATAATTTTCCAGAAATAGAAAAAAAAATGAGCGGAAAAACAGATAGTTGCCAAAAATGGCAGACTATCCTGTTATTATATATATATATAGATTATTCCCTCTGTATCCGGATGACTTGAATATAAAGGCGGCACATTTTTTAAGAAAATGTGATTTAGTGAGGATGGGTCAAGTAAACGAGAGTATTTTACATGATTCAGTGAAGTGCAAATAGAATTTAATGAAAATAAAATGATGTTGCGAGATTAATAATTTTGTGTGTTATATTTATATTGGAAGTGTGCAAATAATTTTGGCACAAATTGAAAATGAATAATGGCAAGAGGGAGAAAGTAATATTTTTCTTCTTACCAATAGATGGAAAATGTAAGATGTTGAAATGTTTTTTTTTTTTTTTTGTTTGTTTGAAGAATGCAGTTTTTTAATTTTTTTTTTGGTGAAGACCGAAGAGAATGAATATTGAGAATTATTGGTCAAGAATGCTTGGATGGTTTGATTTTTTTATTTTTTGGAAATTTTGCTACCTTTTCAGAATTTATTACCGAAATTTTGTTACTTTTTGGAATATTCTTTTGAATTTTTTTTTTAAATATGAATGACTCTGTGTTGACTGGCGACTTGGAAGCCAGGTTGTGGTCCTTGTGGATGTGCAATTATTTTAATGAATTGTATTTTGATTTAATTGGTAAAAAAAATATATATATATTCCCCTAAGGTGTATGAGTTAAAAAATGATTTAATTAAATTAAATTTGTAGAACATATGACAGATTTGTACAACATAGTACGACGGCAGGTGGCAGATTTGTACAATATAGTACGTTGACACGTGACGCGAGTCGACACCCTGCCTACGTGTAGTCTGTCGTACACTCTATTTACTGTAAAAAAAACCTAGATAGTATTAGAAGAAATGATAAATTATGATATTGTCTGAAATGTTGTCTAACACAATGTTCAACATTCGTATATAAAACACTAGATGAGCACCCGCGTATTACGCGGAAAGTCAATAAAAATAAATATTCATATTATATTATATAATTAAATAATTTTATAAATAAATTCCAAATAAAAATTTTGAGAAGGGCAAAATGAGATGTTGAATTTTTTTAATGTACAACCTCTAATAAATATGAAAATAACTTTAAGAAAAAATAATTATAACATTTAAAAATAAATAATTTAAGTAATATTAAAATAATTTTTTTAATAAATTGTAAGTCAACATTCATTATGGACAACCACAACACCTTAAATAAATTAAATATTTTGGTTAATTGTAAATTAAATCACAACATTTTCTTCATTTGCAATCTAATCTAAACTTTAAGATAATTGTAAATAAATCACAAACTTTAAATATTGCAACGTGATTTATTTGTAATTATTTAAAGGTTTAGATTAAATTGCAAATGAGCGAAGGGTTGTAATTTAATTTACAATTAATTCTTTTTAAAATTAAACAATTTCAGTAAATAATGACACATAAGTAAAAGAAATCACAAAATGACACGGTGTGAGTTTAAATGTAAATGGGGTAATTAGTATATAGGACATTTCACCTATAGAAACTAGAAATAAAGACAATAAATTTTAAAGTTAGGAAGAAGGACAATATGATTTATAAAAATACAGTTTTAACCTCCGTTTAAAATAAAGTCAAAATTTGAATATTCAATTAAGATAAAATAGGAAATTCAAAACATGATTTGAATATTAAATTGCCGGAAATCCAGGGCATAAATGCGTTCGAAAATCAAAGTTTCCTAAATCAAGTTGGATTGTCATATTAAATTACTTTTAATTATATACAAAGATTATTTAAGACTTTTTCAACTCTGTACATCTTTAAAAATTATTATTCAAAAATAAATATATTCAATGCTCTATAAAAAAATATACAATATTTCGTTCAATAATTACATATAATAATTTATAATTATATAGAATAAATATTAAAGATTGTCATATTAATTATAATTGTAACTTCTCCATTAAATTAAAATGCATTAATGTTATTAATGTTATCTTTAGGGGAACTAAAAAAATGGATTATGAACCAGAATAGACAATATTATACAATTTGGATGGTAAACCGTTACATACACAAAAACAAAACAAACAAAAAAGAAATACATATGATGTAATTAAGTAAGTAACGTGGGGAGTATCGAAAGTGAATATATGCGAAAGTATATGCCAAACAAATATGCACATTGTGATATGTGCATTATGGAAGAAAAATTAGACCATTTTTTTTATATATTTATGACTACTACGATAATCATATTATTATTACGTGGATATCAATAAACTATTCATTTTAGAAATTGTAATTATAATATTATTTATAGAAAAAAAATTACATTTGAATATAAGTATGTTTGAAAATGTCAAAAATATATTGTTTGTTTGGATTACGTGAGATAATTGTGGGGAGTAGTGGGTATATTCCTATTTTAAATTAATAATATTGTATTAATGATGATTGACTTTAAAATTGTGGATTGTAACTTTCCAAAAGATATTCATTATTATGATATTTCCGTGATATCATTGGATAGCATAAAAAACATTACATTATGGCTTAAGTTAAGTATATCTGGCCCTATCATAAGAAAACTACGAGTACATATCTAGATACTGCATATTGAAAAATATATGCTAAAGATTGATGCACATGTGTGAATATTAGTTGAATATATGCTAAAATAGCTTTAATATCTAGAAACTTGGTTTTCTCCTCGAATTCGAACTTTAATATCACAGCGTATTCCATCTCTGATACTGTAAAATAGCTTCTCCAATTAACACGTTCAATAGAGCCCTAAATCGCACAAAATAAAACAGTGTAGAATTAGAAAAACTCGAAGATCGAATCGGACAGGGTATAAATTGAAATAACAATGAACCAATCGAATTATTGATTATTGAATTAAAACAGCCAGGAATAAAATTGCCTACCTAGATAATGTAATGGTTCTCGGATGAGATTTAGAAACTCAAAATTCACTCTATTTTGGGTATTTCGGTGATGATCGAATGTCGAAGATGGGATTTGAAGATCGAATTATTGATTATCACAGTTGGAAATTGAATATGGAATCATTGCATCAAAACGGAATTCATACCTCCAAAATGGAATGATTCTGGTATCGAAGATAGCGCAATTGAGATTTGCAGATCGATTTATTGATTATTGAAGATTTGATTTGCAGATGGGATTTGCAGCAAAAATGGAGGTTTGATTTGCAGATGGAATTTGCAGCAAAAATGGAGGTGGTTCGGTGATGATCGAATATCGAAGATGGGATTTGAAGATCGAACAGAATTCATACCTCCCAAATTGGAATGATTATGTTATCGAAGATAGCGAAATTTAGGATTTGGAGATCGATTTATTGATTATGCGCAATTGGGATTTGGAGATCGATTTACTGATTATTGAAGCTGTGATCTGCAGATTGGATTTGCAGCAAAAGGGAGTGTTTCAATGTTGACCATGAAATGCTTTAAATTTAAGATATAATTTTATTTTACATTGATTTGAAATTAAAAAATACCGATAGCTTTAATTTTAATTATTATTTTAATTTAATATATTGGTGTGATGAAAGAGTAAGGGCATAATTGGTCATTTAGTTATGAATTTGACCTTATTCCTAATGCTATATCTTTTTGTCTCTTTTTCTAGTTGTGTCTATAGGATTGTCTCTAATCTTAATTAAACTCAATGTAAATTCATCTTCTTTTATGTTTGGTTTCTCATAATTTTAACACTTTGATTCGGATTTATAATTTGACTTATAAATTACGGAGTAGATTCCATGGGTTTAAACAATCTAGTCTCCTCTAGAGTTTATGAAGCCAAGATTTATCCATCACATCACATCTCATCTAAACCCATCTTATTCCAATCCATAAAATAAATATGCCCTTGTTATTTTTTTTGATCAGTCAAGAGTAAGAATTTTATTGAAACACGAGGGCACAAGAAATAGCCACAAGAGGAAAAGTACAGTACATTAGTTGAAAAGAAAACAGAGTAGAGAATTAGCAAATGTTAACCCATAGTAATTTTCCAGGCATCAATAGCACTCCTAGCCTTTATTTTCTGTCTGCGGCAACATCTCACCCACCCAGGCAATTGGTTGGGTTTGCTAGCCACTCCTTGAATGTGAAGGTACTGCATAGTGGGTATTTCACCACGAACCAACTCCAAAGTCTCGCCTTAAGTTCCTCCATGAACTTTGGTATAGAAAGTGTCTCGTTCTTAAATATTATAGCGTTTCTCCATTTCCAAATTAGCCACACGACTCCAAGCCAAACACAAATAAAATTTTTCTTTCCTTTATTTCCTCTAATAAAACTGCTGAAGCCATGTAGATGTTTCAAAGACTCCAAGTGCATTACTGATTCAACCTTTAGCCACTTCAAGCACTTCATCCAAATTTCATACGAGTAGGGGCACTCAAAGAAAACATGTAAACGGCAGAAAACGCACCTTAGCTCATCAGTTGACTTAAGGATATTTCTTCTAAGGAGGTTGGATCTCGTTGGTAAATGGTAATCGACCCAATAGGAGCCTCCAAGCGTGTGCAATTATCTTTGATGGTGCGAAATTCTTCCAAATAGATTTGAATGATCTGTTTAGTGTCTCGGTCTCCGCCTGAGGCCCATCAACTTTGCTAAGGATGCAGGAGTACGTATCCTTTGTAGAATAGCAGCCTGTAGGTGATAACCTCCACTTCCATTTGTCCTCAATGCCTTGTCTAAGTTGACACCTGTTCAAAATGGCTAAGAGATTATTAAAAGAAGTCATTCCCTATCTAGCAGAGGTCTTCTCCATCTCCATGACCAAACCCACTCTCCTCCCTCCCATGAGCCCATGTCTTCCACTCTCCTACCCTTGTTATGAATAATATTTATATTGTGTGAATGTCCATAATGTGACATTTGATGTACATTGTTGGTTCATGTACCAACATTAATATTAGACATTTCATTTCATCTTCTTCAACTTATTGTTCTCTATAAATAGAGTTGATAATATTTGTAGTGCATACTTAGAGGTGGAATAAAAGATTTATATATATATTGTCTCTACGTCTTGTTCACTTATGTATTAATATATGGAGTTATACTTTTAAGTTGTTTCACAACACGTTATCAGCACAAAACTCGTAAAATATTTCTACCGACGAAATTCAGATAGTGATAATTTTCAGGTATTGTACGGAGGTATGTATTGAAATGTTTAGAATATATTATCTTACAATATTTATTTGTCATCTCTTATTTCATTACTATTTTGATGATTATGTTATTTTGCAATTAATCAACCTCTTGTTTATTTGATAGTTTCCAACATGTCGAACTTGACCAAATTTAAATTTGTGGCTTTTGATATTACTGAAAATATATATATATATATATATATATATATATATATATTGTATTTTTTATGAATTTTTTTATGGTGAAATTCATTTGGATGTCATGGATCTTGGGGATCCATAAAAGTGGCAAATTAAGCATATAATCAAAAAATAAGGTTAATGCCAAGATTTTATTTTGCCACCATCTTGATGAAGGATTGAAAGTTGAGTACCTCACGGTGAAGGATCCACTTGAATTGTGGACAAATTTTAAAGAAATATATGATTATAAATCAGTGAGTGAGTACAACTCAGTTATGTTCAAAATCATTTCTCAAATAAAATTATGTGGAGAAAATATTATTAGATGATATGCTTGAAAAGACATTCTCCACATTTTATGATTCTAATGTGATCTTGCAACAACAATATCGGGAGAAGGGTTTTACTATTATGAACTAATTTCATGTCTCTTGGCGGCTGAGAAAAATAATGAGTGTTTTTTTTATGAAATATCGGGCATCGGACGAGGACGTGGTTTTGATCGAGAAAATTTTCAAAATGACTATAATTAATACTCGTCCGAAATATTTTAAAGGTCCTCAAAAGGGAAAGCAAATTTTTTAACATTAAAGGAAAAGAGAAAATAGTTGAAACAAATTATGTTAATAGTGAATTCGATAATGAAATGATTAACATAACACAATTTGATGTTGTTGATTACCTTACCCACTCTAAAGGTGGTAATTAGAGTGTTATAATACTCAATCACAATTTCCTTTGATAATCTATTATTAATGTTTGTTTTTTTTCTTATATTATGCAATATCTTAATATTTCTTTTCTTTATAATATAAATGGCTATTGCATTTTCATAAAATAAAAATAATTAGATTGTAAATATCTTACTTTTGTATATTTTTTATTTTATAAAAGAAATGAAAAATGGTATGATGATCAACATTTAAGTAAGAAGATGGAGATCTATATTTCGTGGATAGTGTTTTTACGCATACTATATGAAATTCTTTTCACATTTAAAATGAGGAGAATCGAATATATAAATACAATATCTGATAGTACAAAAATAATTGAAGGCTTTGGAAGAGCCACTATTCGATTATACGAAGGGACAAAATTCATAATCAATGATGCCTTATTCTTCGAAAAGTCTCAAAAAAATTTATTAAGTTTTAAAGATATTCGTTTGAATGGATATCATCTTGAGACTACTAATGAAGGCAATCTTGAGTATATTAACATTACTGTAATTGTTGCGGGAAAGAAATGTATATTAATGAGAAGTTACCCGCTTTGTTATCGGGTTTGTATTGCACGAGGATAAGAACAATTGAAATTTATGTCATAGTAAACCAAAAGGTTACTACCGAATTTAATGTTTGGCACGACCGGTTGGGCCATCCCGGTTCCATAATGATGCGAAAAATTGTAGAAAATTCATGTGGGCAATCATTGAAAAATAGAAAAATGCTATACCCCAATGAATTTTCAAGTGATGTTTGTTCACAAGAAAAATTAATTATAAGGTCATCACCAATTAAAGTTGAGCATGAAAATCTTATGTTCTTGGAACGAATTCAAGGGGATATATGCGGACATATAAATCCGCCAAGAGGACAATTAGATATTTTATGGTTTTGATTAATGCATCGACTAAGTGATCACATGTATGCTTATTGTCATCTCGCAATTTGTTTTTTGCAAAGTTATTGGGACAAAATAATACAATTGCGAGTACAATTTCATGATAATGCAATTAAGAGTCTAAGACAATTCGTCTTGAAAATGTTGGTGAATTTTTCATCTCAAGCTTTCAATGTTTATTGTATATCAATTGAAATACATATTGAGCATCTAGTTGCTCATGTACATGCATATAGAATAATCTTGTTGAATCACTTATAAAGCGTATTCAATTGATTGTCCGACCAATATTGATAAAATATAAACTCCCTATTTTAGCTTGGGTATAGTAACAAACGCCTATTCAATGTAGTAATTCAAACTGTAGTATGTAGTAACATATAATTTTTTATGTAGTAAAACACATTATTACATGTAGTAATAACACAATTTTATATAGTAATACTGATTCTTTTATGTAGTAAAATATTTTATTTTCTATTATTTTTATTGATTAAGTAACCCACATTATAATATATAGTAACATATATTATTGCATGTAGTAAGATATATTATTGCACGTAATACAAAATAACATTGACCCATAATAATTATTAAAGAATATTTAAAGAAATATAAAATATTTAAAGATTAAGGCCGTCGTAAATTGCAGCGTCCGACCGCGGCATGGGATGACCGAAAACTGCTCGGAGAAGACGGTCATGTTCAATTTCTGTCAGTGGGTGTATTTATAAAAAAAGTGGATGTGAATTAAGCTGTCAGTGGATTTATTTATAAAGAACATGTGTGAATGACTGAAATATATATATGCAATATTTCACATAACATTAGCCCAAATTTAATTAAACAATTTAAATTATATTTAAATCACATAAATTTAATTTTGTATATGCATTCACTTGCATACAAGAATTTATCTAAAATATGTATTATTTGATGTTTTAACCTTTTTATTTGTTGTCAAGGTTTAAAGTTATAAATAGTATTCCCTCCATCTCACATTTTTTCTTTATCGCTTTTGGACTTTATTTTTTTGACAAAATCGCTTTTGGACTACCCATGTATGTAATTATTGTATTTTCTACATTTCTTTCTAAACTACCCAGGTATGTAATTATTGTATTTTCATAAATGTTTAGTTTAGTATACACTTGAGTACATCTTGTGCACTCTAGTTCATATTGCACTTTTCAGTTGTATTGACTTACACTTTTTGATAAAATGGTATTGCATTTTTCAATTATTAAAAAATGAATTTTCAATAATTTAAATGTTGTTTTAAATTATTTGTAGTTTTAGTCATTTTCTACATTTCTTTCTAAACTACCCATGTATGTAATTATTGTATTTTCATAAATGTTTAGTCTAGTATACACTTGAGTGTATGTTGTGCACTCTAATCCATGTTGCACTTTTCAGTTGTATTGACTTACATTTTTTGATAAAATAGTATTGCACTTTTTAATTATTAAACTGTATAATAATATTTTTCAATTTTATCCCACAATCCAAACAACTTGATTATAAATTATCATATAGACTTTAAAATTTAATTCATCAATCCAAACATAAATTTTAAATCAATTTTTCAAATTGTCCCACTAAATTCTATCATAATATATCTATCCTATCTAGCAAACCAAACAAGCCCTAAAAGTATAAGTTAGTATAACTAAAAGTGAAATACAATATTTCTGAAAAGAACATCACAATATTAATGAAAAGTGTAAGTCAATATAACTGAAAGTGTAAGAGTCTATAACTGAAAAGTGCAACAAATTTTTTTACTAAAAAGTGCAACACAATATTATTAAAAAGTGCAAGTCAGTATCACAATTTTTAATGAAAAGTGTAAGTTATTAAACTGAAAAGTGCAACAGAATATTACTAAAAAGTGTAAGTCACTATAAATAAAAATATTATTATACAGTTTAATAATTGAAAAGTGCAACATCATTTTACTAAAAAAAGTGTAAGTAATGAAAAAGTGCAAGTCATTACAACTGAAAACTGCAACATGGACTAGAGTGCACAACATGCACTCAAGTGCATAGCAGACCAACCCTTTCATAAAATTTCTCATTTTTATACACTTATTTTTTTTCAAAATAATTGAGGCAAAATTTTCCTCATTTCTTTTTCACTCTTTTTTTATCGTTTACCTCATTTTTATTTATCTTTCATAATAATAAAGAGTAAATTTATAAAAAAAACATATAAGTATTAGAGCCGACAATTTGGGCTCGATTCGATGGGCCGGCCCAGTCAACCCGAAATCTTGTATAGGTTGGACTCTAAAATTAGAGGCACATATAGAATCGGGTCTATTTGGACCGACTCGATAGGCCCGACGGGCCTAATGAGCTAGACTGGATTTGACCCGCCGGCCCATGAGCAGCCCGTCTAGTCCGATCAATATTTTTTTTCTTTAGGCAAATAGATAATTAAAATAAGTAAAGTACTTTGTGTTTTTATTTTATTTTGACTTTAAAATTTGAACTTATAAATTATTTATAATTTTATTTGATATATAGTGTAATGTTATGTTATATGAATTATGTATAGTTAATACATTAATATTGCATATTTTGAATTATAATTATTTGTATAAATAAAAATCGTATGTGTGTATGTGACCAATACATAACAAGGTTTATATATATATATATATATATATATATAATTTTTGTTCAAAATATTTTTTGAAAAAAATTATTTTATGGGCAGAACCAGCGGGTATTGATGGGCTCACATTTTATAGGTCCGACTAATTTATGGGCCGACCGAACCCAAGCCACAAACATCACTTGGTCTGATGGGTTGGGCTGGACCGGACCAATTTGCCAGCTCTAATGTGTATGAAACAAATGAAGTATTCATAACATATCCTTATTAAGTTGAGGTCAAATATGTATTGAAATATATTTAGCTAAAAAATGTCATCGATATATTTATAATCAAAATATATTCGAAATATCATTTAAAAATGAAAGTTAAAAAAATGAAGTGTGAGGGTGAATGGGTGGTGATTATGTCCATATTTGAAAACTACGGAGTATTTTTTTTTTCAAAAAAGGAATATCCTTTTTTTGTAGTGATTTAAAATTTTACATTTGTTCTACCTTTCAATCAAAAATAATTTAATCTAAAAATGTATTTACAAAATTTAAAATTTTTAAATTTTATCATTTTTTAAAATTTGATATAGCACAACAAAATATGAGTTAACAATAATTAATATTATAAATATAATAATAAATAATATAAATAAGTGATATTATAAAATAAATACATTATAAATAATAATTTTTTAATTTCAAAATGTATTAACATTTTTCAACATATTAAGTCGTGAGACTTATCACGGAAGCCCTATTAGTGTTAGTCTAACACGATGTTGAACATTCACATATAAAACATCAAGAGTTAGACCTTTACTTGTAAAGCTTAATTAAAAGGCAACATATCGCGCATTAATAGGTAAGATCGAATTTGAAGGATTCGGATTTTATTGTTTATTGAATAAACCTGCGGTTTGTTCTGCTATGGATTCGAGTGGATATTGTGCACTCTAGTCCATGTTGCACTTTTCAGTTGTACTGACTTGCACTTTTTTATGACTTACAATTTTTGATAAAATGGTGTTGCACTTTTCAATTATTAAACTGTATAATAATATTTTTATTTATAGTGACTGCATTTTTCAGTTTAATAACTTACACTTTTCATTAAAAATTGTGATACTGACTTGCACTTTTTAATAATACTTTGCTGCACTTTTCAGTAAAAAAATTTGTTGCACTTTTCAATTATACACTCTTACACTTTTCAGTTATATTAACTTACACTTTTCATTAATATTGCGATGCTCTTTTCAGTAATACCAAATTTCACATTTCAGAAATATCGTATTTCACTTTTAGTTATACTAACTTATACTTTTAGTAAATATGGTGTTGCACTTTTTTGTTATATCGACTTACATTTTTTAGTAATTTTGTGTTGCACTTTTTATTGAATAAAAATTTTCCTTAAAAATTTAATTTAAATGGAGAATGTGTATATTTTTAAGTAAAAAAATAAAAAAAAAGGGTAAAAAAATAAATTAAATAAAAAGAAACGAAAAAAAAAGCAAAAAATGAAATAAAATGAAGGAAAAAAATGAAATAAAAAGAGCTATTTTATAGGTTATGTAGTTATAATAATAACTAGTAATTCTCCCGTGCGTTGCACGACAGATTGATTATTAATAAATTTTAATTAATTATTTATAGAATACGTGCTATTTAAAATTTTCAGTGGTTGAATTTTACAAAATTTGAAGAACAATAATACTATGTGAAATCATATCATTGATTTCATTTTGTGAATGAATGCTTCAATTACATTTTTTAAAATCGATGAATTTACTTATAATTATTGATGGAATATTACTCCATAATTATTACAGAATTTGAAAAATATTAATATAAAATGAGGTGTAGTAAAATTGATATGATTGAAGATGGGAGAATAAAATGGAGCGTAGAATAATTTAAGAGTAAAAGAGGTGGAGTCACAATGTATACACAAAAATAAAATGAGATTTTTTTTTGTGAGACATCTAAATGAAAAGATGGAAGCTTCTAACGAAATAAAGTAATTAATTAAAATTCAATTTTACAAATACATTCATGAAACTATCTCATACAAATTTTAACTTATAATTAAAATCTATATATAATCTTGAGAAACAAAAAGTATATGTACAAATATACATAAATTAATTACAAATGTTTTTTAATAATTACTCCCTCCGTCTTCGAAAAGTTTGATGATTATTTTTAATTTAAGATATGCAAACTTTTGAGAGACAAACAAAAAAGGAAAGTATGAAAAAATTTCGGGAATTGAAAATAAAATTTATAGGGGTTTACTTAATTACAAATATTTTTTAATAATTAATTTATAATTGAATAGCAAATAGAATAAAAAAAGACGGAGTGATAACTGTGATGTAACCAAAAAATTAAAACAATTGGGTCTTGGGCTTTACTTAAAAAAAAAAAAGAGAAAAGTTGGCCCAACAATTTGGGCGGAAATTGACCAAAGTCAACTATGTTGTTTTTATATATATATATAGATAATAATAATAATAATAATAAATTGAATTAGGATGTACAACATGGACTCATACTACACTAAACATTAGAGTTGGCAAATCGGGCCGCCCGGCCCAGTCCAGCCTAGCCCATCGGGCCAAGTGATGTTCGTGGGCTAGGCCGGGCCGATCCATGAATTGATCGGGCCTATAAAATTAGAGCCCAGCCTAGCCCATCTGGACTACTGGGCTAGCGGGCCAGCCCAGCCCATTACATAATTTTTTTTTTTTTTTTAAATTTCTTGCAAAAATTATATATTAACTAATAACTACGCATAATTTATAAACAACCATAACTATTATTGCATTAATGTACACGACAAGTCCCACCCCATGAGATAAAAAAAAAAAGTATAACAAAATTTATACTCTGTATATATAAACTTACACAAAAACTTATATGCAATATTACACACATGCATTTCAGTCATTCACACACATGTTCTTTATAAATACACCCACAAGCTTAATTCACACACATTTTTTTATAAATACACCCACAAGCTTAATTCACACACACGTTTTTTTATAAATACACCCATTGACAGTTCAATTCACACCCACGTTTTTTTATAAATGCACCCACTGACAGAAATTGAACATGGTCGTCTTCTCCGAGCAGTTTTCGATCACCTCGGGCCGCGGTCGAACGCTGCAATTTATGATGACCTTAATCCTTAAATATTTTATATTTCTTTAAATATTCTTTAATACTAATTATTATGGGTCAATGTTATTTTGTATTACGTGCAATAATATATCTTACTACATGCAATAATATATCTTACTATATATTATAATGTGGGTTACTTAATCAATAAAAAAAATATAAAAGAATCAGTATTACTATATAAAATTGTGTTATTACTACATGTAATAATTTGTTTTACTACATAAAAAATTATATGTTACTACATACTACAGTTTGAATTACTACATTGAATAGACGTTTGTTACTATATGTAACTTTATCAAATGATCTAATATTTTTCGCATCATCCTACAATAATACATTTTGTATTACAACATGATTATTGTGTTTACTACATTCGATAATATATGTTACTACATATTATAATGTGAGTTACTACATCAATAAAAACACTAGAAAAAACGTGTTATTAAATAAAAGAATTTGTATTATTATATAAATAGTTTGTGTTATTACTACATAAAATAATGTGTATTACTACATATTACAATTTGAATTACTACATTTAATACCCCGCGTTCGACAATAAAATAAAAGATAAAAAAATCACAGAAACGAGTAAAATAAACGGATTAAAAATTTCGAATTAAGCTGTCAGTGGGTGTATTTATAAAAAATGTGTGTGTGAATTAAGTTTGTTGGTGTATTTATAAAAATGTGTGTGAATTAAGCTTGTGGGTGTATTTATAAAGAACACGTGTGTGAGTGATTGAAATGCATATATGCAATATTTCATACAAGACTAGCCCATAAACTTATTATGTATTGCTCACATTATCATATATATTTTTATTTATACAAATAATTATAATTAAAAATATACATTACTGGTATATTAATTATACATAATTTATAAACAGACATAACTACTATAACATTACACTATATATCAAATTCAAATAGAATTATAAATAATTCGTAAGTTCAAATTTTAAAGTCAAAATAAAATTAAAAATATAATAATATTTAAGTATATAGTATTGTAATAATTTTAATTGTTTATTTGCCTTAAAAAAAATTGATCAGGCCAAATGGGCCGTCGGGCCACAATCAGCCTAGCCCAGTAAGCCCATCGGGCCCATCGGGTCGGGCCAAATAGGCCAAGTTCTATATGGGCCTATAATTTTAGAGCCCAACCCATACTAGGCTTCAGGTAGGCCGGACCGGCCCATCGGGTCGGGCCCAAATTGGCGGCTCTACTAAACATAAACCTGCAAGCTGTATATGGGCCAACTTAATTAACTAATTACCCTATAAACTTCTTATACCCTTTTTTATAAGTCAAAGTCTTGTATGTACTCAAGTACACCATGTACTTGAGTAGACTTTCACTAGTCAAATGTTGACCGTTGACCGGACTTTGATTTTTTTTTTTAAAAAAAATTTCGTTTTTTTTTTCGATTTTATTTTGTCGGTATATATATATATATTTTTTAAAAAGTGTATGTTATTATAACTAAAAAGTGTATCTTTGCTTTTTTAATGAAAAATGTATGTTACTAGTATATTGAAAAGTGCAACATTATTATAACTGAAAAGTGTATGAACTATTAATGAAAAGTGTAAGTTATATATTAATGAAAAGTGTATGTTATTATAACAGTAAAGTGTATGATCTATTAATGAAAAATGTGTGTCATATTAATTTAAAGTTTATGTTATTATAACTACAAAGGTATGACCTATTTAATGAAAAGTGTATGTTATTATAACAAAAAAGCGTATGTTCTATTATTGAAAAGTGTAAGTTATATATTAATAAAAAATGTATGTTATTATAATTGAAAAGTGTATGCTAATGATACACTTTTTTGTTATTTGCACACTTACATAATCTAGAAAAACTAGTGCTAATTTTTTTTTTAATTATTATTAATTTTACACGTTTTATTATTTTTTTACTTGCACTTTTATTACTATTGATGATATTATTAGTACTTGCACATTTTTTTTTATAATGTATAAAAAAATCGGTGCTAATTTCTTTTTTAAAATTATTATTAATTTTACAAATTTTATTATTTATTACTTGCACTTTTATTACTATTAATGATACACCATTTAGTTGTTAATTGTTGCACTTTTATTAATATAGCTAGAAAAACTGGTGCTAAAATTAAAATTTTCTAAAATTTCAAAAGAAACTGTTCTTACCTCAAAGGGAGTGCAGCCAGGAATGAGACTTTGTGGTAAAACAATCAAAGGACAACCACTAGGATAGAATGATTTTTGTTAAATATTTTGTTATTTATTCTATATATACTTAATATTTTCTATATGGCTGAACTCAAGTACACCGTGTACTTGAGTACACAGCAGTCCAACCCTTTTTATAATTATCTTTTAATTTTTATACGTATATTTTACTTTATATTTTATTTTTCTTTTTATCTCTCATCACATAGTACTATATTAGACATCTAATATTAATATTATTTAATCACTTTTTTTAATTTATGTATTAAAAAATAATGAGAAACTTATAGATTGGCAAAGGTATAATAAATTAGAAATGGGAGTAGTATATAATACAGTAACAGCTAGCAGTTACAGATGATGCATCATTTTGCAAATGAAGTCAATTAAGAGTAGTATTCTATACTCAATTTCCTTCCCAAATGACTAAGCAATTTTTACACTATAAATACCCCATTACTTTTCCATTCTTGCATCATTCAATTAGAAATATATCATGGCCAGCAGTAGTCGAGTAGTGATCACGTACATATGCCTGCATTTTGAGTCTTGTGATGATCGCAGCCGTCACCCAAGAATATCAGGCGGCACGACACTTGTCATCCACCTCGTCGGAAGGGGTCTTGCTTGACGTTGTTAATATTGTTAATTCAAGTGAATGTGTTGAGTGTAATTCTTAATGGGCTAACAATTAAAATAAAATGGGCGCGGTTAAAGACACCCACCGTTGTATTGAGGACACCCACGAGATGAGGACACACACCGTTCGGATGAGGACACCCACGTGGAAAAGCCAATATTGCCCTTAAATTTTCTTTCATATCATTCAAAAAAATTTCATTTTATTTTTAAACCGAATCGCTCTTTTGATTTCGGAAAAAACGGATCAATCAAGCAGCCAAATTCTAAAGAAAAATCATTATCGAGGGTCCAAGACCGCAATCAAAATATGGTTTTTGGGGATGGAATTTATGGCGTCAACCTATAGGGTTTATTGTTTTTCTGATTTCTTCTCTAGCCGAGTGTGAGAGATTACCTTTTGATTTACCAGAAGTAGAAACCCTTTCCAAGTGTGATTTCTATGTTATGTATGGCCGTGCCTAAGGGCAAATCGGTTGAAGTAGATTCCTCTTTTTGATCAATCAAAACCCCTTCCCAAACTGTACAAGCTTCTTCCAAAGCATACGGCTTTCTGGATGTAGATGATGATATCTATACAGACGGATCTTATATATATGGTACAATGAAGTACCGCCCTGCTGCAATATGATGAGAAGCTATTCCTCCCGGATCAAAACCTTCCACACCCCACGACGGATTTACAGGTTGTACTTTTCCCGGATCCTGTATTAAGAGCTAAATTGGCTAAAGGTATGGGTCATAATTATTACGGAGAACCTGCATGGCCCAACGATCTTTTGTATATTTTTCCAGTAGTAATTCTAGGTACTATTGCATGTAACGTAGGATTAATCGAGCATTTCTTCTTTTTAACATTTGTTGTTTTTCGGATTTTTTAGCATTATAACTTGTAGGACTAAGATTATTTGCAAACTCTGAATACTAGATATGACCTCAAAATAACAGGGGTCAAAGTCGACCAGTGAGACGATGGGGGATAAGCTTCATCGTCGAGAGGGAAACAGCCCGGATCACCAGCTAAGGCCCCTAAATGATCGCTCTCGGACTGCAATCTTTTTCTGTCCGTGAAGATCCCACCAGAGCGCCTTCTACTTCTAATAGGCCATGAACTAGATCCGAATCATTCTCAACGAGTCCATAAGAAGTGACCCTCCCTCCACTCTCTCCTTTCGGTACACCCATCATCTCCCCCACTTTACTCTTCTCCCCCACTCCCCCATTCTTCTCCCCCATCTGCCCCAAACTTCTCCCCCACTCTTTCCGTTCTCACGGCGACATCGAACAAGAGAGGACACCCACGGCGACATCGAACAAGAGAGAGACAGAAGACGGTCAGCGCATCGTTTTTTTAGACGAAGAGGAGGACTCATTTTTTTTCTTTTTTACAAAAATGGTTAAAGGTTAGTTCTTCTTACTTATATTTAGAATTAGTGTTGTGATAACACATGTTTTCTTGTTGAAACATTGATTCTATTGTTATAGGGTTTCATGATTTAAGTTTTGTTTTTTGAATTTTGTGTTAATTCATGAATGTGTTGATTAAGGTAGGTTTTTGTGTTATAATCATGTTTATGGGTACAATGTATCAATACTTGATGTGTTAGGATGGAAATAAACCAATGGGCATCTAATTGGCATGGTTTAGGAAGAAATTAAACATTTACTTCTAGTTTTTCGAACATTGAGTAGGTGTCCGGAACTTATTTTCGCACATGGCTTGTTTGTTGGGGGATAATTTTCGAACATGTATTATGTGTTGGGAACTTTTTTTCGCACATGGCGTGTTTGTTGGGAACTTTTTTTCGTACATGGCGTGTTTGTTGGGAACTGTTTTTCGTACATGGCGTGTTTGTTGGGAACTTATTTTCGAACATGGCGTGTTTGTTGGGAACTTTTTTTCGAACATGGCTTATGTGTTGGGGGATAATTTTTGAACATAGATTGTTTGTTTGGAACAAATTTTCGAACATTGATTGATTGTTTGTTGGGGTTTCAGTTTCGCACATTGCTTATTTTTTATGGTTTCAGTTTCGAACATTGCTTGTTTGCTAATTGTTTCATATTTTTGACATATTGTTCATGTTTTCTTAGAGGGTGTTAGTAGGGCTCGGCCGACTGCTTCCAACAGGAAAAGGAAGCAACATGTTAGCGATGAGGCCGCTCCACAAGAGCCCAATCCACAAGAGGTTGTTCCACAAGAGGCCGTTCCACAAGAGGCCAATCCACAAGAGGTCATTCCACAAGAATCAGAGGTAGATGATCAAGACAGGGAGGAGGGCAACGATGAGGGAGATGGAGAGGACGAGGAACAGGACGAGGGACAGGACGAGGGAGAGGCGGAGGGAGCCAGTGGTGGAGACGATGAGGGAGAGAAAGAAAGAAGAGTTGAGAAAGTTGATCAGCAAATTGTAACCTCACCTCCCCTTCTCACAAGCTTCCAAGAGCATGTAGCCAAATACATATGGTTAGATGATGAGCGAGATGTGTTGAAGTGTCACTGTCATGTGACCAAACTATTGAATTGGGAGTTCGATGATGAAAAGAATTGACGTCATTGGCGGAGGTTTTTGAGAGGATCTAAATTGATTCATGTTAGACGTGCAGCTTACAAGTATTCAAACAAGAACCTTATCACAACCTTCGTTGAGAGATGGCATGAAGAGACCAACTCATTCCACTTGCCCTTCGGGGAAATGACAATCACTCTTGATGATGTCTACTGTATCACGCGTTTGAAAGTTAATGGTCTCCCGGTGCAGTCTACTTCCGAAGAACATATTTTGGCTTCAGATTATTTGATGAAATATTTGGATTTAACCTTAGTAGAAGCCAAGGAAGCATTAAGTGGGCAACGAGGGGGTTCTGTGAAGCTAGCGTGGCTAAGGGAGACTTTTGTGCCCATGATGTCCTCGGACAACGAGGACGAGGTGTTGTATTCAGCACGAGCGTTTGTGTTGTACATGTTTGGGACAACTTTGTTCTCGGACAAAAGTGGTATTCGTGTTCACGTACAGTGGTTGCAGTATATGGACGGCATGGCACAATTTCCTAACTATGCTTGGGGTACCGCAACACTTGCCTATTTGTATAGACAATTGGGGATGGCGTCAAAGTTCAAGTGTAGGCAAATTTGTGGTTACCTTACGTTATTGGAGGTATTAAGTATTTTAAATAAGTTTGTTAATATTTCATGTTTTTCATTTGATATTGACCTAATAATATTGTACTTGTAGGCTTGGATTTATGAGCACTTCCCTACTTTGATATTGCCGCCTCATAATCCAGACTTTGCCCTTACGGATCCACTGTCGATGCGTTATGCACCCGAAGCTCATACAGGCCCCTGCGTCGACCGAGTAAGAGGCTTTAGAGAGCGATTAGATACCCTCCTAGCAAGCGAGGTACGTTACTAACCAAATTAATATATTTGTCTGTTGTTTATTTGTTTTTAAGATAAATACGCATTTTTTATTTAATTTGGTGTTGTAGGTTAACTGGAATCCATATCGCCCCGTACGAGAAAACTATCCATTGGATGAGGTATCTTACTTTCATGGGTGCATTGTGTGCGGAGATATTGTTGAGTCGTACATGCCGGATAGAGTGCTCAGACAGTTCGGGTACGTGCAAACCGTTCCTGAGAAGCCGCTTGCTGCCCGTGTTAAGAGAACCGGTTCCACATCCAAGAAAACAAAGCTAGTGTGGGGTGCTATGACAGAGTACTTTTCTACGTGGGACGCACAGATACTTACGGAGGATAGACTTGGTGAGTGTTGTATCCAAGATTCGGATTGCAGTGATGGTTATATTGATTGGTACCTCGCCAACGGTCGTCCTTTCGTTTCAAATCCTTCTAACAGGAGACTTCCTCCTCGTGAGCCTCCACGTAGGGCCGAGTCATGGCACTTGGTAGATTTTACAAAGGTTGAGCTGAACATGTTGTTGCACAAGTGGAGGAACGACGAGCCATTAACAATGGATGGGGTAATGCAAAAGGTTGAAGAAGTTGTGAGGCAGCTTGGTGGAAAAACTTCGGATGACGTAGGAGAAGAGACACCATCATCATCAAGTGCACGTCATGGACGTGGAAGAGGTCGGGGACGTGGAAGGGCTAGGCGTTACTTGTTTTATATCATTTTGAACAAAAATTTGACAATGTTGTTTTTTAACATGTATGGTAACCTTTATGATAATTTAGTGTTTTAACATGTATGGTAACTTGACTACTTTATGAATGTTATGTTGTATTTATTGAATGGTTCATATATAATGTTGTATGGTTTTTATAATGTTATAGTATGGTGCATATATAATGTTTTATGGTTTTTTACAAATTTCGGATGACAACACCCACGTGGTAAAGTTGTATGGATGAGTATACCCACTATGTACGGGACAAATGATCGAAAAAATGAAGACAGTTTGGGACAAATTTGCCGAACAATAACAATTTTCGAACATTTGTAGTATTTGCGGAAGTAATTTTCGAACATTGACACGTTTTTTGGGAACTTTTTTTCGAACATGGCCCCAATGTTCGAAAAAATGTTCGTTACAGCAACTTTTGGTTTAAAATTCGACCAAGTAAAACGCGTGGAACAAATTTTCGAACATGGACCTATTGTTGGGAACTTATTTTCGAACATGGACCTATTGTTGGGAACTTATTTTCGAACATGGACCAATTGTTGTGAACTTTTTTTCGAACATGGCCCCAGTGTTCGAAAAAAAGTTTGTTACAGCAACTTTTGGTTTAAATTTCGACCAAGTAAAACTCGCGGAAGAAATTTTCGAACATGGAACAATTGTTGTGACCTTTTCTTCGAACATTGACCAATTTTTGGGAACTTATTTTCGAACATGGCCCCAATGTTCGAAAAAATGTTCGTTACACCAACTTTTGGTTTAAAATTTGACCAAGTAAAACTCGCGAAACAAATTTTTGAACATTGGCACGAAGTTGGGAACTCTTTTTCGAATATGGCCTCAGTGTTCGAAAAAAAGTTCGTTACAACAACTTTTGGTTTAAAATTCGACCAAGTAAAACTCGCGGAAGAAATTTTCGAACATGGAACAATTGTTGTGAACTTTTCTTCGAACATTGACCAATTGTTGGGAACTTATTTTCGAACATGGCCCCAATGTTCGAAAAAAAGTTCGTTACAACAACTTTTGGTTTAAAATTCGACCAAGTAAAACTGGCGGAACAAATTTTCAAACATGGAACAATTGTTGTGACCTTTTCTTCGAACATTATTGACCAATTGTTGGGAACATTTTTTCGAACATGGCCCCAGTGTTCGAAAAAAAGTTCGTTACAACAACTTTTGGTTTTAAAGTCGACCAAGTAAAACGCGTGGAACAAATTTTCGAACATGGACCTATTGTTGGGAACTTATTTTCGAACATGGACCAATTGTTGGGAACTTATTTTCAAACAAAAGTCAATTTTTTGAAAAAAAAAGTGATCCCAAGGTTTTAATACAATTGTAGTGCCTCATTCAAAGACGATAAACCATTCAAAAAATAGAGCGATTAAATTAAACAGTCATCCATTGTAACGTTGAAACCAACCGTATACATGTTCCAAAAATATTACACATCAAGAATTTGTACACAAATTATCTATAAATGTTGTTTGTTGACAATTTGTACACAAATTACACCAAAAAGACAAAAGTATTCCAAAGTTTTTAACAACAAAAACTAACAAAAGATGGTAACTACATCCATACACTATCATCTAATTAATTCCTCCAGACGCATGTGCATTTTTCCATCCGTCCGAAATGTGTTGACCCTCATGCTTCCACGAATTAATGACCGGGGGCAAAGTGCGTCCAGCACCCATCGTAACCTACACGCATTCGAGATTTATGTGTTATATATACGTAATGCAACATATACGTGTAAATAAATTCATTCAATCAAATACCTGGACGAAATGGTTCTCATTAATTAATCCCAACCAAATACTTCTCGGTTCTTGAGGAGGTTCTTTGTTGAACGGCAAATACGTAAGGGATAGACGGGTATCAAGAACCACCACCGCCACATTATAGTGTGACGCCACTAGATATCCCATGTACGGCAACGTGAACCAATGTTTTTTATGTGTAAACTCCGTAAAGCAATTCAATTTTTGAAGCACAACATGGACGTAATCATCCAACAAGAACACGTTGTTGTACAACGTTAGATTGCGGGACAGTTCGCTCATCAAGTCCATTCGAACCCTCGCCCACTCATCCTCACCCCATCCCATAAGTCCAGCCACTGCTCGAAAACCGCAGTGTCCGTCACCCTTTACATTCTTGATATCGATAATGTAGGGTTGATGCTCGATCGGTAAATTGCCGATGAAGTCAATTCCTTGGGATTGTCGCGTACGCCGACGGGATACCTACGCACATTACCAAAAATATTACACATCTACAAAACAAATCACCAAAATACACACATCTACAACCAAATCACCAAAATACACACATCAACAACCAAATCACCAAAATACACACATCTATAACCAAATCACCAAAATATTACCCATCTACACATCACCAAAATACACCAATCTACAACCAAATCACCAAAAATATTACACATCTACAAGAACACCAAAAAAATAAACACATCTACAACCATATTATACTTTAATATTATACATCTACAACAACACCAAAATAAACATGCAAGGACTGAGAATTACCGGTTGTTTTTGTGGAATCCCTTTCTTTTGGAAGGACGGGGATGAGAGCGAGTTATCTACTGTGATCACCGCCTGCTCCTTTTGTACCGAGCAACTTGCAACTTGACTCTCTACTAGCTCAAATAGGCTCGGCTCACGTTTGGTGGACGCATCAAACTTCTTCTTTTTCTTTCCTTTTTTGGGTCGACCACGAGTGTCTTTCTTAGGGGGTGGCTCAATAAGAGTCGTAGTCTCGGGGTTTGCAAGCTCCCTCATACGCTTCAAGAAGATGAGTTGCTCCTCCGTAGAAAAGCTCTTATAAACCTCAGCCATATCGTCTACGGCATCTTCAAACCGATTTTTGTTATGGATGATAGGAGGGTCATCCACGAGTGTGGTAGTTGGGGTAGGCTCCATATCCAGCTTCCTCCAAAAGGGATCAAAGGCATTCACGGGTATCGGTTTGTCAGAGTAAACATACTCCTCGATCTCATGACCACAGGGCAAACCGTATACCTTCCTCAAGATATGTTGGCACCCTTTAAAATCAAATCCGGGTTGTTTGATAACCTTGATTTCAGCAAAAATATTTTCTAGAGCCACCAACGACACCACCCCTCGTAAATAATCAAAAACGTTTGACGAGAACCTATGTTGGGCCACATTCAAACTCTTTTCGAAGGAGGCTTTAATTGCAACATTGCATGCCTCGAATAGAGTGTGGCATTTCTCCCAACATGTCTCAAAATTTCCTAAGGAATTTCCGAGCATTCTTTTCAAGGCGGCATGATGGCTTTCTACCCTGATAAGCGAAAATTTAAAACGTTAACGTTAAAAAACTTACAAAATAAAAGAATTACTTTAAATAAATACAAAAGTATAAACATACCTGTTGGTTGTGGTATTACCAAAGTGCATAAAATCATTCGTCCAAGTCCTTACGAACCTCTCTTTATAAGGGGTAATCCAACTCTTCAACACGTAATTCACTGGCTTTTTCGGAAATTTGGACTTGAACTCTCGAAGAGCTTCTTCAAAGTCAGACTGGGTATCGGACCACGATAAACGGTTGAAATAAAAGTTGAATACCTCTCATTTTTTGACATCTTTAAATTCACCCTTGCAGTTGGCTAACACATTCCGATCAATGTGGAATGTACAAAGAAAATGACGGGCTTGTGGAAATTTCTTGGCCACCGCATTCATCAATGCAAGTTCACGGTCCGTGATAATAACATCCGGAAGAGAAGATGAACCCAACACGTCTCGAAGCACCTCTAATGCCCATTGATAATTCTCTTCTTTCTCATCCATTAGGTACACCGACGCAACACAAAATGTGATCCCAGTCGATGTAACTCCCACGATCTCCAAATAAGGTAACTGGTACCTATTCGTCTTGTATGTGCAATCTATCATGAGGACCTTCGGAAAAGCATGCACTAATTGGAGTGAGATGGGATGTGCAAAAAACAACTCGTTAAGAGTGTTTGTCTTCTCACATCTTCGCGTGGCATGAAAGTACTTGTGCTCGACAAGTTGACTCATCAAATATTGCAACTGACTACGTCCACAATATCGATGGATTCTATGCTTCGACCTTGCATTGTAGATCGTTCGAAGAGTCGAGTGATTGTGTACATTCTTCTTCTTCAATCTAGACAATACAGATTTAGGAGGAGCGTGTAATTTGGACATTTCAATTACGAAATCCTCTTCCTCGGTAGTTAGACGGCCGGCATAAGAATGACCCTCAAGGTAATGGGATATTGGATGGTTATGTGTACCGCATTTCACCTCCAATCTCCACTCACATTGAGCTTCTTCTGTACCCTTCAACAAAAACGAACACCCACATTTCTTGGTGCCCGTAACCCTTACTCTCTTTTCGTCTTCCCCCTCATTCTTCTTAGCCTTCTTCTTAGGAGGCGCAGGCTTCTTCTTTTCACGATACGCACCATCATGCTCACACGTTAAGAAAATACGTGTCTTTTTATTCCCTTGTCCATTATCTGAACGCTTCACAACAATAACTATGTTGTGTTGTTTTCTCGTACGACGCACCCAAGACAAGAGTGCGTTACGAGACTCAAACAAAGCCATATTCGTGAAGACGTCCGTGTAGTCCATAATTATTTCACGACCCCGGATGTCAGGATCCATAGCATCATCATTCTCCATTTGTTGAATAGAAGATTCTTCCAACCACTCATCATCATCATATTCCTCTTCAACTCCATATTCATCCACCCAAACCTCATCCTTATCATCATTCAAATTCTGAAATTCAAAACAAAAAAATTATACAAATGTTCGAATATAACTACCATACAAAATACCAGTGTTCGAAACTAACTTCCATTCACAACACAAATGTTCGAAAATAACATCAAAACAAGAGACAAATGTTCGAAAATAACTTCAACACAAATGACCAATGTTCGAAAATTTCTTCAACACAAATGACCAATGTTCGAAAATTTATTCAAAACACATGATCAATGTTCGAAAAAAAAACATGAACATCATCGTCTTCTTCGCGAAACCAGAAGCGAAAAAGGGTTTTTTTTCGATTCAAGCAAATTCCATTCATATTGTCAAAATGTATGACCTAAATGCATACTATTTAAACTAGATACCATTATAAACTCATATTATGCAAAAAAAAAAAAAAAGATTAAACTACTAAAATACAACAAAACCCTACAAATAAAAAAACTTCCATTTTTCAAAACTAAAAAACCTTCAAAACATGTTAAACAACTTACTAATGAATATTCGGCATCCCCACGAGTCACTTTTGCATCAATATCGGCCATTTTCGAGTTCTTCACCACTCAAAATCGTTTTTACAATTTTTGGAAAGTTTTGGAAATGGAATTTTGATCGTCGGCTTGCTCTTCCCGCGATAGTATCAGTGGTGGGTGTACTCATCCGCTATTATTTTTAAAAATTTCAAAGAGGGGTAAAATAGACCATTTACACACCCCTTTTTCAAAAAAAATCTTCTCGTGAGTGTACTCAATACAACGGTGGGTGTCTTTAACCGCGCTCAAATAAAATATATTGAATAGGGCATTGGTTCAATTGTGCAGGCCCATACTTATTAAACTAAGTAACTAACTACTCAAATGTAATAGTAAAAATAAATAAAAAATCAGGGGGCACTCCCCAATTTCATTATTCTTACATTTCTTTTTTTTGTTCAATATATATTATTCACTCTTAGTAATTAATCACTTATCTATTTAAATTATATATCATTAATTTTATTCATAAACAATCACTTTATTTATTAATGAACCACATATATAATACTCAATCATATCCCCAATTTTATTTATAAACTAATCAATGTTCATTAAAACACGTGCCCGAAGAAATGAACATAATACAAGATTGATGAATAATAACAAATAATCTCAACAATAATAATAAAAAAAATTAGAAATGAACATAATACAAGATTGATGAATAATAACAAATAATCTCAACAATAATAATAAAAAAAATTAAGTAATTTTACACCATAGTTACATTTTATTTTGGGTCTATATCAATCATTGGCATTCCTTCCACACATATTTTATCGAATTAATCAGCTAAAATCTGATTATTTATTGAATAAAGGGGAAAAAACAGAATAGGACAATTCACTCTAAGACTTTAAGTTTCAAGACAAATTTTTTTAGTAAAACAATTAAGGACAAAATGAACTAGTTATAGTCTATTATGCCCCTAATTTCGAATTAAGTATGATTTTGGAATTCAATTAATTATGTTAAGTTAAAATTAGGAAAGTCAACATTTTAAAATTTAAATTAAGAGATATTTCTCCTAGAATCTCGCGCTGGTTTTAATTCAAATGAACATTTCTAAAATATTTCATAAAACTTTATTTTGTGCATATTCGATTACTGTGCTCATCTCCATATAAGTTTTTGAATATTTCAAGCGTTGCACAATCGAAATCGTTCTCGGTAAATTTGAATTAACTCTATGAATTTTGTAACCATCACTTCACTAAAAATTTTATTTTTTAAGCAATGCTAAGAATTTTTTCTTTCTTTTTAAACTTAAACCTGCAATTAATTACACTTAATTTTTTAAGTAGTTTTCCTTATTCGATGTTCCAAAACTAGAAATTGAAATAATTATACTTAATTTCAGATTTGAATCATTTAATTTAATTAATGTAGAATATGAAAAGTCAAATGAATTAAATTTTAAAAAGGTAAGAGATTATTCTAATCTGAAGGAAAATGATTGAAGGTATGTTTGTTTCGTCTTTTCATCTACTCGTTTGATTGTGCATTTTTGCATTGCATATTTGTATGATATTTTTGATAGTTTGATGCATATACATAATGTGTGCATTGCATATTTATAGGGGATGCATATATCAAATATGTGCATTGCATAATAATAACATAAGTCTGTATCATAAATTATATATGCATATTTTATTATATGCAACCGATAAGTGCATATAATTTCAAATATGCATGCATTTTTTTATATATGCAACCGATAATTGCATATACTTCTCAAATTACTTGTATCTACAATTGACCATACTCTAATAAATTAGGTGCACTTGTTTCCAAGCTCCCCAAATTTAAAAAAATCATGTTTTTGGTGTCTTACTCCCCTGTATAATATATTTCAAGAAATAGATTTAAAGCTCGAAGGCCTCATATAAATCAGACGAAAAGACGTTTTACAATTATCATGACTCCAAACATTCCAATATACAAAATCAATTTATACAAAGCAACTAATAAAATGAATCTAAGATTATTGCAATTTCTGCTTAATTAACTACTACTGTATATGATATGTTCATCTAAGGAGCAAACTTCAATTTTGCAGATACTCACTACTCCATTTTCTGACTCTACATGCTTCATTCCATCCAAATCCAAAATAGGGGCAAACATTGTACCCTCCATTTTTTCCCCAACTGCATAGATTGAATAACACTGCCTTAGAAAACACAGGATTTCAAAGATAAATTGAAGATTTTTTTTGCTTCACTTTTCAATCCATTTGAATAGTGCAAAAATCTTATAAACCATCGAACCAAATAAAATGGATACTTGTATGAACTAGCACCTAGATCTCCGAATTCCTACAAGCAATATACAAATAACTAGATAAAAAAAATTAATAAATCATTCGAAAAAACTAATCTGAATCCCATAGCCGTAATGGGTGGCCGGCCTGGTGCAGATATTTACACCTCCACTGTCGTCGAGAAGGAGGGGGCGGCTCAGAGCTTGGAGAGATGTTGGCTGGGCGGCAATTTACACCTCCAGTGTGTGAATCGTACACTGTGGAATTACATCAAGTTTTTGAATAGTCGGAATTTGTAACACAAATTAGAAGACGTTAATTCGATCGAGCATATTCGCAAACATCTTCAGTGCGCGATTGCGTGAGTTGGTTGTTTAACAGACCTGTGAAGGAGGAGGCGCGACGGTGTATCTGAGATCGGCGGCGATGGAGATAGCATCGGACATCCTTCCTACTCGTCGGCGCGACGGAGTATCCAAGATCGGCGGCGATGGAGATTCATCAATTTTTTGGAAAATGTTTGGTATGTTAGTAATTCATCAATGGAAATTAATCAATTTTTTGGAAAATGTTTGACTGCAGGCCAGAAGACAATATACAATTTGAATTGAATTGAATTCAAACATGGAATGTAACCGAAATTGGGGGATATTTTTGAAAAAGTTTGACAGTTCGAATAATATCAAAATAAGGGCAAAGGGGAGATTTTGTAGGCTATTTTGGTCTTAATTGTTTTACTAGAAATTTTTGTCTTACTTTGTTTAAATCACTTATGAATTGTCTTACTTTGTTAATAAACTCTTGAATAAATATGTTCGAATGGGCCAAATAATTATGTGAAAATGCATTATATTAGAAACACCTTGTAAAAGTAAAAACATTCCTGGCACAAATATGGAATTAGCTGGTTAATTAAATTGAGTACAACCATCATCAATTTGCAAATACCACTATTAGTGAAAGTGTGAAAATTGTTGTACGATATTTCTTTGATTCCACAATAACTTTCAAGTTTTTCTTTTCGAAACATCTCACAACAATTTTCACACTCTTATATTGTACAATAAGTTATTATATATACTTCGGTACAACTACAAGATAATGCTAATGAGCATAATTTCTAACATGATCAATATTGCTAATTTAGGAGATTACTCAATTAACACTTTTACTGTGCGACTCTCGGATCAAATATGCATATCGTGATGAATGAGAGTCAAATGAACAAAAAATAATAATCATTATAATCAACGCTCTAGTAGACACTATATGAGACAAAGTGGGATAGCTCAAGTGGTTAGAGCACCACTATCTAGGCCTTAGGTCCTGGGTTCGAGTCATGGGAAGGGGAAAAAAGGGATGGGTATTTAACTTCCATCAAAAAAAATATGATTACTGCTTCAACTCCACACTGAATAATGAAGCCAGTGAGCCAGAAAATCTTCATAGGGGGCCCGATTAACATTAGTTACATTACTTTAAAAATAAAATAGTATGTACTTATTATACTTATCAAATTTTTACATGATAAAATTGTTAATACATTTAATTAAATTAAATTGAACAACCTAACTTTCATTTTGTTTTGAAGTTTTAATTTGATAGTTCGATTCAAAATTAAGCGAAACAATTTAAAAATTGCTAAAATATTAAATTCAAAAAACGTTTTATTTCTTCGATTGTAAATGTTTTTTAATTAATACATTAATGTGTTCCAATATTCTATTATTTTCACGATTTGATCGACACAATTTTTAAAGTATGAATATTTTGGGTGATTTGGTGAGGTGTAAAATAAAATGTATGCAAAAAATGAGTGACAATTTTGAAAATAAAATGATGTTGAGAGGGTATTAATTTTGTTGGGTGTTTTCATATTAAGAGTGTGCAAATAATCATTTGACGTCCCAACAAAAAAAAACTATACAAATAATTACGGGACAAATGGAGTATATATATAAAAAAAAAAATTGGTGGGGGGCCACTGAACCCCCCTGGCCCCAGTGTGGCTCCGCCCCTGAATGAAGCATTCGTTGTGTATTTGTAGATGTAAAAACGAATTTAGAAGCTTCATGGATGATATTCTATTTTTTAGGATCTCAACCTCTCTTGCATGTCCTAGTTGATCAATTCCAACGTCTTCTAAACTTTCTTGATACTTGGAGAAGCAGTCGATGATCTAGAATATTCTTCAAACTTTTGGATCTTTTAATCATCAGAACCTTGTAGAACCTTCAACCTGCATGTTATGAAATCGTGTACAACATCAAATAGAACACTGAAACTAAGACTTAGAAAAAAATAAGAAATATTGAATTTTGATGTTGTAGTGTTATGTGATAACAATCACTAGACTCAACATCAACAGAAAGTAGTTGATCACTTACTCACATTACAAAATGTAGGGAAAATACATTTTTTATCCTTTAAGTTGTGTCAATTTTGATTCTTGTCCTCTAAATTTTTCGAGTTTGAAAATAGTCCCTTAAATTTACAAATTTTAAGATTTTTGTCCTCTAAGTTTTTCGATTTTGAAATTAGTCTCTTATGTTTACAAGTTTTAAGATTTTAGTCCTTATTACCTGCCATCTAAGGTAAATATCATGTAATTACCTGCAATTCTCGTTGACTTTGTCGTTTATCTGCATATACGTGATTTGAAGCTCAATATGCAAGTATATTTGTTTGGGCTCGACATGCTATGGGTGGACTTGAGTATATTTGTTTTTGGACCCTCTCTTTTTTCCAATAATTCATATGTGAATTCGGGAGTATATTTGTTTTTGTACCCTCTCTTTTTTCCAATAATTCATATGTGAATTCGGGTGAAAGGTAACCCGTCTCATGGTGTCACTCAAGATTAGCTTTTAAATTAAATAAGAATATTTTAAATATTTACCCACTTTTAATTTAAAAGAAACTAAAACGGGAGAAAGTGATATATATATATATATATATATATATATATTTTAACGGATGGTGTAATTAAAAGAAAAAGAAAAATCTATACTACTATACTTGATTAGAATTGGGCTTTGAAGCCCAAATCAATCAAACTACTCCATTTTTTATTGGCGTGGGTATATACCTTCCAGCTTTGTTTAATACACTCCCCGTATATATCCCTTAAAATACACTTAAAATAGATGCACTCCCTCTAAATTATAATTCCTCCGTTCAATTTCGTTATTCACACTTTCCTTTTTTAGTTTTCTAATTTTATTATGCCCATACATTTTTTAGAAATAATACTATTCAAACTACTTTATCTTCACCCTTCAACCATTACTTATTTACTCAAATTGCCACTAATTTTATTCATAAATAATCACTAGTTTTTTAGAACGAGCAACCAAAGGCGGAAAAGGTCTTAGATGAGGTCCGTGTACAAGCCTGGAACATCCTCTCACAACGTAGGGCCGTCCTAACTCGACATCTTTCAACGATTGTTGCGCAAAGCCAAGCCTTGTGGACATGTAATCTCTTTCTTTTAGATACAGAAGATTAGGTGGTCATATAATTATATGTAAAACACTTGAGGGTATTACTTCCTTGAGTACGGCTGGTACTTAGATAATAAAACTATTTTTTCCTTTCAAAAAAACAAAAGTCAATGGTTTCGTTTTCTAAAAAAAAAAACTTTAACTATAAATGGACCCCACAACATCTCATCATACGTCCAACTTATCTACTTTATACATAAACTAATCAATATTCATTAAAATTTGTGTCCGGAGAAGTGGGCATAATAAAATAGAACGAAGGGAGTATATGATAAATACACACCTTCTAAAAACCCTAATTTTCATTCTTCTTCCCTACCCTTTCTTCTTCCACATTTAAAAACCCTAAAACAATTTTCTTCTCCAACCGCCCGCCGACGTCCACCGCGGCCCTCCAGCGCTCGCCGCGCTTCATCTTCTATTTTTTTTATTCTGCAATAATCAGCGTCGCCCCCCCTCCCACCTCCCCTGCAACGCCGCCTCCAGCCTCTTCTCCCGCCTTCCGCCACCATGAACCCCGCCCAAGCCAGCCGCGACCCTCCTTCCAGCGCTCGCCGCCGCTCCATCTTTTTTTCCTTTTTTTTTTATTCTGCAACAAATTAAGTAGCGGTGGCGCCTCCGCCTCTTCTCCCGCCTTCCGCCACCATGAACCCCACCCAAGCCAACTGTCGTCGTTCCCCCCAAGTCGCCGACGAAGAAACATGTTTATTTTATTTTCGACCATTTTGCGTCGCCCAAAAACACTATTGTCGACGAGAGTGTTTTTGGGCGACCCAAAATGGCCGAAAATTTTAGTTTTCTTAATTTAAAAAAAAATTCTTTCGAAACACCATAGTCGACCGGAGTATCTTTGGTCGACAAACCAGTGTCGAACATAGTGTTTTTGGTCGACAAATCAGAGTCGATCGGAGTATCTTTAGTTGACAAATCAGTGTCGACCGGAGTGTTTTTTGTCGACTCTAGTTTGTTAAAAATACTAAGATTTTTTTTTTCTAAGTTTATTTTTTAATTTCTAAATTTTATTTGAGGTGTTGATGGTGGCTGCCGGAAGTGTGGCGGCGGCAGCGGCAGTCAGAGGGGCTGTAACAACGATCGGAGGGTGTTAGAATTAGAGTTAGTGTGGCTGCCTAATTAGGGTTAATGTTAGAATTAGGTTAGAGTTAATTTAAATTTTGGGAGAGTGTATGTATCCCTTTGTATTTTATTATAAGGGTAAAACATATACTCCCTCCGTCCAATTTTATTATTCTCACTTTCCTTTTTTGGTTGTCCAATTTTATTATGCCCATACCCTTTTTGGAAACAATATTATTTATATTACTTTATCTCCACCCTCCTACCATCACTTATTTACCCACTTTGTCATTCACTTTATTCATAAACAATCATTTATTTACAAATGGACCCCACAATACCCTATTATACCCTCAACTTTTCTACTTTATGAATAAACTAATCAATATTCATTAAAACCCGTGTCCGAAGAAGCGGACATAATAAAATTGGACGGAGGGAGTACTATTTTGTATGAATATTTAATTAATAATTTTTTTTTTTTTTTAATAGTCACTATTTTTTGCAAGTTTTTTTTAAAAAAAAAAAAAGAAATAGATCTAACGAAACTTTGAATCCTCAAATCAAGCAATTAACAATGAATTTCTAGACATAATCATTCTCTTTCGCCGAAACCCTAATCTTCAATCCTTCAATTCAGTAACTGACGCAATGAATTTCCTCAAATCCATTTTATCAGAAGAGCAGGACTCCCCGGAGTCCAAGATTTCCGGCGAATCCGACCCGAATTCGCCCGTCGATTCACCTCGTGAAGAGAATAATCCGGACAACGTTGATGATGGGTGGAGTTTCGGAGGTATGATCAAAACTCTCGCAATGCAATCCGAAACAGTTATCGAGGTATACCGTAAAGATCTCGAGGAATTCGGGTCGGGTCTCCGAAAAGAGACCGAGTTACTCCGCGAAACCGCGAGCCGCGCCGTGAAGGAGCTCCCGGCTTCGCTCGAAGCCGCACATGGCGCGCTCGACGGAGTGCTGAAATCAACGGTCAATATCATTTCAAAAGAATCGTTAGGTTTTTCTCCCGACGGTGAATCGGGTACTCCGGGGACGAATTCGGGTCGGTACAGTCGGTTTGAGGCGCAGGTGAGTGCAATTCAAAATGATTTGAATACTTTCTGTGTAGAGCCGGAGGATAGGGAGGATTATGGGAAGTGGAAATTAGGGTTTGAGTTGGAGAATTATATCGATGAAATTGAGAGATTGATTGGAGGGAATGGGATTTTGGAAGGTGTTTATGTAAGGGTTGTTCCAAGTAGTGTTGATGGTGAGACGTTTTGGTGTAGGTACTTTTACAGAATTGACAAGCTGAAGCAGCAAGAAAGTTTGAGAGCCAATCTTGTTAGGAGAGCAATTGCAGTTGATGATGATGAGTTATCGTCTTGGGACGACGACGATGATGAGGAGGATGAAGGTGACAATGTAGCAAGTGATGAAGGGAAAAAAGGCAATGGAAATGCAAGTGATGGTGAAAAGAACGACGACGAGGTTGAGTCGAATACGAAGAGCAGTGTGGATGTGCCGAAACAAGAGAATGTTCAAACAGTGGGTGAAGTGAAATCTGAAGATAGCAATGATGAGAAAGGTGAATCTGGTAGAAAAGGTGATGCTAATATGGTGTCTAATCATCAGTCAAATGCGGTGGGGGAGGAAGAGGAGGATTTGGGGTGGGACGAGATTGAGGACACTGGTAGTGGTGGCGGGAAAGGAATCTTGACCGTTGATCATGGTGGGAGCCCGAATAAGGACGACCTCCGAAAGCGGTTGAATGGTGGTGATGATGATGATGAGGATTTGAATTGGGATATTGAGGAGGAGGATGATGAGGCAGTGAAAGCTTGATTGATGGTAATAATGATCAAGTTGGTGATTAATAATGCAGTGGAATTCTTCTCACCAAGTAAATATGAATTTCTTTTACAAAATGTATCAAACTGACTAATTTCTTGATTTCATTCATTTATTATTTGTTACTTTGCTATAATCTTTGGTGGAGTTCCACTCTGTTTATGTTTCTCAGTGTTCTAACTTTAGGATGTATCAGTGAAATTGATAATGTAGATAATATTGGAATAAGTGGGGACAATTAATGATTGTTGCTTGAAAATTTGTGAATGATTGGGGAGAAACAATTACATAGACGAAAATAGTTAAACAAAATGGAATAATGATTAACTTATTTTGAGTCTTATTACTTGGTATAAAATAATGTTTTAGTATCTGTTATTCCTGCATTGCCATTTTTCATTCCCCACGTTTACCACGACAACCTTTTTTTATTTTTTATAAGAAGACATCATCAATACACACGTGACATAAAATCGAAAGCTGCGTTCAGCTTTCGTTGCAATAGAAGAATTAAACTGGGGTGTTACCGTGCTAAAGAACTAGTACTTTTTTTAACAACTTCGGTTGCAGATTTGACCTTTGGACTTTAGTGTGTGTGGTCAGAAGAACCACATCATTTCTATACTATGTAGTGTAACTTCTCATTTTAATAACTAAATCTTGTTGCTATTGATTGGTGGCTTTGCTTAATACAGAGCCAATGCATTTGAATACATATCCAAATTTCTCATATGCCCCCATGTTAAACTTGACTAGTGTTAAACTTGACTCGACTCAATTAGAAAAGTCGAAGTTCAAAACTCGACCATGCTTAGTTTTATTGAACTTAACACATATAAGCTCAATTAAACGCTCTAAAGTATTATAGAGCCTGAGATTAAGTTGTTACTCGAATATAGAATGAGTAGCTTGTGAGGTGATTCAACTTTCTTACAAATTACAACTGATCTTAACTTAAAGTGTAGAATTGTATAGTGAATGTTCATCAAATAATGTACTCTAGGCCAACAACATTGCAAAATTGCTGGACTAAAAGAAACGTAGAAAATATATCTGGAATGGTGAAAACTCCATTCTGAGAAAAAAAAAGTTGATACGGTTTTCTCTTCTCTTACGACAACAGTTCCATAATTCCAGGCTCAACTATTTCTGGAGCCTAGAACTATTCAAACATGAGTAAACAGTAACACCCTAACTGTCATTTTAAAAGAAAAGTAAAAAAAAAGTTGAGAAAATACAACTCGTCCCTCAGCACCTGAACTCAAATTACACTAGAAAATCCTGAAATTTACGCGAAAATCCCATATATAATGCTGAGACAAACATAACTTACAGAAAACTCCTTCAAGGATCAGCCTTGGTATCAGAAACAGCCTCGGTTTTGCGTGACTCAACCGGGGGAGGCAGAGCGGGAAACCTCCCTCTTTGAGCACGAGGTGGAAGATGCTTAGCATGATGTTTCCTTGAACTGCTGTTCCATGGCAAGAAAACACCCGTACCTCCACGCAGGACCCGTCTAGGGGCTGCAACCACGGGGCGAACTGGAGCTAGCATTACAAGAGGAGCTCTAAGTAGGCCCCATTTGGGCATCATATTCATTGGCCCGTAGAAATTTGGCATTGTGCGCGGAGTTTGGACACCGGGTTGCCATAAAGTCATTGCTCGAGATGAATTGGTCATTTCCGACGGATTTTTGTTGTCTACCTCTGCTCGTACTTTGAAGAAAGTAACACTTACCCTCTTGTTTAGTGAAGAGCACATAACATGCCTTGCTGTATCTGAACTAGTGCCCCTCATTACTAGAAGAGACCTGAGAAAGATTTATGAATCAAAATTGCTGCTTATTTTTTACACTAAATGGATGCTTGAAACTCCTACCTATGATATATACATACCCTTCTTTTAAAGGAAGCATGAGAGGCCCTCGATAATTGCCTTCACCGTCATTTACAAGCATACGTCCAAACGCCATCGTTGATTCAGAGAGGACGAGTGTAGAAAGAGGCTGCTCCAAGTGAGGTGGTTTAAGGAAGGGCTGAGAGTACTCCCCCTACATTATTAGATTTGATTTGGTTCATACATGGATACAATATTGAACTGAAATTTCAATCGAGATTAGAAGGAAGTCGAGCTTAAGAATGGTAACATGTGTACCTCATCGAAGAAGTTAATGATGCAGCTGTTTGGTTTCCTACTTTCTGGCAGCAAACGCCACTGAGTCAAATGCTCAATTACACGTAGGAGAAGATCTGGGATTGGTTCAATATAGCCTGTACATTCATCACAAGTTTTTTTAGAATTTGTAAGTATCACAAGATTTTTCAAATGGTTTGAAATATGAATATAAAGAATGTAATCAACCGTACTTTTCTGGAACTTATTTGTTTCGTCTTCTTTAACCTGCCCGAAAATAGGAACCCCGAGCTGGATCAACTCTCTCTTGTTTCGTTTCGTCTGCTGATTATATAAAATGTAGGTCTCCCCTGTGACCAACCAGCAATTTTAAATTAGACAAAGTAGAAAACAGAGAAACAAAATCAATTACACTTCACAACAAAGAATGTGGTTGTTTAAAATAAAAGTCAGATAAATATCATTGGCAATAGAGTGAATAGCAGATGCCCTGTACAATCCATAGAAAGTAGTAATGTTTATTATTAAAGTAAAAATAAATGCCCAAACCTGCTCAAGCAAACCTATAGAAGATGCCCTGTACAATCTCATAACTTCTGGCCCAAAAGGAAACAACTATTAACTATAAAAGCATCACGAATCACGGGATCCACCTGAGAGTTCACCATTCTGACCAGCAACTCGGAGTTCATTCACAAAATCATTCAACTTAGACAACTCAACATCCGTGAATATGTCTTCGTATAACTTAAGACCTTTGACAACATTCACCTGCAAGTTCAAAACATAATACCATCAGCAATCCTCCTTGTAGCTACACAGAAAAACCAACGCTTTAACAATGGGGAAGAATAGTAGTCGAGATAAGACTTGCCATGTGCCCTTTCACTGGCTCCTTTGCTACAAACCCTTTCGTCAACTTGATCTGGGCACGCCGAGCCTCACACTGTTCATGGTTCGAACATATCTCCACATGTTCTGAAAAGGGTTGCACTTCTTGCGATCCTGCATTAAATATCGCGAAGGATTGAGCGTGGAATAATTGTAGATGAATCTTTCTGAATATGCAATTTAACCTTCACGATCAGGAACTACATAAGAGTCTATCTTGGACCAAGTGAAGCAATCTAATCCTCTTACTGGATTTGAATACGGTCCGTTATAAGATCATCTCAAACAGATAATATGAGTAGAACAAAAGAATGTCTATCATCCAGAGAGAATGAAGTAAGAAATAGTTGAAACAGGAGAATTGCAACAAAGGCATTATAATTTTAAAAAAAAAAAAACGAAGATCAAAAGAAAAGTAAGAATGTGAAGAAATCAGCATGTATGGGAAAAGATCAAGGGATGCTACTCAAGCAATTAATATGTTATCAATCTTATTATTGTATACTCCAACATTAATGACTTTTGACATAGTTAACAATACAAAATATAAAAATGCAGCAAATAAAGATCCGATCTCTATATATGTGCTTGATATATTCACAGTCCTTATTAGTACTAAGTAAAGCCATTTGTGGTTATTGCATATTTAGTGCATTTATAGTGTAAGATTACTCGACAATCTACTAAGTTCATCGTGTTTCGAAATCAACTTAAAAAGACAGAAGAAATTGCAGCCACCTGCCCTGCAATTCATGAACAAACTGTGTCCATTGCTAGTGTGATTTTCAGTGTACACTAAAGAACCATTTATCTGCTTGGGACCAACTGTAGATAGTGCCATATACTGGAGTACACTTCTGTCATTTCCCCCCACAAAGAGGCTCCTGAACACCTTTTACTTGTTTTATTTAAATATTTTATCATAAGAATTTTTTTATTATAATAATAGTAATACAAGGTAGGAAATTCAAGTTGCAATTTGCAGTCCCAGAATAAATAACAGAACAAAATACACATCATCATTTCCCTTTCTCATCTTTTCGCTAACTACAAAAAGATACAATGGCACATTTTGCTGTACCAAGTTCCACTATCACACCGAGACAAAAGGAAAGGGAAAGCAGCAGCACCGGGCGCCTTTTCTAGAGCACTGAATGGGCATAGTTTTTATATCTTTTATCTTCTAATTTAAATATATAATATAGCTTCCATTCTTCCTCATATTTCATTGTTTGACAATAACGACAAAAATATTCTCTCTTCCATGCCTCAACTGGAATATTTTCTATGCATCAAATAATATTCCACTTTAAAAAAAAAAAAAAATCACAACATTTATTCTAAAATACCCCCCAAGAAAGTTAATAACTTTTTTAAAACTGTTATTCCATTTTTTACCAATGCAATAAATTCAAACACCTAAATATTAATTATTAGACGGAGACTCGACCCAATAAAGTCAAAAGATAAAATTGTCAACCTTAAGCACGATGAAATAAGCAAGACGACAAATTATTGGGTCAACGGTGTAATGGCCAATGAGTCGGAGGATTTAAAGACTTAAGTAGGGGTGTATTTATAGTAAACAGGGTGCAAAAAGCAAATTCAAAGACCTAAAAAGTAACACATCGACATTGACACAATAAGGTCAAAAGAGAAGGTTATCAATTCTACACGACCCAATTAAAATCAAAAGATAAAATTGTCAATCTTACGCACGTTGAAATAATGTTAGATGAGTCGGAAGATTTAAAGACGTCAACGGGTGCAAATAGCATATTCAAAGTAATTACGAATGACGACAAGGCACGTTAAAGATTAAAAGAGAAGGTTGTCAATCCTACCCCTCCGGAAATAAACAAGTCAAACGAGTTACGAGAAACTGTAAATTAAAATTTATTTTTACCCGCCTATCATTACCCTCAATTCAAACTATAATAAATTGCGATCGTCTAGAGCCTCGACTAAAGATGCCCCAACCAAGTATGATTAGTGTATACACCAGATATGGGACAAGAACCAACATAGGGATCCGAACATCCCACGATAAGTGGGAGCGGACAGGTGGGCCAATCACATGGAGAAAAGACCAACTAGAGGCTGCCGTGCCATCCGTCAAGGACGACGGCTGAGTCTGATACCACACCAACACCGCCGCCTCAGATAAGTCCAATAATAAAAGCAGAGTTTTTAATTGCGCCTCACGCATCTCCAAGTGGACCATATTAAATGACCAATTTGCTGCTGTTGCAGATCGCAGACCCAACTCTCTGCCCTCAACTAACATTACATCATTCCTCGATTTTCTAAAACTGTTCATTAAATCCTCGGGAAAATACCAACCATTTTTCATCAGAAAAAGAGGTTGAAATTTATTTATTGGGGAAATTAAATGGAAAAGAATTGCATTTAATGACATGACAGGATCTGATTTCTGGAGAGGAAAGTAGATTCAAATGAAGAAGCGTAGTTATTAAGCGGATTAATTTCCTTTCTTTGGTATTGAAAGCGAAATTGATAGAAAATGTGGAACAGAGACAACCACACGCGTGGAAATTTTTGATTCTTAGTGTTGATAACGGTCTAAATCAGAATCACTGGAAGGAAACAGAATTCAGTTTTGTCACGGAATTCAACATATAATTAAACAATAATGGGAATAGTCAAGTGAAGAACTAGAATTCCGGGAGGAAAAGTTGCAGGTAGATCGAGACGAAATGAGATTTGATCTCAAAATTGAATGAAATTAATCAATCATGAATTGATGAATTATGAAGATGATCTATGATTTAAACAAATATGAAATACCTGTATCTGTAATTTCGGACGTGAAATCATCATCCACTACCTCACATCCGCCATTTTCATCAGTACTCTCAATCGAACTTTCTGGATTCCTTTCTTTCTGTTTCTCTTTCTCAATGATCTCCACCGCACAACCACCGTTCGCCGCCTCATCAACCTTCTCCAATTCCGCCTCACTCTCCGATCTCTTCTTCTCCGCAACTTTCTTCAGCTCCAGAGTCACGTCGGCAATTGAGTAGTATTTCTGCATCTGAAGAACCGGAATCCAATTCAATCTCCGGCGGTGAATTGCAGCGAAGGCCGATTCGTATTCCGCCGTGACTCCGCCCTCCAGCTGCGTCAAATGGCTGCAGAGCGCATCGATGACGGCGTTGGCCGCCGCAAACTCGCCGCGAAACCAGGCAATAATGGCGTCTTTAGCGAAGGCCTCCGACGCGGCGGTCATCATCGGAAGCTGAGGCTGTTGAACTCCCATTGGTTTGACAGAAACCCGATCGCCCTGCGCTGCTAAACCCGCCGCCGGCGGCATTCCAAACACTCTGTTCTCAGGTGAAAAACAAAAGGAGTGATTGATTTTCACTAACTTTTTAGATGCAGCGAGATTGAGGTGAATGAATTATGGTATGTATTGATGGGAATTAAACTGAGAGAAAAATTATTTGTATTTGTTTGTATATTTGTAGAGAGCGAAAAAAAAGCATGAAAGAAAAGGTGGTGATGAAAGCGAGGGTTTGGGCCGTGAAGGGGGTTTAGTTGGATTTATACGCGCGGTGGAAATGACCGTACCCGTGGGGCCCACACGCTGACATGTCAAAATTATTACGGAGTATTTAAAATTAGTAATATTAAAATAGCCAGATTGTAAACATAAATAGCCCTATTTTTTATTGCAGCAGAGTTTAAATATTAAACTTTTATAGTAATAACTTTTAATTTTCCTTTTTTAGATTACAATAACTTTCGCTCACTTCAAATAGAAAACTTTTTATTTCAATCATTACTTTTTCTCCACATATACATAAAAGTAACTCATTTGTTTATTTTTTTTACATAATTTTTTACAAAATCACCCCTCATCATTACACTTTCTTAATGCGTGTGTCCATCTACATATAAAAATAGACGGTAGGAAGTAATTACTTAGGGGATGTTTGTTTTGGAATTCACACGTCCGGATGAGACCTGTTCTAGTTCGGGATTTCACCATCCAACTCCATTCATTCTTAATAATACATATATATTATACTATTACTCCCTCCGTCCCGCGATTACTTGCACACTTTCCTTATTGGGACGTTCCAAAATTACTTGCACACTCTTAATATGGAAATACCCCATAAAATTAATAACCTCACAGCATCATTTTATTTTCAAATTTGTCACTCATTTTTTCCATACATTTCACTTTACACATCATCAAATCTACTTTACACATCATCAAATTACCTAAAATCCCCCTACTTTATCTTACATCATCAACCATTAAATTCACTTTTCTTAAACAACGTGCCGGTCAAACCGTGCAAGTAATCTTGGGACGGAGGGAGTATAATAATACAATATCATACATTCTCACACAATTGATTTGACATAAAGTTACATTATATAATATTATAATACAACATCACATCCTCTTACACAATTGATTTGTCATAAAGTTACATTCTATCTTACTCAAAATTCCTAAACAAACACACATAATCAATATTCATCATAATTTCTCCATCCAAGATTTCCCCCATCCTACATACTCCTTCCGTCCTACATACTCCTTCCGTCCCACAAGTGTTTGCACTACAAGATGGACATACTTTTTAAGAAAAAAGTGTAATGAGTGGAGTGTTGAGGAGTAATTTTGTAAAGTTATATGGATAAAGTAAAAAGGTGATTGGAAAGAGAGTAAAAGTAATGGCATTTTGTGTAAATATGTTGTGAGGGTGGAGTTTACGAGAGAATTCCCTTTTATTGGTGTGCAAACAATTGTAGAACGGACAAATAAGATAAGTGTGCAAACAGTTGTGGGACGGAGGGAGTAATCCCAAAACAAACACCCCCTTATAAATTCACGATGTTCATTTCTTTGTACATAAAAATAAAATTAACATACTACCTTCGTCCCTGAAAAGTTTGCATAGTCACTCTCACGATATACACGTATTTACCCTTTATACAATATCTTTTGAAGTTCACCATACACTCAATCAAACTACTTTATTTACTTTATAAATAAAAGTTTATAAAATTACCTTCAAAACTCTAATTATTACACTTTTTTCTTTAATTTCGTTCCATCAAATGAAATTTTTCTAGGGACGGAGGGAGTAATAAAATTAGACAATATAAAAAAAAATGCGAGAATAATGAAATTAAATGGAGGAAGTATCATTTATTGTACCTAAATTTTTATTTATTAAATATTAAAACAATAAGAATTTATTAAATAGAATATATTTTGCACACTTTTAAAAAGAAAATGGTTTATATTTTAGGTGAAATCAAAATGGATTTGTGAACTTCTTTTTTGTATGAAGAGAGTACAAGAAAAAACACATAAATAGGTGTATTGGAACACACGAAACCTACTATTACTAATTTACTAGTATTATATTTTTATGTAATTCGTTTTTACCTTCGTATACTCCCTTCATATCTCCATTTAGTGATCAAACAAAATAGAACCTTAAAATTTATACTACAATTTTATCATTAGTCAATCTTTATCTTTACAATGCAGTCAAAAAAAAAATATCTCTCTTCATATTTATTGATATTATTATTAATGGTATTTTCACAATAATTAAAATTGTGTAAATTGAAAAGAAATATAGTCAAAATAGTTAAATAGACATTTATTATAGAGTTGGTCTCTTATGTTTAATTCAATTTTCCCACATCTATGTAGAGCATAAATTTCATATATTTGAACAAGTAAGGTTATGACTTGGTGAAATTGTGAATTCTTAAGAACCCCAAGGGATAGAGTTTGATTTTTTTCCCTGTTTTGACTTATTATTATGTTTTTAATAAAAAGTCCTTGTGATACTAATAGAAAAGTGCATTTGATTCATTTTAATGTTTTTCGCTTATTTATTTTTAATAAAAAGTGCCAGCTTGTGATACTTGTAGAAAAGTGCAGGTATTACTGTCTAAAAAGTATAATTATTTTTACTCAATACAAAGCATAAATTAGTAAAAAGTAAAAGTAGTAGTTATTGTAAAGTGTATGTATTACCTACTAATTAAAAGGTGTTAATATAATAAATTAAAATGTATACCTATTACTATGAAAAATATAAGTACGAAGTATTATTTACTCAACATTACAAAGAATAAATTTAAGATTTCTTTTTATTTACTATGAAAAAGTATTCAATAATAATAACACAGAAAAGTTTTCTAGAAGGATTTATTATTATTATTAGGGAAAGATTCATCGTATTATTAATTGCACGAGCAAACAGTACGGGGAAGGGCCACTACAATAGACAAAGGTATACGATAAGGGTGGATGAGCGTTTGATGAAAAATTTGACGTGTCTATCATAAATTAAATAAGATGTGCGATAGAGTTATCCCTAACCAAACATAATCTTAATTTTTTTTAGAATCGATGTGATGGAGATGATATTTAAGAGTATGCTCTTAGGTATTAGATTTAAAACTCTCTACATATAAATAATTTCTAAGTTCGACAAGTTCATACATAAAATATATAGTTTTGATTGACTTCAATTGATACTCCATTTTAGTGAACGGTGAAATTGATCTACCAAATTATTCGATTTTAAATCAAAGACTAAAAAAGACTAGACAAGACAATCCAAGATTAATGATAATTTTTTTTTGAAAGATTAATGATAATTTCATATTAAATGAACTCATACCTGTCATGCGAATAACGAGAGGACGGACAATCGTTAATATCCATATTACTTATACTTTTTTTTATTTCATTTTAAATATTTATTGTCCCCATTGTGGGCTGTTATTTGTATCTATGTTCTTTAAAATCAGAAAAATAAAGTATACCTTTCACCATAAAAATATATGTTTTAATGATTTTTATATGAATATCTAATGAATTAAATCACACATTTTTTGAAATAGGAATAACAATATTGAATTAATAACACATGAATTAAAAATAAATATCTATTGATGTAAAAAATTAAATACTTGTTATTTCTTCATAATAGGTTCACAATTAATAACACATGAATTATATATATATATATATATAATTTAATCGGTGAATTTAAAATTCATCATGTTATATAATACTTCATCTCATGATTATTTTCTTAGAAATATAGACACACATATTATGAAAATTGAATAATGAATATGTTTTGAGGGGTTATAAACTTTTATACATAAAGTATAAAAATAAGTTGTTTTTTTTTAGAGTTTAATTATTAGGAAGGACAATCCTATAGACTCATTTACAAACAAAGGAAATAAATTAAAACATTTTTATTAAGGTTAAATTGATGTGTTAATATCCAACTATGCCCCTTATCTTAAAAAACAATATTAATTGGTTAATAGAATAAATTTGAAATTGAAATTCCATTTTCCACGCATCTCTTATTCAAATTGAAATTAAATCTTCATTCCCCTTAGAAACTACAAATTACTAATCACTACCAAATTTTCTTTAATTGATTAATTACCTTTCGTATCCCAATTTACAATTGATTTTCCATTGCTTTTCAAAAATAAGAAAATTTTTGCAGAACCATTTCAGTTTCTTCGAGTTTCTCCGGTCTTTCGTTTTTTTCCAGAATTCAAGATTTCACCATTCTCATTCATCGTTTTCTTGCATATGACATATTTTAATCCATATCTTTCTTATACAAGCCTGCATATTAGGGTTTACTAATCGATTGTTCCATATATTTTGGCGGATCAAATCACAATCGAAAAATGAAATATTTCGTGATTCTGAAGTTCCAATATGGGGGGAAAATGAAGTTGTTCCCAGTTCAACAATCGACAACCATTCTTCAATTCTGCAGAACCCACCCGGAAGACCTAAGCAGAAGAGGATGACGTCCTATAGAGAATTTCGCAAAGTAAAATCTACCAGTTGTAAGAGGTGTGGTAAAAAGAGCAGACATGATTCCTTGACATGTTCAGGTGTTTTTGGAACTGATAAAACTAATGTTGTCCAGAAGAATGTTTTTCACTTTTTTTATTGTTGCTTATTATTTTGAAATTTATTGATTTAGATATGGATTTTTGGTTTCTGTACCAAGCCACTATCTAGGTGGTAATCATATGTTATGCTATGATTAGGAAGCAGTAGAATTGTTTGAATACTATTAAATATTATTATATTTTCCAGTTCTATTGGTTTGGAATAATATTTTTTTTTTTATTCATTTGTATTCTTATTATATATTTGAGGTGTTTATCTTGTAGTATTGTTCATCTGTAATATTTTTTTTATCATTTTTTTTGGTTTCGTATTATGTACATTTATCCCCCTCCAATCAAAATCAAGACAATCATTATATTATTTTACTAATATACATTTACATATGTAACTTTGTTTCCCACATCTAATTAATCCTATGCACATATGCAATCAATTAATATTATTTCCGCATTTATTCTGATGCAAAATGCGCATATGCAAAATATTATCTACTTCCAATGAAATGGTATCCATGTTATAATAATATTTTGACAAATATTAACAATTATATGTAATATATTATATGCTTTCCATGATATCTATAATCTAATTCAAATATTTACTTATCTTATATATTACATTATATATTTTTATATTTTGATTTTAACCTCTTATTTTTTTAAATAATTAACATCAACATAAGACCCATCAATATTTATATTTCCATTTAGTTAAAAGTTTAATATTAAGAGTAATTATAAATATAGATTAATTCTGTCGAACATTTATGTTGATGCCTAATATTTTAATTTTCTTATATTATATTATATATTTTAGGGCGGATAACACCATTATTATTTAATAATACTATGATTATATTAATTTGTTTTCTAAAGATAAAATCATGTTATTTGCATATATGTTCCATATATTGAAATTTGCATTTTCTCTTTAGCATATCACCCAGCCTATATTCTTTTAATCAATAAATAATAAATTAATTAGTTTAATAGAATAATATTATAAGTAGATTTTATCTAAAAACTCTTTATATATATATAAATTATAAATAAATATAAATTTGGTGGGACAATTTTGTTGTTGCATAACATTTAGTTTTCGCATGTAATTATAAAGAAAGGGTAGAATTGTACATCTATCCACCAATTTGTTCTTTTTTCTAACTTTCAAAATATTTGTTTCTATTTGTAGTTTCTACAGGTGAAATGACTCTTATAACAAATATCCCTTTTTTGGATCCAAAAGTAATGTCACCTTGTAATAAGATTTAATATAAAAAAAAAAATATATATATATATATATATATTCATTTCTGTACGAGTTTAAACTTTTAGATGAGACGAAATTTTTACATGGTATCAGAATCTAAAGGTTTACACCCACACATTCTGGTAGAAATTAATATACAAAAATTAATTATACATGTACCTCTCGACAAGTTCGAATTTTTAGATGAGACAAAATTCTTACATCTTGTGTTAAAATGTGGTTATTGTAAGAGTAAAATTTATGCATAGTTTTTTTTTTTTTTCTGAATGTGAAAGTAATTTTAAGATGTTATAATAAAATAATTGTGGAAGACTTTACTATTAATTGATCCCATAAAATAAATTGAGACCTTACTATTTTTTTTCGTGAAACGGATCACTTTTGACTTGTATTTTAAATTTTTATGTTTATTAAAATGCAGCTCAATGTATAATTAGACCGCATTTAAAAGTAATAATATTTTTAATAAAAATAATTATTATATTTTATTTAAACATTATCACTTTTTACATTGTGTGATGAGACAAAACAGATAAATAATACTAATATAATCCTTAGTTTGTAACTTTATAAGTAAAATAAAATACTAGTACAAAAAAGTTAGAAGTTGAAAGATACTCGTTTTGGACCTTTTGGTCAATCGATATTAAGATTTAAGAGAGTATAAATAGCAATTGAATTCGGTCTCATCTGATTATTTAAAAGTAAAAAAAGATAAAAAAGTTCTGAAAGGGACTCAACGGCATTAAATTATAGTTTCACCTGCGCTCTTTTCAACACAAATTTAAATTCCTCAGTCACTCCTCAAAAGGAAACGAATTTAAACTTACAATAAAATATTACTCCATCAAGTTTCTTGTTATTTTTAACACGTAGATTAAAAAAAGTGATTAAATAAATAAATATAGTACAAGTGATGTAATTGAAAGAGAGAAGATGATAATATAAAAATTTTATAGACGGACAAACAAAAATTATAAAATAAAAGTTTTGTAGACAAACGGAAGGATTAACAAATTAAAATAAATTAAACCCACTCTAACTATAATATCATCATTTTACAAGAATTTTCATTATGTTTTTTTAACGTTTATTCATCATTCGAAAGAATAAGATGAGGCCAATAAAAGTATGAAAAAATATACTCCCTCCGTCCCAGGGAAAGCTCCCCATGAGCTCCAGACACGATTGTTAAAAAATACTAATATAACAAGTAAATGTATTAGAGATGATGCAATGGAGAAAAAAAATAATATAATGAACTGTGAGAGATAATAGTTATCCAATAAATTTATTTATTATATTAATATTTTTTATTATATTAGTATTTCTTAACATTCGTGTTTGAAGCTCATGGGGAGCTTTCTCTGGGACGGAGGGAGTAGTTAAAAATAAGCTTTTTGTGGATTGTACATTTGTACAGGTCTTTTATACCAATTCTTGCACACATTAGAACTCCTAACAGGGTATGTAGGTCCAATGTCAATGTTGATATGCATACTCTTGAAATTTGTAATGCATGATCATGTGTTTTGAATTATGAACTTAATCTTAAAGTTGAAACACTGTAACCTTATTATTATTAAAAAATATTATAGATCATTATAAGGTTTATACTATGAAACTAATAAAGCGGTATACGACGTACAATTTTATAACTTTGATACACTAGTAAAAAAATGTTGTAATAGTGGGGATCATTCTGACGTTGATTGTATATGTAAGGATAAAAATATTGATATCGCAACAAACATTACAATTTTTATTTTACAAATATATTGTTGGATATATCAATATCACAAAAAAAAAAATTAAAAAGTGACAATTGGAAATTTTATTAAAAAGTTAACATGACATTTTAAGGATTATTATAGCATACTATTATACATATATTTCATTCAAAAGCACAAAAAATGTTTAAAACAAACATATAGATAAAAGATTATATAAATACTGGTTGATCGAAGAACAACTGACAACATAATACAATACAAAATGACTAAATATAAATGATAAAATAAAATCAATACCAATACAATGGCCTAAGGTTCAAATATAGTATATGAAATGTCAAATATTGGTAACAACTCATCATATTCAAATAATTTAGGATATAGTTATCCACATATCATTTATATGTATAAAAAAAATCACTTAATGATAGGTTAATCGAGAATATATTTCCTCCTACTATAAAAAAAAAAATAGAAAAATAATTTTATAGAAAAAAAAAATTGTCGTACTTTCAAAATTTTGTGATATTGTACTATATATTCGCGATATTTTTCAATTTCGATTTAATTTTACATATCAATATTTTTGTGATATTTCCGCGATATTAAAAAAAACATTAAACCTCAATATCAATATTCAAATTTGTAATACTCGTATGTTAAATCAAAATCAAAATTTGATAGATTTAGAATGACAAATTTTGGTTGCGGTCATTTCCCATAAAAAATGTAACAAAGGGGGGGCCACAAAATGCTGCGAGTGCATAATGTAATTAAATTGGCTGCGCTTTTGGGCAATTTGTGACCACCAAAGAAGCGCATTTCGCACATGCACGATTCCATTCCACCAACAATGGCTTAGAATAAATCGCCACTTCACCCGGCTCAGACCCATTCTCCGGCTCGGCTCGGTTTTTAAAAAAAGAGCCTAACTGTCTTGTTCCATTTCCATAGACTTTCCCCCCAAAGTAAAAGTTTTCTTTTGTTTAAATTCTTGGGGCCTTCTAAGGACAGTCCAATGTCGCCTGGACTATCAATAGTCCAGTAATCTGAGCCATCAGATCTGAAATCTAATGGCTTATATTTGATGACCTGCTACCTGTTGCATTTGGCGTCGCAGAATCCATCGCCTTGCATTGCACTTATTATCGTTTTTTGTCGCCCTATTACACTTTTAAATTAAATTTAATAATTTTAAATATATAATTATAAAATTACAAATTTATCCTCACATGATTAATAAAAAAATTAATTGATAATATATAATCTTTATTTTAATTCTCATATCATTAATAATCATAATAAACAATAAATTATCTTTTTTTATTTGAAAGAATTGAATTTTAGGTTAAATTATTAATTTAGTTGAATTTTTTATACAAATTTCTGTTTCGAGATCACAAAATTGGACGTGGCTATTGTATGTGCTATTGGTCGGTCGTCTATTCAGAATTCAGAAAACCAGTTGTTACAATTTATGATCATGGAGTAATTGATATGTTTATGATCAGAAAATTAGCGAAGATACTTTATATAATCTAACAAACAGAGATTCTGGGTTTTTTAAAATTTGGAGAAAACCTACAAAATTTCATTCCGATCCCAAACACGTTCAAAAAAACTCTCTGCACATCCGCTGCTCGTAATTTATATTTATATTTTTTATTTTTTTGTTCATTTTTAGTCGAATTATGAGTATTATTAGTATGTCTAAAAAGAAGTATTCTCAAATTGTTGATAATTACTGCTAGTTTTTTTTATATGATATTGAGCCTCTGATTGAACTTTTGATTTTTTTATGTGTTAATACTCTGTTTTTTCTGCACACTCAAATTAACGCAGTATTCTCAAATCTCAATTGTTATTCATATAAAATTTGTATGATTTCTATATGGTTATTGATTTGTTATTCATATAAAATTTGTATGATTTCTATATATGGTTATTGATTTATGAGATTTGTTTGAAATTTATGAATATGATAAGATTCTGACATTTATTAATTTTATTTTTAATGTATATTTTGTAGATTTGTCTTCTCAACATGAGAATGATGACACAACTTCATCTAATAATACCTAAGATAATGATTTTGTCATTAAAAAGAAAAGACAAAAGACATCAATTGTGTGGATTAATTTTGAGGAATTTTTTGTTCATTTATTATAAAATTTCAGCATGTTTTATAATATTATAAAATTTCAGCATGTTTTATAATATTTTAGGGGGCTCAACATGAAGATGAGATTATTTTGAAAAACTGATGTATTTTTTCGTTGTAATTGTTGAAAGAACATTATGTTATTTTTTTTTTTTGAACATTTGTTATTACTCACGCACAATTCAAGAAATTGGTTGTTCAATTTGGTTATTTTCTTTGATAAAACAATTGGGCTGCCCACTTTTAATTAAATGCTAGCCCAAAACATTCTCCACTTTTAATTAAATGGGCTAACATTGTTGGCCCAAAAAGTCTCCACTTACTCGGTTTGCTCTCGATCACAATTTCTTTTTTTTTTTTTAACGTAAAGGAGGGACAATGTCACAATGGGCAACGTAGGACTGTTAGTGCCCTTAAAGAATTCAAACAAATTTATAATATATTTTAAGTTTAATTTGTCAATTAAAAAAATATTTGAAACATGTACTCCATAGTATAAATTTGTAAATTTGTTATTCATTTGAATCTAGGTAAATATTTTTCAATACACTCTTAACTCTAGAGGGCTGCAACATATAATTGTCTATGCATGAACATGTTTCAGAAGGTACACACTACACACCTACCATGAAAAGAGACTGACCTTTAACTTTTATTTGTCGTCATTGCAAAAGACAATAGAATAAGAAATTATCTTATTCGAAACTCTATGGGAGCCGTGTCATCGAAACACTCAATATTATTCTCAAAATAAAAACTTTACTACCAACATTCCTTCCAAAATAAAAATGTGTCCTCAATAATGTAAATTTCAAGTCTGGTAACAATCAATCTAGTTACATTATACAAATCGGACATTAGGTCAATATTCGTAAGCAACATTATATGGACACATAATTTTTAGAACTAATCGATGGTCTGATCATGACGTTTTCCTATAGTTCCATTCACATTTTCTAAAGTTTTTTTATTCTGATTTCACCAAAATTTTGCTTTCCAAAACATAGTTTGAGAATGACGTTTTAACACTTTGGAAAAAATAAAGTGTTTATTTCTACTAATTTATGAACAGTGTCGCCATGAGACCATCTCACTTTGAATAAGATAAGTGTTTATTCGTACTAATTACTATTAATGGTATTACTGATTACAATTTATGGTATTACTCGTTATTACTTATTGTATTAACGACTATAATAAAATCATACATATAATATTATTTTGTATTAAAATTTAAAAAAAAATACACATGAAAAAATGGAAAATAAAAAAAAAAGTAAAAGGAAAAAAAACGAAGAAATTAAAAGTTTGGAATAAAAACTGAAAATGGGAGAAAAAGAGGAGAGGGAAGAAAACTTAGAAAGAAAAAAAATCAAGATTTTTGCCTAATTTCGATAGTTTTTTTTTTAAATTATGTTTTACGATTTTTTTCTAAAAATATGGATGACTTGATGGTGAATCGACGGTAACTCGGTAATGACTTGACTACATATTGTAAATATACAAATTAAGGTTGATTTTATTATATTTTGTGTAAATTAATAAAAGGATAATATAGTATTTTAAATGTAATTACTTTTTTAAAAATATTTTTGGGGTGAACTCATAAAATGAGTGGTGTAGATAAACGTGGTAAAAAATAATAATTTAGGGGTGAACTCATAAAATGAGCGGGTGCACATAACCGTGATAAAAAATGATTTGGGGGTGAACTCCTAAAATGAACGGGTGCAGGTAACCGTAGTAAAAAAAGATTTGGGGTGAACTCATAAAATGAGGGGTGTAGATAATTTAGGGGTGAACTCATAAAATGAGCGGGTGCACATAACCGTGATAAAAAAAAATGATTTGGGGGTGAACTCATAAAATGAACGGGTGCAGATAACCGTAGTAAAAAAATGATTTTTGGGTGAACTCATTAAATGAGTGGGTGTAGATAAAATATAAATAAAAAATTAAAATTGGTGTGTACCGGTATCTTGCATGTACTCGAGTATCACCCTACAAATTAGGGTTGATTTTATTATATTTTGTGTAAATTAATAAAAGGATAATATAGTCCTTTAAATGTAATTATTCCATTTAAAAAAAAAATCTTCTGAGGTGAACTTATAAAATGAGCAGGTACAGATAACCGTGGTAAAAAATAATTTTGGGTGAACTTATAAAATGAGCGATTGCAGATAACCATGGTTAAAAAATGATTTGGGGTGAACTCATAAAATGAGCGGGTGCAGATAACCGTAGTAAAAAAAAAATTTGAGGGTGAACTAAATAAATGAGCAGGTGTAGATAAAATATAAATAAAATAATAATTTAATTCTATTAAAAAAATCTAATTTTACATTCGTATTGTTTAATTTAAATAATATTATTATTAATTTTAATAAAGGATAAAATAGTAAATAATAAAATAAAATTTAAATAATTATTTTAAAATATTAAAAAAAGGCAACAGGTATCAAGTTAGGGCGACACAGAAGGCGACACAGAGCGATGCAATTTGACATCCGAACTATTAATAGTCCAGGCGATACAAAAACTATCCTAAGAAAATCCCTAAATTCTTGATTTAATTTCTTTATTATTCTTTTAGATTTTTAATTATACAAAGTTGGTATAAAAGTTAACCCTGTTTGTTCAGAGAATTTATGCCAAACTATTTTACATGAATTATTCATTATTAAGTAATACTCCCTCCATCCGCCTACAAGTTTTTCGTTATTTTTTGACACATGAATTAAGAAAAGTGATTAAATAATAAATAAATGATGTGATTGAGAAAGAGAGAGAGATATAGATAAACTATAAGTATAAAGTAAAGTGTAAAAATAAAAAGATATTTGTCAAAAAAAAAATATGAAAAATTTATAGACGGACGGACCAAAATGACAAAATGAAAAGTTCATTGACGGACAGAGGGAATACATTGACAACTATGATTCTCCTGCTATTTAACAATTCATGACTCGATAGAATCGCACGAGTAATAGTGCACCAGTCGCACAAGTTGAATAAATCAATTTTCAGTTAAAATGAGAAAAGAGTTGCACTCTTGTGTACTAGTTACATGTATGTAACTACTATATCCAATCCAGTAGTTACATGTAACTACTATATCCAATCTAATATATGTAACTACTATATCCAATCCAATAATCCATTACAAATAACACATGACTCATTTATTATATCCAATCAAATAACTCATTACAAATAATACATGACCCATTTACTATATCAATTTAACACATAAATTTTTTCTTGGGCCTTTATTTTACTTCAATTAATTTTTTTTTTATTTTATCATTAAAAAATAATACTCCATTAATTTTTTAAAATTTTATTTTTTATTTTACTCAATTGATATTTATATTTATCTTTTTAATATTATTTTGTTAATTTATTTTTCTTCCTATTTATCATTTGTGTTTCAAATGATAATTTTTTTAACGTACATTCTTTTTATGTCATAAATAATTATTCTAAAATTTTAAAGTCTAATAAGAAAATTTTAAAAATAATATTAATTGTTTTAAGTATTAAATAGTATAATAATAATTTGTTTTAAAATATAAAACTCGCACCTCTCTTACGCAAGTGTTTAATTTTATTGGTACTATTTTACTTTAATTAATTGGTGTATAATTTACACCTTATCCTTTCAAAATTTTACTTCATTCCTTACAAATTTCACTTCGTTTTACATTGTTTAATTATTTTTTTCATTTGAACTTTCATTTTTTAATCACTTTATTTTAATTTTTTATGAATATAATTTTTAGTTTATAAGTGTTATGATAACAGTTGATAAGTATTATGATATATTATTAGTTAATATGCAGTATTGTATATTAGTTTATACTTGTACAAGTTCTATTTTTTTCGAGTTTCGAGTTCACATATTTTATGGTAATAGTTCAAATATAGTGTAGTATTAGTTCACATATTGTATAGTATTAGTTCACATACTCTATGGTACTAGTTCAAATATAGTATAGTATAAATTCAAATATTGTATAGTATTAGTTCATATATTAAATAATATTTTTATACTCACATTAATCTCTAGTACTATACAATATATTAACTAGTACTATACCATAGGCGTACTAATACTATATCGTATTTAAACTAATATTTATATTTAACAAAAAATACATAACTTAACACATTTATAATCCCAGGCATACCATGCAAATTAATACATCAATATTAAAAAATTGATATTAACTAACTAGTAAGAAGAACAAAAGTGAGAATGAATCACACTGAACAGACAATTCAATTAATAGATACGATCACACTCAATAAACATATGAATGCATCAACATGACGATGACCTCAAAGAAAATAATAAAGCTGATGCAATATTATGCTGGTTTCTTCCCCAATTCTCCACTCATTTAAGTTTCTAAATATAAATTTTATTTTTCAATTAGATTATGTTATTAATTAGTTTTAAAAAATAATCTACAACCTTAAAAAACTTGTAACAAATTAAATCAGATATCATTTTAGAAATAATGAAGACATAACAAAATAATCTTAGTTATTATAAATTAGATTAAAGCTAGAAAGTGAGCATGTCATATTCATACATTTATACCCAAATTAGAAAAAAAATTGAATTTTTTTAGTTTAGTTTTTTTTTGAATTTTTTTTCTAAATTTTGGTTATTTTTTGAAAAAAAAAACTGAAAATTTTATTTTGTAATTTTATTTTTGAGTTTTATATTTTTTTTAATATTCGTTATATTTTTTATATTTATTTTTTAAAAGTTAAAAAAATAGAATAATATTTGACTTCGTGGTGTTTCATTGGTGAATCGATAGTCGGTGTATAATTATAATTTTAATGAGTTGTATTTTAATTTAATTGATATAATGGTAATATAGTATTTTACATGTATTTTTGTTTTAAAAAATTTGGGGGTGAAATTAATAAAAAAGAAGGTAAATAACTAATAACCCATATAAATAATTGGATTTAGTTACATGTATGTAACTTGTACACATAAGTGCCTAAAAAAAGGGAGTGCCTAAAAGAAGGAAGTGTGGACTTAGTTAAAAATGAGGGTAAATAGCCAGTTACATACATGTAACTGGTACACATAAGTAATTGCCATTATAGAAATATATAGGGATAATTTAAAATTAATGTAAAAAAAATAAAATAGTTAAAAATATTTTGAAAGTTGAATTTAAGATTAAAAGCGATAGATATTGTATTTAAGAATTAAATCTTGCCATGAATTATTTCTCATTTTAACTATACTTTAGCTTTCCTTTCAAATTTATTCGTATCCTAATCCTAAAGGAATATCTTACTTTTTCTAACTTACAATTATACTATTTGATTATTGAATGGCCTTTAAGAAAACTACTTTATTGAAAGAAAAAAATTGCTTTTAAATAATTAACACAAAAGAAAATATAGCATAATCTATATCCAATCACTATGTGTTATATGTGTGCACTTCTTTTTTGAAACATAAAGTGTATATATGTGTTTCCTGAACCAATCACATCCAATAAGATTGGAACATAACACATTTTTTTTTGACAGGGAACATAACACATTTACCAACAATTGGATCTATAATATCTAATAAGGGCTAAAATTTACTTGTGTCAACTGTATTACTCCCTCCCCCTTGGAATTATTGACATGGTTTGATGATGAATTTAGTAGTTGATGATGTAAAATAAATGAGAGGTATTTTAAATTTTTGAGTGATTTGATGAGGTGTAAAATTAAATATATGTAAAAAAAAGAGACAATTTTAAAAATAAAATGATGTTGGGAAGATATTAATTTTGTTGAGTATTTTCATATTAAGATTGTACAAATAATATTGGAGTGTCCCAATAAAAAAAAAAGTGTGCAAATAATCACGGAAATAAGGAAGTATGATATTATTGCAATTTTGATCTAATTTTAATTTTTTTTAAGGGAATGGGATAAAAAAATATATATATATAACGAAAAATTTGAATAAAAATATTACTAATTTGTATACTAGCAAATTAGAAATATTAATATTTTTAATATACATTATGTTTTCAAAAAAAATGTATAAAGTGATAATGTTTAATTAAAAAGTGATAGATTATTTTTAATTAAACATTATCTTGACATCAGGTTAAAGAAAACCCGTATCACCCAGGACCGGCTCAATTTTATAAGTAGAACATGAATAGTACGTAGTATAATTTATAAAGTATGAAAAATTGTCCGATAAATGAAACCGTCTAATACACGGTTTTTATCTTTAAAAAATGTTTAAAGCGAAATGAGAGACAGTGGCTTGGCGCAGCCGATTGGGAGCCGAAGAACTAAGCTGTGAGATCCGGCAGTGGGATGCCGTTTACTTTTTTTGGCATAAAGTTAAGAAGATATTTGCACATGAGCGGCGCTATTTAAAGCCTTCAACTAAAGTTGTTATTATAAACTACTCATATTTTTTTTTTACCCATTTTTACTTAAATATTTATTATTTACACAAATTTTAATGTATGATGAAATTACTTTTTAAGAGGAATAATACGAGTATTTTTACTTTAATAGAAATGTGATTTAAAAATAAGAAATATATGAAATTTTTGAAGAAGTAAATTTTTTTAACAAATGTTTAAATAATGATTAGATAAGTGTTTTTAACAAATGTTTAAATAATAATAAAATATAGGCAATAATAAAAAATAATCTCATATATGAGGATAATTTCAATTCATTAATAAATTTTAATGGGAGAAAATCTCCATGAGACAATCTCATTTATATGATTCATGTGTTTATGATTATATATATTTGAATCATTTTTTAAAATAAAATAAAGTATAAATGTTAAAGTGAAACTTGTACCATAACAATATTCTCTTATAATGTATATATGGAATTTTGTATTATAGGATGCCGCTTATGTTTTTAATTTAATTTATGGGATTAAAGTTTTTTTAGTCCAATAAATTAGACTAATTTTAAATTTGATTCTAACGGATTACGTATTTTGATTTCGATTCAATAAGTATGTTTACATTTTGAAAATAGTCCCTTTACCGGTAATAGCAAGTCACTAAATAGGTCAACTTACATATATATTTTTTTTAATATGTGGCATTAATTTATATTTTATATCAATTAAAAACTTATTTTATATTTATTAATTTAGAAAATTATGAATATTAGTTAAAATATTAAATAATATTTTAAAATTTTTAAAAATAAATTATAATAATATTTAAAATACTAAATACAGTAATTTAAAAAAAATCTAAAAATTTTTAATATGAAAAATAGTGATTAATTAATTCATTATTCATTAATTAATTAATTTTTAGAAAAATCAATTAAATTACCTAATTAATTATTAGAAAAATTATTAACTTACCTAAATAGAAAAAAAAATATAATTACAAAAGAAGTATTATAAAATTATTTATTTATTTTAAAGTAATCAAATAAATATAAAAATTTATCTAAGTATTACACAAGGTGAATCCACATATTTTTGTACGAACTAATTTCAAATTAAAAATTATATAATAAAAATGAAAAACAATAAAATTAATAAATTATTAAAAATAATATTGTTCATTATCATCTTTCAATTACCGTGGGCGAGGGATGGAAATTTTGGATATATTTGAGTATTTATTTGGGGATTCTAAATATTTGTGGACTTTTGTGTTTATTTAAAATATTAAAATAATTGTTAAGTTTTAATAGGAGGTTTTGATAATTTTAATAAAAAAATTTATTTGGGAGTTTTATTATTTTAAATATAAAATTTATATTTATTTGAGTATGTTAATTGATTTTTTAATTATATTTTTTATTAGGTAAGTTAATTGAATTTTTAAATAATTAATTAGGTAAATTAATTGATTTTTCTAGTAATTAATTGACTTAAGAATAAATCTATTTGATTTTTTTTTTCATATTATAATTTTTTAGATTTTATGCAAAATTATTTACTTATTTAAATATTATTCTCAAATTATTTTACAGATATTTTAAAATATTATTTAGTATTTTAACTAATATTCATAATTTTTTTTTATTAATAAATATAAATTAGTCTTTAATTGATATAAAAAATATAATAAAAAAAAGTTGACATGTTTGGTGACCTACGATTGCAGGTAATTCAAAATTTAAGCATACTTATTGGATCGAAATTCAAAATGTGTAATTCGTCAGAACTAAATTGAAAACCAGTCCAACTTATTGGACTAAAAATCTATAATCCTTAAATAAATTTATTGTTAATGTATACTCCTTGCGTCCCACAATAATTTTCACACTTTTCTTTTTAGAACGTTCCACAATAATTTTCACACATTTAAAATGGAAAAATCTTTATAAACTTCACCCTCACAATATCCTCAATTTTATATAAATGTCATTGTTTTTTGTTCACACATACATAAACGTTAACTCATTTATTTACTTTATATATAAAATTTTAAAAAAATATCCCTCAAAATTTTATTAATTATTACACTTTTTTTAATATATGTGACCATTTATCTATGAAAATTATTACGAGGGAGAGGAAGTAATATACTCCCTCCGTCCGCCTATAAGTTTTCCGTTACTTTTTGGCAGAGAGATTAAGAAAAGTGATTAAATAATAGATATAGGGGGTGTTTGCAAACTCTATAAACAGCTTAAAAGCACTTCTAAAAAGTAAAAGTTGTGAGAGGGCAGCTTTAAAAAAAGTGATTCTGGAAGGTGTTTGAAAACACCCCCATAGTACAAGTGATGTGATTGGAAGAAGGAGAAAGATAGAGATAAAAAGTACTCCCTCCTATTCTTAATATAAGTCGTTTTGACTTTTCGTTTTCTTTTCAAATTATATGTCGTTTTACATTTTTCAATGCAAATTAATTGTATTTCTTCCAAATTTAACCTTAAGTGTACTAAATATTTACATAAATGTGTTTTTTTTAATGAGGTGTACAATCATTAATTAAGGGTAACACGAGAAATAATTTATTTTCTTAACATGTGTGCATGAGTTTAGGATGACATATATTTTGAATAGGAGGGAGTAAGATATAAAGTGATGGGTAAGAAAAAGTACTTACAAAAAAGGGTAGGGGAAGCTTATAGGCGAACGGACCAAAATTGTAAAATGAGAAGCTTATAGCCGGACGGTGGGAGTATATTGATCTGATATGAATGTGATTTTTAAATCCTTAATAAAATAATAGAGCTAAAGAGAACAACCCTTACTAAGTTTACTTAAAGTATTATGTCGGGACTAGTTAAATTGGCTAAATTTTCAATCAATAAGAAATTTTATATTATTATCTTAAACTATATTTATTTATGTATACTCCTTATTATTTAAAAAAAAATGTGTATATAACTAATTTGAATTATATTATTGCAATTATTTACTAATGGTACACGATAATGCATGGAAAAATACAACAAATGCTTAATATTCCTTAATTTAATTTGTTAATTGAATTCGTTAAATGTATTATATAATAGACACTACAAGAAAATTGACATGTGATGACATAAATTTTATCATTATAACAAAAATTATATCATTATAGTTTCTTTAGTTAAAAGTCTCTATCAGTTTTCGTCATTAAAAAAATTTAATTAGGAAAACTATAATTTTTTGTTATTAAAAATTAATTTTATTGTTGTCTGGAAAAAGATATTTAATTAAAAAAAGATTAATAAGCAAATTAGAATTTCGAATGATGAAACATGATAATAATAAGATTCACAAATAGATGTAAAATCAAAATTTATCAAATTGTATAAAAATGAAAATAAAAAACAATTTGTGTGTAAATAAATAAATAAATCTAAGTTCTAAAAGATATCTAATGTATTCTCATTCATTTTTTGAAAATAATATTCTTTCCATCTCGTGATAATTAAGTTGTATACTTTATTGTAAAAATATGAATTTAGTAAGGTGTATGATCATTGGTCAAATAAAGAAGTGATATTTTGAATGATTGTATAAAGTGTAAAATTAATTTAGTTTATGTAAAGTAAAATGTGGCCTAAATTTTTTAAAAATAAAATAATATTGTGATAATATTAATTTTATTAATATTTTCATATTGAGAATATATAAATAATATTAAAACGTCCTTATAAGAAAATTATACAAATAATCACAATTCGACCATCTAAACAAGGATTGAATGATTGTTCGGTTGATTCACTGGATAGTGATTCGCCTTTATCTATCCATTGTCTGGTAGTAACTTTACATATTCGCTTTTAGGGAATATTTCAACGGTGGAGATTGGAGAATCTTTTATGAGAAGAGCCACGAACCATCCAATTTTCTATGATGGGATCCTTGTCTTTTGGCTTTTCTTTGTTGTAGGTAAAAAAAAGCATTCATATATATGTTGGGGATACATCACCTCCACTACCTAACCATATATGTAAAACCTTCATTTTATCATTTTATTTTCGATTTGATAGTAAAAATATGATTTAAGTTTTTTATGCACGTGGTGGCTAGTGCATTCGTTTATGCCTAATCGAAGTAATTCGGATTTTATTTAATTTACTTTTTTCACATTTGTTAAATTTTAAGTTCTTCCCTTCTTTCGCTATAAAATGGTGGACCCCTCTAAATTTAGTGTGACTCCGTTCCTATGTATATATATATTTCACAAGTACAGATACAATATCAAGCTTAATTATTATCGATTATCAACACTAAGAGAGAGTTTAAGCAAATTAGAAATATTTGCTTTTGAGAGGGTGTGGATTGTATCTTATACTCCGTCTGTCCCAACATTTATGATGTAAAGTAAAGTAATAAATCAAGTTTAATATGAAAAAAGTTCATATTTTATTATCAAAATCAAGAATTTATATATGAAAAAAAGTAGAGTAATAAATCAAGTATTAATCTTGTTTAATTCAAGTTTGTATCCTCCCGTAGATGTAGCCCACATTGATCGAACCACGTAATATATACCATATTCTTTGATTTCATTATTGTTTTCCTTCTTAAGTTTCATGATTATTTAATAACAATTACGGATCGTCAACAAGTGTCTGTTACGTGGGTTTGTGCGAGTGATCGTGTATTTAAATTGACATGTAATATAATGCATCTAAATGCTCTTAAACTATCAACTTTTATTTCAAAAGGCAACAAAACTACCAATGTTTGTTTCCAAAGTTTCTTATTAAACAAAACTACCAATGTTTGTTTCCAAAGTTTCTTATTAAACACACACAACCACTCGTTAAAAACTAACGCGTGAGAGATACTTACTGACGGACCGTCAAAATAAGTACTTTTGAATTAAAATTTATAACAAAAAATATTTAGGGGCCTTTTAAAACAAACATGGATAGTTTAGGAGCCTTTAAATACTATTTTAATATAGTTAATTGTACGAAACCCTTGCATGGTATAGAATGTTAATTGCGTGAAATTTTCTCGTGGTTTAAAAATTGTACGAAATTTCTCTGTGATATATTTCACCGAACGAGCTCTCTACTTTTTCAAAATCGAGTTAACAATTTTATCTATTTTTCAAAACCGAGCTCTCTAATTTTCATAATTTTTTAATTTTACACAAAATGTTATTAATTTTGACTTATACATACACACAAGTAATTTTTTTTTTTCTAATTTACACATAAATATTTATATAATTACCCCTCAAAACTTACTTATTATTATGCTTTTCTTAATTTACATGTAACATTTATTTTGGAACAGAGAATATTAAAAATCATGTCGATCCAGGGCAGTGATAACCCACATATCTATCATTCACCTGGGCCACAGTCGGACCAGTCTAGATTGAAGAATGTTTGATAGAATTCAATTTTCAAATATGTACGTCTATATTAATTCTTATAAGTCACGTCATCATTCACAATTTCAATATTTTACTTGGAATTGGTCTCTATATTACAAAATATCAAATCAATTATAAACAATTCAATTTAATTTGTTTCATTAAAGGAGTGCCATCTTACTTCATCACTACGTAATTTTGTATTTGAATAATAAAAAAAAGTAGGTGTCATCAAGGTATGTATGTGGCATCACTGGCATGGAAGGTATGAATGGGCTAATTAATTTTTATTTAAATAATTAACACTTTTTCATCCTAATTTGGACTAACTCTTGTGTTTGACAATTCAATTAAATGAATACATGATAGTTACACTTAACTGGAATTTCTAGAATATATGTGAATTTCTCAATTATGTTACTTCAATATTTAAATTATATTTTTCTTAAAAAAAAATATGAAGTTGGGAGTGATACAAATACAAACATGTTATAAGTAAATAGAATCATAACATGACATCGTCTTTTACGAGTTTTTATCTGAATAAAAATTCACAATCTTTCGGGTATTTATTATTTACAATTCGATACACGAACTAATTAATTGTTGCAATTCTATTTATACAACTGACTTTTAGTAACATAAATTCTGTAATTAAAAATTAGTTTTCTTATAGTGTTACTAAAAATTAGTTTTCTTATAGTGTAATCGATCAATTTTTCGATGATACTAACGTTGACGTGGCAGCGGAAGATGCAAAGTCCATACCAAGTTACCAACTCAATAAAATGTGTTGTTTTTAATCCAAATCATAAAAAAGTTATTTATTTTTATTTTTAACCCAATTATTAATATTAGAAGTTGGCGAAGCCATTGACCTCATTCATATACAACATATCTGTATGCAGATTCGTATACGTGCAATGCACCACACATCAATATTACTATTAATTAGGTGAAAATTAATGGAGTATTAATTAATTAATTAGCATAACCAAAAGACAAATCAATAGGGCCAGGGTGCTCACGGGACATTCTGAGTTTTACACCTCTTTGAATTATTATTTCTCTAGAAAAGTAGTTAATTGTTATTCGAGAAGCCGCACACTAGATACGTTCAACCGTTATTCTACATTTCTATTTAGTATTTATGTAAAAAGTAAAAACTATCCATGAATTTTGAATACGAAAGTTAAAAAATATAATATCATAACTAAGTAGATATATTAAAAATGATGTGATTGAAAAAAGAAAAGAAAAATATAATTAAATATGAGAGAAAGTGATTTGACAAAAAGAAAATTGACGGGAAAAAATAAAATTAGGTACACCCCCGTCCCGTGATTACTTGTATACAGACATTTCATAATTACTTGCACACTCTCAATTTAGAAATATTCCATAAAATTAATACCATCCCAACATTATTTTATTTTTAAAATTGTCACTATTTTTTTACCTACATTTACTTTATTTCTCACCAAATTCATTTTACACCTCACAATCACTTAAAATACTCCTACCCCTCCTTTTATTTTACATCACCAACCACTAAATCTTTTTTTCTTAGTAAGTGTGTCGATCAAATTATGTAAGTCATTTCAGATGTAGATATAGCTTTTAATGAGACGGGAGTATATAATTATATACACTCGAAATAATCAATTCGATCCATTGCTTAAAAAAATAAAAAAAGCTATTAGTAAAATAGGAAGGATATATCCCATGAATTTTGTGTCGTTCTTCACGGGACTTATAATCCTCTTCTACGTACTCCTATACTTTCTCATGAATTTCACGGGGAGACAAATAAATCAACATATCTAGTTTGTTCTTACAACCAAACTTATTATTTATATATTAATTTCAACTTAATTAATTAGGTAGATTTTTAATGTCCAGACATTAATTAAATTATTTTTTAAAAGTTTCCGTATCTAAGGACTAACTAATCCGGGAAACCAATTTCACTCTGGTCGACCCTTTAAAAATCCACTCTTACACAATTGATTTGACATAAACTTACATCATATTCTACTTAAAAACTCAAAACAAACACACATAATCAAATATTCATCAAAATTTCTACGTCCAGTTTCCCATCTAGCTAGATTTCAACCGTTCTACATAATCCCAAAACAAACATACCCTTAAGTGTTTGCATCCAAGGATTTCTATCTTGGACCATCTAAGGACTAACTAATCCGGGAAACCAATTTCACTCTGGTCGGCCCTTGAAAAATCAACTCTTACACAATTGATTTGGCATAAACTTACATTATATTCTACTTAAACTCAAAACAAACACACATAATCAAATATTCATCAAATTTTTTTTTTTTTTAAATAAAAAGGCCAAAATAAACAAATTCGACTCAACATTTAATATATCTTCCCGTGATAGTTTAAATGTGACGAAAACTAAATTAAGTCACTATCACATTTTATGAAAATTCCTCAATTTATCTTTGATCAATCCAGGACAGAAAATATTCATTTACAAGATCATTAATGTACTCTATGAACATATAGGGCATTAATATATATTGAATTGTCTATTTTATTAGAAGAAAAAGTTGATACAAGAGTTTACTACTATTATTGTTATATATGTTCCATAAAAAATAAATGTATCATATAATTGGAAATAACTTAATGTACTTGCACATGTAAACTAACATCAAATTAATTGACTTTTGTAAGTTAGTGTACTTTTATTTGATGAAAGTGTCTCTTCCAAACCACAAAGGTAAACAGCCCCCCAACCCACCCCAGCCAGAGTTTTTAATATTATATTTATAATATTATTTTATAAATATGACACATATATAAAAAGTATTAATAATAACATTAGAATTTTAATAAAAAACTTATAAAACCATAAAAATATGTAAAAGTATCACGTCTTGATTGTTCATATATACAGAATATACTACAAAATATTAAAAAAGATTCTGCTATATATACTTTTTGATATTTTAGGCCAAATAAATCTTTCTAGATTATAGAGATGGTTTCATTTTTTTATATATAAATTTGATGTAATAGAGACAGGTGCCCACCAAGAGCACACAAAGTTATATGTACCTAATTATGGATCCTTTGCCAATGCAGCATTGACCTAGAACTAATTAAACAAATATAATCAAGAAAAAACATCATTAATTAACTCCCTAATTTAACAATATTACTAATTATAGGAATTGAACTTTTCTTTCTTGGATAATAAACCAAGAGAGAGAGGTGAGCATACACTATATCTATCAAGAATAAAAAGAAATTAGTTACATTACTATACATATAATATTCACAGAATTTTTTACTTTATAATACTAATTATTACTCACCTCGTTCTTATTAAGTGTTCTTTTAGCTATTTTCAAAAAAATTAAGAAATTATCATTTTGGACTATTTTAGACCCGTTTACCTTTAATCAATTTTATTTCTTTAATCTTCACTAGTGTAAAATTTTCAAAAAGACAAATAATTAGAAATAAATTTTTTAATCTAAACCAACACTTATTAAGAAATATACAAGAGTACAACTGATGATGCTGCATTGGTAACATTTGAAAAGAAGAAACAAAATGATACTAGGAGTATTCTGAATCATATCTTCGTGGAATAGCAAAATCGAACCATATCAGTGAATGTCACGTCTAGTATCATGATGCTTTATATTTTTGTGTTAGTGTAATAAAAGTATGAGACTAATTAAAGGGATTAGCATTAGTTTAAAATGAATTAAGATGTGGTTAATATTATAATTAAGTATTCTTATTTTACAATACCATTATTGGTATACCAAATCAAGAAAGGGCATGTTTCCATACCAATTTTCCCTTTAATTGTTTAGTGTAGCCATTAATGAAATGCGCTGCACTCTTCAACAACCCTGAAGACACCATTGAATCTCTCTCTCTCTCTCTCTCTATATATATATATAAATAAATGTACAGTCAGAGTCAACTATAAATTGCATAATTGCATGCACGCTCGATCCAAGAATAACAAACATGTTACAAGTTGGAAGCTTTTTCAAATGTCAAATACTCAAATTATTACTTCACTCGTTGAAAATTTCAGTTTGTCACTTTCATTCAAGGTTATAATAATCATCTCTCACTCGATCGATTTTTGTTTAAAAAACACATTTATTTTACTTTTTGATCTCATGAAATGACACTTGGTTAACATAATATTTTATCTTTGGGACAAAAATTTATGTGACACCGTTTCACAGAATTGCGAGACAAATCACTTTTTATCCATATATATTCCAAATTTTTTAGTTGGACAATATTAATTTATTTTTTCTTCAAATTTTATGTTTATAATAAGAGTGAATATCACTTTTTACTTAAATAGTACTACCATTTTTTACTGAAATAATATCACTTTTTTATTATACAGGCTAAAAAACCATCTCACTCAACACCAACTCTCTATTTTTTAAATATTTCAACTCTACTGAACAACATCAAAAGATTCAAAATACTTCAAGTGGCAGTATACGTGGCACTATGCAAGCCTTCTATTTTTTAATTAATATTTTAAAAATTCTGATAACAAATTTAATTAGGGCAAGAATCAATTACGATTAATCAATTACTAAAAAATAAGCATTTGTTGTATAATTTTATTTTTCCTTTTTGATTGAAAATACATTATTTTTAAAAACAAATTATTTATAATTTTAAAATAAGTTTGAAAGAAAAAACATGACTATAGTTATATTGTAATTAAATAAATTTTTGACGTACATAATGTAAAATTAATAAAACATTTTTTTCCAATCACGTAGCACGCGAGTTGAAGAACTATACGTCAGTCCCACCCGAAAATGTTTTTTTTTTAATTTATTTATTATAATTATTATTAAGTCCAATTCGCATGTAAGTTCTAAATAAATGTTGGGAGATGGGCCTTTTCAAATGTTAAAGGGCGCGGTTATACACACCAACCTATTGAGTACACCATCAAACATTTTTTTCATCTTACAAGACATGTGAAATGTTACATATACCCCTCGTGTGAAAATTATTAAAAAAACGAGGATGAGTACACCCACCCATCCCATTTCTCGACAAAATCATTCCCCATCACCATCTTCATCAAAACACACTACAAAAACGCGCATTTATGCCGACGGAAGTATACCGACGGATTACATTTCCGTCGGATATACCGACGGAATTGAAAGTCAGAAGACTCTGTCGACGAAATTCAATTTTCGTCGGCTTTCCCGTCGGAATGACGACGGACACTCAGAACTCTGTACACGGTGTCGTTTTTGGGTCACCGGCCGACGGATTTTTCAGTCGGTATTGTAAATTAGGGTTACCGACTGATATTTTCCGTCGGTAACGGCGCCATATATTTAAATTAGAGTTACCGACGGATATTTTCCGTCGGTAACCGACCCGCTTTAAATAACCGCCTCTTGATAGACGCGCAAAATTTATTGTGGTTATTACCGACGGAAATTTCCGTCGGTAAAGGCAATTTTTTTTGTATATAAACTGAAGACAGATTACTCTTTCTCTTTCGAGAGAAAGAAAAGCTCCCTCCCTCCTCCCTGTTTCTATAGTTCGTCTTCATCGCGCGAAGAGACTCTACCGAGGTGATCTCTCGAGTAGAAAATCTATACGGTACACTTTCTTAATTTGTTAGTAATTAATTTTTAAGTTATATTGTATTGCCTATAATTATGAATTAAATTGATGGGTTAATTTAATTTGTAATATAGATTAATATGAAATTGTTTGTAGTTGATGTATATAGTTAATTAGTTTGAATGTATGTAGTTGATATATCTAATTAATTAGTTGATATTGTACGTGGATAATTGCCTATATATAGTTGATGTATATAGTTATTTATAATAAATTGATGTGATTTGTTAAGATCGATATTGCATGTTTTGTATAATTGATGTTATATATATAGTGGATATTATTGTTTAATTTGCATATACGTTGGAGTGGAGTTAATTACATAATTAAATTATGATATTGTACGTTATAATTAGCTAGATTAATATTGTTGATTTACTAATTATGAAATTATTGATTAAATTAGGGGCTTTGTTAATTATATTAGAAAATTGTTATTTTAAAGTTAGAAAAAATTGTTACTAAATTATTGAATAAATTAGTTATTGTTGAATAAAATAGGAAATTATTTATTAAAATAGGTTATTATTGATTAAATTAGGTATTGTTGATTGAATAAAAAATTGTTTATTAAAATAGGTTATTATTGATTAAAATAGGTTATTATTTAGGGATTAAATTTTAATTTATTAGATTATTGTTTTTTATTAAATTAAGAAATTTATTATTAATTAATTAGTATTATATATATAATTTATTAATTTAAATGTTTAAATTAAATAGATGACTGGAGATGGTGCTGGTGGCTCGGAATCTCACGGGGCCTCCGGGTCACGTAGCCGATCAAGGAAGAGCCGATCCAAACTTAGACCCGAGGCGCCGCCTATACTGCCACGAGCACCATTGTCGTCGCCTCCGCCACCCATTCCACACCCGTCGCCTCAGCCGTCGTCTCAGTCGTCTGTCCGGGACCATCTTGCTGTTCCAGCTCGGGATGGTCGGGAGCGCGTTTGGGTTGGAAGAGGAGTGTAAGTAATTAAATACTTTTATTGTTTAATAATTAATAATTAATTTCGCATTCGTTTTAATTTATAATGTGTTTTGTTTGTTAATTAATGTCACAGATTGTTACCTGGTAACGAGGTCTCCAGGGCATGCACGATTGCTTTTGGCTCTTTACCGATCTCTGCGGGTGCAATTACCTGGTCGAAGGTCCCAAAATAAAAAAAGTTGGCGTACTTCGAGGAATTTCAGGTAGTAATTAATTACTTAATTATTTAATTAATGTTTGTTAATTTGTTCAATAATAAACAATTTATTATATGTGCAGAAACAAGCCACTTGGGATCGGGATATGTACTCAGACCAGGCTATGTTCAAGTATTTCAGTAAATCGGCGCAAGAGCGGTATAAGGATTTAATGTACGAATGGAGAATGGCATGACGGAGAGATGGGACGACGCAGAGCTTGGGTAAGGATGATAATGATGTTGTGTTGTGGGATTCATTGACGAGGGAGTGGCTGGATCCTGAGTACATCAGGAAGTGTGAGATTGCTAAGGCCAACCGGAGATCCGACGTTGGGGGTGGGATGTCCAGGCATCGGACTGGAGCCCGGTCCATCCTTGAGCAGTCGATGGTCATTGTAAGTGTTTATTAATTTTTTAATTAATTTCAATAAATTTAATTATATATTTAGTATATATAATACATAAATTTAATTATTAGGAACGGGAGACGGGGCGTGTACCCACTCACTTGGAGCGGATGAGCATTGCTCATCCGTTTAATGCTGATACACAGCAATCCACATACGGGCGCACAACTAACCTCCACGTAAGTAATAAATTAAATTGTTTAATTAAATACATTTTTTATAATTTATTCTATTAATTTAAAATTATTAATTATGTAGTTGGAGATGAACCGGAGGATGGCCGAGATCGGAACTCAAGTCGACCCTACTCAAGCCGGAACCAGCAGTGCCCCTACAGTCGAGGAGGTGGACCGGGCTTATTTGGAAGTTGCCCCCACCACCCACGGACGAGTTCTGGGCCTTGGTCGTATGAGCGCTGATGTCATGTCCGGCGCTGGTCCGTCCCAGACGGCATCGCAGGGTTCCGTATCTTCCACCCCAACTGCTGATATGATGGCACAATTCAACCATTACATGCATGTGATGCATGTGAATATGGGTCGAGAGTTGGGGTGGTCGGACGAGAGGATCGAGGAGGTTTATCAGAGAACCATGCAAGCTCCTCCACCGACGGCCAATGTGAACGTGCCTGTTCCCCCAGCCCCCTCAGCCTATGTTCCGACCATGCAGCAGGATGATGACATCATGGGTCAGCAGTACGTTGGCAACGATGACCTTGATATATTCCTCTATGGTGAATGAGTGACTTTGAACAATTTTTTTTTTATGTGTTTAACAATTTTATTTTTATGTCTCGTAGAACTATTTACTTTTATGTCTCGTAGAACTATTTATTTTTTATCTGCATTTTTGTTGAACTATTTACTTTTATGTTTAAGTATCAGTTGTTTAATTTTAGTTATGTGTGTTTTATGTGTTAAGAATGTGTATATTAATTTTAGCTATGTTTTATGTGTGATTTTGGATGTTATCTGTATTGGATCTTCATTTATGTTTGAATGTACTCTATTTTTTCATGTTTGTGTTTATGTGAATGTGAATGTGAATGTGATGAGAGACTATATGTGATAGATAAACAACATTTTCATTGAAAATTGCTTTGAAGAAAGGCTGTTGTTGTGGTTACATTACATGCATACACTTAACATTACATAAACTTAGCAATACAAATTAGAGACATAAACTTAGGATTACATCCAACCTATAAACTTGAACACATAGGGTAGAACACAGAATATTATGGCTAAAATAAGAAAGTTCCTCTGCTTCTTTAGCTTTTCAACCTTTCCAGCTTCAAATCCTAATTCTGAGGTTAGTTGGTCAGATGTATCCTTATACATATCCCCAACTAGTTGCGCATGATTCAACTTGTTGTTGAGCTCTTGATTTTCAAGCAAAAGTGAGTCAATTCTCCTCACCATGCCCGGAAACATTCCGTGTGAACCCGTTCCTTGTCCGTGGATTTCGTGTTCATCGACCCAAACAAAAAAGGAGCATCCAGAACCATTTAGTGAATCTGGGCAAGTATAAAATAGTCTACCTCTGCTTTTTTCTTGCTTCGACATGCACACACGAGCTTCTTTTCCACAATGACATACCACAATTTTCATGGATGCCGAAGATGAAGACATGAGTTTCTGTATTTTTTTATTTTTTGATGTATGTGAAGAAGTAGGTTGTTTTGAGTATGGTTGGAGTGTTAAGAATGCGCATTTTAATTTTTTTATACGCGTCTTTACCGACGGAAAGTGATTCTGTCGGTATTGACACATGTTCAATGCCGACGGAAATTTCAGTCGGTAATGTAAATACCGACTGAAAATTGGTCAACGGAATCTGAATGATTTGACATACATTTGAAATCTTTGTTACCGACTGATATTTTCCGTCGGTAGTGCCAATACCGACGGAATTTCGGCGCGTGATATACCGACGGACTGACATTTCCGTCGACATGTAGTATTGAAAAAATTTCCAGACCCCAAAACACGCGAAAATTTTAGTTTGGAGTAGAGCGAAAATTTTGGAGTGGAGTGAAAATTTAAGGTATGTTTTTCTATTAAGTGTACATAGTTTTACTGCAATTAATTTTTATGAAATGTATATAGTTTTATAACTTTCAGTGTTTAATTTTTGTGAAATGTATATAGTTTTTACTTTTAGTGTTTAATTTTTGTGAAATGTATATAGTTTTTACTTTTAGTGTTTAATTTTTAGTGTGTAATTTTAATTATTTGTTTAACAGATGGAATTGCCGGATCATCGGTGGATGTATTGTACTCCTAGGCTCGTTTTAGGAAATGTGAATGGTGAATTTTATGATAAACTCGTGTCATTTGTTGAATTTGCAAAGCTACACCCACATTACATGTCTGGGGATTGTATGAGGTGTCCGTGTAATGCTAAGAAATGTCAGAATAGATCATTTAAAAGCATTGATGAAGTCTTATGCCACGTTGTTATGAATGGGTTCGTTGATAATTACTATAATTGGACAAGTCATGGTGAACAACGGTGGCCTTATAATTTTGATCAAGTCTTGTACTATTACACTACTGCAATTTATGAACAACCAGTACACGTCGAGCATGTCGGCACCAGTAACGATCAAGAGTTTGGAGTGGAAGAACCCGATATGTATCAAACAATGGTGATGGAAGCCGGTATGTCAAATATAGAGGAGGAACCAACAGATGAAGCATTTCAGTTTTATGAGATGCTCAAATTAGTCGATCAAGATTTGTATCCAGGGTGTGATTCTCATTCTCAGTTGTCATTTAATGCTCGACTTATGGCTATCAAGACGGAGAACAAGCTATCTAACAGAGCATATGAGCAAATGACACAATTATGCAGTGAGATTTGTCCTGTCGATAATAAAGTACCTACGACGTTTCATCAGAGCAAACAACTGATGAAGAATATGGGTTTGCCGGTTGAGAAGATTGATTGTTGTGTGAATGGTTGCATGTTATACTGGGGTGATGACGATAGCGATCTTCTTATGTGTAGAATGTGTGGCCATCCCCGGTACAAAGAGCCACGACGGAAGGGACCAGGTGGTCAATCGAGCAAGACAAAAAAGAAAGTGCCGCATAAGAGGATGTATTATCTTCCTATCATTCCTCGTTTAATGAGATTGTTTCAATCTAGTGCTACAGCTCAACACATGACGTGGTATGCAAGAAATTATGAAGATACTGAGGCTGGGGATATGAGACATCCGTCCGACTCTGAAGCCTGGAAACACCTTGATAACGTGTTTCCAGGATTTGCTTGTGAATCGAGGAATGTGAGATTAGGCTTGAGTACTGATGGTTTTGCACCGTTTGGGAGTTATGGAAAGAAGTATTATTTGTGGCCGGTGATACTGACTCCGTATAATCTACCTCCATGGATGTGCATGAAACCTCAAACAATGTTTCTGACTGTATTGGTGCCTGGTCCGTCGAATCCAAAGCATAAACTTGATGTTTATCTCCAGCCTCTTATTAAATACTTGATCTTCCTATGGGATAACGGAGTCCAAACGTATGATGTTTCTAGGAAACAGAACTTCACGATGCGTGCTGCTTTATTGTGGACCATTAGCGACTTTCCTGCATATGCTATGTTGTCCGGGTGGAGTACAGCCGGAAAGCAAGCTTGTCCGTATTGTATGGAACATTCTGAAGCTTTCAGTCTCCCGAAGAGTAGAAAAGTTTCATGGTTCGATAATCACCGAATGTTTTTACCTCGAGATCATCCATTTCGAAGGAATAAGGTGGACTTCACGAAGAATAGAACAGTCACAAACAATCGACCGCCCCTTCGAAATGGTATTTTATACATTTATTTTAACATTTTTTTAAGGGTTACATTTATTATAACATTTATTAATCGTACAGGACGAAGCCTGTTATATGAGATTGAGTGGACGGGTTTGAAAAAAACTACGGAGGAAAATGCAGAAGAACACAACAAAGGAATCCCAGGTAACTGGAAGAAAAAGAGTATTTTTTGGGACTTGCCATATTGGAGTTCACTATTGATCCGACACAATTTGGATGTCATGCACATTGAGAAGAATGTGTTTGACAATGTGTTTCACACAATCATGAACACAGAAGGCAAGACGAAAGATACTCCAAAGTCCAGGGAAGAGTTGAACACAATCTGTCGCCGTGATGAGTTGGAACAGGATACCCGTACAGGTAAATATCCGAAGGCTTGCTACACACTAGATAAGGCACAAAAACAGGAATTGTGTAGGTGGATTAAAGAGTTAAGATTTCCAGACGGCTACGTGTCAAACATAAGTCGATGCGTAGACACAACAAAAGGCAAAGTTGCAGGGATGAAGAGTCATGATTGTCATGTTTTTATGCAGCGCTTGATACCTATTGCGTTTCGAGAATTTCTTCCTCTGAATGTGTGGAGGGTTGTCACTGAATTAAGTCTCTTTTTTAGAGATTTAACGTCTACAACAATCAAGGTTGATGATATGAATCGTTTGGAACGAGACATTCCAGTTATTTTGTGTAAGTTGGAACATTTTTTCCCACCTAGCTTCTTTGACTCGATGGAACACTTACCTGTTCACTTAGCGTATGAAGCTAGGATTGGTGGTCCAGTGCAATACAGGTGGATGTACCCATTTGAGAGGTGAACAATTCTATTTCTCTCATTTAATTAGTTTTTAGTATAAGAAGCCTTATTTTAATTTGTTAACTATTATAATTTTAGGTATCTCCACAACTTGAAGCGCAATGCTAAACAAAAGGCAAACGTCGAAGCATCGATTGTTAATGCATATTTAAATGAAGAGGTTGGCATGTTTTGTTCATATTATTTTGAAGACCATGTCAACACGAGGATCAGGAATGAACCACGTAACTTCGATGGTAGAGGTACGCAACAAGAAGTCGATGGCATGCTCTCTGTATTCAAGTCTAAGGGGCGACCTATAGGAAAAGCCACTGAACGATATTGGTCAACAAACACAGAGGCTGAAATAGCACAAACGTACGTGTTATTGAATTGTGATGAAGTTCAGCCTTACATTGAGTAAGTATTTCATATATTTATCATCTAATTAAATAGCACAAACGTACGTCATTTATCATCTAATTGTGTTGTGAATTATTAGGATGTATACACAAGAACTACGACATGCAGATCAAAACATCTCAGATAGAGACATAGATACTAGTCTTCAACGTCAATTGCCCGATGGTTCCAACGTTATGTGAGTATCATTAATTGAATTTTACGTGAACAAATAATTGTTTTGATTAATGTTAATTTTAACTGTATAGGGACAATCGCACGATTTTCAGAGCCGGTTCTTACAGGATCTCAGCAAAGGACCACTACGGCGTGTGAGGACTTACAACGGCTATATTGTGAAAGGCTACATGTTTCATACATTAGAGTATGCATCAACAAGAACGACTAACAACAGTGGTGTTTGTGTTAGCAGTGCGAATTACAATGCAAATGCAAGTGATTACTTTGGGGTGTTGCACGAAGTCATTGAAATTGAATATCCGGGATATCTAGTGAAAACCGTAATGTTGTTCAAGTGCCATTGGTTTGACACATCCCCTTTAGGAACCAAAATTCATCCGGAGTACAAGCTTGTGGATGTTAATTCGAAAAGGAAGTATAGCGGGGATGATCCGTTTGTATTTGCCTCTCAGGTATCTCAAGTCTACTACTACACGTATCCAGGAGCTGGAAAACGTAATAGAGAATGGCACGCTGTTTGCAAAGTGAAGGCAAGGTAATTGGTGGAGGTCCCCCAAAAGGAAAACAACGATGAAGATGAACCTCCGTTTCAAATGGAACAAATAGAGAATCAAACTGAAGTGTTTGCGGGAGATTTTAATGTTTCGGTAGACTTGACGGCTGCAAATCCACAATTGATTGTTATTGAAAACGATAGTGGACATGAGGAGGAGGATGAACATGACGAGAGAGAGGATGAAGAAGATGAGGAGGAAGAGGAAGGTGTGGCAAATAATGAAAATGAAGACGAAGATGAAGATGAATATTAAATTAATGTAACCTAGCTATTTTATTTTGTACAATTTATAAGATTTCATTATTTATCATTTGGTTATAACTTATAATTTAATTATTTATCATTTGGTTATGTTATAACTTATAATTTAATTATTTATCAATTGGTTATAAAAATTCAATGGCGACAAAACATATCCGTCGCCATTTCCGTCGCTAACGGCAACGAGCCAAAGCCGACGGAACATATCCGTCGCCATTTCCGTCGCTAACGGCAACAAGCCAAAGCCGACGGAACATATCCGTCGCCATTTCCGTCGCCATTTCCGTCGGCATTTCCGAATATAAATGTAACTTTCTCTCATTTCACGCGTATTTTCCCTCCCTCTCTGTCTCTCCCCCACTCCACCTCCTTATTTTCCTCCCTCTCTCTCTGTCTCTCCCTCTCTCCCCCACTCCAACCGCCTCGTCCATCTCTTGCACCGCCCTCGTAGAACTCCTCCGCCGCTCCTCACCCCGTCACATACATTAATCGATTTTTTCCCCAACCCAGATTTGTAAGTATTTTTTTCGATTTCTTTTGCCAATTTTTTTTTTTTTTTTTTGCATTTCGTCGATTTTTTTACGGATTTCTGTTATTTTTTGGAATTCAGGTGCGGTGGGTGTGAGAATTTTAGTTCAGGGTAGAATCGACGTCACTATTTTGTAAAAGAAATTGGTGGGTGTCCTCACGTACTCATTCCTCTGTGTGCTCATCAACCTCGCCACCAGATCCAGATGGTTACCGGTGAAGATGACCTCTCCACCATAGGAAGCGACCGCCGCCGTGACCAATCCAGGTGAGTGGTGTTTGATTTTTTTTTGTTCCTAGATCTGTGGTGTTTGATTTTTTGTTTCTAGATTTGTGGTGTTTTTTTTTTTCCTAGATCTGTGCAGATAAAAAAAATCGATTTTTTTTATTCGGAATTCAGTTAGATTTTGGTGTTTTTTTGGGGGTGAGAATGTAGTATTTTTCTTGTTTGTGAAGAACACAGAAAATAAACAAGTTTTTTTTGTTTGTGAAGGGTTGATTGAAGTGGTTACTATTTTTGTTTAATATTTTATTACATTAGTTTCTTGATTTGTTGTATGCCGCTTTTTTGTTTATTATATTTTTACAAATAGTTTCTTGATTTGTTTTCGATTTATTGATTTTTAATATTTTAGGCAATTTTGTGTAGTGTAGGAAAAGACGTGAGTTCAAAATAATTGGTATTTAAAAAAAAAAAATTGATTTGTTTTCAATTTATTAGTACTCCAGTAACTAAAATAATGGTTTGCATTTACAATTCATTAATTTTTAATTCAAGAAATTCATGTAGTTAAGATATTATGAGAATGTTTTGAATACAAAATGTTATTAGTTATGGTTTTGATGCCAGGATTAATTAACTAGTCTCTGTGTGTGTTGTGTAGTTTATACGATTGCATATGAGTGGTACCTTTAATTTTGTGATACTTTTGGATTTTTTTATTGAAAATATAATTTCGGTTCTGTTTTGAGTTTTTTACTGTAAGTGATGATTTTCGTTTAAGAAGATGTAGGAATACATTTGTTTTATGTTGTACTTTAGGTTTTGTATTGTAGTTTTTCTGATTTTCGTTTAAGAATATGTAGTTTTTAACTGTGTTTTATACTCTGAAATTTTGTGGGTGGTTTTGGCGCTCTAATTATTTGTAGGAGTAGTAACATTTATTTATTGTACTCATAAATCTCTTATCTTTGAACTACCAGCATATCGAATATTTGCTGAGACCGACCGAAACTATGCGAGCCTAATGAAATTACTTGATCTCGTAGTATTGTTGAGGTATGTTCAATTTTTATGATAATTTAATTTATGTTTAAATGTATAAAATGACAATTGAATCTTGATTCTTTGGAATTGATTTTGAAATGGCAGGGATGGAGTCGGCGAAGGACAGTTTAATCAAGTTCTTCTCTTTCCTGGTAATTAAAATGATCTAATTCTTACTCTGTGAATAAATGGAAAATAAGATTCTTACCCTCTTGTAATTCTTTTTTAAACGATTTATCTTATAATCCTCTTGTAATTTTATATATTAATTAATTTCCTTATGTGAAAAATAGGTTGTGGAGCTGTCTTTAATTTCTCAAACTCCGCTGTCTGATCTCCTACTCAATACTACAACACACACAAAGATTGCTAGATTAATAAAATCTGAAGCAACGCCTAAAGCCAAAAGGATGATATTGAAAGTAATGTTTCAAAAATCAACCAACAAGTTGCTGTTTGCTCAATCAAAGGACGACGATTTTGTTTATTCTGTTGGATCTAATGTAGATTTGTGTATTGAATTATTTAAGCAATTTTGATCGGGTCGGATCCCGATCACAAATAATTTTTTTTTAATTTTTAGTACTTACTGACGGAATATTCCGTCGGTTTAGCGTCGGTAATGCCGACGAAATATAATTTTTTAAAAAAATGTTTGGTACCTACCGACGGAAATTCCGTCGGTTTAGCGTCGGTAATACCGACGGGCGAGCCGACGAAATTTCATTTTTCTAAATTTTTTTTGGCACTTAACGACGGAAAATACCGACGGAAACTTGACCCGGTTTGAAAACGGGTTGGCTTGACTGCCGACGGAATTGAATTCGTCGGTACGGGCGACCCGGTTTGAAAACGGGTTGGTTTGAATCCGTCGGTATATACCGACGGACGCATATTTTCCGTCGGTAACCAATACCGACCAATTCATCGACGACGGATGATATCCGTCGGCAAGAACCAATGCCGACTGATTATCCGTCGGCATATCCGTCGGTAAAACACCTCTTTTTTGTAGTGACAACCCACATCCTTCAATTAAAAAATAAAAAACTTTAAGACATGTATTTTGGGGTTTTTTTTTGTACAAATCAACATTCTTCGAAAATAAAGAGTTGTACGAAAAATTTTAAGCGAACATCTTAACATTGTTTGAAAATAAAACGTTGTACGAAAATTTTAAGCGAACATCTTAATATTGTTCGAAAAAAATAGTTGTTCGAAAATTTTAAGCGAACAATGTTAAGATATGTCCGAAATTTTTTCACAAACAAACACCCTGTGTTCGAAAAAAATTACGTACACAACAACTCTAATTTGTACGAAAAAAAGAATCGGACAACAACTTTTTCAAAAAAAAAAAAAAAAAAGATTATGAAGATTCAAAACCCTTATTTTGCAGATAAAAAACTCAAACACTAACCCTAATTTTGAAAATAAAAAAACTCAAACACTAACACTAATTTTCCTCAAACTGGAACAAACCCTAAACTCCTAAACTTACACTTACCGGAATTACTTGTAGGCGACTGACTTGAACGAAATTTTTGGTCACTATAGGTTGACTAACTACTTCCCCTCAAGCATAAGGGATCGTAGTAGTATGCACGTAAGTATTTCGACCAAGTAGTATCGAACCATGGGAGGTGGGCTAGTGCAATGGATCCCTAGAGTTGTATGTCGTCATAACTAATGTAGCTACGATTTCGGGAGTTGGATGCAAAACTAAAGCTAAATAATAATCTAAAGACAATAAATTAAACTAAACACAATCCTAATAAGTAAAATTAACTACTAAATTAAGAAAATGAGAAAATGACAATTAAAGTAAAGAACAACCACGAATCTAAATTCGGAGAAGTGCAATGGTTGGGAATGCTTCGGGTGTTCTCTACCTAGTGAAATCGAGCGGGATTGCTTATACCGTTTTTATGCTTCAATTTGGATTTGCTAAGAGCATCAAGATGCTAGGATGAAAATCGTTTCCCTTCGGGTACTATAGCCTTACGTCTAAGGTGTTCCCAAACCCGGTAATAAGACATCTTCCTAATCTTCACCAACTACCCAAATAACCATTCAAGTAATTAATGTCTCCTAATGGGGTTCTAATACAATTAACTCTCTCTCGACGAATTAAAAGTATAATAAACGCATTTGTATACCAACAACTCACACCATAAATTTAAACATGTTCATGTAACTCTCGTCTACGCTAAACATGTCTCAAAATATGGATTAATAGAAGCTAATACTCAAAGCACCAATAAAACCCAATAAGAGAAGCAACAATCCAAATATCAACAATAATCAAAGCATAAACAATTTTAACACTAAATATTCACATGGTTTCAAACACCCAAAGCATAAAAAGCTTAGCACATGGTGTTTGATGAAACACCCATGGCTAAAATAACAAGAGAACTAGAAATAGACATAAAAATATCAATAATATAACAAAATAGAGTTTGGGTGGAAGTCACCTTGATGATTCTTCAACAATATAGTATATTACAAGTGAATGTAGCCAAAATCTTCAAGAACCCAACCTAAATACTAAATTTGAAGCTAATCTATGGAATTAAACTTGCAAAATATGTTAAAAATCTACCTAAGAGTGAAACTAGGGCTTGAGTGTGTGAAAGTGAGGCCAAGCCTCCCAATAATCTGATTTGGGGAGGTATTTATAGCTTGGAAGAATTCTTGAGACGAGATTTGCACTTAGGCCCTTGAAATCCTTTAAAATTCTCGATTTTTCGCGCATCAGCAAGTTGACTCGGTCAACCGAGTGGTTTGACTCGGCCAACCGAGTGAGTTGGAAGTCCAGAAACGGACCTGGAAGCAGATTTCACTCGGTCAACCGAGTGGGTTGACTCGGCTGCCCGAGTGGAATCTGTTACAGTTTCACACTTTCTTGTTTCGATCATATCTTGAGCTCCCGACCTCCGATTGACTTGATTCTTTTTTTCATTTCACTCATTTTTTCGAGACGCATCCAATGGTGCAATTATCTTCTTGACTTCATGAATTCTCAGACACGTATTTTGCTTCCAAATAAGTTCAATTTACCTAAAAAATAATAAAACAAATACCTTTCTCATTTCAAGTGCAATTAGTCAATTTAGTGTGAATAATGCAACAAAACCCTCAAAATTATGTAAAATAAACACATGAATTTCAAGCAATTTTCACACTAATCAGCGACGGGGCGGCGAGTAGACGGGGAGGGGTGCGAATGGCCGCGGCCTCTTGAAAGGGTAGGTGGTGCAGCCGCGAACGGCTGCGAAGCGGAGAGAGAAGGGGTGCGGTCGCGAACGGCCGCGAAGGGGAGGGAGAGTGGTGCGGCCGCGAAGGGGAGGGAGAAGTGGTGCGGTCGCGAAGAAGGTGGGCGGTGGAAGGGCATGCGAATGGCAGGGAAGAAGGTGGGCGGCGCAACGGCGTGGGGAAAGGGGTGACGCGAGGGAGGGGAGGGATGAAGGTGGGTGTACCGTGAGAAATGAGAGAGAATGAGGGTTTTATGATGTTAAAGGGTATTTTCATATTTTCCATGTGGGTGTCCTCAACTTACGGCGTGTGTACTCATTCGGTGGATGTCCTCAATAGGTCGGTGGGTGTGTATAACCGCGCCCAATGTTAAAGTGGATTCTTCGGAAAGGCTAACGTTAAAATTCCCCATGGCGCAGGCTACATACCCTCCATACTTGATAAATATAACCCATCGATACACGTACTCCTCAAAATGGATTAGATCATATGTACTTCCCTTAAAATACCTAATATGTCATTTTATACATTCAAATCAAATTATATATACATTCCCTCAATTAAATCTACAATCCTAATTTTTTCCCCACTTTTTCCAACCCTTCTTCCTCCCACCATCAAAACATCTAGCCGCCGATGCCGCCCGCCCCCAAGCCTCCCGCCGCCCCAAGCTCCTCCATATTTTTTTTTTTTCATTTTTTTTTTCATTTCTGTAACTATCGACAGCGGTGGCGCCTCCTCCCTCTTTGTCGTTTATTTTTTTTTATTTTTGTAATATTGGTGGCGGCGCCGCCCCTCCCTCGTCCAGCCGCCGCCGCCTGAACCCTTATTGCACAAGTTTGCTTTTTTTTTTTTCCCGACAAAGTGTGTTCGAAAATAAACACTATCGTCGACAAATAAACACTATCGTTGACAAATTGTTGTCGATAGTGTTTATTTTCGAACACACTTTGTCGAAATATTTCATTTTTTTTCTTTCGACGAAATCGTGTCGACAAGAGTGTTTTTCATCGACTATATACTTTATCGTTGACAAATCAGTGTCGATAGAAAATATGTCCCTTTTTTTTTTGATTTCTGATTTGTTTTTGAAAATGTTTGGATGGTGAGGCGTGCCTCCGACAACTGCTGTAAAAATTAGGGTTAGGTTTTCAATTTTAAAGAGAGTGTATCTATCTAATGAATGTTTTACTAAGAGGACACATTGAGTATTTTACACTAAATAAATGGAGATCGAGGGAGAGTATACTTAACAAAGCTGGAGGGGTATATAGCCTGGGCCTTCCCCATTTGTGTTCACTTCATGCTGATTACACCTCCCAGTAGAATACCTCCACTATCCTTCTTCCACATTTTCATACTACACACAATTTTTTCTGTTCATTTATTTTTCTGAGTATATGTAAACAACTCGACGAAAAATTAATAATTTATTTTAGAAATCATGGAAAAAACTTTTGAAAATTTTCAGAATTTCGAAAATTTTATAAACTTGTGAAAAAACTTTCGAAAATTTTCAATTTTATTTTAACTATTTCTACCTATTTTTTTTTTTTTGTAAGAATTTTCGGCAAATCAAAGTAAAAAAATACATGTTCCCGAAATAAAAAGAAAACTCGGGAACCAACTAGATATAACATATAGTATTTGTTTTAACCATCATTGTAATTTGTAAGCCAAAAACAAGTCATTTCTTCAGGTTTTTGAACAATTTTTTCTGTTTATTATAGGTATCTCTAATATGGAAACTGGAAAGAGGGGGAGGACCAAAAATTTCTGATTTTGTTAGGGTTAGAAGGGTCTTTTCACTCATGCTTAAAACGAATGGGGCGAACACAACAAAAAGGTCATTTAACCGTGGCCCTTCGGAAATTCAAGATGGGCCTTTTTTCATTCAGAGCTACAGAAGAATGGGCCGATTTAGTTTGGCTGGGCCATTCATTTGTGTGACACTAGAAACTTTGGGTCTGGCTATATACCCCTCCAGCTTTGTTAAGTATACTTAACCTTCCCATTTATTAATTTAATAATCATATAAAATATTTAAACTACTCTTATTCTTATACTAAAATGATCCTGATAAATACACTCCCCCACTTTTCAACCCTAACCCTAAATGAAGCTGCAACCGCTGCCGCCGCCACCACTTCCGGCATTCAACATCATTCAAACCAACAAAAAAAAAAATTCATAATCTCAGATTTTTTTTTTATAATTTTCGACACATTAGGGTCGACCATATACATTCTCGTCGAAACATTTTTGTCCACGAGAGTGTATATGATCGATCAACAATTGTCGAAAAAAATAAAAATAAAATTATTTTAAATTTTTGACAATCGTTGTTAACCATATACACTCTCGTCAACAACAATTTATCGAAAAGAATGTATATAGTCGACCCTGGTGTGTCAAAATAATAATAATAATAATAATAAAAATACATGTTTGCAGATTGTTTGTTCCAACGAAGATGGGAGAAGGGCGAGGGAGTGAGGTTGTTTTTTATTTCTCCCATGCTGCGCTACGGCGTGGGGAAGGGGGTGGGCGGTGGGGAATGGGAATTTTTGTGTAGAAATGAAGAAGGGGGACTGGAGAATGGAAGGCGGTGGGGTGGGGATGGGGCGGGTGACGCCACGACGACGGCAACGTGGGGAAGGGAGGGAGGGGTTTCTTCATAAATGAAGGAGGAGAATTGATAAGAAATAAGGTTAGAGTTTCCATTTAAATAGGAGAGTACTATATCTATAATTTAAGTTAAATGTGTAAAAGGACATATTAAGTTGGGGAGTATATCTAACATACGTTACTTTTAGGGTAGTATAAAATCTTTTTTTTTTGAAGATACAGCGCCCGTACAAATGTGGTTCCAAAAAGACATCAAGGAACCCGAAAAACAAAAGCTACACTCAGGCCTCACTGATCTAATAACCAAACTGGTAAATCTGCTCCATCCCAATCTCGAGGGAGAGGAGATTCAATTGCTTCCCTTGCTAGTCGATGGGCTTTTGTATTTCCGGTTCTTGGAATGAAACAGAGCTCGCACACTACAAGATCGTTCATTGCTTTTGTCGCCTCATCCACAGCAAAACCATCAGATCTCCAACATCTTTCCCGATTTCTTAGGATATTAACCGCATTTAGGCAGTCGAAAAACTCCCTCACCTTTGTCATACCCCGTTCCTTGCATCGTCGAAGGCCTTCCGCAATTGCACACACTTCGGCTGCCAATACAGATCCCGGGCTTCAAACTCTCCTATGTCCCGCTGCGCACACCCTTCCATCTACAGTCGTGATTGCATAACCAATTCCAAAGATGGTTTCCATCATTCCCGTTGCTGCGTCTGTGTGCACCGTTCCCCATTCATCCTCATTAGCATTACCTTCCAGCCCCGGCGGTGTCGAAAATAAGGGTAGATGCCGTGTAGTCTTTGTAACACCCCGTCCCAAAATTTAATATGAAATAAAGGAATAAATTATTTAAGAGTTTTCAACTATATTAACGTCGTTATTTGTTTCCAAAAGATTTGATTTTCAGGAAGACGGACGAGCATTCTGGTCGGGCAACACTCCTAGCACTTAATAAAGAAATAAAAGAAGTATAAGGTTTGATGAATATTTAAGAAGTGTCGAAATGAAATAAATCTAATTAATAACCTTACAAATCATTTTATCAAAAGCTTATGTGATAAACAACTTAACGAAGCGTAATACGCATTTTAATAAGTAATTGCCTCGCCATTTCAATCTTAATATAAAATATAGAGGTCTGATTCATTTACTTGCTTGATCATTGATATAATATTTGATACATTGAAAATTTATAATTATGAAAATTACATTTACTTGGTTGCCATGCTTTTCGTGTCTTTGTGATATAATGTTTGTCTTATCTGATTTTATTTTATATTAGGACTCTTTCTGATAAATTCGCTATTAAATTAATATTGGAATTTAAAACTAAAATAATATAAGTAGTCGTAAGTAGAATTTATAATTTAATAATTTTTATCTCAAAGTGCGACGATTTTATCGCCATAAATCCTAAATAAATATTTATAGCTCTCGTGTAATTTTCCGCAAAAAACTAACACAAAAATAAGTAACGACTTTGTAGTAAATACCGAGTACTAACGAATACCGTGATAAATAAATATCAACAACTTTAACTTTTAACCACATAACTCATGTGGTCACTTTTGGTCCACCTCACCAAATACTATTCATAACCAACCATCTTCTCTCCTATATATACCCCCATCACAGTAGCTTTCTTCTTCATTATTCCCTTTCACAAACACTCCCATGCTCTGCCAAAATCATTCTCCATTCCATCTGAAGAATCGATCAAGATTAAGGAGGAGAACACACCACTTCTTTTCCTTTTTGCCTCTTCGATCGGTCATCCTAATCCGTAGGAAGAACCGATTCATGTCTACAATTCCAGCTCGTCTTGAAGCTTTTCCATCCATCAGAAACGTCTCCCAGCTGGTGTTTGAGTTGAAGAATCAACCCTCTCCATCTAAGCAAAGTAAAGAACACGCCTCCTTCTTCTTCTTAATTCGCTGCTGTATTTTATTTCCAGATTATGTGTGTTAACTCGTTCTTCAATTTTCTTGCTCAATCCTTGAAGAACCGAGCCCCTGTTGTTCTTCTATCATTCCTCAGGCCTAAGCACGAAAATGATCAAGCTCTATCCTAACCGAAAATCAAAAGGTTGTTCCGTAAACCCGTAAACTAAAAACTTCATTGTGTTGTTTTTATATCTGCTTTTATCTTGTTTAAATTTGATGATATTTGTTAGTTTAAAACTCTTATGTGTTTCTTGATTGTTGTACTTTACATCCATGATTTTAGTTTTCGATTATAGTAATGTTATGCCGCCCATTTCTATGCACGAACATGGTAAGTCACAAAACCAAAAATCTGGAATTTAAGAACATAGCTACTGCCCTGTAGTTCGACTTTTATTACAGGGAGATTTTGCTAAAACTAAAAATATGGAAATGAACTATGTCGAGTTATGAACTTACTGTATAAATCTTGTACGAATTGAGCCAACGGTTTTAGAGATATGAATTTTTAAAGATAATGTTTCGAAACTACTAAGCCACTGATTTTGGATGCTTATATCTTTTTATAGAAAAATGATTTTGACATAAAACCAAAGAGGGAATAATCTTCGTACAGTGGAGAGTCTAAATACAAAAAATGACACGAATTGATAAGGTATAATGAGAGATATTCGATTTTGAAAATTGGGCAGTATGCTGGAAAAATCTGGAAAAAACAGAGCATCATTTCAAGTTCAAAACTTCGGAGTCATTTTAACTCGACTTCGAGATGCGTTTTTCACAAACCCTTTTCTTGTCAATAAACTTGATATAGTATAGTTTATTTACCCAAAGATTTCATGTTAATTGAATTAGTCGTTTGACGAGAAATGATTGACGAACATATGCGAAAATTCACTGTTTTAAAGGATGTCCAATTCTACAAAATTACAAAATATTATCTTCGGAGCCACAATTAAATTCTGGAAAAAATATCTACGTTGATAGAAATATATTAAAAGGCTATGGAAACAAATTTTGTTGGAATTAAACAGCTGTAGCTATTTTATTTTAAATTTCCGAGAAAAAAGGATCAAAACTGAAACAGGTGTAATCGTACCCAAATCCATAAAAAAATATTCGGCATATATTAAATCTTTTTAAAACAGATTATTAAAATGTTTCTTAAAGATCTAAACGTCTACTTGATAGTTAAACAAATTTTCTGCAAACAACGATACTAGATCGTAGGAACAATACAAAATGCAAAACTAGAACTCTATCTATCTTAACTGACGTTTCTATTTGTTGTTATAAGTAACTTTAATTAATTGTGTAATTCATAATATATGTGCCGAATGGATGCTTTTTGATTTGTGGATTATATGTGTGTCAAGTGTAAATACAATGTTAATATATTAATTTATTATCACTATCGTTATTTGTGCTAATGAAATAAGAATAGTGTTTTAAATAAAATTAAACTATAACCTACTTTAATTGCATTATTTTATAAGTTGCTCGTATGTGATTGTTAAGTGAGGAACATGTTTAAATTAAACGTGTGTTAGTATTATTACAACTATTATAATACATTATTTATTATTTGAGTATTAGTATCATTTTTGTGTATATGCTAATTAAACACTATTAAAGTTTTTAAAATGTTGTTGATTTTACAAAAGTCATTTAATTCAAATATATATATATATATTTATATAAACTCGAGTTAGTTATCTTATTTTATATTTTGCTTCTTTTAAATTATTAAATGAAGCATGTGTTTAAATTATATATGTGTTGCTCCATAATTTGCTATTATTTGTTGAAGCATTGCCAATTGATAAATGTTAAAATGTATTTGTTTGAATTTGTTATTTTGATATTACTTGTCATGTGATTATATGATTTACTCAGGAAGGAAAATTGTTAAGTAAATTGAGAAACTAGAGTTCTGATAAACAATTAAATATTCAAGAAAATGTGCTAGGCGAAGTGTGGTCCAATCGGAGCTCGGACGGCCTCTTCTGTGTTACGCTTGCTAAAATCATTCAAGAAGTTTGTAGCTTTTCTTAAAAGTTAACCAGGTGGGTGTCACTACTGTATTGCCGATGTAAATGTTATATGGACTGTTGGTGTATTCTGAATTAAACTATTCAAACATGAACATAAAACTAAGAACACAAGAATAAATCATGATATATTACTTTATGATATGTATTATTTTATGATATTATGATCTGTGATATATTAATCACAAGGAGGAGGTGGAAGCGTTTAGGGGATTGCATGTGATAGAGTCGCTATCAGTGTCCCGTATGATTAACATACTTGAAGGAGGTGGAAGCGTTTAGGGGATTGCATGTGATAGAGTCGCTATCAGTGTCCTGTATGATTAACATACTTGAAGGAGGTGGAAGCGTTTAGGGGGTAGCATGTGGTAGAGTCGCTACCAGTGTCCCATATGATAATTATGTTTTATGATAAATATGATATACGATGATTTATGAAAATTATGAATAAGGATATATATATTGTGAATCCTCAGTGAATGAAAGTTCACTATTAGAAGAATTAAACTCCAGTGAATAACAAAATCACTATTCAAGAATTCATAAAGACTTACGATAAAATGTTAATATAAATTAATTTTGGCATACTGCCAATCTGTATAGCAGCGTATAGGATGTCCACTGAGATTTTTATCTCACACCCCAAAACTAATATTTTCAGGTTATGATCGAGAGGGGCCGGTGTTGCAGCAGGGATGACACAGAGTTTCCCCACATTAAGATGTTATAATATTACATATATTTAAGACATATTATAATAAATGAAATGTCTTATGATAGACGATTTTATTCTTATGCCAAGTGACAACTTTCCTAAAGTTACTCGATAACCATATGCATGCTATTTTCAAGACGACTGCTACTTATCATATTCTAAGTTTTAATAAATGGGCCTACACTGATTTTATTGCAACTTATATTTGTCTTTAATTATTTCCGCTGCAAAACTCTTATTATATTGCTTGTGTTATTGTATTTTTAAAAGAAATTTTTAGGTTCGGATTTTCGGTAACTAAGTGGCGACTCGAATTTAGAGTGTTTGAGCCTCAAGGGCTGCATTCCGGATTCGGGGCGTTACAGTCTTCGCCTTTGCCTGCTGATAGTTTTGTAGAAAGAGGCGAGCCCAATTCATGTCCGTGAACGTTGCATCCGCTCCCCTACTTTCCGATACATTTCTATTGGCCTTCAAGGAGCACCGCTCTCTCCAGATCCCACACATTAAGGTGACGACTTCCTCCATAGAACACATGCTTCCACTGTTCCAAAACATGGATAGAAAACTTCTTGTGTCCAGGCCCTTCCCCTTCTTGATCATACTGCCCCAACCAGTCATCTTCCAATTTTTTTTTTTAACAAAGTGGCATAAGAATAGCGCGTGTACCGTGGTGGCTTCTTGCCCCCCACAAAGAAAACAATGTGGGGGGGGGGGGGGGAGGGGTGTGGGAACATGATGTCGTGCCAGATTTCCTTCCGTAGCCAGAGTATCCCCAATGACTTTCCATGCGAAAATACGGATCTTCGGCGACACATTGAGCTTCCATAGCTTGCTCCACCTATCCTGCCTCTCACTAGGGCCTGCGCCTACTCCTAAATCAGATTCCATACGGTTAATATGAAGGCCTAGCTTATAACCCGATTTAACCGAGTACCCACCCTTAGTCTCCATTTTCCAGAATTGTTCATCTTCATAATGCTCCCCACCCATAGGGGTTTGAAGGATAGCATCTGCCTTAAAGGAGAGGAAGGCTGCTCGGATAAGGGGTTCATTCCACTCTCCACTATCCAAAATGAAACGACTCACTTTCGACGCGCTGGCTACCTTTGAGTGAATTCTCCTATCATGTAGACCATGCACCCATCTCTCCTTAAAAATTCCAACTTTCTGCCCATTCCCTATCCTCCAGTACAACCCCTTCTCCAATAGTTCCCTTCCCTAGATAAGAGATCTCCAAATGTATGAGGGGTTTGCTCCTTATCCTGCATCCATAACATGGTCGTGTGTGAAGTACCTCGCTCGGAGTACTTTAGCTGCCAAAGACTGTGGGTGTGATATTAAACGCCAGAGCTGCTTCGCAAGTAAAGCTTTGTTGAAGAGCTCTAACTTTCGAAAGCCCAAACCCCCTCCCGCCTTCGGGAAGCACATCTCACTCCATTTTTTCCAATACATTGTGTTACCATTCTCATTCTTTCCCCACCAGAATTGGGCACACATTTTTTCAATATCCTTACATAGCGTCTTTGGGAGTCTAAAGCAAGCAATGGCGTAAGTTGGGATGGCCTGGATTATAACTTTTATCAGCACCTCCTTCCCCCCTTCCGAGAAATCCCGTACCTTCCAACTGAGCAATTTACTTGCCACCCTGTCTTTGATATATGCAAATTGCAGTCTCTTAGCTCGTAGAGAGAAGGTTGGTAGGCCCAAGTAGATGTCGTGGCCCTGGCTTATACGGATACCCAACTGATCCTTAATCAAAACCTTCGCGTCCAAACCTACTTTCGGGCTAAAAGTGATTGACGACTTCTCGTAGTTTATCACTTGGCCCGAAGCTCGCTCGTATCTACGCAATCCCTCCTTTAGAATCTCGCCACTTCGTACCTCCGCTTGGAAGAAAAGTAGACTGTCATCGACGAAGAGGAGGTGCGTTATTTCCGGGGCACCCCTTGCAACCCTCACTCCCGAAATTAATTTTTGTTTCGCAAGGCGACCCAAGACTTTTGACAACCCTTGTGTACATAGAACAAAAAGAAAAGTGGATAAAGGGTCCCCTTGGCGAATGCCTCTTGACGGTCGTATGTTCCCCTTTATCTCACCATTAACCTTTAAAGAGTATGACACGGTGCTTACACATTTCATAATCAGATCCACCCATCTATTGCTAAAACCAGTCTTTCGGAGGATGGCTTCGAGATACGACCATTCGATACGATCGTTGGTGTGCTGTCGCCGGCACCCAAAAATAATTACCTTAAATACCCACTATGTAGTAGGGAAGTAAGGGTCGATCCCACAGAGAACGGTGTAACTCAATTGAATAAATTTGTGCAAGAAAGCAGTAAAAATGGAGGGAGTTGGATTGGTGGTTTCTAATTGACTACTATAAAGCATAAAAAATAAAAGTAAGCAATAAAAATAAACAGGAATCAAATATTAAAAACGATCTAGCCCTCGAATTACTTCCCCTTGAATAATTTAACCAATTCAATCAGTGAACCCGGTAATCTCAATATAATCTCAAATCTTATCCCTAAACCAGTGGTACGACCAAACTAGTTCGAATTGTTTCTTATGTTTAATTAATTAGAAAGTACGACCCCCAATTAATCTATTCCTACGAATAACCCCAAAATATGTATTTAAGGTTCAACTCGAGAAACGCATTAAAGATCTAAAATAATAGAATAAACTAGACCATGAATACGAGACACTCGTTTCATGCAACCTAGACGTTATTATTCCCTAAGGTGTTCTGCCTTAGTTACTACGATATCCACAATAATATAACAATTACGGATTATACATCGTGAATTAACTAAAATTGATAACAAATAAATTCGGATGGCCAGTCCTAATAAATCTATTAATCAAATAATAACGAAATCAAAATATGAATTGAGATAAACCGTGAATCACATAATAAAAAAGGCATAATTAAATCCAGGTTTCACATCCTCGGGCTAGAATAGAATCTACCTACTAAACATAATTAAAAGAACAATAGATAAAATCAAACTCATCACGGCTGCTGTCTGCTTCCCTCCTGCTTGCTTCTGGAAATTCACGCCCTCTCCTCCTCAATTCGGCGGCTGACCTCTTTTATTCAAAACAGCGGCTGTGGTATATATTCTCAATCCCCTTATGGCCTAATGATGGGCCCATAATAATTAGACTCCTTTGCTGCTCACGGTTACGCCACCATCAATACATGGCCTTTATCTAATTGGGCTTTTAATTTCCACAAATATTATGGAATGGGCCCAATGTTGGCTCGTATTTTTCTTTCTATTGGCCCGTGATTTCTAATCAACTCCTCCTCATAATGGTTCCGCCTCTTATCTTCAAAACACCTCATTTGTACCTGAATTAAGTAGAAAATAAAATATCAAAGTATACGAAGACATAAATTAATAAGTCGAAAATATACATTAAAATACCAAATTAATCCATATAAAATATCCAATTAAAGCACAAAGATATGCAATAATTTCGACTCATCAAATCCCCCCACACTTGAACCATTGCTTGTCCTCAAGCAAAGAGAACTAAAACACACGAGGGATGATTTTAATGGACAACCGATCTCAAGAATAATAAGGGAATTTGCATGTAATAATTGAAAATTCAAAGCAGAAAAATTGGATTACTCTTCTATGATTCTCAAAACTAGATTTCTGAGCCAAATTCATAAATTGCTTGCCTCTCTCAATAAACCACAAATTTCAATTCACATTTAACCACAAAATTTCACCAACTCTCGGTTACTCACACCACATTCATGATCACCTAAAAACCTCGACTTCAGATCACTCGACTCAATTTTACTTTAAAGTTCAAATCCTATGGTATCCTTCTCCAATCATTTTTTTTATACTGCATTTTTTTTTCTTGCAGCTTTTATTCCACCTTGAAATTTTTCATTTTTTTTTTGTAAAGGTCTGCAGCTTCTCTCTACTTTTCGGGTTTTAGCTAAGTTTATTCATTTTTGAACACTTAAGCCCCCTGAAATAGGTAGCTGTTTCAGCCTTTTTTTTTTTCTCAAATGAGGTTCGTAGCTCCTCTCTACTTTTCGAGTTTTAGCTAAGTTTATTCATTTATGAACACTTGAGCCCTCTAAAGTAGGCAGCTGTTTCAGCCCCTCATAATTTTTTCTCATTCATCACTTTTTTTTCAACTTAGGATACCAATAAGATTCTTCACTTCTCAAGAAAACTAATGAAAGTTCACCAAAATCAAATAATTAAGTACACCAATTCAGGGTATAAATAAACCAAGAACCAATTCAATTTCAAGGCATAAGATATGAATATCAACCGGGCTACTAATCAAGACTTACAACTCATGATTTTAGCAATTTAACAAAAATCCAATAATTAAGAATATAGGCAAAGCAACCAATTAAACATGCTTCAAACAACAAACACATCACATAATTCTAATTCCCGCGTAAAATCCTCTAACAATAAATCATCCCCCCACACTTAAATAGGTGCTAGTCCCTAGCACTGAAGCAAGATGTACAAATAGCAAACACCATATAGAAATAAAAATAGAGTGGAACGGGGGTACCAGATTTTACGGTGGATCCACCGGAGGTAATTCGGGCTCCATCAAATCTGTACGAACTAGGGCTCGAGAGGATGAGCCCTACTGCCCTTTTTCAAACGGAGAGGCATCGCGATTCTGCTGCTGGCTAGAGTGGTTCGGCGAGAGAGGGTATGTGGGAGACGCAACTCCGGTCGCAGGTGATCGGACGATGTCATTGGTTGGGTGGCACTATGCGCGTTATTGTTCAGGCGTTTCAGTCACCGACTGGAGTGGTTGCGGTGCTGTGGAATCGCGGCCGCTGCACTCCGGTGAGAGAGGACGACGAGAGAAGGAGCGGTGGGCGAGGGAGAGTGATTCGATAGAGCAGCGAGGTAGTGTTTCCGATGAGGTGGAGCGGTGTCGGGCCTCTATTGCCCAGGTGGTCGGCGCGGTGAAGAGGATGAGGTAGGGTTTGTTGTTCACGGTGTTGATGTGATGGGGTTCTAGAGAATGGGCCTCCTAGAAGGAAGAGAGAAAAGCAATAATAACATAAAATAAAATAACTAAATAAATAAAATAACTAAAATAAAAACTAATCAATAAAAAGAATAATGCAAATAAAATTCCAGGAGAAGTGTTTTCTTAAGGCGTGCCCACGCCTTATCTTGCCACTTCAATGAAAGAAAAATTCCAGGAGAAGTCTTCCCTTAAGGCGTGCCCACGCCTTATCTGAAATCCTCTTCTGATCCTCAAACACACAAAAAACGAAATTAAAAGAAAAAATAACAAAATAAAAACTAAATAAACATTGGGTTTCCTCCCAATAAGCGCCTTTTCTTAAGGTCGTTGGCTCGACGATCAACTTCTCTTTCATGTAATAGGAGTAAAATAATCCTTCACATCTAGTGGCATCTTCCATCGAGAAGAGATGCTCTCTCCCATCAAACTTTTCCCATTCCAAGATAACCTTTTTTTGTTGGTAAATAACTCATTCAGTAGTTTGGCATATCTTGGTATTGGCTCTTCTATCGGATCAAACAAAGGTGTCTGAATAACATCCATCCGATATATGTCAATCATATGCTGCTCTTTGACATAGATAGGTCCAGTGTCTGTTTCTGCATCATAATTTTCATAATTAACCCACTCAAGTCCTAAATCATCCTTGTTCGTAGAATTTTCAAAATAGTGTTCATCCTCTACTTCAAATTCTCTCTCAATCATGCTATCTTGGGCATGCTCTACAACAATATCCACTTCAGTTTCACTCCATTGTGGTTGCAATTGGCTTATGACATTCGTCATTTGGCTCAGTTGCACTTCCATACTCTTTTGCCTCGACTCCATACTCTTTTGCCTAGATTCCATACTCTTTTGTCTAGACTTTGAGTCCCTTACGAGTGCTTGTGTATATTCATGAAAATCCTCAACATTGGCTTCCATGGACTTCAACAAATCAGTCAGTGATGGTTCAAAGCTCCTCTCACCACTGTCTTGTTCATCCACCAAGCTCGTATGTGCCAACTGATTTCTCCGTTGAAAATTCAACGTGTTCAACTCCATAGTTTTCAACAAATCTTCAAATGAGGGTTCAGAGTTTTGCTCAGAGTTAATCCATCCACCATTATCATAAGTCCTCTCATAATTCCTGAATAGTCGAGGCCTATAATCATGGTATTGCTGTCCTATTGCTTCATTTAAAATCTGACAGTCATCAGTGGTGTGATCTATGGTGGAGCAAATTCGACATGGTCGGATTTCTGGAGTCTTTCCCTTCATCATCATTAGCATCATACTTGCAATTTTCTCCAATGGATCATCCTTTGACTTATGAACTGAATAAGTGCTTTGATAGTCCTCATACCTGAAATCATACATAGTAGAAAGAATAGAGAGAATAAATCTGCAGACAATTTCTAGAACCTGAACAAGAAGACATTGAAGGGGTCAGTGTTAGTACTAATTGTAGAATAGCACAGAACAGCGACGTGAATTAGTTTTTTTGGATTTTTCTGAATTTTTTATTTTTTTGGATTTTTTTTCAGAATTTTTTGACAGAAATTAAAAACACAAAAAATTCAATCAAATTTACAACCATTCCCCGACAACGGCGCCAAAATTTGGTGTGCTGTCGCCGGCACCCAAAAATAATTACCTTAAATACCCACTATGTAGTAGGGAAGTAAGGGTCGATCCCACAAAGAACGGTGTAACTCAATTGAATAAATTTGTGTACGAAAGCAGTAAAAATGGGGGGAGTTGGATTGGTGGTTTCTAACTGACTACTATAAAGCATAAAAAATAAAAGTAAGCAATAAAAATAAACAGGAATCAAATATTAAAAACGATCTAGCCCTCGGATTGCTTCCCCTTGAATAATTTAACCAATTCAATAAGTGAACCCGGTAATCTCAATCTAATCTCAAATATTATCCCTAAACCAGTGGTACGACCAAACTAGTTCGAATTGTTTCTTATGTTTAATTAATTAGAAAGTACGACCCCCAATTAATCTATTCCTACGAATAACCCCAAAACTTGTATTTAAGGTTCAACTCGAGAAATGCATTAAAGATCTAAAACAATAGAATAAACTAGACCATGAATACGAGACGCTCATTTCATGCAACCTAGACGTTATTATCCCCTAAGGTGTTCTGCCTTAGTTGTTACGATATCCACAATAATATAACAATTATGGATTATACATCGTGAATTAACTAGAATTGATAACAAATAAATTCGGATGGCCAGTCCTAATAAATCTATTAATCAAAACATGCTTCGCATAAAATAAAAAATAACGAAATCAAAATATGAATTGAGATAAACCGTGAATCACATAATAAAAAAGACATAATTAAATCCAGGTTTCACATCCTCGGGCTAGAATAAAATCTACCTACTAAACATAATTAAAAGAAGGGTGGATCACTATTAGGTCCCTTGTGGGATGACCTATAGCAACCCACTCCCTCCCATAAATTCCCATAAATGATGTTGCATCTAGCTTCACAATTGGGGGTAATTTGACAAATTTAACCCTGATAACAATAGAATATTTCAAAAATAATATAACTCCTTTTTTGCTTTTTGCTTTTTGTTTTTGGCTTTTTCACTTCCCTATGCTGTCACACATCCCTCTTTCTGCTCCTAAAAATATTCCCACCTAATCAATTTACCTTTCCTTTGACATTTACAGAAGAAATTTTAGGGAGAAAGAGAAAAACTCTTTCATCCAAAATTGATCGCTACATCTTCTTCGACGACCTGTTTTCCTCACAAATCTCACATTCTCTTCCGCCACCGCGAATTTTCCTACCGAGTTTAGGAAAGGTACGTCGTTCTTTTCGTTTTTTTTCAACTAGTTTTGTCCTTCTTTGAAAGAATTCAAAAAGATATTCGGAAAATTCCGATCTGACCTCGACCACGGCAGCGACTCGACCACAAACTCAACCGCATCTTCTCCTAATTTCTGAGTTCTGTCAATGACGACTTTTTTTTTTCAGAGTTCCGTCGACAGCGGCTGAAGCTTGAGAATTGAGTCAATTGAAGATGAAGCCTAAAATTGATAAAAGTGTCGTTGATTGCATTTACGGCTGTGGCTAGCAATTAACCAATAAAACCCTAAATCTAAGTTATATAGTCAGGCCCAATTACTACATTTACAAATCAAGGCCTAGTTATTATATTAGTAAAACAATTCATTAATAAGTCCAATTATTTTATTAACAGCACAATTAATTAAAATATTCAAGTAAATAAAAGGTAGAATAATATAAAATTATAAATAATTAATTAGGGATCGTTTGAACGGTTGGACCGTCGGTTCAACCGGTCCGATCCGTTGGACCGTGAATCGATGACTAGACCGATTTGATCGTCGGTTCGATAATGAAAACACTGCCTATAATAATATAATGGGGCTGGTGAAATTTATTGCACCAAATTCAAATTCCATTTAAAGATCTTGAGTTTCTAGGTGTTCAATATTTTAAATTTTTAGTAATCCCTATCCTACCCATTAACATTTATTGTTAAAGTTTTAATATATAAATTAAAAGTGTCTTATTGACATTCAATTTATATATGTAAATTATGAATGAATGAATTTGAATTCAAGTTTAATAACTTATGTAATATTTAAATTTAATTTAAGGTTTAGGGTTTAGAGTTGAATATTTTATGTAAACATAAACCTTAAACCTAAATTGAATTGAAATATTACATAAGTTGCTAAACTTAAATTGTATATAAGGTATTAAATATAAACCTTAAACCTAATTAAAATTGAGTTTAAATATTACGTAAGTTACTAAAAGTTAAATTGAAATTAAATTTAAATAATACTTCATAAGTTACTAAACTTATATATTTTATAAGGCACCAAACACAAACCTTAAATCTAAATTGAATTTGAATATTAATAAGTTTCTAAACTTAAATTGAAATACATATAAGGTACTAAACTCTAAACCTTAAATCTTAAATTAAATTTAAATATTAAATAAAATACTAAATTGAAATTGATTCATTCATTCATTAAATTTACATATATAAATTGAATTTAAAACATAAGGTACTAAATTTAAATGAAAAATTGTAATTGATTCATTCATTTATTAAATTTCCATATATATATATAAACTGAATGTCCATGAGTTACCAAAATTTAAATTGAAATATTACATAAGTTGCTAAACTGAAATTGTATATAAGGTACTAAACATAAACCTTAAATCTAAATTGAGTTTGAATATTATATAAGTTACTAACTTAAATTGAATTTGAATAATATTACATAAGTTACTAAATTATACAAGATATCAAATATAAACCTTAAACCTTAATTGAGTTTGAATATTACATAATTAGATTTGAATATAACATAACTTACTAAACATAAATGGTATACAGGGTATTAAACATAAACCTTAAACCTAATACAAATATTTGAACACATGTGATGAATATCTGAACAAAGAAATTATTTTTTTTAATTTTTCTCCTGATAATGGATTTAAGTGGAGAAGAATTGAAAAAAAAGTTAAGTTATTATATTTTCCTAATATATATATTTAGGTGTATTGAGTTAAATCTAACTATTGAAGAAATACTCAAAACTATCAACAGAAGAAATGTAATTCATATGATTTCCTATTAAATCTTACATAACTAAATTCTAAACCTTAAAATCTTAAATTAAATTTAAATATAAAAAACCAAAGGAAAAACTAAAAATGATTGCTTTCAGCCGAATTTAAATATAAAAAACCGAAGGTAAATTTGAATATTAGTTAAGTTACTAAACTTAAATGGTATCCTATGTAATATTTCAATTTAAATTTTAGTAATTTATGTAATATTCAAACTCAATTTAGGTTTAAGGTTATGTTTACTAACTTATATACCATTAAAATTTAGTAACTTTTATATATATATATATATATCAAGTAAACTTCAATTTGATATATTTACTCAATTTAAGTTTAAGGTATATATTTAAATTTAATAAATGAATTATTTGATTTCATTTTAATACCTTGTGTAATATAAGAATTTTGAATTTAGAGTTTATTATCTTAGATTAGGGTTTGATAACTTATTGACATTCAATTTATATGTGTAAATTTAATGAATGAATGAATTATTTTCGATCTAAGTTTAATACCTTATGTAATTTCAATTTCAAATTCAATTTTCAATTTCAAATCTAAGAAATGTGATTCTTATTATTTTCTATTAACTTTACTCCAATTTTAATCTCAAGATTGACACTGAGAACACAATGTAATAGAAATAAAACACGATACAAAATAAATCATAAATAAATACCCGTTATAAAATAGGAACAAGTCAATCTCTTAGTACCTTACCTCATATTTCCTTAGTTTCAAAGAACCTTTCACACTTTTTTTTATCCTCTTATTATTCGATAAATATAAGTTACTAAACCCTAAATTGAATTGAAATATTACATAAGTTGCTAAACTTAAATTGTATATAAGGTACTAAATATAATGTCATAAACCTTTAACTTAAATTAATTTTGGATATTACATAAGTTACTAAACTTATATGGTATACAAGGTATCAAACATAAACCTTAAATCTAAATTGAATTGGAATATTACATAAGTTGTTAAACTTAAATTGAAATACATATAAGTTGCTAAACTCTAAACCTTAAATCTTAAATTAAATTTAAATATTACATAACATACTAAACTTAAATTGAAATTGAGTTTGAACATAACATACTCCTAAGTTACTAAACTTAAATGGTATACACGGTACTAAACATAAACCTTAAATCTAAGTTAAATATTTGAATACGGCTGGTGAATATTTGAACAAATAGAGTGTTTTTTTGAATTTTTCTCCTGATAATGGATTTAAGTAGAGAATAATTTAAAAAACAGGTTAAGTTGTTTTATTTTTCTAATATATGTAGTTGTATTGGGTTAAAGCTAACAGTTGAAGAAATACTCAAAGATATCAAATATCAGAATATTAATAAGTTACTAAGCTTAAATTGAAATACATATAAGGTACTAAACTCTAAACCTTAAATCTTAAATTAAATTTAAATATTACATAAGATACTAAAATTAAACTTAAACTTAAATTGAAATCGATTCATTCATTCATTAAATTTACATATATAAATTTTATTTAAAATATAAGGTACTAAACTTAAATGAAAAATTGAAATTGATTCATTCATTCATTAAATTTTCATATATAAACTGAATGTCCATGAATTACCAAAACTTAAATTGAAATATTACATAAGTTGCTAAACTTAAATTGTATATAAGGAACTAAACATAAATCTTAAGCCTAAATTGAGTTTGAATATTACATAATTGAATTTGAATATAACATAAGTTATTAAACTTAAATGATATACAAGGTACTAAACATAAACCTTAAATTTAAGGCAAATATTTGAACACAGATGGTGAATATTTGAACAAAGAGAGTCGTTTTTTGAATTTTAGGTTTAAGATTTATGTTTGGTACCTTATATTCAAATATTTGCTTTATGTAATATTCAAACTCAATTCCAATTTAAGTTTTAGTAATTTATGTAATATTAGTGAGATAGATTATAAATTTTAGTAATTTATGTAATATTCAAACTCAATTTAGGTTTAAATTTCATGTTTGGTACCTTATAATTTATATACTCCGTATCATTTAAGTTTAGTAACTTATTTAATATTCAAATTTAATTCCAATTTAAGTTTTTGATAATTTATAGAATATTCAAATTTAATTTAAGTTTTAATAACTTATGTAACATTTAAACTCAAATTAGGTTTATGGGTTATTTTTAGTACGTACCTAATTATAGTGATTATTGAATTATACTTCAAAAGATAACAATAAACAAATCCAACTTTGCCCTTCAAATTATGAACATTTCTGACATAGTTAACGTCACGACAACAAAATGCATTTTTTGTAACGAATTTATTTATAACGTACCAACACTGAAATGATTACAAAAAGTTGACTAATCATTACTAATAGGGAGTTGAGATTGCTGATGTGTCGTCTTATGGTTAATTTTACTTACGTGTCATCTTCTGGTTAATTTTGACTACGTGTCGTCTTCGGGTTGATTTTGCCTAAATTATCAATATCAATTATGTAATATCATTTTCAATGTTACTGATTGATTTTACTTAAATATTTCAATATCAATCAAAATCATTTAAATTTGTAATATTGCTAATTTTCTAAATTATATAATACCAATATCTTCACAATTAATAATCTTATCTCCATTGATAGAATTTAATGAATTTTTAATTCACCTATATACTACAGAGTAATAGACATTTTTTAAGATTATTTTGCATATTAAAAGGTTATATTAAGAAAAATTTTAATTTCATTCGATTTTGCTTTTTTTTTTTTTTTTTTTTAATTTCTTTAAATTATTTAAATATACAATATATTATAAATAATTATTTTTATTGATATTTCGCGTAATACACGGGTGCTGATCTAGTTTTAAATAATAATAAGTAATTGTCTTTACAAATAACAAAAGGTTGTATTGCCAATTTGTAATATTGCTAATTTTCTTAATTATATAATACCAATATCTTCACAATTAATAATCTTATCTCCATTGATAGAATTTAATGAATTTTTAATTCACCTATATACTACAGACTAATAGACATTTTTTAAGATTATTTTGCATATTAAAAGGTTATATTAAGAAAATTTTTAATTTCATTCGATTTTGCTTTTTTTTTTTTTAATTTCTTTAAATTATTTAAATATACAATATATTATAAATAATTATTTTTATTGATATTTCGCGTAATACACGGGTGCTGATCTAGTTTTAAATAATAATAAGTAATTGTCTTTACAAATAACAAAAGGTTGTATTGCCAATTTGTAATATTGCTAATTTTCTTAATTATATAATACCAATATCTTCACAATTAATAATCTTATCTCCATTGATAGAATTTAATGAATTTTTAATTCACCTATATACTACAGAGTAATAGACATTTTTTAAGATTATTTTGCATATTAAAAGGTTATATTAAGAAAAATTTTAATTTCATTCGATTTTGCTTTTTTTTTTTTTTTAATTTCTTTAAATTATTTAAATATACAATATATTATAAATAATTATTTTTATTGATATTTCGCGTAATACACGGGTGCTGATCTAGTTTTAAATAATAATAAGTAATTGCCTTTACAAATAACAAAAGGTTGGTTACCAATAATAGATAAACTTTTTATTTTATTTATACATTCATTTTCTTATAAATAATCTCTAATTATTTGAGATTTATAATATAAATAAAACTAATTTCAGAATTGAATTTGAGAAAAAGATGCAAAATTATTTGAGAAAGGCAGGTAAGCCTAATCTCAAATCCCAAACCCCAAATCTCACGCCTCCCACTTAAATCTCACCATTTTCTTCCATTGTGCCGATCAATTAGCATATATTCTCTTTCGGCGGCTCCACTCATTGTCGGCGGCGCCCTGTTACTAAACCCTGTTGAATTTGGATATTAAGAAGGAAGTGGAGTATTTGGAGGTGGAGAGGAGATTTGCGGACGGCGGCGGCCCGACGGAGGAGCTGAAAGAAGGGGTCTATCTCTCACTCTTGTCGCTGCCTTACAGCGGCGGCAGTGCGGGGAAAGACGGCGGCGACGGAGTTGAGAAAATCCTCTTGATTATTCATGTTCTTGTTCTTCTCCATTGTCCAAGCCCTACTCAAGTGCCTTTCAAGCTGCTCATCTAAGCTTTTCAAATCGATCTGATCTGCTCGAACAAACCCATCATTGTTTTTCTCCATTTCTGCGTTTTTCTTGAAGTTTTTCACAAGGAGAATGATGGGATATACACACACCCGTATATATGTGTGCTTGTGGGAGTTGTACTTTTCTTGTTTGGTTACAAGTAGACATGCGCAACGGTTAGAAACCGCCGGTTACGGTTTTCGAAAATCGGTAACCGTAACCGAACCGCCGGTTTGCCGGTTACGGTTACGGTTTTTAACCGCCGGTTACGGTTAAAAACCGCCGGTTTGCCGGTTTGCCTTTTTTTTTAATTTTTTAAATATTATCTCCGTTTTTGTTCATTTTTTATTCATTTTAACTCATTTTTTAGAAAATTATATAAATTAAATTTATACATTAAAAATAAAAGAATTGTGTATTAATTTTTTTTTTTTAAACGGCAAACCGGCGGTTAACCGTCAAAACCGGCCAAACCGGCGGTTTGCGGTTTGTCAAAATGTCAAACCGTAACCGAACCGCCATTTTACGGTTACGGTTCGGTTTTTAAACCGTAACCGGCGGTTTTACCGGTTGGCCGGTTACGGTTTGAACATGTCTAGTTACAAGTTTTGATTACAGGGTCAATGAGAAATTTGAGAATGGGGAGTAGTAATTAATGGAGAGAGGGAAGGAAGACAACTGTGTTGTGGACATTTTGAAGAAAAGATTTTGAAGAGACTTATGAAGAGAGAGAGAGTACAGTACAACTTTATGCAAAATATAAAGTGGGTAAGATGAGGGGCATTAGGGACATTTCATGAAGGAATTGTGAGTTGATTATAAGAAAAAAAGTTAATGGGAGTCCTTTGCTATAGGTTGGCCAAGGTGGGAGTGGGTTGTAAATAATCTCTTAAAAGAACAATAGATAAAATCAAACTCATCACGGCTGCTGTCTGCTTCCCTCCTGCTTGCTTCCGGAAATTCACGCCCTCTCCTCCTCAATTCGGCGGCTGACCTCTTTTATTCAAAACAGCGGCTGTGGTATATATTCTCAATCCCCTTATGGCCTAATGATGGGCCCATAATAATTAGACTCCTTTGCTGCTCACGGTTACGCCACCATCAATACATGGCCTTTATCTAATTGGGCTTTTAATTTCCACAAATATTATGGAATGGGCCCAATGTTGGCTCGTATTTTTCTTTCTATTGGCCCATGATTTCTAATCAACTCCTCCTCATAATGGTTCCGCCTCATGTCTTCAAAACACCTCATTTGTACCTGAATTAAGTAGAAAATAAAATATCAAAGTATACGAAGACATAATTTAATAAGTTGAAAATATACATTAAAATACCAAATTAATCCATATAAAATATCCAATTAAAGCACAAAGATATGCAATAATTCCGACTCATCAATCGTACGCCTTCGACATATCAAGTTTTAGTGCTGCGTATCCTCGTTTACTTTGATTCTTCCGAATCCAGTGGAGACACTCGAAACCAACTACCACATTATCTGAAATGAGTCTTTCCGGAGTAAAGGCACTCTGAAATTCATTCACTGCATCCCCCATGACAATCTTTAATCTGTTACTAACCGTTTTCGCTAAAATACGGTAGCAAACATTCGTAAGACTAATCGGGCGGTAGTCCATCAACTCCTGGGGTGTGCTCTGTTTAGGGATGAGCGTGACCAGGGTTTGGTTCCACTTCTCAATAATATCTCCTTTATTAAGGATGCCCAGAATTTGCTGTACTATATCTTGCCCAACTACATCCCAAGAAAGTTGGTAAAAATCCGCTAACAAGCCGTCCGGCCCAGGGGCTTTTAGTGGGCTGAGTTCAAATGCTGCCTTTCTAACGTCGTGGGGACTGAAGTCCGCATCCAGAATGCGCTGCTTGGATGTGGGTATACCTCTTGGACATAAATCAACGACACTGTTCAGATCACTTTCAGTAGGCTTGCTGCTTGTGAAAAGCTTCGTGTAAAACTGTGTGATCACCTCCATAATCCCTTCCGGATTGGTACGCCACTGTCCACCTTCATCAAGAAGGCCCACAATCGTATTATGCTTTCTCCTCCGAGTGGCTTGTTTGTGGAAGAAATTTGTGTTGCGGTCTCCATCAACTATCCATCTATTCTTGGTTCTCTGTTGCCACCATAGTTCTTGATGGGAGAGCAGCTTCCCCAACTTTAGTTCCTCTTCCCGGATAGCCGATCTATTCCATTCCTTTGACTCATCATCTTGTAGTTTTTCCAACCTTTTCCTGCACTCAGCAATCTGCTTAGGTATATTCCCCCCTTTCTTGTTAGCCCACACTGCAAGGTCTGAAACGAGGATAACCGTTCTTTCTGTGAGAGTTTCATTCCCCCGTGTTTTGTCCCACAACAATCTGACTTTCTCATTAAAGTCTGGCTCGAGCGTCCAGGCCTTTTCAAAGTGTGTTAGCCGTTTGTTCCCTCTTGTTTGTGAAGAAATCACTCGCTCAGTGTTTACTCGAACCGACCGTTGGTCCGAAGAATAGAAGCTAAGATTCGTTACTTCTGCCCTTGGGAACAGAGTTATCCACTCCTCATTTGCCACACAACGATCAAGGCGTTCAAGGGTGCATTGAGGACCACCCCTTCTGTTGCACCAAGTGAAGAAAGACCCTTTAGGCTTCAGGTCCTCCATATCCAAGTCGTCAAGCACCTTCCTGAAATTGTCCATTTGTGCAAAGGGCCTGATCCGGTCAACCTGGCCCCCTTTAATTTCACTCAAGCTTAAGACCTTGTTGAAATCCCCCCCAATCAACCAAGGTTTAACCCCCCCTTCATGTGAGCGATGAATTTTCCTCAAAAGTTCCCAAGAGAATTTTCGTTGTGAAGTAACAGGATGCCCATAGAAGCCAGTAAACCACCAACTAATTGAACCATACTTCATTAAGCAATCAACATGCCCCTTTGAATAAGAACAAAGACTAACATCCACTTTCTCATTAGCAAAAAGCAAAATACCACCACTACTACCAACTGCATCAACTCCTAAACAAACATTAAAATTAAGACAACAATTCCATTTCCTAGCCATGGTAACACTGGTTCTGGATTCAGTAATAAAAAGAACATCGGGTTTTTACTCCTTTACAAGGAGCTGAACTTTCTGGAATGCCCGCAGACCCCTGACATTCCACATAATTATGATCATGGCTTATGGTAGGGCTGGGAGGATCCAGCACCCGCCTTCATGTTTTCTTCTTCACCATCCTCATCACTCTTAGCCTTCTTTCCTTTTGAGGAGTTCCCTTCCTCTACCTTTTTGTCCTCTGCCCCTTTTGTGGATCGGACCCTCTTCTTGGTTGGTTGTACAGTCCCCTTCTGGCCTTTTGTTTTGGTTTCCCCGCCTTTATTGTTTGAGTGTCCCGGTAGAGTGGCTATTATCTGTTTCTGTTTGTCCGAGTTCATGTCATAGGAGCCGAAAATCTGGGAGTAGTACTGCGTTTGTGGCATTGGGTTAAAATGCGGCATCTTCAGGGTCCCCACGTCTGCATTCATCTGCGACATATTCACCCCCAAATTCGGGAGTGAGTTCATGTACGCTGTGTATTGGATATTGTTCCCAAAAGCCTTTGCATAGTCTTTGTCCGTAGTGGCTGCTTCCGGAATAATTGTTTTCTGGTACAATCTTGCTAGCTTAGTCTCCTTCCATCCTTCAAGTGTACTGTTTCTTGTTTGGGGTGAGGGAGTCTTTCGCTGCTGGGTAGTGCTACTCGGGGTAGGCTGTGCTTGCTTCCCCTTCGACAGTTGTGGTTTCTTCTTCGCCGCTACCTCCCTCATTTTGCAGAAATCATCAAACTCTTTTTCACCTAAGCCCTTTTGCCCATCTGCCTTCAACCATGGGAAAAAATGCATCTCTCTTTTGCCTACATTCTCCCCATCTGCAGATTCCTCCGAGCAATCCTTGGCTACATGCGTTAATCTTCCACAAGAGTAACAAAAGTCTGTGATTTTCTCGTACCTGAAGGCAATAGTCAGTCGCCCCTCCTCCGTTCGTATCAGAGTGCCCCTTTCCAGCGGTTTTGTGATGTCCACCTGGACTCTGGCGCGAATGCACCTTCCCCAGGTACCCTCCTCCGATGGGCCCTCAACCTCCAGCACGGGGCCAATCTTAGCTCCTAGGCTTTCCCCAAGTTCCACGGACATGGTATTAAGAGGGAGGCCATGCATCTGCACCCATAGTGGGACCTCTGTGAAATTTAGATCCATCGCCCTCTCATTACCTTTCAATTTCTTCAGGATAAGAGAGGAGTCTTTGAAGGACCAAGGTTGTCGGTAGTGGGCTTTGTTCATTTCCCCTTTTTGTTCGAAGTCAAGAACATATAGTCCCTCTCCGATCTGGGAAACCTTAAGCGCTCCCTCCATTTTCCATATCTTTCTGAGGGTTTGTCCTAGTTCTGGCGCTGCAAATGGCTTCTTGGTAGTGAAACGACCGACCAACAAGTATTTTGGTGCCGCTGTCGCTCTTTTTGGAACAACGGAATCCTTAGTTTTAGAGATGGTGAACTGGGATAGTTGCTCATTCAGATCTGCAGACATTTTTGTCTCCCAAGGTGTGTGACGCTGATTCAAACAAAGGATAGTAAACACAAAGTAGGAGGCTTGAGTGAGTGATGGATCTACCCTCTCAAACCCAGGTAATATAGCCATTTCGTCCGGCTTAACCACCAATCCTGGTGTAGTTGGACTTACAAGGCGGATTGTACTCAAATGCTCTTGGTATCCGTCCAGAAGCAGTAATATTTCGGAAGTCGAAGAGTTCCGACGACGAGTCATGATGGGTGTTTAGGCGTGAGAAAACCTAATTAAGATGGGAGAGAGATGAGTTAATTTTGTCTTCACGAGAATCGCACCTACTCAAGGTGAAATCGCCCATAGTAGGCGCGTGATGCGCATAATTTTCAACAATTATAAAAACATTGTGTTCATCAGGGTAGTATAAAATCGTGAGGGTATATTTAACAGGGCTGTAGGGGTATATAGCATGTGCCCTTTTCTATTTAAATATGATTACTTTTATTTAAATATGATTACTGCTTATATGTCTTGACAACATCAACATGTATTTAATTTAATGGGCCAGGCAATATACTCCTTCCCTTCCCTTTCCATTTTTTAATTTAATATTGAGTTTAATTAAGATTAGAGACAATTCTATAGACATAACTAGAAAAAAAGACAAAATAATATAGCATTAGGAATAAGGTCAAATTCTTAACAAAATGACCAATTATGCCCTTACCCTTTCATCACACCAATATATTAAATTAAAAAGATATTCAAATTAAAGTTATCGGTATTGTTTAATTTCAAATTAATTTAAAATAATATTATATTTTAAATGTATAGCAGTTCATTGTCCACCTTGAAACACGCAATTTTGGTTCAAATCCAATATGCAGATCACACAGCTTGAGTATCTTCTAAATCCATCCCCAAATCCAATCTGCAAATCCAATCACTAAATCCATCTCCAAATCCCAATTGCGCATAATCAATAAATCGATCTCCAATTTCTTGAATTTCGGTATCTTCTATAACAGAATCATTCCAATGTGGGATGTACGAATTCTGTTCGTTCTGCAAATACCATCTGTAATACTCGATCATCACCGAACCACCTCCATTTTTGCTGCAAATCCCGTCCGCAAATCACGTCTTCAATAATCAATATATCGGTCTGCAAATCCCAATTGCGCTATCTTCGATTACAGAATCACGTCCATTTTGCAGGTATGAATTCCGTTTTGATTCAATGAGTCCGTATTCAATTTCCAAATGTGATAATCAATAATTCCATTGTTTCATCGTTATTTCATTGTATACCCTGCCCGATTCGATATTCTATTTGTTCTAATTCTACCCCGTTTTATTTTCTGCGATTTAGGGCTCTTTTCAACCTTTTATTTGGATAAGCTATTTTACAGTGTTAAAGATGGAATATGCTGTGATATTAAAGTTCGAATTGGAGGAGAAAACCAAGTTGATCCGTGTTCAACAATCTTCAAAGTTCGAAGACATTGTTAATGAAGTAATCGGTATGTGGCCCATATTGTCTTCTTATAATCTAGGCATGTGTTATTCTGTTGGCTGCATAAAGAATTGTTCATTATCATCTGATTCTGATTTGGTCAGTTTAGTTGAATATTGTCAGATTTCGTCGGAAAAATTAGTTCAAGTTTTTGTTTCTTCTACACACTCTAAGAATTTACTACTTGATACCAATAATTCACAAAGTTTGGGCGTTTGTGTGTCAATCAGTGATGATCGTGTCGATGCTTCTACATCCCAAACTCATTTGTCAAATATACCTGATAATCGTGTTGACAATGCTTTCAATCATAGACTATCAAATGATTGTTCGAAAGAATTTACTGGATTGGGTAGCTTACCAGAGTTTGATATATGCCCTAAGGAGAAGACTAAAGCTTATTTGTCCGATAACTGGGGTAATATAATGAAAGTGGGTGCAGTCTTTGGTGGTGCACCTGAGTTTAGGATCGAGTTGATTAAGTACTCGACCAAGCTCAATTTCAAGTTTAGATATGTTAAGAACTGCCCTAGGTACATATATGCTGAGTGCAATCAGAAAGTGTCAGCTGGTTGTGAGTGGTTTATAAAAGGAAAACACTTACCTATGAATTCAGGGTTTATCGTTTCCAAGGCTAACCTAGTACATAATTGTGTTGGCAACCTGTTAAACGAGAAAAAAAAATAGGTTTGGCACAAAAATAATCAAAGATATTCTTCTGCAAAACGTGAAGTCCAATCCTACAATTACTGGAAAAAAGGTACTTGAACATATTAATGATGATTATGGATTTGAAGTCCCTTATTGGAAGGCGTGGTATGGAGCTGAGGCTGCACGAAACGACATATTTGGAAGCTATGACGAGTCGTACGATCAATTACGATGGTATGGTGATGCAATTAAACGTACCAATCCTGGAAGCATAGTGGATATAGAGACCAACAATATCACCAACCACTTTGAAAGAATTTTCATATCATTCAATGCTTGCAAGGAAGGCTTTAAAAGTTGTAGACCAATGCTTTTCATAGACGGTACATTCATGAAGGGAAGGTCAAAAGGGATATTGCTTGCTGCAACCGCAAAGGACGGCAACAACGGTAATAATTTTATAAACAGCTTGTTTAATAATTTATTCCAGAAATGATAATTATGCTGCGTTTAACATTCCTTTACTGTATATAATTTCTGGAATTTGAATGCTTTAATATTTATTCCAGATATTATATTATTGACCTTTAAACATATTTTGAATGTATATTATCTGAGAATTTGTATGGTTTAATATTTTCACCATCCAGTGAATGCGTGCTTATTACATTTTTTTGTATCTTTTTAGGATTGTTTCCTATTGCATTTGCTATTGTATCTTCCGAGAATCGTAATAACTGGGCTTGGTTCTTAACTAAACTTCGTGATCTTATCACTCACCCCAAAAGGGTAATTTACATTTCTGATAGAAATGTAGGTTTGATGTCGGCCTTTTACGATGTGTGGAATGATCCTGCCCACTTTTATTGCCTGTATCATTTGCTGTCAAACCTTAAGGGTAGGTACGGTGGTGGATGGAATACTCAACATCGTGAAAATATGGCTGGTTTGTTCAAAGAGTGTGCATATGCACCTACCATCACTATATTCAAAGAGAAACTTGAGCTGTTTACGAAAGTGGGCGGTCGAATTGCTGAGAAATGGCTTGAAGATTTACCTTATGCAAGATGGGCGGTCTCACACTCTCCGCATCTTAAAAGGTACGGGGAAATGACATCTAATGCAGCTGAGTCATTTAACTCTTGGATACGTGAAGCTAGATCTCTTCCTATCACTCATATGATTGACTCCATAAGGAAAAAAATTTCTGGGATGTTCGTAGAGAGGCGGGAATCTAGCAATAAGTGGACAGGTCTACTGGTTCCTAGTAAAGAGACTCTTTGGCATGAATTGGGAAATATCAGTGCATCATGGCCTGTCTCGTTGTATCCCAACGGGCAGTTTGAGGTATCTTCAAAAACATCTGTCACTGTTGATCTTCAATATAATATATGTACATGTTTTGAATGGCAAATCAAAGGGTTTCCATGCGCCCATGCAGTGGCTGTGATTAAGAAGCACTGCACATCAATTCATAGTGTTGTTGAAGAATGTTTTTTTACATCTAAATACAAACAATGTTATGAAGTAGACTTGTTCCCTGTTCCCCAAACAGAAAGATTTGATGCTGAATGTGTTGAAGAATCTGTTAAAATACTTCCTCCAATTCTTCCGAAGCCCCCAGGTAGACCTAAGCAGAGGAGGATCACGTCCTATGGTGAATTTCCAAAAGTAAAAGCTACTATCTGTAAGAGGTGTGGTAAAAAGGGCAGGCACGATTCATTGACATGTGCCGGAGTTTTTGGAACTGATAAAACTAATATTGCTGAGTAGTTCATGTGCAGTAACTTGTCTATTTTTTTTTTATTATTTTGATACACTATCAGGCTTGTGTACTGGTGTTTGACCACTTTTTTAATTATTTTGATACATTTTCTCAAGCTACTTCTATATTTAAATTCTGTAATAACAAGCTGTTATTAAATAGTCTTTAGTATTTTAGCACGGTTTTTCTCATATATATTTCGGTATACTTTCCATACTGTGTTTATCTTTACCCACACAGTAAAATTTATTATTATAAGGCAAAATATGATTTCCTCCCATAGCATATATTCAACTAATATTCACACATGTGCATCAAATCGTTAGCATATGGGTTATAATATGCAGTATCTTGATATGTACTCGTAGTTTACTTATGATAGGTCCAGATATACTTAACTTAAACAATAATGCAATGTTTTTTATGCTATCCAATGATATCACGGAAATATCATATTAATGAATATCTTTTGGAAAGTTACAATCAACAATTGTAAAGTCAACCATCATTAATACAATATTATTAATTTAAAAAAGGAATATACCCACTACTCTCCACAATTATCTCACTTAATATAAACAAACAATATATTTTAGACATTTTCAAACATACTTATATTCAAATGTAATTTTTTTCTATAAATAATATTATTAATACAATATCTAAATTGAACGGTTTATATTGATATCCACGTAATAATAATATGATTATCGTAGTAGTCATAAATATACTGCATATATTCAACTAATATTCACACATGTGCATCAAATCGTTAGCATATGGGTTATAATATGTAGTATCTTGATATGTACTCGTAGTTTACTTATGATAGGGCCAGATATACTTAACTTAAACAATAATGCAATGTTTTTTATGCTATCCAATGATATCACGGAAATATCATATTAATGAATATCTTTTGGAAAGTTACAATCAACAATTGTAAAGTCAACCATCATTAATACAATATTATTAATTTAAAATAGGAATATACCCACTACTCTCCACAATTATCTCACTTAATATAAACAAACAATATATTTTAGACATTTTCAAACATACTTATATTCAAATGTAATTTTTGTCTATAAATAATATTATTAATACAATATCTAAATTGAACGGTTTATATTGATATCCACGTAATAATAATATGATTATCGTAGTAGTCATAAATATATTAAAAAACGGTCTAATTTTTCCTCAATAGTGCACATATCACAATGTGCATATTTGTTTTGCATATACTTTCGCATATACTCCCTTTCGATACTCCTCACTTTACTTACTTAATTACATCATAGGTTTTTTTTGTTTTTTTTTTTGTATGTAACGGTTTACCATATAGATTGTATAATATTTATTGTCTTTTGTGGTTCATAATCCGTTTATGTCTATATAATATGTAATAATTACAAGTTCTAAAGATAACATTAATAACATTAATGCATTTTAATTTAATGGAGAAGTTACACTTATAATTAATATGACAATCTTTAATATTTATTCTATATAATTATAAATTGTTATATGTAATTATTGAACGAATTATTGTATTTTTTTTATAGAGCATTGAATATATTTATTTTTGAATAATAAGTTTTATAGATGAACAGAGTTGAAAAAGTCTTAAATAAAATTTGTATATAATTTAAAGTAATTTAATATATCCCACGTCCCCCACCTCTCCACAAACTCTTTATTTATATCAAACGTGGTGGCGAATACTAAGGGGTCTTATATATCATTAAAAGTAATTTAATATATAACTTTTCCTCTATATATATCTTATATCTATCCTATACCTGAATAATTACATACACACTCAAAGTCGTAGAAAAAACGGTCATCCATGTTGAAATCCACCATTCCAGATGACATCACATCTCATATTTTGGAGAGGTTGCCGGCATCTGTCCTTAAACATTTGATAGGTTCGTCTAAATCTTTGTATGCTATAATATCTTCACGTTTGTTTATTGAAGCAAATCTGATGAAAATGAAACAGGGTTGTTTCTTTTCATATATCCATAAGCAACGTGTTGCAGATCCTCCTATAACATACGAGTACTTTCCTAAGAGAAACCCCTCGACTTATAGAGACAATTCAGATAGCGATGACGACGAAGAAGTTTTAGGAACAATAAACGGATTGGTACTGTACTGTGATATACATGATGTCTATTCGTTGTCTAACCCAACTACCAAAAAGACTTTATTCATTCCTAATGACCCTATAAGTTTTCACCATAATTTTAGTGTAGCATGGGTTTACTTTGGATTAGGTTATGATAAGAACAATGATGATTATATAATAATGCGAGTGGCACATATACGTTCTATTCAGAACAATCAACTTCAGGTTAAGCTATTCTCTAGAAATTCGAACATTTGGTCTACGATAAAACCTTTTCCAGGTGATTTTCCTCCAATTTCGAATGCATGTTTTGTAGGTGGCCTCTTTCATTGGAATGTAAACCATGGCAACGGTGTTTATTCAATTATAACTTTCGACTATAGCCACAACTCTTATGGTGTTATTGAAGTTCCTAAATCTCTATGCGACACTTGGTGTTTGACTCTCGAAAGTTTGGACGATAACAATTTGGCTCTTTACGGAAGTCGTCTATGTGTTCCGAAGCAAGGCCCAGGTCATTACTTTTTTGAGATGCATATACTCTCTTACACAAATTCCGGTCATTCGTGGTCCAAGTTCAACATTATAAAGGAAGAGCGGTTGAGCAAGTATTACAACCTTGTTCCAATCCAGTTCTTAAACAGTGATTGTACAAAATTGATGTTTAGAATTGATCCCAATGGTACTTTTTGTTCGTACGATGTTCTAATGAATGTATTTTTTGATTTGAATGACGTTGACGTTGTTCATGGGGTTCAGCACACATACAAGTACGTCGAAAGTCTTGTGTCGCCGTGTTGAAAAATATGAAGTGTTCTGGAATGAATGTACTCATTTTACTTGGAAAATTATATATTTTTTCTTTTAGCATATGTTTAAACGTTTAAAAATGGTCCAGCATATGTTCACACATATTACGGTTGTTTATCACATATGCAGTTGGTCTTTCATTTATATGCATATTCGTATAATTGTATTTTAATTAATCATTTAACATAATATTAATGAAATTATGCCTGTTTCATATTTTGTTTGACTAAAAAAACGTAACACTATGTATCTCAATTACAAATATGAACATTATAAACACGTCAACAAATTATAAATATCAAATCAATCAAATATATCTGAATCTTTAAAATATATTCAAATCACTCTCTACCGTTTCTGTTGACTTATTCACGTCATCACATTTTTAATCACCACTTTTAGACTGTATAATGTAACTAATATTCAATAAATTTTAATCACCACTTTTAATCACCACTTTTAAACATTATAAATAACTAATATTCAATAAATTTTAATCACCACTTTTAGACTGTATAATGTAAACTAATAAATATTATATTACAATAATGTTTTACCTAAGATTAAACATAATAATATTAATATACACTTTAAATAAATATTATAAAGTATTAAAATAAGTCATTCAAAAAAACAAAGAAATAATCATCCAAAATAGAATTTAAACCAAAATACGCATAATATGTTCACAGGCTTTACATTCATAAACAAAGAAATAATCATCCAAACTAGAATTTAAACCAAAATACGCATAATATGTTCACAGGCTTTACATTCATAACATATGAATCATTAACCTAAATAACGTAAACCAGTAGAAGCAAACCTGACAAATATGTTCCAAAAAAGTTAAATAAGTACTCAGCAAAATACAGAACCCAAGTGCATCAAACTCCATATTTAAAAGGGTTGACGAATGTCCCCACGATCCTCACACGCATCTTACTTGCCTCTTCCATATTAAAATTAACAGTATGAGGGTCTTCACCCCTTAAGAAGCACTCAATTAGCCTGCACAAAATAATCCCACAGTCCAGCGTGCCATGCCCTTGCTGCATAATTCTCGATGCAGTAGGTTTCTTACACGGGCCCTTCAAAAATGGGTGATTTGGAGATGACATTTTGAACACGTATCGCAACCTTGCCTCAACATAGTTAACCTATAATTTATTACATCGAAAGTATAGTTAATTAATACAACAATCTTAGTAGCTAAGTCATTTGTGACATATTGAAATCAAAGAAATAAAAAATTAACCAACTAATAAGTTAAACGAAACAGTATACCACATAGACATGGTAGAATAATATATAATAAACACAACAATGTGGTGCAGTCAGCAAATATTTTCATGTGTATACTAGTCAAAGATGCAGATATAAATTTAATATACTATTCATTTTAGTGAAAGAGTATACCACATATATGCATTCTTTGAGATGATGGTCAACATTCCCACTTGTCCTTGGCTGCATTGAGTTGAAAAACATCCACTCCTTCCTCTTGAGATCCAGCGTCAACAGTGTCCAATGCCCTTTGATGTTCGATCTCGTACGGTACCCAGCCTCAGTGATAATAATTGGGAATAGCATCATATCTTGTCCGACACTTTCATCTACAACTTTCTCAATGAGAGATTCAAAGATTTTCTGTTTTGATATATCTCGTTTCTTTATCATACTCTGCCAAAAAAAAAAAAAAAGTCATTTAATGATAAATCAAATCTATTTAAAAATTAATTTAGAGGATTTAACTGCATAATGAGTTAATGTACATTACCCAACAAGCAGAAGTGAATATCGTTACACGTGTAGCGGTAGGACACTTTTGTCCGAGGGCCGTTTGTACCATGTCTGACCATGCATCAATCACCTAAATAACAGTGTATTCCGTAATATTATATTAAAAAAATTACAATATTAATAGACATACAAACTTTTGAATAATTCAACTAATAATTACCTGATCATCCACGGTTTTGTTGTTTAGCAAATTAATAAGCATTCGAACCGTGACGTCAGTAAGGGGCCGATTCCCAACGTATACCGAATGACTGTATTTATAAACAGAAAAGACAATAATATTATTCAATCATTAAACAAAAGAATGTATAATGAATACAATGTGTAACATGCAATTTATGTGTTGACTATGTGTAGAAGGTGTTGGTAATATGAATTAGGTTGTTACTTACTTCGAACCATATTCCACGAGTTCTTTGTAGATTTGATCTTTCAACTCAACAGGGGCATTCTTAACTGTATCCAAAGAGTTGTCAAATGGATTCTTAACAACTTTCCTCTCTTTGACATGTTTTTTGCCACCCAAAACATCCTCTGGTTCATCATCACTAAGCTCTTGAACAGAGGTAAGCTCTTGGGTCAGAAGCTGAGGAGATAGCTGCACTGGTTTTCTTCCGTGTTCCTCAGTTCGTGTTTTCACACGTATTATCATGGAACTAGGATCTGCGTAGTCCTTAGTCTTCTTTTTCCCTTTAACAACTGGAATCGGCGTATTGTCAACTTCATTTTCTGCCACTACGTCCTGCTCAACTCTTGATGCATGAACTTTGTTACCCGACGATTCAAGATTCAAATCCTTCTCAATTTGTTCTACTTCTGCAACAAATTGTTGTTCTTCCAATGAATTGACGTGGGACGAAAGACGTTTCACGTCCAACTCTCTTCTCAACGACTTATTCTCAGTTTCGAGATCCCTGATCATTTGAGTCATGACTCCCCTGTCCATTATAAAAAAATCCCTCTCTTTAGTAAACTCCTCCGTAATTCGCTTAACTTCATTCTCAAAATTAGCCCGTTTTGATACTGCATCCTCTATAAGCCTAGTTATCTCAACCTCATTACTAATCCTCTTCGCTTCAGCATCCTCTTTAAGCAGCCTAATTTCATCAAGTAGTTCTTCCACTTGTCGTCCATTGACTTCAACATCATCATTTCGAGATCCCTTATTACCCAACCCACAGTTCCCACCCTCAGCATTTGCATCCTGTTCAAACAACATACCTGTATAATCACTATCTAAATCTGGAAAAGTCCGATTCACATCTTTGCATACTGTCATCACAGTATTGTCAATATCCATTTTACTTGGAGTATGTCCAATGTTACAATCCTCTCCAAGATCAAACGAAGGTCCACTATCCAAGCCAACTTCTTTTATCCTTGACGTAGAACCAACCTCAAATGGTCTGGATGATGATTGTTGAAGAATACATTGATCCTTATCAACCGAATCAACGACTGGATCATGTATAGTTGTTGCACTAGTTTCTCCAGGTCCAGTTGTCACATTAGCTCCATTACTCTCAACAGCAGCTGCTCTATCTGATTTATTCGTTTGGGGCGTTTTTACGGTGTCTCTGAAATTTTTAATAGCTTCAAACTTTTCTTCCTCCCAAGCCTCAGTTTTCAAACTTCCAGTATGCACCTGCAATCAATATCGTTACATATATATAAATAGTAAAACTATTTATATAAAATAGCTTAGCTCAAAAATTTTTTTATAAGATCTTACCTTGGTACGTTTGTACCACTTCTTCTTGTTTAAGGCTTTCGTTAGCTTTCGTAGATCCCATTTTAGAAACCTTGGAAACGCATTCCTATTGATTGGTTTAACCAATGACGTATGCTCGCAAATTAAGTACTGCATAAATTAACAGTATTCAAATACATATAATACAGATTTTTTGAATAAAAAGTAATGTTTGCAGTTTGCAGTATAGGTAAGAATACGTACCGGTAAAATCATCGTACAACCACCTGGTTTCATGTCTTTACTTCTCCTAATATGATTCTTCAAATTATCAACTATGAATCCACTCCAATCATACGTGCAAACGTCAGACAAATTCTCTAAATATGCAGTCAAGTACCACGGTAATGCGCCACTTCTTACTGGACAGAATATTCCACACATCACATAGCAGCAAAGAAGTCTAGCTACATCTTCAACAGATTCAGTATCAGTCAACTCAGCCATCTCCCTTATCTTAGACTTTAGCAATGGTTTATTCATTGAAAGGCTAGGTGTCCTGTTAACTAGTTCCTCTCTAAAGCACCTTCTTATCCATTCTGGATGAGCATAGTTTTCATTCCGCAACGGAACCTTCTCACTACCTGACGTAATACCAAATATCAGCTCCACATCCTTTTTTCTTATATTCAGCTCATTCGAACCAAGCAACAAGCTGCCAGACTTATCATCGAACCTCATTACAATCTCCTGAATATCTCGCTCAACCTTCTTGCAATTTTCAACTATCTCGTCATTCCCATTCACCAATATAGAATTTAAGATGAACCAAAATGGCATCTTCTTCAGTTCATTATAATGCCTATCATTCAACTGCATCACACTCAAGTCCTTGAAACAAGTATGCATATTTGATCTACAGTAGTTCTGACTATTCTTAACATCACCATCAGCTAACAAAGAAAATAAAAAATATATTCAGAATTCTTGTAAATCTTCTTTTATCTAAAACTTAAATATCATAAACAAATGTAAACTATAAAATATCATACCAGATTTTTTTCTTCGTGAACGTTTACATCTTTCTTTTATTTGTTTCTTGATTCGCATTTCCTCATCACTGTCAGAATCTTCAGAAACAATTTAAAAATCATTAACACAATTAAACTCTACAAAAACTTCTAATAACTATATATAATCTTCCTAACAGAATGTAAGACACATCATATTTATTTTATACCTTCCGATACAGATTTAGATTCATCATCACTATCAGCAACAACCTCATCATCGCTATCAGAATCAACCTCCTCATCACTCTCGAAATCTGGCAATACAAGTAAACAAAATTATATACATACATGGTTCTATAATCCGTTAAATAGTTGAGCTATTATCGCAAAATCACCTGAGTCAGAGGACATTATATAGTAACCAACCACTCTTTTTCCTGCATTGACAAATATACTATAAGGGACTTTCCATTAATGCTAAGTAATGTTACACAAGCAACTAAAATTCAGTTATAGACTTAAATATTAAATAACAACTAAACCTTTACGCTTTGCATCTCTAGCCTTTTTTGCATCGGTCAATGCTTCACACACAAAAATCAAGAACAATTATTAGCTTTTATAATACAGTAGTGACATTATTGTATTATAAGATGGTAACAATTGTGTAATGCTTATAGAATAGTCAAATTATTGCTTTACATAATATAACAGTGCTGCATGATATCAGTAGAATGTGCTGAATATAAATGCATAACTATCCCACCGTAAACGTATACCTATCTTTGTCTTTCTGCTTTTTCTTTTGTCGTCTTTCTTAATCCTTTTCCTGCTACCTCCACTATCACCATCGTCATTTATGTGAATTCCACTTCGCTTAACTCTTGGCATCTGCATTACATTAAATTTTGGTTAATATGTAGTTCGATTTATAATATTTTCTCCAGAACATGACACCAATCTCATGGTATCTTAACAATAAATCAATCTTCCTAAAGTAGAATACATATTTGTTAATCTTGTGGTATATTAACAATCAATACATATCTATTACCAACACAAATCAATCTTCCTAAAGTAGAATATATGTTATTTCTGGAAAATACAAGTATATTAACAATAAAGCCGAATCTAGTTTCTTAAACTTATTAATACACATACAAACTTGTTAAGGATTATATATCACCAATAAAACATTTGCAAATAGCAAATTTTCCAAATCCATTAACAAAGTGCTTTTTTACTCTAATTCTTATCAACTAGAAAACAGAGTGCAATTGCATGTTCCAAAAGTTACACCCAAAAACCAATAAAAGCATCATCAAAGAAATCCAAAATATTATATTTACTACTTATGAACAATCTAAAACCCATCATCAAAGACCTGCAGATATCGCCTCAAAGAATTGCGAAAAACGCATCAATAAGTCACACACAAAGTTGTGCAGAAAAACCCCAAACCTTCTCATATACAAAAACAGAGTGCATGTGTAATTTTGTAAGATTATTTGACAAAAACCCCAAAACCGATCATCATAGAACATTAAAAGCTTCCGGCGAAGTTCAAAAAACCAAAAAGTTCGTTTCTTCAAAAAACAGCAAATTTCTTCTCATCAGAATATACATACCTTGCTTACGGCGTCGAAAACAAACTCGTTTGCAACCAACGGAGTCGCGAATGTTCAGAAATTCAACGTCGTCTCTCTCGAAATCTTGAAAGAAACTTCTCCAAGACTCCAGCTTGATTTAGGTAGCCTTAATTGTCCAACTCATTTATGCCCTTGATTTCCGGTAGTTTAATTTTCAAGCCCAACGCATTCAATTTTTGAATTTCCTAATATACCTTAATTCATTATTCAAATTTTGGCTTTATTTTAAACCGAGGATAAAACTGTACTTTTATAAATCATTTTGACCTTCTTCCTAACTTTCTAATTTATTGTCCTTATTTCTAGTTTCTATAGGTGAAATGTCCTATATACTAATTACCCCTTTAATATTCATGTAAAATACTCAATTTATTGTTTTAATAAAAAAATCATTAGATAAATACACTCCCTATAATTAAAAACTTAAACTTAACTCTAATTTTTAGGGCCTCCATCTCCAACCCCGGCCGCCGACCCATCACCCAAAAATCCAGAAATTACAAAAAAAAAAAAAACTTAGAAATCTAAAAAAAAAAAAGAGAAGACATTTTTTCGATAAACCAGTGTCGACACTGATTTGTCGAAATTAAGGTATATGGTCGACAATAATGTGTCGAGAAAAAACACTTAGTCGACAAGATTTCGTCGAAATATTTTTAAAATGAAAATTTTGACAATAATGTGTCGAAAATAAACATTATCGTGGATAATATTTATTTTTAACACATAATTGTCGAAAAAAAAAAACCTGAATCTGCTAATGGCGCCGCCGGAGGAGGAGGAGTGGCATTGGATGAATGAGGGGCCCCGCGATTTAAAAAAAAGGGGACGAGCTTGGCAGAGTGACGCAGGGTGGGGGACAGCGGAGGTGGGGCTTGGCGTAGAAAAAAGAAAAGAGAAAAAAAAAAAGGAAGATGGGGCTTGCGGCGTTCGACAGACGAAGGAGGAGGCTGGGTGGAGCCGGCGACAGTGGTAGCGACGATAGTTTGGTGGAGGGGGAGTTGAAGAGTTAGGTTTAGTGTTTTTAAAAAAATGAGGAGAAGAAAAAAGGAAATAGACAAAAATAAGGATTAGAGTATTTTGGATATTCTAGGGGGAGTACATCTAATAAAATCTATTTTGAGGGGCCTGAATTTCTTTGGGCTTCGATTATGGTCTCTATAATGGACCTAATTTCTCATACTATTTACTTCGGGGTTTGACTATATGCACCTCCATTTCAGAGAGGTGCACGCCCCCGATAGATGCACCCCCAAAATTTGTCAAAAAAAATGCACCCTTCCCTCAGATTGTCCAAAATACCCCTTTCTCCCTTTTATGTATAAAATACACATTTACTACACACACTTTCCCAAACCCTAATTCTATCTCCCTCACCCTCTTCTTCCACCACCAAGTCGCCGCTTGCCGCCATAGCTGCCGACCGCTGCCCTGCCGCCACAGCTGCCGGCGGCCACCACCCCTCCTCTCTCTCCCTCCTTCCTCTCTCTCTCTCACCCACCCTCGCTGCACAGCAGCGTAAAATAAAAATAAAAAAACAAACCAACCCTTGCCCCGCCCCCTTCGCCGGCAGCCTCCCTCTCCCTCGAGTTCGCCGGCGCGAGGACTCCCCTCCATTTTCCCCGCCCACGCCCACCCAGATCAGTAAAAAAAAAAAAAAAATCTCAGTCAATGGCCGCGCGCGGCCGCCCCCATCCATCGACCGCCCCTCCCCCGCCAGCCGACTCAGCCCCGCACCCTCTCTCTCCCTCGAGTTCGCCGGCGCGAGGGCTCCCCTCCATTTTCCCCGCCCATTCCCACTCCGATCTGATAAAAAATAAAAAATTATGTCAGTCAGCGGCCGCGCGCGACCGCTCCCCTCTATCGGCCGCCCCCTCCCCCGTCAGCCGACTCAGCCCCGCACCCACGGCTGCCGCACCCGCCGCCGCGACCTCCGCCCCACACAAGTAAGTTTTTTTCTCTTTTTTTTTAATTCGACCCTGTGTTGTCGACTAAATACACTCCGGTCGACGGGAGTGTATATAGTCGACAACGTAGGGTCGATTTTAAATTTTTTTTTTTTTTTAATTTGTTCGACTTTTGTAGGTCGACTATATATTCTCTCGTCGACAAATGGTTGTCGACGAGAGAGTATATAGTCGACAAACCAGTGTCGAAAATTTTAATTTTTTTTTTTGAGATTATCAATTTTTTTTTCTGAGACTGTGGTAGTGGTGGTGCCGGCGGAAGTCGGAAGTGGTAGCAGCTGTTGTTAGAGTTTTTTTTTTCACTAAGTTGGTGTTGGTGTTGGTGGTGCCGGCGCCGACGGAGGTGGAGGCCGGAAGTGGTGGTAAATGTTAGGATGTTAAATGGGGGTGTAGATAGTAATAGGGGTGTATTTAGTAGTAGTATATTATCGAACGGGTATTTTAGATATTTTACATCATTATTTAATTAATAAATTAAAAGGGGGAGTGCATCTCTCCGACCTCCATGTAGTCAGACCCTTTACTTCGTCCTTTTTTTTTTCCTCCAATTTTATTATTTGCATTTTGTTATGAAATAGTAACAATTTTATTATTCATATTTACTTTTTTTTTTCTTTTTATTACTTATTTACTTGATTTGCTATCACTTAATTTATTTATAAATAATTATTTTATTTACAAATGAATTCCCAGCATCTCATTATATCCCTAAACATATTTTCTTTATATATAAACTAATCTATGTTTATTAAAATTTATACTTAAAAAAAATGAACCTAATGAATTTAGGGCTATCCTAATATGAAATCTTCAATTTTGGACAATTAATTGGATTTAGGCTACGTACTGTGTGAGAATTGAGAAGTGATCGAGAACCCAAAGCCCAAATTAATGAATTAGATTATGGAAATATAGGAAATAATTTATAGAATACATAATTTTATCTACATAGCAATTTTTTTTTTGGTTAGGTTTGGTATATTCGGTTTTTCCATTAGTGAAAATCGAAATCGGTACACAGTAAATTGAAACTTTTTTTTTTTTTTTTTTATATTTCAATTTAGTTTAGTCCATTTTTTCTGAACAGTATTTTGCATGCCCCTATCCCCTAGTGAAAACGATTTACGCAACTCGATCGTATACTAAAAATTCGGTAAAGTATATATGGAGGAATTAAAAAAGCAGGAAAAATAATTGGTTCGTCAAATAAAAAGTTTAATTAATCAAACAAGTACATATATATCTTCAAATTAATGATTTAACCAAAATATAGGTGAACATTCATGCACACAAATCCATAGACTGAAAATTACATATTACTCGTGTAATTCATTTGAAATTAATTAGAAGTAGTTGAACCTACTTTTGGCACGATTTATGTAACGAGAGAACTTATCATTCAAACTGTCTCTTCTTGTTGCTTTTTTCCCAGCACTAGCGACGTCGACATTCGAAACATTTAATGTCATTCTTCTCTGCTTAACCTTTTTGATATAATCAGAAAACATACCCTCATCTTTTCTTGAATTACTGATAACTATTTCTCGATGTTCTTGTGGATTCGAGGGCAATTTTGGTAATGTCTTCTTTTGAGAAGAAGAAGAAGTGGTACTGGAGAGAGTTATTTTTTTGTAGAATTTCTTGCATTTTCCTTGGGACATTTTTGTTGTTTTGAAAATAATAATGAATTATAAGTTGTGACAATTTAAAGATATATATTGATGTGCTAGCTGTGAGAATTAAAACTTTATTGTGGAATTTTCAACTAAAATCATATTCTCAATAGCTAGCTTGCATTACAGATTCTTCGATCCATCGGTCGATATTAATTAGTTATATATCTAGTTGAAAACTTAATGGTGAATAAGAAGACAATTTATCTTAGTGTTCCAATTAATTAATTAACAAGTATTCCTTTCGTCTCCCACTCAATTTGACATTAACTGTCTCAACAAATTTTAATGTAGGAGAATAGTTAATTGATATTTAAAGAGAGTTAATTGTTTTTTTTTGGTTAGATGGTCAATTGAAGTGAATAAGAAAAAAAAATAAAAATTAAGATGCTTATAAAGGGGATAGTTGGAAGGAAAAAAATGTTTTATTTCCTTCCTAGAAAATGTGAAATTAAGTGAGAGACGAACCATTTTAGTAAGTATCAAATTGAGCTAGGGACGAAGGGAGTAATTCTTTATGGTTACATATATATATTCTTCAATCTTAATTTCCAGTTATTTATCACATGGATATGCCATGAAATAGGACGAATATCGAATTAATTTAGTCACTATGCAATAGTAGTGTTATAAGCTGGTGACAGATAATATATACGTACTAGCTGGCTATGTGCTAAATGCCATTTTAAAGATGTGCTAAATGCCATTTTAAAGATGGAGAATCGGATCCCAATATAATGTTAAACACAAATCCATCTTACAATCACTTTGTAGTTGTAGGAATTTGGGGATTTTAGTACGAATATTTGAAAATATCACGATTTACTTAACTTTGGTTCGAGTATTTAAAAAAAATGAATTTATCAATCCAAAATATAAAGTATTAATTCATTATCATCAATCCATAATAAATGGTTTGTGTGAGAAATAGGGTTTGATCACCGTAATGTTGGTGAGTGAGATAACTTGTATATATACTGTGAATTACAGATTTACATAATTGTTGCACAAGAAACATAATTTGTGCACAAGGAACATAATTGGTGCAAGAGAAACATAATTGTTTCACAAGAAATAAATACAAATAAATGTAAATTCCTATATACAAGGAAGGTAGAGATAATCATGGAATTATCCCTTAATATCCCCCGTCAAGCGTTGCGTGGGATGCGGAGAAACGCAAAGCTTGGAACGCAGGAACTCGAACGCCGGGCGAGGAAGACTCTTTGTAAACATGTCTGTGAGCTGGAGATGAGATGGCACAAAGTCGGTGAGTAGTTTACCAGAAGTGACCATTTCTCGGACAAAATGACAGTCGATGTCTATGTGCTTTGCCCGCTTATGGGCGACCAGATTTTGGCTGAGGAAGAGAGCACTTCTATTATCAGTTAGAAGTACCGGGCGAGCAGGTGGAAGCTGACGAAGTTCCCGCAGAAGATTCATCAGCCAGATTATGTCAGTAGCTGTGTTCGCCATTGCCCTATATTCAGATTCACAACTCGAGCGAGCAACAAGTGGTTGCTTCTTGGAACTCCAAGAGACAAGATTGCCACCCAAGAAGATAGAATACCCGTAAGTGGAACGACAAGTCTCAAGACACCGAGCCCAATCAGCATTAGAATAGCCCACAATTGATCGATCAGGTCGGCGAGCAAAGGTGAGGCCATAGTGGATCGTCCCTTTGACATATCTGATGATGCGCTTGACCGCAGAAAAGTGGTCAACAAAGGGGGCCTGAAGAAACTAACTTACATGATTTACCGCGAAGGAGAGGTCTGGTCGAGTGATCGTCAGAAATTACAGAGCTCCAACAAGCGAGCGGTAGAGTGTAGGATCTGAGAACGAGGCACTAGTGCTCGTCAAAGATTCACCGGCGACCAATGGTGTGGCAATTGGTCGGGAGTCAGTCAGGGATGCTCGGTCGAGGATGTCGCGAGCATACTTGGACTGACCAATAAATAGACCTTCTGGAGTATAGGAGATCTCAAGGCCCAAAAAGTAGTTTAGGCGACCCAAATCCTTCAGGGCGAACTCCCTGTGCGCATGTGAGATGAAGCGAGCAAGGAGAGGAGGATCATTGCCAGTGATGATGATGTCGTCCACATAGAGAAGCAAGTAGATAACATAATTGCCTTTATGAAGGTAGAATAGCGAGGAGTCGGATTTGCAAGCAGAGAAACCAAGTCCGAACAAAAAGGAACTAAACCTTTGAAACCAGGCAAGTGGAGCTTGTCGCAGATCATACAACGCCTTTTTGAGACGACAAATGTGATCCGGGAAGCGAGTATCAACATAGCCAGGAGGTTGGGCCATGAAGACGGGCTTGTCCAAGATACCATTGAGAAACGCATTCTTAACATCAAGTTGATGGAGAGGCTAGTTTGACTGAACGGCAATGGCGAGGATGATTCGAACAGTCGCAACCTTGACCACTGGACTGAAAGTATGGGAGAAGTCGTCGCCAGGAATTTGAGTGAAGCCCTGCGCGACCAGGCGAGCTTTATGGCGTTCCACCGAGCCATCAGAGTGAAACTTTGTTCGATATACCCATTTGGACCCAATAATATTTACACCAGAATGGCGAGGAACCAAATCCCAAGTGTGATTATTGCGAATAACATCAATTTCTTCCTGCATGGCTGCCAACCAAAGAGGAGACTTGGCAACCGATTTGAACCCCCGTGGTTCAGAGGATAAAGCCAAAGCAGAGAAAAGTGCCGAGGAGGTGGAACCAAGAGGATATTTGGGTTTGAAGATACCTGCCTTACTCCGAGTGACCATCTGATGCGAGGAGGTGGACGGAGGCAAAGTGCGAGTAGACGGCGGTGGTTCGACGACCACCAGGGCGACAATTGGATCCGACTCCGAAGGGCATAGCGAGCAAGGAGCAGGTGGGTCCGGAGGTAACTGATCAGCAGGAGAGGTCGAACAAATAGGCTCAAAAAATATCGAAACATCCAACAGTGACATGGGGGACGAGCGAGCTGAAGCCGAGAAGGGGAAGCATTGCTCGTCGAATATGGCAGCAGAACCCTTTGTGAATGCTGCTGTATCCCAAGAAAATGCAGGGGCGACTACGAGGTGCTAGCTTGTGGGAAGCATAGTCTCGGAGAAATGGAAAAACCTTGCAGTCAAAGGGCTTGAAGTTTCCATAGTTCGGCGACTCAGAAAAGAGAGCCTGAAAACGGAGAGGTGCCACTTAAAATGGTGGAGGGCAGTCGGTTGATGACATAAACAGCTGTCGAAAAAGCGTCGAACCAAAAACGAGCAGGAAGATTGGCATGAACATCATAGAGAGCCCTGTCTCGGTGATGTGTCGATGTTTACTCTCGGCCCTGCCATTCTGCTCGGGAGTGTATGGGCAGGATAGTCTATGCAGAACCCCATGTGTTCGCAAAAAGGTAGAGACTTTACTATTGACGAACTCCGTTCCTCCATCACTCTGGAACACTTTCATAGAGTTGGAGAACTGGTTGCAGACAAAAGTGTGGAAAGTTTCCAAAATGACCGGAAATTCACTCTTAGCTCGCATAGGGTATATCCAAGAGAATCGAGAGAAATCATCGACGAACACAGCATAATATTTATAACCGTCTGTGGACAAGACAGGTGCAGGACCCCATAAATCACAATGCACTAAATTGAGAACATACAAAGCACGTTTTTCATTGACTTTAAAAGATAATATCTTGCTCTTGGCTAACTGACAAGAAGAACAAAATCCCGGAGTGGGTAAAACAGAAGTAACTGAAATAGCTCCTAGTCTATGCAAAAGTTTCAAAATATCAAATGGGACATGTCCCAATCTTAAGTGCCATAGATCGAAAGAAGCCTTGGCTACAGTGGCTCGAACAGGTGCAACAAAGGCTGGAAGAGAGGAGTCCAACACATATAGTCCTTGCTCACATTTTCCCCGAGCGACTACCTCCCTGGTGTTCCGCTTCTGAATTTGAAATGATTTTTCGGAAAAAACAACATCAACAGCTATATCAGAGGTTAATTTTCTTATAAACAAAAGATTCTTCGTGATATCGGGCACAACCAACACATCACGAAGGTGAACTGTACTAGAAATAGAGCGAGAACCAATATGTGAGATAGGTAAAGCAGAACCGTTACCAACAATCACAGAACCATTACCAGAGTAGGGCGAGCATGAGTCCAGGTCGGAAGAGCGAGCTGTCATGTGCGCCGAAGCCCCAGAATCAACATACCAATCAGAGGTGGGTGGCGGTTCTAGCGAGCAGGTAGAGTGAAAGGCCCGTGCTAGATGAGCCGAAGAGTGGTCAGGCGGGCGAGCATATGATGGGGCAGCAGAGTGGGTGAGGGGACGAGCATAGCGATTAGGGCATTTGTCTGCATAGTGTTCGCCTCGACAGATTTGGCAGCGAGGAACATAAGGCCGACGGTCACCACGACCAGAGCCAAGACGACCACCTCAAAAAGAGGACGAAGGGCTGTTGCGATGAGTGGTCTGGCCACGAGGATGCGACGAGGAGTCAGAGTTTGAGCGAGGGGACCATGAGCAACGAAAGCAGCCTGAGGTGGGGCAGTGTCAGGGGACTTGTTCATGATTTCGAAGGCTGTGGCCTGGTGAAGTAGATCCCGGAAAGGTGGAACCAGGTTCATGGACATGCGAGTGTCGGAGAAGCCCCCAAAGTGAGGACCCAAGCCACGAAGGAACCAGTGAGACTTGTCTGAGTCGTCGACGGGCTTACCGATAGAGGCCAGTTGGTCGCAAATGAGTTTGAATTTATGGCCGTAGTCTGAAACAGACATATCATTACGTTTGAGAAGAAGGATTTCCTCGCGGAGTTGAGTGGTGCGAGACTGAGAAGAGTGGCTGAAGGCAGCCTCAAGGGCGATCCAAGCATCCCGAGATGTGTCACAGTCAATCACTTCGGAGAGGGATTCCTCGGTGAGGGAGGAGAGGAGAAGGCTAAGGACTTTCTAATCCTTAGCACGCCAGACGGTGTAGGTCGGATTTACGGTGTTGTTGACTCTGGTAGGAGGGGCGACAGTGGTGCCATCAACAAAGTCGAACAGATCGGCACAATGTAACATAGGAAGAACCTGCTTCTTCCACAAAAGAAAATTTGCGGAGGTCAGTTTGACCATGACCATATGGATTAAGACATTCATGGGGATTATGGAATCGGCTATTAGAATTTGGATCGAGGGGGACAAGCCTGATTATGATGAGGAGACGAGGGGGACTGGCTCGTCGGAGAAGGGAAGGGGCTGCCGTGAGGGTGGGAGGAGAAAAGAATTTAGGATCGATAGAAGGCTGATACCATGTGAGAAATAGGGTTTGATCACCGTAATGTTGGTGAGTGAGAGAACTTGTATATATACTGTGAATTACAGATTTACATAATTGTTGCACAAGAAACATAATTTGTGCACAAGAAACATAATTGTTGCATAAGAAACATAATTGTTGCACAAGAAATAAATACAAATAAATGTAAATTCCTATATACAAGGAAGGTAGAGATAATCATGGAATTATCCCTTAATAGTTTGGTACGAATTTTCAGTCATAATGTATCGGTTTACAAGATCAATTCAATTGGATTAGAATGGAGAATTCGATGATACGGGGAGTGTAAATGGCTACCCTAATTGAGCCGAGGTAACGGGACTCGGGATGTTGAACTGGGACCGGCTCAAAAGCAATCAAGCCAATTTGAATGACCATGAGTTAACAGTGAAATAATTCTATTTCATCTAAAAGTCTGAACTTGTAGGGATCGAGGTGGGAATTTAATTCTTGTATATTAATCTCCTAATACTCCCCCTCACTCGGGGACCGGATTATCACCTCTACCCTTTGGGGAGGAGGTCCGTCGAATGTACAATTTTAAATGGATGAGGTTGCTTTCAGCAGAAATCGAACTCAAGACGTGTGGGCGTGAGCCTTAAGACTCTAATACATTGAAAGAATTTCATCTTATCTAAAAGTCTGAACTTGTAGAGAGGTGGAGAATTAATTCTTGGTCTTAGAATCGACCTCGATCGGGGTTAAAAGAATTAAGCTCAGGGAAAGTACGACCTTGTCAAGCTCGGCAAAGACGACAACACTCCATACAGGTGTCAAGGGCAGCGGACAATGAAAATATGGAGAATACATGCATTAAATGCTCCAACAAACTCAGAAGCTCAGCGATTGGTCACTAGACTTGCAATCGCCGCATTGCCAAAACTAACCCCGCTACAGGTAGTACCCCTTTCGACTTACCTCCAATTTTGTCCAAACTGCACATGTAAGGCCATGATCCCAACCCTAAAATGGAGGATTGAGATCGATCGGCCCAGTCTTCAACATGGTAGAAACTATAAATAGAGCATGAACCTCCATTAATGGAAGGTTCAAATCAGTCTCCACATCAACAACACATTCAATTCATAAAGCTCAAAGAACCTTCAAGAGGAGAATTCATTAATTAATCCCTAAATCTTGTCTTACCATTTAAATTCCAAGCATTAATCACAAATTTGTTTCTACTATTGGTAGTTGGACTATCATCCACTAAACCCGATCCTACAAACCGAGAAACAACAATTGGCGCTAGAGGAAGGGGATATATACTAACTATACCTTTCAGAAGTTGGAACTTCTTTGAAGAAGTTCAGACCTTCTAAAAAAGGCCTAGCTCTAAAATGTAAGGAAGATGGAAAACTTTCCACAAACACTACAAGAAACAGGGGGAATAGAGACGAAAATTTTGCAACAAATCTAAATTTCATCGCTAAAATCAATTTTTAGCTATGAAATAAAAAATTATGTTGCTAAATTCTTAGATTTAATATGTGCAACAAAATTTATATATTTCATCGCTATACTAGCAACAAATTGCTTCATTTTATTGTAAATAATTAGAACAACAATGAAAATTATATATCGTCGCTAATATTTTGCGATGAAATAGAATTTTTTGTGGCTATTTTGTTGAAATTAATTTTTGCGATGAAATTAAAATATTTCATCGCTAAACTAGCAACAAATTATTTTATTTTGTTGTTAATAATCAGAAGAACATTGAAAATTATTTTTGTCGTTAATATTTTGCTATGAAAAAGGAAATTTTTGTGGCTAATTTTGGGAATTTAATTTTGGCGACGAAATGAAAATATTTCATTGCTACACTTACAAATAAAATATTTTATTTTGTTGTTAATAATCAGATCAACCATAAAAATTATATTTCATCGCCAAAATATTAGCGACGAAATACATATTTTTATGGCTAATTTTGTGGATTTAATTTTTGCGACGAAACTAAAATATTTCATCGCTAAACTAGAAACAAATTATTTTATTTTGTTGTTAATAATCAGAACAACAATGAAAACTATATTTCGTCGCTAATATTTTGCTATGAAAAAATATATTTGTGGCTAGTTTCTTAAAATTAATATTTAGGACGAAATTAAAATAATTTACCGTTATACTTGCAACGAATTGTTTTATTTTGTTGTTAACTACAATAAAATTATATTTCGTGGCTAATATTTTGCGATGAAATAGAATTTTTTGTTGCTAATTTCTTGGGATTAATATTTGTGACGAAACTAAAATATTTCATTGGTACACTAGCAACAAATTATTTTATTTTGTTGTTAAAAATCAGGACAACAATGAAAATTATATTTAGTCTCTATTATTTTGAGATGAAGTAGAGTTTTTGTGGCTAATTTATTGGAATTAATATTTGCAACGAAATTAAAATATTTTATCGCTACACTTGCAACAAATTATTTTATTTTGTGTTAATAATAAGAACGACAATGAAAATTATATTTCGGCGCTAATATTTTAGCGACAAAATTGAAATTTGCGAGAAAATTAAAATATTTCATCACTATTAGCAACAAAATATTTTATTTTATTGTTAATAATCAGAACAATAATGAATATTATATTTCATCTCCAATATTTTAGTGATGAATTGGAAATTTTCATGTTTAATTCTCATGAATTAAAAATGGTTGTCATTTAAACATAATAAATCAAATTTTTTTGAGTGCATGCATAGTGTGAAACAATAGAGATGATTCCAACACTATGATGTTTGAAATAATAAGATCAATATAATTTCATCTACTTTTACTCATTAATTTGACATATTAAGTTTTTTGTTTGATTTATTTTGGGGTATAATTTCTTGATTTCCTTCTGTATAATTTGTTTTATGTTTTTCTATTTCTTGATTTCATTAATTATTTGTTGTTATACCTACTAAGCATGAGGGAAGAGTACTACTTCAACTATGCATATTGAAAATCTAGAAAATCGATTTAAATGTTTAATAATTCGATCTCCAAATTTTGTGTCTTATAAATCAGTTTGAATGTTTATAAAAATATTTATAAATATGATGATTCACATGATGATGGACATAAAGATGATAGGATGAAGATTGAATATATATATATAAATGTTACAAGTTAAAAATTAATTAAATGAGTAAAATTAACTAAATTAGTAACAATTGAATACATATATAATTAATATTAAAAACAGAATCTGAGAGCTGTCTGCCCGAGTGGTGGGCGCCCATCCACCCGGGATTGATTCCCACAAAGACCAAATAAATAGTCATTTAAATAAAATGGGGGAGGGGGTATGCGGGTTGGGTGAGGGTCGGGTTGGGTGTGGATTGGGGTGGGTCGGGTGCGGGTTGGGTTGGTCAAGTGCGGAAGTGGGTTTAGAGAATGATTCGTAAACCAGATATCCATCATAGCCAAATATTAGCGACAAAAATATGGGTTTCATCGCTAGCATTTGCAACGAAATTAAAATATTTATCGCAAAAAAATTAGCCACGAAGTAAGGAGCTACTATTTTATACACGAAAAAATTTGTCGCTAATTCTAATATTTTCATCGCTAATGTGGTTAGCGATGAAATGATTTCGTCGCGGGATTTGTTGCTATACACCCATCGCTAACATGTTTGCGACAAATTTTTGATTTTCCTCGCAAACATTTTGCGATGAAACTCAAATTTTCATCTCTAATATTTGCAACAAAATTAATTTTTTTGTCACAAACACGTTAGCGACGGGTGTATAACAACAAATCCCGCGACAAATTAATTATTTCATCGCTAACTCACATTAGCGATGAAAATATTAGAATTAGCGACAAATTTTTTCGAACAAATTAATCCCTAAGTCTTGTCTTACCATTTAAATTCCAAGCATTAATCACAAATTTGTTCGACTGTTGGTTGTTGGACTATCATCCACTAAACCCGATCCTACAAACCGAGAAACAACAATTGGCCCTAGACGAAGGGGATATATATATACTCACTGTACCTTTCAGAAGTTGGAACTTTTTTGAAGAAGTTCAGACCTTCTAAAAAAGGCCTAGCTCTAAAATGTAAGGAAGATGGAAAACTTTCCACAAAGATCACTCTGGAGCGGCACGAGCAGGCCATCTCTAGTGCCAGTTCTCCTCTCGATCACACGCGAGAACTATATATATAGTGAAGCTCTGTAAGTACATACATGAAACCGCATCACCCGGATCAATTTTTAACTCACAAATCATATATTTTTTAATATAAATTATCCTGTTCTTTGGCACTCCCTTGAAAGAATTCAATATATTTTACTTACTAATTTGCAAAAGAAGTAATAATTTAAATACAAGATAATTTTTCTGTTCTTTCGTCCGAATTAACAGGGTGATTGAAAGAATTTCATGATCTCATGTGTGAAATTAATTAATGTATTTATATTATATTAATTTCCTATAACACCCCCTCCGGCCCGTTAAAATCACATATGGAGACGAAGGTTTGGTTAGAGCATCAGCCGGTTGATCTTCAAAGAGAATGCATCGCTCTAGCTAGTTCTTGATTCTGAACATTCTCCCGGAGATATAAATATGTTTCGTTAGCGAATGAAAGGCTAGGCTATAGGCAAGCTTGGTTATCGGACCAACAAATAGATGGAGTAGTCAATGGCAAACCAAGCTCGGAGAATAGATCGACCAGTTGTGGCCAAGGTGAGGGACCTATATTCTGCTTCCGTGCTGCTACGAGCGACCACATTCTGCTTCTTGGAACACAAAGACGAGATAAGAGAGTTTCCAAGTTTAACACAGTAACCGTCCGTGCTATGGCATCAGCAAATCCATGCAACCTGCAATAATAATAAAATATGAGAAGAAAAAGACCAAGAGTTATATTACCATTTAGATATATAAGAACCCTCTTGCAAGCACGCCACGCTACAAGAAAAGGGGGAATTAACAAAGAAAAGTTAGTGGCAAAACAAAATTTTATTGCTAAAACCAATATTTTTCCGTTACTAATTTCCAAAGTTTAGTATTTGTGACGGAATAATTAAAATTATTTCATCACTATATATAATAGCGGCAAATTATTTTAAAGAAGATGAGAAAACCTCGTAGCTAAATTATTCCAAGATTTAATATATATTATAATCTGAATAGTGATGAAAAAATATATCATTGCCATATATATTATAATCTGAATAGTGATGCAAAAAGAGTGAAGCAAATTAAAGAGCAGTTGGACAGTAAAAGCCCTAAACAGCATAACAACTCATGGATCTATTAAGAAAATATTGATCCACAGGTACAACCCTAGCACAAAGAGCAGTTGGACAGTAAAGTACAGTAGCAGTCCTAAACAGCATAACAAGACATGGATCTATAAATGATAATTCAGATCTTATTAATTAACCATTCTAAATAAAAACCATTTAGATCTAATTCAGAGCTAGCTGCAGAAATGATGAAAATGAAGCATATATATATACCTTGGACTTGGACGAATTCTTGGCCGATGGGCAAGGTGGGATGACATTTGCATCGGTGGTGGTGGGAACAATTGGGTCCATGGTTGGTTGAAGTGATGAAAAGGGGCTGTGGTTAGTGCTAGCTAGCTGGGGGAGGCTGTCTGAATTGAATAAAAATGAGTATTTTAGGTTATGAGCAAGTGTACTTATTATATAGGTGTGGGTGGAGTGTGGTCATCCCATCTCTCTCTCTCTCACACACTCACACTCTCTCTCTCTCTCTACACATACATGTTCTATTTTAGGTTGTGAGCACGTGTATACTTATATAGGGGTGCGTGGAATGTGGTCATCCCATCTCTCTCTCTCTCTCTCTCTCTCTCTCTCTTCCTCCCTATCTCCACATACATGTTCTATTTTATGGATACAATTTTTGTCGCAAATATATGTCGCACGTATAATTATAAATATATATAAGATCTTTGGGAAAGATTCTAACATTATTTTTTGGTTGGATTATAATTGGCTAGGTTTAATTCTCAACGTTATTTGGTTGTCATCTTTGAGTACCTTTGATACTCCGATACTACAAATACCCATTTTTGCGTTCAAATAAATAAATAAAAATTCTCGATCAGCGTTATTTGAGCATTCTTAAAGACAGTGTCCGTCAAAATAAGTCTAATACGAATAACCCTGCTAGGGTTTCACATGTGTTTAGATGAATGGGGTGAGGATGTTTTGACATCAATCATTATCTCGAATTTGCTTTTGAAGCCGAATTGAGTACGACATTATATGCGATTGATATAGCATTTCATGAATGGTGGGCGAATTTATGGCTTGAGCGCTACTCCAATTTTGTATTTTTTTTTTTTTTTTGGTTCCAAGGAGGTTTCTTTCGAGCTAACAAAGGGTGATTTTCTTGCCTCTAGAGGTTTGGAGGAGATTCTCAAGGAGACGTGTAACAACTTTGTTACGTTTTTAAAAAAAAAGACCAATTTGAATCTAAGAAGAGGAGTGATGTTTGACAATGGAAATTGCACATGTGTTTTATGTGAATATAGGATCCGTCAGAACAAGTTTTTTTTTTTCAAATGCAAGGTTGCTGGTCTAATATGGAGAGGGTGTTAGAGATGGCTATTAATCCTTATAAAGTTGTGCATTGTGATCCGGTGGCCTATTCTTTCTACACGCCGGAACAATTAATTGGAGTCAAGACAGTACACGATATTATAATAAGGGATTTTTTTTTTTTTTTTTTTTGCGTCATTTACTTTACCAAATTTTTTAGGGAGGGGTTGGGAATAGTAAAAAAAAAAAAAATTACCACATTTTGATGTTGGTACTATTAACTTTCAAATTTTCATTTTCGTCTTATAACTTGAAACTTTTTTATCTTTTTGGTCATGTGTCCTGTTATAGTAGGTTACCTAGTAGGTAAAAGTGATGCGGCAAATTTGTACAAATTGGCTGATTTGTATTTACATATTAATAATAATACATATAATTGTAAATATTTAAAAATATACATAGAGAAAAAGTTAAAAAAAATTCGTCCCCCTATATAGGTTATAGCATTGCGCGGACAAAATCAATGTGCCTAACGTTTACTCATGGTTATCTTAAATATTTGCTCTCCAAGTAATTACGTGGAGATACCGTGGGCTTCCCTCGCTCATGGGAAGGAATAAACGAGATATATTCAATTATGGGAAGGAGAACCTTTGGAAGCGGCTGCAGGGATGGAAGGGCGGAAATTATCCAAGGCAGGGAAGGAAATTTTAATAAAATCTTTCGCGCAATCTATACCTATGAATTGCATGACAACCTTTTTCTTTCCGTTAATGTTGTTGGACGAACTACAGGTTATGCTCAACGTGTTTTGGTAGGGTAGCAATGGAGCAACTAGCTTCTAAAGGAATTAGCTGGATGAAGTAGGATCCATCTCTTATTCCAGACGAGAATAGGCTTTAACCAACTCGCCTGCATCGACAACAAAGAAAAATAGGTAACTATCTTAACTGGGTTTCCCTGGGGAAAGATGAAAAGAAAAGGCCGAGAAATGGAATTGGATGGTGTGAACAATGAGTGGAGGCCAAATGTAGTGGATATTTTGGCTTGAAAATACCAGACTTTCCTCGTGTGACCATCGGGTGAGTGGAAGCACACGACACCCAAAAGGGTAGTGGATGTGCCATCCACGAGGCCAAAAAGATCGGCACAAGTGAGCATTGGGACAACCTGTTTCTTCTAGAGGAGATAGTTGGAAGAAGAGCGTTTCACGGTAACCATATGAATGAGGACATTCATGGGGATAGAAGAATCTGCCATTGCAATATAAGATCGACGGGGAGAAGGGGAGAAACGACGGCAAAGAGGGAGAGAAAAATAGGGTTAGGGTTTTTAGGTGTAGTGTTTAGGCTGATACCATGTGAACAATGAGATATGCTGCCAAGAGAACTCAAACTAGCCTAGGTCGACATGTAACGAACCTCGAGGAGAGCAGAGCGGATAGATAGCAAACCATCGAGGAGAGCAGAGTGGATAGAGGTTACTCTATCTGTCCAATTCAAATTCTCTCAGTTTTCTTGTAGGGAGAAGTTGTGTGCTCGGAAGGATGTCTCGGAAGGATGTGGGAGGATGGGGTTTTCGAGACCTAATTATTAAAATGGGGTGGCGTTTTTTTAATAAAACTAATTATTAATGGAGCTCCGTGAATTTCATAAACAATTATATATATGTGCAATGTGATATAAATATTTGGCGAATTTGTAATTATGTGAAAAGAAAGTGTTTAAAACAGAAAAAAGATTGGAAACCGGTGAAAAGAAAGTGTTTAAAACAGAAAAAAGATTGGAAACCGTTTAAATTCGGGAGAATTGAACCCGACGTGAATCGAACACGCAACCTTCTGATCTGGAGTCAGACGCGCTACCATTGCGCCACGGATCCCGGGTGTTAAATATCTCGTTATAACAATACTAATTTTAAAGTGTGATATTAAACAACGTTGGACAACTCTTAAACCCGTCTATGCAAATAGATATACGCTTACAATGATTTTTTTTTTGGATCAACAACACTACCGGAGTTTGTTCGTTGAATTACTTCGCAATACCATTGAAGTTGATCGATCATATGGCTCATCATAACTACTAAATATCTTATTTCTAGAAGCCTCGACACTTCGCAAGAATGGTATATTTTTTTTAGCGAATGAAAGGTTGGGCTATAGGCAAGCTTGGTTATTGGACCAACGAATAGATGGCGTAGTCAATGGCAAACCAAGCTCGGAGAAATGACCAGTTGTGGCTATATTCCAAGTTTAACACAGTAACTCATCGTACTAGCTAGGCATCAGCAAATATATCATTGCAACCTGCTGTAATAAAAAATAGGAGAAGAATAAGACCAAGAGTTATAGTACCATTTAGATATATATATATATATATATATATATATATATATATATATATATATATATATATATATATATATATAAAGAACCTTCTTGCAAGCACGCCACACTACAAGAGAAAAGGGGGAAATAACAAAGAAAAGTTAGCGGCAAAACTAAATTTCATCGCTAAAACCAATATTTTTCCGTTGCTAATTTCGAAAGTTTAGTATTAGTGACGAAATAAAATTATTTGATCGGTATATATAACAGAAGAATATTATATGTCATAGCTAATAATGAGATTAGCAATGAATATATTGTATTTTATAGCTAATATTTTAAAAGAAGCCAGATGAGAAAAGCTCGTAGCTAATATTCCAAGATTTAATATTTGCGACCAAGTAAAAATATATCATCGCTATATTAATGATGAATCATTTTAAATTAATTTCTTGTAAAATAGTAATGAAAAATATATTTTCGGAGCTAATTTCTAAGATTTAATATTTGCGAAGAAATCAAAATATTTCATTGCTATATTAACGATTTTATTTTTGTAGCAAATAATCAGAATAACAATGAAAATTGTATTTCTTGGAAAATATTTTAGCGACTAAATAGAAAAATTTATAGCTAAATTTCTAGATTTAATATTTCCGGCGAAGTTAGAATATTTCATCGTTATCTCCACCACATCGTTATCTATTTTATGGATACTGTTTTTGTCGCACAATTGTGTTTGCAATTAATTTTTTGTTGTATTGATCTCACATAGTGTCGGACTCAAGAATTTAACACAGGGGAGTCAATTAAATTAATAATTAATACTCAATTTATATCATTATAAATATAAGGTCTTTGGAAAGGATTGTAACATTATTTTTTGGTTAGATAATTGGCTAGGTTTAATTCTCAGCGCTATTAACATTTGAGCATTCTTAAAGACAGTGTCCGTCGAAATAAGACATCAAAGTTAAAACGGACGGCTCTTCTAGGGTTTCTCCAGAGGTGCGTTTAGATGAATATGGGCTCTATATGCGAATGATATAGCATTTCATGAATGGTGGGCGAATTTTCTATGGCTTGAGTGCGACTCCAATTTTGTGGTTTTTATTTTTTCCGTAGTTCCAAGGAGGTTTCTTTCGAGCCCAAAAGGAGAAGAAAAAGACCAAGATATATAGTACCATTTAGACATATAAGAACCCTCTTGCAAGCATGCCACATAACAAGAAAAGGGGGAAATAACAATTGCAGCAAAACTGTAAATTTTAAAATCCCTTGCTAATTTCCAAAGTTTAATATTTGCGATAAAATAATTTGTAATAGCAGAAAAATATTTTATTCCTTAGTTAATAATGAGATTAGCAAAGAAAATTGTGTTTCATCGCTAATATTTTAAAGAATGATTCTAGTAGCTAAATTCATAGATTTAATATTTGTGACAAAGTAAAAATATATCGTCACTATTTTTTTTTTTTTTGAACGGAAAAAGGAATATATTACCGGAGTCCCAGACGTACTCAGAATAGGTAGAGTTACACGACAGAAAACATAGAGGCTGGGGTGATAGAGAACCAGCAAAAATAAGCAGTCCACATTATCCACTAACTAGTCTAGGATTAGCGCACCCGTCGTGAAAAGAAACTGAAGAATTACAGAAACTATTGTGATATAACAGGCTCCACATCTTGGCTCTGATCTCGTCAAAAGTCTTTTTCGGTTTAATCTCTTCATTTGCAAAAATCTTGCTGTTTCTCGCTTTCCAATGTGAAACTGGTTTTATAATGTGTTTGACCGATCGATTGAGCCCATGCCACTTCCTACCAGAGAATTTAGTGGGGGTTAACCTGTTCCAGATTTTTAGAGAGGCGGCAAGAGTTTCATCTTGGCAGCAGTATACTGATTTGGTAGAGTAACTTCCCATGAAAACATCGCTATATTAATGATGATTTTTTTATTTTATTTTTTTTAGCAAATAATTAGAATAGCAATGAAAATTGTATTTTGTGGCAAATATTTTAGTGACAGAATAGAAAAATTCATAGCTAAATTCCTAGATTTAATATTAGCGACGAAGTTAGATCGAATATTTCATCATTATCTCCACGCATCCTCCCGCTGATCGCTGACAGTTACGTAGGCGCGCTCCCTGTTGAGTAGATTTTATTTGAAATGAAAGTTAATTTGGTTTATTAAAAATTAGCACATTTTAAGAAGCTACATAAAATTGTATACAGGAACAGGACTGATAAATCAAGTACATTAATTGTACATACATAAAGACAAAAATACAACAAATTAAAAGGAGCATAAATTAATTAAGTTAATCTTTTGTTATTATTGAGGATCGACTTGAAATCAAATTGTTCCTGAGAAATGTGATTGAACTCCGGGTGCTTAGACAGGAACGAAGGAACTTGAGTGGGGCGCCTGAGCTTCTTGCCAGTTGGAGTCTCATAGTATACTTCCACCCTCGACAAATTGTGTCTGAGCGACAGTTTCCTCTTGAAATCAGGAGGCGATTTTGGGAGGCCTGGCTTGTCGAAACCCCATACCCAAGCATTCGTGCCTGTACCCCACTCCAGATCAGGCTCGTCTTGGCAAGAAACTCTCCCATCTTTTTGTTCACAAGTGAAGGGGTTCTCCACTATGTTTTCCCTGATAGTTTCATACTGTTCTTGTGTTTGTATCACCCGCCATTTTTTGCAGTTGCTACACTGCACGGCCCATGTGGGGGCCGTCTTGAAAGTCGGATAGGACTGAAACCAACAAATGAATACAGTTTAATTAGCAATACAGTAAGATTTAGCAATTTAGTAAGGCAATTTACTCTCACAAAAAAAAAAAAATCAGCAAAATGAAACCTAGATAGGGTTTTCTCCTGAAATTAAATTCAATTTTGGGGGTAATTAAGAGCCTTTTTAAAATAAAAAAAAAATCAAATTAAAAGCACAAAATCCAGTCACAACTCTAAGCAAAAAGAGTGAAGCAAAAGAGCAGTTGGACAGTAAAAGCCCTAAACAGCATAACAATTCATGGATCTGTTGAGAAATTGATCATCGGATTAAGTAATTAAAAGCTTAATCCACAGAGCAACCCTAGCACAAAGAGCAGTTGGGCAGTAGCAGCCGTAAACAGTACAAGACATGGATCTATAAATGATAATTCAGATCTTATTAATTAACCATTCAAAATAAAAACCATTCAGATCTAATTCAGAGCTAAACCTTGGAGTTGGACGAATTCTTTGCATCGGTGGTGGTGGGAACAATTGGGTCCATGGTTGGTTGAAGTGATGAAAAGGGGCTGTGGTTAGTGCTAGCTAGCTGGGGGAGGCTGTGTTTACAAAAATGAGTATTATAGGTTTATGAGCAAGTGTACTTATATAGGTGTGGGTGGAGTGTGGTCATCCCATCTCTCTCTCTCTCTCTCTCTCTCACACACACACTCACACACACTCTCTCTCTCTACACATACATGTTCTATTTTAGGTTGTGAGCACGTGTACTTATATAGGGATGCGTGGAGTGTGGTCATCCCTTCTCTCTCTCCCCCTCTCTCTCTCTCTCTCTCTCTCTCTCTCTCTCTCCATATACATGTTCTATTTTATGGATACGGTTTTTGTCGCAAATATATGTCGCACGTATAATTATAAATATATATATAAGATCTTTGGGAAAGATTCTAACATTATTTTTTGGTTGGATTATGATGTGCTAAAATTTGCACGAGAGGATTGCGTGTCCTCTGGATTGGATGTCCCACTCTTCGAACACGCACAATCACTCCAAGTGTGTGGCCTTCGTTCAAAACCTTCAAGAACCTGCAAAGAACACGCCGGAGGGGAGTCCGGCGCGGACACTCCGATGCCTAAGTCAGTATAGGGCTTATTAATCTCTCCCAAGGATCTCGGGATCCTTGATATATATAAAACAGTTCTTGAAAGATCTCCCAAAGGTAGATTGTATTCAATTTAGTAAATGCGTAATGTACGAGAGTCTAACCTGGAAATCTCCTCGATTTTACCTATTTATAGAGATATTAGCTGGAGAGGAAGTCAAGCCTTCCTTCTTTTCCGGAACTACCCGCCAGACTCGGTCCTGCGGAGTGGACGAAGCCTTCTTTCCTCCACTTCCCGAAGACTCGGCCATATCTCCTCTTTATTTGACTCGGTTCCCCCGGATAATAGAGGATAAGGTCCATCTTCTATCGAGTCCAAGCCGAAAATAGCGGAACCTCCCTACGTTCAAGGCTCACGAACTTCCTCCAAAGTAATTCTTCTGGAAGCTTCTCTTTGGCGGTAGCTCCCTCCAAAGGGATCTCCCGAGAGGATTTCTCCTCAGAGCATATTTCATAATCTGATCCTTTCACTTTTATCCTATCCCTTATACACGTGTCGACTCCTTATTAAGTGACATTTTTAGGCCGCATCATCACTCCCCCCTAATCTCGTAAAAGGGGGACATCTTTTGTGAGAGTAGAGAAATTTTCCTAGAACTTGTTACAAAGGTCCTCCTGGAGAAACGTGTATCTTCCCCGCTTTGGAGAGGAAGTTTAAAAAATGTCCTTCTCCGAGGGCTTTCCCGCCTCAAATTCTGGGAGACTTTTCAGCTTCCGCGCGTGAACTTCACGCGATCACCTTTCTCTCTCTTCTGTTATTCTCCCGAGGAAAACCCTCGATTTTTCCCCCTATCTTTCCTCACTTACTTCACGCAACCATCCCCCTTTTCTCTCTTTACTTTTCAAATTTCACTCCTCCCAAAGATTTCTTGTCGTCTTCATCCTTCTTCTCCGGTGTTCTTCACCTCGAGTCTCTGCTGTCGTCAACCGCCTCGTCTGATTCCATAGCCCTTCTACTTCAAGGTAACCCAGCTATTCTCTTGTTCTGCTTTTATTAATAGTGTAAATCGATGTCAAATCCTCCCTCTCTTCCGGAAGCTACCAGCCAAAATTCCTCTGAAGCGACTCCCTCTCTAATGGGGAGTCCAGAGAATAGAATTTCCCCCGCTTCCCAAATCGACCATACTCACTTAGTTGACCTTGCTCACGCCTATGGCTTTCCATCGGAGTACGCCTTTCGTGCTCCTCGCTCCGATGAACGCCCAGATATTTCCCAGCCTCGGACCCTTGCTTTTTTCGAAGCCCATCTTAGGGCCGGACTACGGTTTCCGATTCATCCTTATCTGGCTGCCATATCCACCCGTATGCAGATCCCCCTTAACCAGTTTACTCCGAATGCCATCCGTACTATGATAGGTTTCTACATCTTGGTGAAGGGGAATGGGGGTGACCCATCTGCCGAACTATTTCTGAGCCAACACTCATGTAAGGTGAATGATGACTTCTTCTATGTTAGTGGTCGAAGGTCCCGTGTTTGTAAATTTCTGAAAAAACTCCATGAGGAAGACTCATCTTGGCGAGATTACTACTTCTTTGCTACCAGTCCTACCGATTGGCCATTTCCTCACGGGGATTGGTTATTCCAAAATCCCGGAGTGATTCCTCCTCCCCTGAAAGCTTACTCAGTTTCCAATCTCACCATTATGGATAATCTCAACACTCATACCCATTAGCGCGACTATTTCGATGTTATTGCCATTTGCAACAATCCTCGCATCCTCTCCCACTTCGGCTTTTGTCCTCAAGATTTTCCCTTAGGTTCCCGAGATGGTAAAAAATCTTCTATTGCTATATTTTATTTCTTGCATGTGGTTGTTTTTCTGAACTCTGAAAATTTTCTTGATTATTTGTAGCAATGAGTTGGTTGACTCATATCTCCCGAGATGCCCCTGCTCTCAGCATAGTGAAGGCCCCTGTATTATCCGCTCCAGAAGACATTCCAAAGGCTCCTCCATCTCCTGCTCTCGAGAGCTCTGCTAAGACTCCGGCTCCAGAGGGTTCTTCAAAGATCCCCCCTCTCCCTAGCTCTTCCACTCAGGTCCCAGGTTCAGTTGCTAAAAGAACCCGCTCGGCTGCCAACGCCGTTTTTGCTGACTGTGGGACTTCTAAGAAAAAGAAGGGAAAAACGCCTCGTACTCCTGTCGAGAAAAGCTCCTCTCCATATGAACTTCTCCATCGTCTTATTGACCGATGTCTCGTTCCTTCCCATGCTACTGCTTCATCTGATTCCTCCCCTCCTGAGGACCAACTACTCCATGGCGCTCATCTTTTCGCAGAGGTATCTTCTATTTTGATTTTTCTTATTCACGTTCGTTGTTTTCTTTACATCTCCAACATCATTTTCCTTTCCTTTGCAGTTTGGCGTTACCTATGCCAAGATACTCGACCGAGGTGTCGAGATGGTGGCTGAACTTGAGCTTCTCCGAGCTGAGGTGTCCTCCTTTCAATTGTCCTTCAAGGATATTACTAGGGAAAAGGAGGAGGCTCATAAGCGAGCACAGGCTCTATCCGAGGAGTTGTCTTTCTTACAGACCCAAAGCCAGCAGGATGCTGTCAGGATCAAGCGTCTGGTGCAGGAGGTAGGGCGGATGAAACAGGAGCTGCCGGATGTTGGGGTGCGGGCTTGTATTGAGTCTCTATTCACTTCTCCCTTGGGCCAAGAGTTCTTAGAAACTCTTCATACTCAGTGGTTGTCCAGTTTCCTGAAGAGCTCGAGCTTTCTCTGTGCCATGGGGCCGCACATTCCTCATTTTATCGATCACGGCTTCAGCAACGCCATCGCCGAGCATTCAGCCCCAGGATTCGATGGGACTTATTCTCGTGAGTTTCATCTGGATCGACTCGCTACCCCTCCAAAGTTCCTGGGGGATCCTCAAGAGAGTCCGGACAGTCCTTGGTGGCTACCCGGGATGGGCCAAGCTATTGCCAAGTTGCAGGCTGCCAAGATAGGTATGGCTGAGCTAAAGCCTCTGGAGCCACTTATTTATCCTTATGTTTCTGTTCCAAAAGTGGCAACAGGGATGGATGGAGGGACCGGAACTGCTGATGCTATGGGGAGTATGAAGGATCCGGAGGAAGGTGGAGGATCTAGCAATCATGTTGCTGGGGAAGAGGGCGCTGCTGGAGTAACTGAAGGAGTTGAGGTTGAGGGGGTTGCTACCCAGGAGGCTGCTGCTGAAAAAGCAGTTTAAATATCATATTCCTGATCATCATAGACAATCTATTTTTCTGTTGTTTTGCTACACTCTTTATTTTCTGCTCATAACATTTGCTCCTCATACTTTGTAGGGGACCCCACACTCCTGGATATGTGGGGGCTTTTTGTAGTAATTATGTTAGCTTAATGTTGCATGCTTTGTGGTCTCTTTCTTTCTTGCATGAGCAGCGTACAAGATCAGCAAGGAATGTGTTGGAGGTGTATTCTCTTTCCCCCCTCCTTGTTGGTCTTGTGGGCTAATTTGGAATTATTTCTCGGCACCTTAGCCTTTAGGCCTCTGAGTGTCTCCCACTCTTATTTTTAAAAGATCTTACTTTATAAAATCTTCTCATTTCAGTAACCCACTTGGGTCTCAAGTAAGCTGAGGGCTCTCTGGAGCACCTCGGCCTCTAGGCCGTTGAGTGTCTCTCACTCTTATTCTTAAAAGATTTTAATTCATAAAATCCTCTCATGTCAGTAACCCACTTGGGTCTCAAGTAAAGTGAGGGCTCTCTGGAGCACCTCGGCCTCTAGGCCGTTGAGTGTCTCTCACTCTTATTCTTAAAAGATTTTAATTCATAAAATCCTCTCATGTCAGTAACCCACTTGGGTCTCAAGTAAAGTGAGGGCTCTCTGGAGCACCTCGGCCTCTAGGCCGTTGAGTGTCTCTCACTCTTATTCTTAAAAGATTTTAATTCATAAAATCCTCTCATTTCAGTAACCCACTTGGGTCTCAAGTAAAGTGAGGGCTCTCTGGAGCACCTCGGCCTCTAGGCCGTTGAGTGTCTCTCACTCGTATTCTTAAAAGATTTTAATTCATAAAATCCTCTCATTTCAGTAACCCACTTGGGTCTCAAGTAAAGTGAGGGCTCTCTGGAGCACCTCGGCCTCTAGGCCGTTGAGTGTCTCACACTCTTATTCTTAAAAGATTTTAATTCATAAAATCCTCTCATTTCAGTAACCCACTTGGGTCTCAAGTAAAGTGAGGGCTCTCTGGAGCACCTCGGCCTCTAGGCCGTTGAGTGTCTCTCACTCGTATTCTTAAAAGATTTTAATTCATAAAATCCTCTCATTTCAGTAACCCACTTGGGTCTCAAGTAGAGTGAGGGCTCTCTGGAGCACCTCGGCCTCTAGGCCGTTGAGTGTCTCTCACTCTTATTCTTAAAAGATTTTAATTCATAAAATCCTCTCATTTCAATAACCCACTTGGGTCTCAAGTAAAGTGAGGGCTCTCTGGAGCACCTCGGCCCCTAGGCTTGTGAGTGTCTCTCGCTCTCGTTATAGTTATATTCATACGTCGCACATTCACATATGAGAAAGATAAACAAGACATAATAAATCTGAGTAATTTCATTTTTCAAAAAGGGATAAGGCTTCATTGATTTATTGTCAACTTTCAACATAGGCCATAGATAACCTACGCCGATCTCATTAAAAACCTCTTTACGGAAAAACCCCAAAGGGGAAACCCGCAGAGAGGGAAAAAGAGCTCCGGTGAAGCCACAAAATACACCAAGTAAAGTACGAATCAATGCAAAAAGTCACAAAACAAAAGTAATAGGTGGTCTCAAGACCTTACACTGTCTTCAAATAAAGAATCTCTTCAAATGGCAAACGTTCCAGGGTCTAGCTATGTCAACCCCCTCCATACTCTGCAGTCTGTATGCTCCTCCTTTCAACACCTGTGTGATTTTGTAGGGTCCCTCCCAGTTGGGCTCCAGCTTTCCTGTGTTTTGCAGGGCGTCCGCTCTTCTCAGCACCAGGTCCCCTACTCTAAAGGACCTCGGGATCACTCTTCGATCATATGCAGCTTTAATTCTGCTTTTATATCTTTCAACACGTACCCTGACCATCTCTCTTTCTTCTTCCATCAAATCTAGAGCCTCTCTCATCAATCTTTCATTCTGATGTTCTTCAAATTGGGCAACTCGATGCGATCGTAAAACGGCCTCTGGAGGTATCACCGCCGTAGCTCCGTAGACCAGCTGAAATGGAGACTCTCCAGTTGCTGTCTTCGGGCTAGTCCTATATGACCATAATACATTATCTAACTCGTTTACCCATCGTCCTCCTATCTTTGTCAACCTAGTTCGGATCCCATCTACTATTGTTCGATTAGTAACCTCCACCTGTCCGTTAGCCTGAGAATGGGCTACAGAAGTGAATCTCTGTACTATGTTCAATCTTGCACACCATCCTCGGACGTTTTCGCCATTAAACTGTGTTCCATTATCGGAGACCAATATTCTGGGTACTCCGAATCTACAGCAGATTTGTTTCTTCAAGAATTTAATCACATTTTCTTCATCTATCGTAGCCAGGGGGGCAGCTTCCACCCATTTGCTAAAATAGTCCACTGCTACTATTAGAAATTTTCTCCCTCCGGAGGCTGGAGGGAAGGGTCCTACCAAGTCGATTCCCCACTTAGCGAAGGGACAAGGAGAGTGCATCGCTCCCATCTCTTCCGCAGGGGTCCTTATCAATGGAGCATTTTTCTGACACTTGACGCATTTCCTCACAAATTCTCTAGCATCTTTTGTCATGGAGGGCCAGTATAACCCTGCCCTTAAAATTTTCTTCACTACCGCTTTGTATCCTTCATGACTGGCTGCATCACCTTCGTGGATCTCTCTAAGTGTGTATATAGCTTCTCTAGTCGATATGCACCTCAAATATGGGTGCGTGAACGACTTCTTGTATAAGTGCCCTCCGATAATACAATATTTGATCCGAAGGGCTCGGGTCTCTCTGGTGGTAGGGGCATTTGCTTCCTTGGTGAGTTCTATCCATATAGCCCTTCTCCAATCATCTTCCTCTTCAATGGAGCCAATGGGGTTCTCCAGAGTCTCTCTTTCCGCAACTACTAGAGTTATTGTTCCCTGTCCATCAAACTCTGTGGAGCTAGCGAGTTTGGAGAGACTATCCGCCTGCATGTTCTTCTCTCGGGGTATTTGGACTACCTCGCATTCTTGGAATTTTCCCATCACCGCTTTGGCACGCTCCAAATAAGCGGCCATCCTGCTATCTTTGGCTACATATTCACCATTCACCTGCTGAACAACTAGTTGGGAGTCTGAGTATAGGGTTACCTTTGGAGCTCCCAATTCCAATGCCATCTCCATCCCTCTGATCAAAGCTTCATACTCTGCTCCATTATTTGAGGTCATGAATTGAAACCTCACTGCGAATTGTAGGTCCTCTCCTCGGGGGCCTATCAACACAATCCCTGCTCCGCATCCGCTCATGGTCACTGAGCCATCTACGTACACCTTCCATCCCTCGACCTCCTCTGGTTTAGTCGACTCTTGGATGAAATCTGACAGGGCTTGAGCTTTTATAGACTTCCGTGGCTCGAAATCTATGTCATATTCTTGGAGCTCGATCGCCCACTTCACCATCCTTCCAGAGAGGTCTGCTCGTCCTATAACCTGTTTCAACAAGTAATTAGTGCGGACCAATATTTTGTAAGAAAGGAAATATGGGCGCAGCCTCCGGGCTGTAACGACCACAGCTAGAGCAGCCTTCTCAATTTCTGAGTAACGATTTTCGGCCCCCTGAATGATTTTACTGACATAATAAATAGGGTGCTGCAGAGATCCCTCTTCTTTGACTAAAGCAGTACTTAGTGAGAATTCCCCTACGGAGAGATACAAAATAAGGGTATCTCCTGGAGAAGGCTTCGTCAGTTTCGGCAACTGAGACAAATGGTGCTTCAGGTCTTCAAAGGCCTTTTGGCATGTTTCGCTCCATTCAAACTTGGTTCCTTTCTTAAGAATTTTAAAGAAGGGATGGCTCTTTTCAGCAGACCTAGCTATGAATCTACTCAACGCTGTAATCCTTCCATTGAGTGTCTGGAGCTCCTTTATGTTTCTTGGCGGCCGCATGTCCAGTACAGCCTTCACCTTGGCTGGATTCACCTCTATACCTCGTTGAGTGACCATATATCCCAGGAACTTCCCTGATTTTACTCCAAAAGAGCATTTGGCTGGGTTCAATTTGATGCCGTTTTCTCGAATTACTTGGAAAATTTCTTCCAAATCCTCTATATGTTGATCTGCTTTCACACTTTTAGCCAACATATCATCTACATATATCTCCATGTTTCTCCCTAGCTGCTTTCGAAAGACAGCATCGACCATCCTCTGATAGGTTGCTCCGGCATTGATTAATCCAAATGGCATCCGAATATATCCGAACGTTCCACAGGCTGCTATGAAGCACACTTTGGGGACATCTGCAGGATTCAGTTGGATTTGGTGGTACCCTTGGTATGCGTCCATCATGCTCAGCAACTCAAAGCCTGAAGTTGCATCCACTAGCTGATCTATTCTTGGTAGCGGGTAGTGGTCCTTAGGGCATGCCTTGTTGAGGTCCTTGAAATCGATGCACATTCTCCATTTTCCTCCCCCTTTAGGCACCAGCACAGCATTGGAGAGCCATTCTGGGAATTGGACTTCCACTACATGCCCTGCTTTCAATAGCTTCTCGATTTCTTCCTTCACAATGTTATTCTTCTCAATCCCGAAATTTCGTAGTTTTTGTTTTACGGGTCTTCCCTTTGGATCAACATTAAGGCAATGTATTGCTATCTCCGGAGGGACTCCTGTCATGTCAGCTGGAGAAAATGCAAATATATCGGAATTTCGACGTAATGTAAATATTACCTTCTCTGTGAGTTCATGCCCCAGTTGGGTACCTATCTTGGTAACAAAGCCGAGTTTCCCTGGGAAGAGCTCCACGCTCATCAGTTCCTCGTCTGTTTTAACATTTACTTGTTCAGGTGCCACTCCTTCTACTTTCTTCCTCTTAACCTCAGGGTCATCTCCTCTCACCCGCTCCAGGCCCCTAGTTAGGGCTCTATCTGCCATTTTCACGGACTCTGCATAGCACTTCCGTGCTTGATACTGGTCTCCTCTCACTTCTCCCACCCCTGTGGCTGTAGGGAATTTCATTTTCATATGAAATGTGGAGATGATTGCCTGAAAAAGATTCAGGCTGGGCCGTCCCATCACAACATTGTATGACGAGGGAATATCAACAATAAGGAACTCCACCACGTGGACCTTCCGAGCTGGAGCATTTCCCAATCCTACTTGTAACATCACTGACCCCAAAGGTTGGATTGCTCCTCCAGAGAAACCATACAGAGAGGTATCTACAGGGCGCAGCTTCACATTCAGCTCCATTCTCTTAAAACATTCAAAGAACATGATGTCAGCCGAACTTCCCGTATCTACGAAGATTCGAGCAACATCGAATCCAGCTATGTCGGTAGTGATCACCAGAGCGTCGTTGTGATCTTCCTTAACTCCCTTCACATCTTCTGGGCCGAATCGGATATTGGGCGTCTCCGTCATGCGCCCCACTTCTTTTAACTGGCTCCCTTGCTCTGCTCTTAGAGCCCGGACATTTTGCTTCCTCTTTCGAAAAGAATCTCCATCAGCTGGCCCTCCCACTATCATGTGGATTATTCCTCTCTTCGGTGGAGGAGGGGGCATATCTTCAGCTACTTCTCTGGTTTCCTTCTCTTCTGGTTTTCTTTCATGATCCTTCCGCTTCTGCCCTCGAGGGCCCTGCCTATCTCTGAATATAAATTCTTTTAGATGACCCGCTTGGATCATCCTCTCAATTTCGTCCTTCAAGTGGTAACATTGGTTCGTATCATGCCCATACTCATTGTGGAATCGACAGAATCGGTCAGACTTGAGTTTCTGAGGTCCTCGATTTCTGGAATATGGGAATTTCAAGTCTGGATGGTCTCCAGCTACCTCCAGTACTTCAGCAGGCTCAATCCTCAAGGGCGTGTATTTCTCGAATCTCCCACGAGGGCCAGACCGGGGACCTCCGGAGGGATTACTATCTCTTGTTGATCCAGAGGTCCGAGGGACCTCTGGGCTGGATCGTCTGGAAGGACCTTCCCTTCTTCTCTCTCGATCTGGTGGCCTAACCTCCAGCCTTTTGGCCTTACGGACCTCCTCTAAAGTGAGGTACTTCTCAGCCCTGTGCAGCAGCTCATCGAAATTCTTAACTGGCTTCTTAGCTAAGGAGGAAAAGAAATCCCCATCTCGTAATCCGTTAGTGAGGGCGTTGATCTTCACCTCCGGAGAGGCTGTAGGGACCTCCAGAGCTGCCTGATTAAACCTCCGGAGAAAAGCTCTTAAGCTTTCGCTCTCCCCCTGCCTCAGATTGAAGAGGGTCAAGGTGGCCCTTGGCTGTCTCCGGGCACTTACAAATTGATGGAGAAATAACTCACTGAATTCTTCCCAGGATCGGATGGTATTAGGTTCTAACTGAGTGAACCATTGCTGCGCTGCTTTGGCCAGGGTGGTCAGGAACACCCTACACTTAATTCCTTCTCCGTAGCGATGTAATAGCGCAGCGTTTTCAAACCTTACTAAGTGTTCGTAAGGATCTGCTGTACCATCATATTCAAAGTTAAGGGGCTTGAAGTTGAATGGTAACTCATCCTGTAATATGTTAGGAGAGAACTGGCACCCGGATGTGTGAGCGGATCTACTGGTTCGGTTGTCCAACTGTCTCCTCATATCCTTCATCTCTTTCTGCAGAGCCTGTAGCTGGTCGCTAACTGGCCCTCCGTAGGTATCATCAGTGCTTTCTTCTGTCTTAAGGGGTTCTGTCCCTCGGGGTGCCGGTTCTACGTTCCTTCTAGTGCTTCGAAGGGGAATGCTTCTTTCCGCGCGCGAGGGCACTTTATCATCCTCTTCCACTCGTATCCCCATCTCTTTGGACAACACTTGGGAGGTTCCAGGTGCCTCATCCTGGGGTCTATGGGGCGGTACCTCTGGATTCCCTGGTGCAACCTTGGGAATCTGGTCCCTTTGATCCGCAAAGGCTTTATCTACGGCTTGTCTGATGAGGGCGTTCAATTGATCGGGAGAGATCAAGAGTGTCCCTGAGTCTGGAATATCCTCTCGCTGAGGATCTGCGGTCTGGGGCTCGGGGGTTTCAAGATCCCCGGTTATTCCCTCCCGGACCGGTAAGGGATGATTCTCATCACCTAAATCTGGAGTGGGTGCCAACGGATGATGTGATCCAGAAGGCGCGTGAATTGGGTTTTTCCCCCGGCCTCCTATTGGTAGGGGATCGATCGGCAAAGGGGGATTCTTACCCGGAAGATTTTTCTTTCCAGAAATGGATGTTTTATCTCCGCCACCCATTTGCTCGAACAGGTAGAAATTCGTGAGAAAATCTTTCAATTCTTTCCCACAGACGGCGCCAGTTGATGTGCTAAAATTTGCACGAGAGGATTGCGTGTCCTCTGGATTGGATGTCCCACTCTTCGAACACGCACAATCACTCCAAGTGTGTGGCCTTCGTTCAAAACCTTCAAGAACCTGCAAAGAACACGCCGGAGGGGAGTCCGGCGCGGACACTCCGATGCCTAAGTCAGTATAGGGCTTATTAATCTCTCCCAAGGATCTCGGGATCCTTGATATATATAAAACAGTTCTTGAAAGATCTCCCAAAGGTAGATTGTATTCAATTTAGTAAATGCGTAATGTACGAGAGTCTAACCTGGAAATCTCCTCGATTTTACCTATTTATAGAGATATTAGCTGGAGAGGAAGTCAAGCCTTCCTTCTTTTCCGGAACTACCCGCCAGACTCGGTCCTGCGGAGTGGACGAAGCCTTCTTTCCTCCACTTCCCGAAGACTCGGCCATATCTCCTCTTTATTTGACTCGGTTCCCCCGGATAATAGAGGATAAGGTCCATCTTCTATCGAGTCCAAGCCGAAAATAGCGGAACCTCCCTACGTTCAAGGCTCACGAACTTCCTCCAAAGTAATTCTTCTGGAAGCTTCTCTTTGGCGGTAGCTCCCTCCAAAGGGATCTCCCGAGAGGATTTCTCCTCAGAGCATATTTCATAATCTGATCCTTTCACTTTTATCCTATCCCTTATACACGTGTCGACTCCTTATTAAGTGACATTTTTAGGCCGCATCAGATTATAATTGGCTAGTTTTAATTCTCAACGTTATTTGGTTGTCATCTTTGATTACCTCTGGTACTCCGATACTACAAATACCCATTTTTGCGTTCAAATAAATAAATAAAAATTCTCGATCAGCGTTATTTGAGTATTCTTAAAGACAGTGTCCGTCAAAATAAGTCTAACAGGAACAACCCTGCTAGGGTTTCACATGTGTTTAGATGAATGGGGTCTTTATAGGATGTTTTGACATCAATCATTGTCTCAAATTTGCTTTTGAAGCCGAATTGAGTATGTACGACTTTATATGCGAGTGATATAGCATTTCATGAATAGTTGTCGAATTTATGGCTTGAGCGCTACTCCAATTTTGTATTTTTTTTTTTTGGTTCCAAGGAGGTTTCTCTCGAGCTAACAGAGGGTGATTTTGTACAAATTGGCCGATTTGTATTTACATATTAATAGTAATACATATAATTGTAAATATTTAGAAATATACATAGAGAAAAAGTTAAAAAAAATTCGTCCCCCTTGGTTATAGCATTGCGCGGACAAAATCAATGTGCCTAACATTTGCTCATGGTTATCTTAAATATTTGCTCTCCAAGTAATTACGTGGAGATACCTTGGGCTTCCCTCGCTCGTGGGAAGGAATAAACGAGATATATTCAATTATGGGAAGGAGAACCTTTGGAAGCGCGCGACTGCAGGAATGGAAAGGGCGGAAATTATCCAAAGCAGGGAAGGAAATTTTAATAAAATCTTTCGCGCAATCTATACCTATGAATTGCATGACAACCTTTTTCTTTCCGTTAATGCTGTTGGACGAACTACAGGTTATGCTCAACGTGTTTTGGTAGGGTAGCAATGGAGAAGCCACTACAAAAAAAGTATCCAAATAGAGAGGGATTTGGCGAGGAAAAAATTCTCTTTAACATGAATAACGAGGGAAATGGCTAGCATTAATTCCCTCGCCAGAATTTCCTCGCTATTTTTTGCCGAGCATTTTAATTTATCCCTCGCTTGGCCGCAAGCATTAAATTCCCTTGCTAGCCAGTGAGCATTAAATCCCTCGCCCTTTATCATTTTTAAACAATGTCCCTCGTTAAATGGCGAGGGATTTCTAATTCCCTCGCCATTTTGTGAGGGTTTTTTGAACCCTCGGTATTTTCCTCTCCATCTGCTCCCCTCGTAAAATTCCTCGCCATTTAACGAGGGATTACATACCCTCGCAATTTTGACAATTATTTGTAGTGAGCTTCTAAAGGTATTAACTGGATGAAGTAGGATCCATCTCTTATTAGAGACGAGAATAGGCTTTAACCAACTCGCCTGCATCGACAGCAAAGGAAAATAGGTAACTATCTTAACTGGCTTTCCCTGGGGAAAGATGAAAAGAGAAGGCCGAGAAATGGAATTGGATGGTGTGAACAATGAGTGGAGGCCAAATGTAGTGGATATTTTGGCTTGAAAATGCCAGACTTTCCTCGTGTGACCATAGGGTGAGTGGACTGTGTCTGCAGCACCAGAGGGTCAATGGGTGGCAAGGGTTGCTCGGCCAGTTCAGGAGGAGGAGGGGGCTCCTCAATAGGTGCAGGCAGAGAAGGGTGTTCCTCGCCAAGAGCAGAGGTGGATGCCGAGCACGGGGATGCCGACAAGGTCGAGGGGCGAGGACCATAGATGGTTGTTTCTGGAGAGTCGGGCGAGCAAGGCAAGTAGTCCGATTCCCAATCCAAGAAGGATGCGATATCAGTGCTGGTCGGCGATGGCCGAGAAGGATCTCCAAAGGGAAAGTAAGTTCATCAAAGACTACATGACGAGTGATGAATATCCGAGCAGTGGCAGGATCGAAACACCGAAAACTCTTATGTGAACAACTGTACCCCAAAAAGATACATGGAAGACTCCGAGGAGATAACTTGTCTACTGCATAGTCACAGAGATATGGAAACACACGACACCCAGAAGGTTTGAAATTCCCATAATAAGGTGCCGAGCCAAACAAAACCTGAAATGGGGTTTGACCACCCAAAACCGAGGATGGAAGGCGGTTGATGAGATGGACAATAGTGGAAAAGGTATCAAACCAAAACTTCACTGATGCACGAGCATGCAATAGCATAGCGAGACCATTTTAAAAAATATGACGATGCTTGCGCTCAACGCGACCATTTTGCTAAGGCGTGTAAGGACACAAAATGCGATGTGAGATGCCATGCTTAGCCAAGAACGAGCGAACAACTGTGTTGACAAATTCTGTGCCTCCATCACTCTGAAAAACCTTAAGACGAGCCGAGAACTGGTTGCAAACAAGAGTGTAAAAGGAAACCAACACATCAAATAGCGGAGAGGGTAAATCCAAGAAAACCGGGAAAAATTATCCAAAAAGACTGCACAATAGCGATAACCAGATAAAACAAGAGTGGGGGCCAGACCCCAAATATCACAGTGAACCAATTCAAGAACAGTAGAAGCACGTTTCTCATTAACAAAAAAAGATAAGCATTTGCTTGGCCAATTGACAAGAGTCACAAACAGTATGATTTCGTAAAATAGAGTTTGCGGACAAATGTCCCTAAGTACACAAGTGCTTAATAACATCGAATGGGACATGCCCCAGACAAGAGTGCCATAAAAATCAAAGGAGGCTCTAGCAACTTTAGGGTTCAGGGCGGCGACCAGAGCCGGGAGCGCCCTCTCCAACACGTACAAGCCCGATTCACAGCGACCCTGAGCCACCATCTGTTTGGTAGCCCGGTTCTAAACAACAAACTTTTTATAAAAAAAACAGACATCAACAAGAAAGTCAGATGTGAGTTTGCTAATGGATAAAAAATTCTTAAAAATGCGAGGCACCACAAGGACATCCAGAAGAGTAAGATCCTTAGAAAGTGCTTGAGAGCCGACATAAGAAATGCATAAGGAGTTACCATTACCAACAACGACATAGCCATTACCAGAATATGGAGCATAGGAGTCCAGATCAGAGCGAGACACTAGCGGTCATATGAACCGAGGCCTAGGAGTCCACATACCAATCCAGAGTTGTGGATGTGGGCGAGGAGACATTGCAGGCCGAATGGATGGATTGAGCAAGATTGACAGACGAGTCCTCGGGCTGCCGAGAAGATGTGCAAACAGGATCTAGGCTGCGAACAAAGTTCTGAGGACACGTGTTGGAAAAGTGCTCGCCGCGATAAATTTAACAACGAGGGACTTAGGGTTTACGCCCTCAGCAACCACCAGAGAAGTCAGGTCGACCACCGCGAGGAGAGTTAGAGGGGCGACCACCAGCATGGTCGCGAGTGGGAGGGCAAGCAGGGGGCCGACCACGAGCATAAAAGACAACTGGAGAGGGTTCAACAGTATCGGGCTTGTTCATAATTTCGAATGCAACAACCTGATGCAGCAAATCCTGGAAAGCGGGAACAGGCAAGAAGGCCATTTTAGTGTCGACAAAAACATTGAATTTGGGACCGAGGCCCCACAGGAACCAGTGTGACATATCGGAACTGTCCACGGGTTTGCCGATCGCGACAAGTTGATCGCACAGTACCTTAAAATGGCGGCCGTATTCAGCAACAAGGAGAGATTCACGTTTGAGGAGAAGGAGTTCCTCACGGAGTTGAGTGATGCGGGACTGGGAGGAGTGACTAAAAGCATCCTCTAGGGCAAGCCATGTTTCACGGGCTGTGTCACACTGAATGACTTCGGCCAGAGATTCCTCGGTGAGAGAGGAGAGAAGAAGGGCAAGAACCTTCTAGTCTTTCGATTTCTAGGCGAAAAAGGTTGGATGAGTGGCAGCAAGGGTGGTGGATGTGCCATCCACGAGGCCAAAAAGATCGGCACAAGTGAGCATTGGGATAACCTGTTTCTTCCAGAGGAGATAGTTGGAAGAAGAGAGTTTCACGGTAACCATATGAATGAGGACATTCATGGGGATAGAAGAATCTGCCATTGCAATATGAGATCGAGGGGGACTAGCTCGAAAGGGAGCAACGACGGCAGAGAGGGAGAGAGAAAAATAGGGTTAGGGTTTTTAGGTGTAGTGTTTAGGCTAATACCATGTGAACAATGAGATATGATCACCATTAAATTGGTGAGTAGGTGTAACTTGTATATATATCGATAATTACAAGGAATGATTTACAAAATTAAGTGGAAAGGATAATTACAAATAATACAAATCCTAAATATAAGGAATATATGTTTGACTCATTCCTTAATAGATGGGCTTTCAATATTGGCTGGAAGCGCTTGATACTTAACTGGATCTCTTGTATCCAAGAGAACTCAAACTAGCCTAGCTCGACATGTAACGAACCTCGAGGAGAGCAGAGCAGATAGATAGCAAACCAGATAAATAATTGTCTCTCTAATAGATCAATATAAATTATTACACAGAGCCTATCTATATCTATAGAGGTTACTCTATCTATCCAATTCAGATTCTTTCTATTTTGAAGTACACCAAAGTCTTAACGCTCACCACAAGAAAATTAACTTTTAGTGACATAAATCATGTCATTATAGCTTCTCAAGCTAAAAGTTTTTAGTGATGGTAATTGACTTTTAGTGAGAGGTCCTGTCATTAATTCTCAAATTTATGTCATTGAAGACTTTTTAGCTAGAGAATCAATAATGAGAGGATGCTGTCACTAAAATTCAGTTTTCTTGTAGAGAGAAGTTGTGTGCTCGGAAGGATGTGGGAGGATGGGGTTTTCGAGACCTACACCTGTTCAACATAGCATTGCTTTTTAAAATGGGGTGGCGTTTGATCTCGGACACAAATGCGTTGGTATGCCGGCTGTTAAAAGCTAAGTACTTTCCTTCTACTGATTTTTTTTTTACTATATTTGAATATATGTGTTACTTTCTATTTCTTACAATATATTATGTTAAGAAACTGGTAACTATATATTATTATGTTAACGTTATTTTGAAATCAAGGAATCCTATATAACTTTCTATTTCTTACAATATATTATGTTAAAGAAACTGGTAACTATATATTATTATGTTATTTTGAAATCAAGGAATCTTATATATGAGTTTTGGTTATTCATGGTATTTTATTATTTTGAATTTAATATTTTTTTAGTTCAACCAATTATTAATGAAGCTCCACTTTTTGGTCATTTGGGCCCACAACTTGTTGATTCGGGCACCTTTTTCGTATTTTCTAATTTTTCACTCCATGTCCCAATTTAATTGTCATTTAAAAAAGTTTCACGTGAATTACATAAACAATCATATATCAATCAATATATGTGCAATGTGATATTGTTAACATTTAAAATATTGCAGAATCTAATTGCAATATATGTGCAATGTGATATTGTTAACATTTAAAATATTGCAGAATCTAATTGCAATATATGTGATATAAATATTTGGCTATTTATGGTGTCTTATTTAATCGTAATTTAATTTTTTTATTAAACTTATTAAAAAAAGTGTTTAAAACAGAAAAAAGAATGGAAACCGTTTGGATCGGGAGATTTGAACCCGACGTGAATCGAACACGCAACCTTCTGATCTGGAGTCAGACGCGCTACCATTGCGCCACGGATCCTCGGTGTTAATTATCTCGTTATAACAATACTAATTTTAAAGTGTGATATTAAACAACGTTGGACGACAACTCTTAAACCCGTCTATGCAATAGATATACGCTTACAATTATTTTTTCGCTATTTTTTTTTAGATCAACGATCAACAACACTACCGGAGTTTGTTCGTTAAATTGCTTCGCAATACCATTGAAGTTGATCGATCATATGGCTCGACACTTCTTCATGCTTTTCAATGAGGGTAATTCAAGTTAGAATATTTCCTCGTTATCTATTTTATGGATACTGTTTTTGTCGCACAATTGTGTTTGCAATTAATTTTTTGTTGTATTGATCTCACATAGTGACGGACTCAAGAATTTAACATAGGGGAGTCAATTAAATTAATAATTAATACTCAATTTATATCATTATAAATATAAGATCTTTGGAAAGGTTTCTAACATTATTTTTTGGTTGGATAATTGGCCCATTCTTAAAGACAGTGTTCGTCGAAATAAGACATCAAGTTAAAACGGACGGCTCTGCTATGGTTTCTCCAGAGGTACGTTTAGATGAATATGGGCTCTCTATGTGAATGATATAGCATTTCATGAATGGTGGGCAAATTTTTTATGGCTTGAGTGCGACTCCAATTTTGTGGTTTTTATTTTTTCCGTAGTTCCAAGGAGGTTTCTTTCGAGCCCAAAAGGAGAAGAAAAAGACCAAGATATATAGTACCATTTAGACATATAAGAACCCTCTTGCAAGCATGCCACATCACACGAAAAGGGGGAAATAACAATAGCAGTAAAGCTAAATATTGATTTTAGCGATAAATTATAAAATCCCTTGCTAATTTCCAAAGATTAATATTTGCAACAAAATAAGCTGTAATAGCAGCAAAATATTTTATTTCTTAGTTAATAATTAGATTAGCAAAGAAAATTGTGTTTCATCGCTAATATTTTAAAGAAGGATTAGAAAAACTAGTAGCTAAATTCAAAGATTTAATATTTGCGACGAAGTAAAAATATATCGTTGCTATTTTATTTTTTTGAACGGAAAAAGAATATATTACCGGAGTCCCAGAGGTACTCAAAATAGGTAGAGTTAAGTCATAGAGGCTGGGGTGATAGAGAACCAAGTGTTTGACCGATTCCTCTCCAATTCCATAGAGTCCACACAAGTTAAGTCATCTCCATCGTTGAGCCCATGCCACTTCCTACCCAAGAGTTTCATCTTGGCAGCAGTAGACTGATTTGGTTGAGTAACTTCCCATGAAAACATCGCTATATTAATGATGATTTTTTTATTTATTTTTTTGTACACAATATTTCGTCGCTAATATATCAACGATGAATTAGATAATTCGGAGCTAATTTCTAAGATTTAATATTTGCGAAGAAATTAAAAATATTTCATTTCCATATTAACAATTTATATTTTTTTTAGCAAATAATTAGAATGGCAATGAAAATTGTATTTTGTGGCAAATATTTTAGTGACAGAATAGAAAAATTCATAGCTAAATTCCTAGATTTAATATATATTAGCGACGAAGTTAGATCGAATATTTCATCATTATCTCCACGCATCCTCCCGCTGATCGCTGACAGCTGCTGCACACTTGAGCATTACGTAGGCGCGCTCCCTGTTGAGTAGATTTTATTTGAAGTGAAAGTTAATTTGGTTAATTAAAAGTTAGCACATTTTAAGAAGCTACATAAAATTGTATACAGGAACAGGACTGATAAATCAAGTACATTAATTGTACATACATAAATCAAGACAAAAATACAACAAATTAATTAAGAGGAGCTAGCATAAATTAATTAAGTTAATCATTTGTTATTTTTGAGGATCGACTTGAAATCAAATTCTTCCGGAGAAATGTGATTGAACTCCGGGTGCTTAGACAGGAACGAAGGAACTTGACTGGGGCGCCTGAGCTTCTTGCCATTTGGAGTCTCATATATTACTTCCACCCTCGACAAATTGTGTCTGAGCGACAGTTTCCTCTTGAAACCAGGAGGCGATTTTGGGAGGCCTGGCTTGTCGAAACCCCATACCCAAGCATTCGTGCCTGTACCCCACTCCATATCAGGCTCGTCTTGGCAAGAAACTCTCCCATCTTTTTGTTCACAAGTGAAGGGGTTGTCCACTATGTTTTCCCTTATAGTTTCATATTGTTCTTGGGTGGGTATCACCCGCCATTTTTTGCAGTTGCTACACTGCACGGCCCATGTGGGGGCCGTCTTGAAAGTCGGATAGGACTGAAACCAACAAATGAATACAGTTTAATTAGCAATACAGTAAAATTTAGCAATTTAGCAAGGCAATTTTACTGTAAAAAAAAATAAAAAAACACAATTCAGCTAAATATGAAACGTAGCAAGGGTTTTCTCCTGAAATTAAATTCAAATTTGGGGATAATTAAGAGCCTCTTTTTTTTTTTAAATCAATAGTACAACCCTAGTTGACAAAACAAAATCAATGACAACTCTAAGCAAAAAGAGTGAAGCAAAAGAGCAGTTGGACAGTAAAAACCCTAAATAGCATAACAATTCATGGATCTGTTGAGAAATTGATCATCGGATTAGATTAAGTAATTAAAAGCTTAATCCACAGAGCAACCCTAGCACAAAGAGCAGTTGGGCAGTAGCAGCCGTAAACAGCATAACAAGACATGGATCTATAAATGATAATTCAGATCTTATTAATTAACCATTCAAAATAAAAAACATTCAGATCTAATTCAGAGCTAGCTGCAGCAATGATGAAAACGAAGGATATATACCTTGGTCTTGGACGAATTCTTTGCGTTGGTGGTGGGAACAATTGGATCCATGGTTAGTGCTAGCTAGCTGGGGGAGGCTGTCTGAATTGAAATAAAAATGAGTATTTTAGGTTATGAGAAAGCTAAGTGTACTTATATAGGTGTGAGTGGAGTGTGGTCATCCCACATCTCTCTCTCTCTCTCTCTCTCTCTCTCTCTCTCACTCTCTCTCTCTCTATACACATACATGTTCTATTTTAGATTGTGAGCACGTGTACTTATATAGCTGTGCGTGGAGTGTGGTCATCCCATCTCTCTCACTCTCTCTCTCTCTCTCTCTTTCTCTCTCTCTCTCTCTCTACATACATGTTCTATTTTATGGATACGGTTTTTGTCTGCAATTAATTTTTTGTTTTATTGGTATCATACAATTGACGGACTCAAGAATTTAACTAATTAGGGCGTAATTAAAAATTAATAATACCAAATATATATCATTATAAATGTATAAATATAAGATCTTTAGAAAGGATTCTAACATTATTTTTTGGTTAAATTCTCAGCGTTATTTGAGCATTCTTAAGGACAGTGTCCGTCAAAATAAGTCATCAAAGTTAATACGGACGGCCCTACTAGGGTTTTGCTATGGGTGTGTTTAGATGAATGGGGTCTTTAGAGGATGTTTTGACATCAATCATTGTCTCGAATTTGCTTTTGAAGCGGAATTGACTACGACTTATAGGCGATTGATATATCATTTGATGAGGGTGTGCGAATTTATGGCTTGAGCGCTACTCCAATTTTGTGTGTGTAATTTTTTTTTTTGGTTCCAAGGAGGTTTCTTTCAAGCTGACAGAGGGTTAACGGTTTTCTTGCGTCCGTACAGGTTTGGAAGAGATGCTCAAGGAGACGAGGAACAACTTTGTTCCGTTCACAAAAAATATACCGACTAAATTGAATCTAGTGATGTTTGACAATGGAAATTGCACATTAGTTTTATGTGAATAGGATCCCGCGAACAATTTTTTTTTTTTTTTATCAAATGCAAGGTTGCGGGTCTAATATGGAGAGGGTATTAGAGATGGCTACAAATCCCTATAAAGTTGTTCATTGTGATCCGGTGGCCTATTCTTTCAACACGCCGGAAAAATTGGAGTCAAGACAGTACACGATATTCTAATAAGGGTTTTTTTTTTCTTTTTTGCGTCATTTAACTTTACCACATTTTGATTTTGGTACTATTAACTTTCAAATTTTAATTTTCGTCTTATAACTTCAAACTTTTTTAACTTTTTGGTCATGTGACCTGTTATAGTAGGTTACCTAGTAGGTAAAAGTGATGTGGTAAATTTGTACAATTTGGCTGATTTGTATTTACATATTAATAGTAATACATATAATTGTAAATATTTAGAAATATACATAGAAAAAAAGTTAAATTTTTTTCGTCCCCCTTGGTTATAGCATCGCGTGGACAAAATCAATGTGCCTCAATTTTGCTCGCGGTTATCTTAAATATTCGCTCTCCAAGTAATTGCGTGGAGATACCTTGGGCTTCCATCCCTCGTGGGAAAGGAATAAACGGGATATATTCAATTATGTTAAGGAGAACCTTTGGAAGCGGCTGCAGGGATGGAAAGGGCGGAAATTATCCAAAGCAGGGAAGGAAATTTTAATAAAATCTGCCGTGCAATCTATACCTGTGAATTGCCTGACAACCTTCTTCCTTCCGTCAACGCTGTTGGTCGAACTACAGGTTATGCTCAACGGGTTTTGGTAGGGTAGCAATGGAGCAACTTCTAAAGGTTAGATGGATGAAGTGGGAGAAGTTGTGTGCTCGGAAGGATGTGGGAGGATGGGGTTTTCGAGACCTACACCTGTTCATTGTTCAACATAGCATTGCTTTTTAAAATGGGGTGCCGTTTGATCTCGGACCCAAATGCGTTGGTATGCCGGCTGTTACTGTTTTTTTTTTTTTTTTTTACTATATATGTATATATGTGTTACTTTCTATTTCTTACAATATATTATGTTAAAAAACTGGTAACTATAGTATTATGTTATTTTGAAATTAAGGAATCTATATAGTAGTTTTGGTTATTCATGGTATTGTATTAATTTTAATTTTTTTTTTAAATTCAACTAATTATTAATGGAGCTCCACTTTTTGGTCACTTTTGGGCCGACAACTTGTTGATTAGCTGCGTATTTTCTTATTTTTCACTCCATGTCCCAATTTAATTGTCATTTAAAAAAGTTTCACGTGAATTACATAAACAATTATATATATGTACAATGTGATATTGTTAACATTTAATTTAATTACCTACACGGTCTTTTAATGCAAATTATTACAAAATTTAATTGTAATCTAATTGCAATGTGATATAAAATATTTGGCGAATTTGTTATGTGAAAAAAAAGTGTTTAAAACAGAAAAAAGTTTTGGAAACCGTTTGGATCGGGAGATTTGAACCCGACGTGAATCGAACACGCAACCTTCTGATCTGGAGTCAGACGCGCTACCATTGCGCCACGGATCCTCGGTGTTATTAATATCATTTTAATTAAATATAATAATACATAGACAAATCAACATAAAGTGTTATATTAAACATCATTGGGCGACAACTCTTAAACCCGTCGATGCATACCTTGAATGCAATAGATATACGCTTACAATGATTTTTTTTTGCTATTTTTTTTTAATCAACAACACTACCGGAGTTTGTTCGTTGAATTGATTTGCAATACCATTGAAGTAGATCATCGATCATATGGCTCATCATAACTAATAAATATCTTATTTCTAGCAGCCTCGACACTTCGCCATGCTTTTCAATAAGGGCATGTTTGTTTTGGGATTTCAAAATGTAGTGGATTTTAAAATCCTAATGCTTTTTATGTTTTGTGTTTGTTTTAGGTTTATGTAGGGTAAGATTTAACTTTATAGAATATGATTATAGGTAATTTTATAGGTATTTATATAGGGTTTGTAGGTATTTATAGGGTTGACTTTTATAGGGTTTATATGTATTTATAGGGTGAGATTTTGAAATCCTAAATCAAAATCCCAAACTATACACTACAAAAAAACTGAGATTTAGAGACGGATTAAATACCATAAACATTGTATCTAAACAGGTTAGAAACGGATTTTGGAACCATTTTCTATCTGTTCCTAATCGCATGGTATCTAATGTTAGGAACGGTTTTCTAAATTCCGTTTCTAATAAGAGACGAATTTGAGACCGTTTTTTTTTCGGTTTATAATGAGAGACGGATTTTGACACCGTATATTCTCGTATCTAAACGATGAACGACTCGTTTTATATCCGGGTCAAAATTCCGTTTCAAATGTCGTTTCGTCTCTAAATCCGTATCTAAACGATAAACGACCCGTTTTACATCCGGGTCAAAAATTCGTCTATAATTTCGTTCTTAATTAGAAACGACGTTTTGTCGTCTCTAAATCCGTATCACAAGGCAAAAATTCATTTCCAAGCCTTTAATCCCCATTCCAAGCCCGAACCCGACACCCATCCCACCCTACCATGCAACCACCCCCCCTCTCCAATTATTTAATCCCCATTCCAAGCCTTAATCCCAATCCCACCAAGCCCGAACCCACACCGTCCCAGCCCGACACCCATCCCACCCTGCAACAACCCCCCTCCAACTATTTAATTGACCCCAGCCCGACACCCATCCCACCCTGCAACAACCCCCCTCCAAAACCCCCTCCAACTATTTAATTGACCCCAGCCCGACACCCATCCCACCCTGCAACAACCCCCCTCCAACTATTTAATTGACCTTTTTTTTGGTCTACATGGGAATTGAACCCAGGTGGGCAAGTGTCTATTATTGAGCATCTGCCACTAGGACAGATAACTCTTTTGTTTTATCTTTTAATATTAATTGTATATGTATATTAATTTATTTATTTTACATGTATTCAAATTGTAACTTTTAAATTTATAAATGTAATTTTTTTTATTAATTTCTAAAAATTGTAATTACTCACTGCCGTCAATAAGCTGTAAAATACTAAGTAAAATACTAAGAACTATGCATAGTTTAGACACTTAATTTCATTATATTAGTTTAACATATATAATTAATTGATTAATTTGTAACTTTAAATAAAATAAGAGATTATTGCCTAATAAGTCCACTATTAGAACCCATTAAGCTAAGAGAAACACCAAGATGTATAATTTTCTAATAGAGTCAAAATAGAGTTAAAAAACCAAAAATACCCTTGTATAAATAGGAATCTCTCTACTCCTTCACCCAAAACCAAAATCAAAAGTCATTCATTCTCTCAAAACCCTAGCTCTCCTATTTCTTGCAAAATCAAAACAGTTCCCTCCCCACGCCCGTCGCCGCTCAAACCCAGACGAAGCAGCCCCACGTCGATTTAGGCGCTGCACCATGGCCTCCACCCACAACACGACCGCCGACGTTGCTTTGCCGCCGCACTGACCGAGGAAGACGAAGTGGCTGAAGAAGAAAGCCTCGTGGCCACCGCCGCCTGGCCGTCGAAGATGAAGCGGTCGCCGATCTGCAACCCCCTCGACTCCGATGCGCCGATCTAGAGGCCGCAAGCCATCACTGCCTAGCCGAAGGCCTTCGCACGTCTAAAAAATCGAAATAGATCGAGTTTCCGGACCCACTGCCGCCGACTCAATTCAAAGTGATCCAAGGTTATGGTTTATTAGAGGTTCTGTTGATTTTGCTGTTGTAAGTGTAATCGCCTTATTTTCCTTTTTCCTGCAAAATATGGTTTTATTAATCGAGCAGGATTGGTATTGCAAATTTGAATCTCGAAAGCAAATAGAACAATTGATTTAAGGGGAAGAACATTATCTATCTCATGTTCTATGTTTTCGAAAAACATTAACTTGGGATCAATAATAATGGACTTTTTGGACGTGATCTGGTGTATTTTACAATATACTCATGTCTGCGTGTATTTGTGTTGATTATTGATGAGTAAAGCCGTGTTTGCTGACGTTAAGCTTGCGCTTCAGTCTATAGTTTGGCTGCAATTTACATATTTATTATATCTAATCTAATCCTAAATTATATCATTTAGAAACTGAGCAGTGCCAATGGTCACACATTTTGGTCTTCTATGTTAATTTTCTCTATTGTATATAGATTGGAGTCTTTATATGAAGGTAGAAATGAAGTAATGTAAAGAACAGAATATAACATCCCTTTTAGAAATGTGTAAAACGAAATGCTCATTATTTGTAATCTGTCATTTAACAGATAAGATTTTAATTGATATTCTTTCTTGTATGTAGGTTTTCTTGTAAAGATGGTGTACTTCTCAAGTAGCAGTAGTTTCTCTGGTGATGATCAGTCCTTACAGGTATCAAGATTATGCTTCTTTAATGTATTGTGTTGTTGCAATTTCTATTAGGATTAAGATTAGAAAAATTGATAAATTATGTTATTATTATGCAGATTGTTGATGGTTATTCGTCTTGGGGTTCTTTGTTGTTTTCTAACATAGAGGATTACACATCCTAATCATGAAGCAATCTGGTTATGGTTACTGTCCGTGATTTGTGAAATTTGGTTTGACTTTTCTTGGCTATTTGATCAATTGCCAAAGATCTGTCCAGTGAGAAGAGCACTGACCTCTATGTCATAAAGGACCGATTCGAATCCTCTGAAACCAATCTCCGAAACTCGATTGTTGTCCCTGCTTCGGAGCTGTAAATATAGTGTTATTCCATTGTACATGTATGTTTGTTTTGCATTTGATTTGAGTGTAAGTTTGCTAATTTTATATTATTGAATTGGTTTTTGCATAATCTTTCCTTTTACTTTAGATAGAAAGGGGTAGATAAGATTTGTTAAAAGGTCATTTTTGGATCTTTGGAGAATTTTTCGAAGAAGCATGAATTTCATGTTGTAAAGGCGAAGATTGTCCCTCACTTCGCGGCATGCAAAATATACTTGAGAATTGTTAGTATGCTTATGCATAATAAGCATAATGTGATATGCAAAATAGTCATCATATTTTAATTTAATTTTAGGAAATGATTTGAATTATGCATAAATAATATGCAAAATAATCATCATATTTCAATCGAATGCATTATGCATAACGTGATATGCAACATAATCATGATATTTTGGATTATGCATAACGTTATATGCAAAATAATCATCATATTTTAATCTAATTTTAAGAAATAATTTGAATTATGCATGAGCGATATGCAAAATAGTCATCATATTACAATCGAATGCATTATGCATAACGTGATATGCAATATAATCATCATATTTTGAATTATGCATAACGTTATATGCAAAATAATCATCATATATTAATTAAATTGTAAGAAATAATTTATTTCGAGAAGTTAATGCAGAAATGACGTTTTTTAGGAATTTTTTAATTATGGAAGGTGAATTAAAGATTTTGAAATTATTTAAATGGAAAAAGGGCAAATTTGTCTTTCTAGGTCCCAATTTGACTCTATTGGATAAAAAACAATAGGTTATTCCCTATTAGAAAAAAGTCTTAATGAAATGACTCTAATAACAATTTCCCCTTAAAAATAAAAAATTGTTATTGAATAATGTCAATTGTAAAAGTCGATCTTACTTTATAAATTCAAATAAATTAATTAAATTACATTTAATCTTTTGCTAATTTTTTTAAAAATATTGTTATTAATTTTACAAATTTTATTATTTAAAATTTGCACTTCTATTAAGTGCTAAAATTAAATTAAATTTTAAAAATTGGGTTCGAACAAGATTATAATAAAGGCTTGAGATGCACAACTTACCTCGTCAATCTTGATGGTAGAGATAATATTATTATTGTATAGTAGGCAAATTGATAATAGTAGGCCAATTGATGATAAGTAAATTCATATATATTATAATAAAGGCTTGAGATGCACAACTTACCTCGTCAATCTTGATGGTAGAGACAATATTATTATTGTATAGTAGACAAATTGATAATAGTAGGCCAATTGATGATAAGTAAATTCATATATATTATAATAAAGGTTTGAGATGCACAACTTACGTGACACAGACGTTCTTCAGTTACCAAGATTGAAAGAAATTTATAGTAGGCAAATTATATTATAATAAAGGCTTGAGATGCCTAACTTACCTAGTCAATCTTGATGGTAGAGACAATATTATTATTATTGACAAACGTTCTTTAGTTACCGATATTGAAAGAAATTCATTAATTATTGTCATTAGTCCATATATTATATATATTGTCATATAAAATATATTTCCATATAAAAGATATGAAATATATAACATAATATTATTATAATATCTATATTTATTATATAAACTTATTTTTAAGAATGGACAAAAATTGACCATTAGATAGGAATTAAGTACGGCCATATTTTCAAGAATGGAAAAAAATTGACATATTATTAGATAGAATTTAGGTACGGTCATATTTTCAAGAATGGAAAAAAATTGACATATTATTAAATAGAATTTAGGTTTAATTTCCCTTAAAATATATTTTTCAAAAATTTAGTAAAATTAAATAAAATTAATTTTTATAAATTATATTTAACTTAATTTGTATCTCTAACCCCTTTATTGATTTTCAATTTTTATTTCAAGTTCATTTTGACACAAAAATGATTTTTGATTTTCAATTTTTATTTCAAGTTCATTTTGACATAAAAATGATTTTTGATTTTTATCTCAATTGATCTTATTCCCTTTGTTATGGAGACTATTTTACAATTAACAATGCTTCACGTATTTATACTTTTTCTAAGTGGATGATAGAATTATTTTTTAATCTAAAACTTTTTAAAAAATACTACACAAGTTTCTTGATAAGTCTTAATAGTAATTTTATAAAGATTTATAAACTTTTAAAAATTAATGAATGACTCTTTTTTTTAATCTAACGTTCATATATACGTACGTTGATTAGAGAATTAATTCTTAGAATATTTTCACTAGTTTATACTTTTTTTAAATTGATGATAGAATTATTTTTTAATCTAATTTTTTTTTTAAAATACTATACAAATTAAAAAAATTATTCAATAAAATCTCCTTTTTTTTTAATCTAAAATTGATATATATATATATATATATATTGTCATATGAAATTGAAGATATAATATAATATTATTATTATTATTATAATATATATATCTAACCTAAAATATATTTACATCAATTTTTGGAATATTTTCATTTTAGTATATATATATATATATACTAAAATATATCTACATAGTATTATTCTAACATTTATATTTATCTTGATACATAGAACAGAAGATATATTAATTAATTTTTTTTATTTTTACTATTTATTAATTAAATAAAAAAGTAAATAAATTAATATAACTCAATTCACCCGTCCATATTCTCTCATTCTCAATTTTTTTTATATATAGGGTTGGTCTGCTATGGACTCGAGTGCATGTTGTGCACCCTAGTCCATGTTACACTTTTCTGTTTACTGACTTACACTTTTTAATTATTAAACTGTATAATAATATTTTTAGTAATAATTGAAAAGTGCAACGCCATTTAACAAAAGGTGTAAGTCATTAAACTGAAAAGTGCACATGGACTAGGGTGCACAACATGCACTCGAGTGTATACTAGACTTTACCCTATATATAAGGTTTTGATTTATTTTTTTATTTAATTTTATCATTTGACTAATTAGATACAGATTAGAAATGGTTAGATTCTGTAACGCAAATTTCGTGTTCCACCTTATCTCGTTTTATATGGGGGAGAAAAAATTGATTGTTTAGAGACGGTGATATATGTATCTAACCCGTATCTAAAACTTTCAAAATTGAAAGTCGTGTATCTAATTCGTATCTAAAACTTTCGAAACTAAAAGTCGTATCTAATCTGTTTATAATGAGAGACGGTTTTATTTTCGGTTTCAAATCTCGATTTTTTAACAAATTCGTATCTAATCCGTATCTATTAAAGACGGATTAGGTGTCCGTCTCAAAATTTCGGTATCAAAATCAGGCTTTTTTTGTAGTGATAACGGGGTGGAGTTTCGAAATCCCAAATCCGGATCTCCCATCCCAAAACAAACATGCCCCAAGGGTTATTCATGTCATAAGCATCCTTGATCTCAAGAATGATATAATAATCTATTTATTGTTGGGTTAACCCTCACATTCTACAACACTAAGGTCGAGATAATACTAGGTTAATTCCAACCTACTCTTTTTCTTGATTAACAACTTTTCAATGCATTTATGGATTTAGTAAGCAATTGAAACGACAAAATGTGAATTGATAGCTCGCCGTTTAGAATACGAACCATTTAAGACCAAAATAAGACTTACATATATTGTGAAATCAATAAATATAACCATAACTGCAATTCTGTCCAAGGCAAGTGACCTAGTAAGATTAGCAATGACTATTGTATTTTATCGCTAATATTTTAAAGAAGCTGGATGAGAAAAGCTTGTAGCTAAATTATTCCTAGATTTAATAATTGCGACCAATTAAAAATATATCATCGCTATATTAATAATGAGTCATTCTAAATTTCCTGTAAAATAGTGATGCAAAATATATTCTATCGCTAATATTTTAGCGATGAATTAGCTAGACAATTCGGAGCTAATTTTAAGATTTAATATTTGCGAAGAAATCAAAATATTTCATTGCTATATTAACGATTTTATTTTTGTAGCAAATAATCAGAATAGAAATAAAAATTGTATTTCTTGGTAAATATTTTAGCAACTAAATTCATAGCTAAATTTCTAGATTTTTTTTTTTGAACATCTATCTAAATTTCTAGATTAAATATTTCCGGTGAAGTTAGAATATTTCATCGTTATCTCCACCACATGCATCCTCCTGCTGATCGCTGACAGCTGCTGCTTGAGCAATACGTAGGCGCTCCCCGTTCAATAGAATCCGTCAGGATTTTGCACAATAATCACTGATATTTGCTTAATTAATTAGGATAAGGGAGAAGAAGATTTGATAGTAGATTTTAATTGAAATGAAAGTTAACTTGGTTAATTATAAGTTAGCACACTAATTAAGAAGCTAAATAAAATTGTATCCAGGAGCAAGACTGATAAATCGAGTGCAATACAAAAAGATGGAGTACATGGAGATACAAATACAACAAATTAAAAGGAGCTAGCTAGCTAACATAAATTAATTAAGTTAAATATCTTTTGTTATTTTTGGGGACTTGAAATCAAAATTTTCCGGAGAAATGTGATTGAACTCCGGGTTCTTGGACAGGAACGAAGGAACTTGAGTGGGGCGCCTGAGCCTCTTGCCGGATGGAGTCTCATAGTAGACTTCCAACTTTGTCAAATTGTGTCTGAGCGACAGTTTCCTATTGAAACCAGGAGGTGATTTGGGGAGGCTTGGCTTGTCGAAACCCCATAGGTTACCATTCCTGCCCGTACCCCACTCAAGATCAGGCTCGTCTTGGCAAGAAACTCTCCCATCTTTTAGTTCGCAGGTGAAGGGTTTCTCCACTTTTTTTTCTCTTATGTCTTCGTATTGCTGCTGGGTGGGTTTAGGAAAATACTATATTTATCTTTATTGGCAGTGCAAACAAATGGCTTTGTTCCATTTCCAGCATTTGGTACACTGAGCGGCCCATGTGGGGGCCGTCTCCAAAGTCGGACAGGACTGAAACCAACTAAAATTTAGCAATGAAATTTTACTGTAAAAAAAAAAAAACAATTCAGCAAAATGAAACCTAGCTAGGGTTTTCTCCTGAAATTAAATTCAATTTTGGGGATAATTAAGAGCCTTTTTTTTTTTTTTAATTATCAAAAGTACAACCCTAGTTCACAGAACAAAATCCTGTCACAACTCTAAGCAAAAAGAGTGAAGCAAAAGAGCACTTGGACAGTACCAGCCCTAAACAGATTTGCAACTCATGGATCTATTAAGCAATTAACCATTCAAAATAAAACATTCAGATCTAATTCAGAGCTAAGTGTTGGACCGATTCCTCTCCAATTCCACACAACTTAAGTCGTCTCCATCTTTGAGCAAAACTCGAGAATTTAGTGGGGGTTAACCTGTTCCAGATTTTTCGAGAGCCGGAGGATCTGAGTTGGGGGATGATTCTGATGCAGATTGATTAGCCCTTACTTGGAAGTTTTGACCCATAAACGTGATTGGAGATTTTTCTCTATATTAATGATTTGTTTCCTTAAGCACTTTATTTCCTATTTTCCTGATTTTGGTTATTTCCTTGTATTTTTTCATGCATTATGGAATTTCCATTTATCAAGGGATTTTGGCTTCATTTAAATTATTATTTAATCCCACTGCACAGAGTTGTTGTGTAGCAATTTTTTAAGAGATTATTAAGATTAATGAGATTTAGTTCTCTTGACAATTGAACGGCATAATTTATTATCAACGTTCATTTGCTTGTTCGCGGATATTGTTTGATGACATGTGCATCAGATTCGCTGGCAGCAGTACGTAGACTGGTTTAGTTGAGTAACGGCTGTCTCCCGAAGCTTTCCAAATCCAGAGAACGTCTTAATATTCCTGCAAACTGATTGAATCCAAGGAACACAACAGTTGATTTAGTAGAGTGGCTTCAATTCCCATGAAAACATCGCTATATTAATGATGATTTTTTTTATTTTTTTTGGTACCAAATAACCTGAATAGTGATGTAAAATATATTTCGTCGCTAATATATTTGCGATGAATTAGATAATTCAGAGCTAATTTCTAAGATTTAATATTTGGGAAGAAATTAAAATATTTCATTGCTATATTGACGATTAATATTTTTTTAGCAAATAATTAGAATAGCAATAAAAATTGTATTTTTCGTGGCAAATATTTTAGTGACGAAATAGAAAAATTCTTAGCTAAATTCCTAGATTTAATATTAGCGACAAAGTTAGAATATTTCATCATTATCTCCACGCATCCTCCTGCAGATCGCTGACAGCTGCTGCGCGCTTGAGCATTACATAGGCACGCTCTGTTTAGTAGATTTTATTTGAAGTGATGAAAGTTATTATAAGTTGGCACATTAATTAAGAAGCTAAATAAAATTGTATCCAGGAGCAATACTGATAAATCGAGCACATTAATTGTACATACAAAAAGATGGAGTACTAGCTAGAGATACAAATACATAAATTAATCTTTTGTTATTTTTGGGGACTTGAAATCAAAATTTTCAGGAGAAATGTGATTGAACTCCGGGTGCTTAGACAGGAACGAAGGAACTTGAGTGGGGCGCCTGAGCTTCTTGCCGGATGGAGTCTCATAGTATACTTCCACCCTCGACAAATTATGTCTGAGCGACAGTTTCCTATTGAAACCAGGAGGCGACTTTGGGAGGCTTGGCTTGTCGAAACCCCATACCCAAGCATTCGTGCCTGTACCCCACTCCAGATCAGGCTCGTCTTGGCAAGAAACTCTCCCATCTTTTTGTTCACAAGTGAAGGGGTTCTCCACTATGTTTTCCCTGATAGTTTCATACTGTTCTTGTGTTTGTATCACCCTCCATTTTTTGCAGTTGCTACACTGCACGGCCCATGTGGGGGCCGTCTTCAAACTCGGATAGGACTGAAACCAACAATTGGATACAGTTTAATTAGCAAGACATGCAGTAAAATTTAGCAACTGTCAAAAAATAAAAATAAAACCACATTTCAGCAAAATGAAATCTAGCTAGGGTTTTCTCCTGAAATTAAATTCTATTTTGGGGGTAATTAAGAGCTTTTCTTTTTTAAATGAAAAGTACAACCCTAGTTCACAGAAAAAGATGAATCACAACTCTAAGCAAAAAGAGTGAAGCAAAATAGCAGTTGGACAGTAAAAGCCCTAAACAGCATAACAACTCATGGTTCTATTAAGAAAATATTGATCCACAGGTACAACCCTAGCACAAAGAGCTGTTGGACAGTAAACTACAGTAGTAGCCCTAAACAGCATAAAAAGACACGGATCTTTAAAGGATAATTCAATTCAGATCTTAATTAACCATTCAGATCGATCTAATTCAAGAGCTAGTTGTAGCAATGATGAAAATGAAGAATATATACCTTGGACTTGGATGAATTCATGTCCGATGGGCTAGCTGGGATGACATCTGCGTCGGTGGTGGTGGGAACATGCAATTGGGTCCATGGTTGGAGTACAAAAAGGGGCTGTACCATGTGGAATTGTAAAGCCACAATCATGATTAAAATTTGAAAGAGGGCTAAATTCCCAAATGATAATACAAAGAGAAAGAGTTTTTATTCTCAGAAACTGAAAAGTGAAAAACGTATGGAAGAGCTTCAAGCTCTTATATGCTAATCCAATTACAAACTGCTAAGTAACCACCTAATAACTGACTAACAACCATTTAACTTAACTAATTATAAGTCAGTGGTGTATCTACCAATTTATTGGTTCTAAGCAGGAGGTGTATTTATCAACCCTTGATAGGAGGCTGTCTGAATTGAACAAAAATGACTATTTTAGGTTTATGAGCAAGTGTATGACGGACTCAAGAATTTTACTTAGGGGGTAATTAAAAATTAATAATACCAAATATATATCATTATAACTATAAGATCTTTGGAAAGGATTCTAACATTATTTTTTAGTTGGATATAATTGGCTAGGTTTAATTCTAAGCGTTATTTGAGCATTCTTAAGGACAGTGTCCGTCAAAATAAGTCATCAAAGTTAATACGGATGACCCTACTGGGGTTTTGCTAGGGGTGTGTTCAGATGAATATGGGCCCTTTATGCGATTGAAATAGCATTTCATGAATGGTGGGTGAATTTATGGCTTCAGGGCGACTCCAATTTTGTGGTTTTCATTTTTTTTTTTGTAGTTCCAAGGAGGTTTTTTCGAGCTGACAGAGGGTCAACGGTTTTCTTGCCTCCACGGGTTGGCTAGGTTTGGCGTACGTTCAGGCTCACGTTGGTGGGTTGATCCGCCATATTTTATTAGGGAATTATTTCAAGAGGAGGGGGCTCCTCAATAGGTGCAGGCAGAGAAGGGTGTTCCTCGCCAAGAGCAGAGGTGGATGCCGAGCACGGGGATGCCGACAAGGTCGAGGGGCGAGGACCATAGATGGTTGTTTCTGGAGAGTCGGGCGAGCAAGGCAAGTAGTCCGATTCCCAATCCAAGAAGGATGCGATATCAGTGCTGGTCGGCGATGGCCGAGAAGGATCTCCAAAGGGAAAGTAAGTTCATCAAAGACTACATGACGAGTGATGAATATCCGAGCAGTGGCAGGATCGAAACACCGAAAACTCTTATGTGAACAACTGTACCCCAAAAAGATACATGGAAGACTCCGAGGAGATAACTTGTCTACTGCATAGTCACAGAGATATGGAAACACACGACACCCAGAAGGTTTGAAATTCCCATAATAAGGTGCCGAGCCAAACAAAACCTGAAATGGGGTTTGACCACCCAAAACCGAGGATGGAAGGCGGTTGATGAGATGGACAATAGTGGAAAAGGTATCAAACCAAAACTTCACTGATGCACGAGCATGCAATAGCATAGCGAGACCATTTTAAAAAATATGACGATGCTTGCGCTCAACGCGACCATTTTGCTAAGGCGTGTAAGGACACAAAATGCGATGTGAGATGCCATGCTTAGCCAAGAACGAGCGAACAACTGTGTTGACAAATTCTGTGCCTCCATCACTCTGAAAAACCTTAAGACGAGCCGAGAACTGGTTGCAAACAAGAGTGTAAAAGGAAACCAACACATCAAATAGCGGAGAGGGTAAATCCAAGAAAACCGGGAAAAATTATCCAAAAAGACTGCACAATAGCGATAACCAGATAAAACAAGAGTGGGGGCCAGACCCCAAATATCACAGTGAACCAATTCAAGAACAGTAGAAGCACGTTTCTCATTAACAAAAAAAGATAAGCATTTGCTTGGCCAATTGACAAGAGTCACAAACAGTATGATTTCGTAAAATAGAGTTTGCGGACAAATGTCCCTAAGTACACAAGTGCTTAATAACATCGAATGGGACATGCCCCAGACAAGAGTGCCATAAAAATCAAAGGAGGCTCTAGCAACTTTAGGGTTCAGGGCGGCGACCAGAGCCGGGAGCGCCCTCTCCAACACGTACAAGCCCGATTCACAGCGACCCTGAGCCACCATCTGTTTGGTAGCCCGGTTCTAAACAACAAACTTTTTATAAAAAAAACAGACATCAACAAGAAAGTCAGATGTGAGTTTGCTAATGGATAAAAAATTCTTAAAAATGCGAGGCACCACAAGGACATCCAGAAGAGTAAGATCCTTAGAAAGTGCTTGAGAGCCGACATAAGAAATGCATAAGGAGTTACCATTACCAACAACGACATAGCCATTACCAGAATATGGAGCATAGGAGTCCAGATCAGAGCGAGACACTAGCGGTCATATGAACCGAGGCCTAGGAGTCCACATACCAATCCAGAGTTGTGGATGTGGGCGAGGAGACATTGCAGGCCGAATGGATGGATTGAGCAAGATTGACAGACGAGTCCTCGGGCTGCCGAGAAGATGTGCAAACAGGATCTAGGCTGCGAACAAAGTTCTGAGGACACGTGTTGGAAAAGTGCTCGCCGCGATAAATTTAACAACGAGGGACTTAGGGTTTACGCCCTCAGCAACCACCAGAGAAGTCAGGTCGACCACCGCGAGGAGAGTTAGAGGGGCGACCACCAGCATGGTCGCGAGTGGGAGGGCAAGCAGGGGGCCGACCACGAGCATAAAAGACAACTGGAGAGGGTTCAACAGTATCGGGCTTGTTCATAATTTCGAATGCAACAACCTGATGCAGCAAATCCTGGAAAGCGGGAACAGGCAAGAAGGCCATTTTAGTGTCGACAAAAACATTGAATTTGGGACCGAGGCCCCACAGGAACCAGTGTGACATATCGGAACTGTCCACGGGTTTGCCGATCGCGACAAGTTGATCGCACAGTACCTTAAAATGGCGGCCGTATTCAGCAACAAGGAGAGATTCACGTTTGAGGAGAAGGAGTTCCTCACGGAGTTGAGTGATGCGGGACTGGGAGGAGTGACTAAAAGCATCCTCTAGGGCAAGCCATGTTTCACGGGCTGTGTCACACTGAATGACTTCGGCCAGAGATTCCTCGGTGAGAGAGGAGAGAAGAAGGGCAAGAACCTTCTAGTCTTTCGATTTCTAGGCGAAAAAGGTTGGATGAGTGGCAGCAAGGGTGGTGGATGTGCCATCCACGAGGCCAAAAAGATCGGCACAAGTGAGCATTGGGATAACCTGTTTCTTCCAGAGGAGATAGTTGGAAGAAGAGAGTTTCACGGTAACCATATGAATGAGGACATTCATGGGGATAGAAGAATCTGCCATTGCAATATGAGATCGAGGGGGACTAGCTCGAAAGGGAGCAACGACGGCAGAGAGGGAGAGAGAAAAATAGGGTTAGGGTTTTTAGGTGTAGTGTTTAGGCTAATACCATGTGAACAATGAGATATGATCACCATTAAATTGGTGAGTAGGTGTAACTTGTATATATATCGATAATTACAAGGAATGATTTACAAAATTAAGTGGAAAGGATAATTACAAATAATACAAATCCTAAATATAAGGAATATATGTTTGACTCATTCCTTAATAGATGGGCTTTCAATATTGGCTGGAAGCGCTTGATACTTAACTGGATCTCTTGTATCCAAGAGAACTCAAACTAGCCTAGCTCGACATGTAACGAACCTCGAGGAGAGCAGAGCAGATAGATAGCAAACCAGATAAATAATTGTCTCTCTAATAGATCAATATAAATTATTACACAGAGCCTATCTATATCTATAGAGGTTACTCTATCTATCCAATTCAGATTCTTTCTATTTTGAAGTACACCAAAGTCTTAACGCTCACCACAAGAAAATTAACTTTTAGTGACATAAATCATGTCATTATAGCTTCTCAAGCTAAAAGTTTTTAGTGATGGTAATTGACTTTTAGTGAGAGGTCCTGTCATTAATTCTCAAATTTATGTCATTGAAGACTTTTTAGCTAGAGAATCAATAATGAGAGGATGCTGTCACTAAAATTCAGTTTTCTTGTAGAGAGAAGTTGTGTGCTCGGAAGGATGTGGGAGGATGGGGTTTTCGAGACCTACACCTGTTCAACATAGCATTGCTTTTTAAAATGGGGTGGCGTTTGATCTCGGACACAAATGCGTTGGTATGCCGGCTGTTAAAAGCTAAGTACTTTCCTTCTACTGATTTTTTTTTTACTATATTTGAATATATGTGTTACTTTCTATTTCTTACAATATATTATGTTAAGAAACTGGTAACTATATATTATTATGTTAACGTTATTTTGAAATCAAGGAATCCTATATAACTTTCTATTTCTTACAATATATTATGTTAAAGAAACTGGTAACTATATATTATTATGTTATTTTGAAATCAAGGAATCTTATATATGAGTTTTGGTTATTCATGGTATTTTATTATTTTGAATTTAATATTTTTTTAGTTCAACCAATTATTAATGAAGCTCCACTTTTTGGTCATTTGGGCCCACAACTTGTTGATTCGGGCACCTTTTTCGTATTTTCTAATTTTTCACTCCATGTCCCAATTTAATTGTCATTTAAAAAAGTTTCACGTGAATTACATAAACAATCATATATCAATCAATATATGTGCAATGTGATATTGTTAACATTTAAAATATTGCAGAATCTAATTGCAATATATGTGCAATGTGATATTGTTAACATTTAAAATATTGCAGAATCTAATTGCAATATATGTGATATAAATATTTGGCTATTTATGGTGTCTTATTTAATCGTAATTTAATTTTTTTATTAAACTTATTAAAAAAAGTGTTTAAAACAGAAAAAAGAATGGAAACCGTTTGGATCGGGAGATTTGAACCCGACGTGAATCGAACACGCAACCTTCTGATCTGGAGTCAGACGCGCTACCATTGCGCCACGGATCCTCGGTGTTAATTATCTCGTTATAACAATACTAATTTTAAAGTGTGATATTAAACAACGTTGGACGACAACTCTTAAACCCGTCTATGCAATAGATATACGCTTACAATTATTTTTTCGCTATTTTTTTTTAGATCAACGATCAACAACACTACCGGAGTTTGTTCGTTAAATTGCTTCGCAATACCATTGAAGTTGATCGATCATATGGCTCGACACTTCTTCATGCTTTTCAATGAGGGTAATTCAAGTTAGAATATTTCCTCGTTATCTATTTTATGGATACTGTTTTTGTCGCACAATTGTGTTTGCAATTAATTTTTTGTTGTATTGATCTCACATAGTGACGGACTCAAGAATTTAACATAGGGGAGTCAATTAAATTAATAATTAATACTCAATTTATATCATTATAAATATAAGATCTTTGGAAAGGTTTCTAACATTATTTTTTGGTTGGATAATTGGCCCATTCTTAAAGACAGTGTTCGTCGAAATAAGACATCAAGTTAAAACGGACGGCTCTGCTATGGTTTCTCCAGAGGTACGTTTAGATGAATATGGGCTCTCTATGTGAATGATATAGCATTTCATGAATGGTGGGCAAATTTTTTATGGCTTGAGTGCGACTCCAATTTTGTGGTTTTTATTTTTTCCGTAGTTCCAAGGAGGTTTCTTTCGAGCCCAAAAGGAGAAGAAAAAGACCAAGATATATAGTACCATTTAGACATATAAGAACCCTCTTGCAAGCATGCCACATCACACGAAAAGGGGGAAATAACAATAGCAGTAAAGCTAAATATTGATTTTAGCGATAAATTATAAAATCCCTTGCTAATTTCCAAAGATTAATATTTGCAACAAAATAAGCTGTAATAGCAGCAAAATATTTTATTTCTTAGTTAATAATTAGATTAGCAAAGAAAATTGTGTTTCATCGCTAATATTTTAAAGAAGGATTAGAAAAACTAGTAGCTAAATTCAAAGATTTAATATTTGCGACGAAGTAAAAATATATCGTTGCTATTTTATTTTTTTGAACGGAAAAAGAATATATTACCGGAGTCCCAGAGGTACTCAAAATAGGTAGAGTTAAGTCATAGAGGCTGGGGTGATAGAGAACCAAGTGTTTGACCGATTCCTCTCCAATTCCATAGAGTCCACACAAGTTAAGTCATCTCCATCGTTGAGCCCATGCCACTTCCTACCCAAGAGTTTCATCTTGGCAGCAGTAGACTGATTTGGTTGAGTAACTTCCCATGAAAACATCGCTATATTAATGATGATTTTTTTATTTATTTTTTTGTACACAATATTTCGTCGCTAATATATCAACGATGAATTAGATAATTCGGAGCTAATTTCTAAGATTTAATATTTGCGAAGAAATTAAAAATATTTCATTTCCATATTAACAATTTATATTTTTTTTAGCAAATAATTAGAATGGCAATGAAAATTGTATTTTGTGGCAAATATTTTAGTGACAGAATAGAAAAATTCATAGCTAAATTCCTAGATTTAATATATATTAGCGACGAAGTTAGATCGAATATTTCATCATTATCTCCACGCATCCTCCCGCTGATCGCTGACAGCTGCTGCACACTTGAGCATTACGTAGGCGCGCTCCCTGTTGAGTAGATTTTATTTGAAGTGAAAGTTAATTTGGTTAATTAAAAGTTAGCACATTTTAAGAAGCTACATAAAATTGTATACAGGAACAGGACTGATAAATCAAGTACATTAATTGTACATACATAAATCAAGACAAAAATACAACAAATTAATTAAGAGGAGCTAGCATAAATTAATTAAGTTAATCATTTGTTATTTTTGAGGATCGACTTGAAATCAAATTCTTCCGGAGAAATGTGATTGAACTCCGGGTGCTTAGACAGGAACGAAGGAACTTGACTGGGGCGCCTGAGCTTCTTGCCATTTGGAGTCTCATATATTACTTCCACCCTCGACAAATTGTGTCTGAGCGACAGTTTCCTCTTGAAACCAGGAGGCGATTTTGGGAGGCCTGGCTTGTCGAAACCCCATACCCAAGCATTCGTGCCTGTACCCCACTCCATATCAGGCTCGTCTTGGCAAGAAACTCTCCCATCTTTTTGTTCACAAGTGAAGGGGTTGTCCACTATGTTTTCCCTTATAGTTTCATATTGTTCTTGGGTGGGTATCACCCGCCATTTTTTGCAGTTGCTACACTGCACGGCCCATGTGGGGGCCGTCTTGAAAGTCGGATAGGACTGAAACCAACAAATGAATACAGTTTAATTAGCAATACAGTAAAATTTAGCAATTTAGCAAGGCAATTTTACTGTAAAAAAAAATAAAAAAACACAATTCAGCTAAATATGAAACGTAGCAAGGGTTTTCTCCTGAAATTAAATTCAAATTTGGGGATAATTAAGAGCCTCTTTTTTTTTTTAAATCAATAGTACAACCCTAGTTGACAAAACAAAATCAATGACAACTCTAAGCAAAAAGAGTGAAGCAAAAGAGCAGTTGGACAGTAAAAACCCTAAATAGCATAACAATTCATGGATCTGTTGAGAAATTGATCATCGGATTAGATTAAGTAATTAAAAGCTTAATCCACAGAGCAACCCTAGCACAAAGAGCAGTTGGGCAGTAGCAGCCGTAAACAGCATAACAAGACATGGATCTATAAATGATAATTCAGATCTTATTAATTAACCATTCAAAATAAAAAACATTCAGATCTAATTCAGAGCTAGCTGCAGCAATGATGAAAACGAAGGATATATACCTTGGTCTTGGACGAATTCTTTGCGTTGGTGGTGGGAACAATTGGATCCATGGTTAGTGCTAGCTAGCTGGGGGAGGCTGTCTGAATTGAAATAAAAATGAGTATTTTAGGTTATGAGAAAGCTAAGTGTACTTATATAGGTGTGAGTGGAGTGTGGTCATCCCACATCTCTCTCTCTCTCTCTCTCTCTCTCTCTCTCTCACTCTCTCTCTCTCTATACACATACATGTTCTATTTTAGATTGTGAGCACGTGTACTTATATAGCTGTGCGTGGAGTGTGGTCATCCCATCTCTCTCACTCTCTCTCTCTCTCTCTCTTTCTCTCTCTCTCTCTCTCTACATACATGTTCTATTTTATGGATACGGTTTTTGTCTGCAATTAATTTTTTGTTTTATTGGTATCATACAATTGACGGACTCAAGAATTTAACTAATTAGGGCGTAATTAAAAATTAATAATACCAAATATATATCATTATAAATGTATAAATATAAGATCTTTAGAAAGGATTCTAACATTATTTTTTGGTTAAATTCTCAGCGTTATTTGAGCATTCTTAAGGACAGTGTCCGTCAAAATAAGTCATCAAAGTTAATACGGACGGCCCTACTAGGGTTTTGCTATGGGTGTGTTTAGATGAATGGGGTCTTTAGAGGATGTTTTGACATCAATCATTGTCTCGAATTTGCTTTTGAAGCGGAATTGACTACGACTTATAGGCGATTGATATATCATTTGATGAGGGTGTGCGAATTTATGGCTTGAGCGCTACTCCAATTTTGTGTGTGTAATTTTTTTTTTTGGTTCCAAGGAGGTTTCTTTCAAGCTGACAGAGGGTTAACGGTTTTCTTGCGTCCGTACAGGTTTGGAAGAGATGCTCAAGGAGACGAGGAACAACTTTGTTCCGTTCACAAAAAATATACCGACTAAATTGAATCTAGTGATGTTTGACAATGGAAATTGCACATTAGTTTTATGTGAATAGGATCCCGCGAACAATTTTTTTTTTTTTTTATCAAATGCAAGGTTGCGGGTCTAATATGGAGAGGGTATTAGAGATGGCTACAAATCCCTATAAAGTTGTTCATTGTGATCCGGTGGCCTATTCTTTCAACACGCCGGAAAAATTGGAGTCAAGACAGTACACGATATTCTAATAAGGGTTTTTTTTTTCTTTTTTGCGTCATTTAACTTTACCACATTTTGATTTTGGTACTATTAACTTTCAAATTTTAATTTTCGTCTTATAACTTCAAACTTTTTTAACTTTTTGGTCATGTGACCTGTTATAGTAGGTTACCTAGTAGGTAAAAGTGATGTGGTAAATTTGTACAATTTGGCTGATTTGTATTTACATATTAATAGTAATACATATAATTGTAAATATTTAGAAATATACATAGAAAAAAAGTTAAATTTTTTTCGTCCCCCTTGGTTATAGCATCGCGTGGACAAAATCAATGTGCCTCAATTTTGCTCGCGGTTATCTTAAATATTCGCTCTCCAAGTAATTGCGTGGAGATACCTTGGGCTTCCATCCCTCGTGGGAAAGGAATAAACGGGATATATTCAATTATGTTAAGGAGAACCTTTGGAAGCGGCTGCAGGGATGGAAAGGGCGGAAATTATCCAAAGCAGGGAAGGAAATTTTAATAAAATCTGCCGTGCAATCTATACCTGTGAATTGCCTGACAACCTTCTTCCTTCCGTCAACGCTGTTGGTCGAACTACAGGTTATGCTCAACGGGTTTTGGTAGGGTAGCAATGGAGCAACTTCTAAAGGTTAGATGGATGAAGTGGGAGAAGTTGTGTGCTCGGAAGGATGTGGGAGGATGGGGTTTTCGAGACCTACACCTGTTCATTGTTCAACATAGCATTGCTTTTTAAAATGGGGTGCCGTTTGATCTCGGACCCAAATGCGTTGGTATGCCGGCTGTTACTGTTTTTTTTTTTTTTTTTTACTATATATGTATATATGTGTTACTTTCTATTTCTTACAATATATTATGTTAAAAAACTGGTAACTATAGTATTATGTTATTTTGAAATTAAGGAATCTATATAGTAGTTTTGGTTATTCATGGTATTGTATTAATTTTAATTTTTTTTTTAAATTCAACTAATTATTAATGGAGCTCCACTTTTTGGTCACTTTTGGGCCGACAACTTGTTGATTAGCTGCGTATTTTCTTATTTTTCACTCCATGTCCCAATTTAATTGTCATTTAAAAAAGTTTCACGTGAATTACATAAACAATTATATATATGTACAATGTGATATTGTTAACATTTAATTTAATTACCTACACGGTCTTTTAATGCAAATTATTACAAAATTTAATTGTAATCTAATTGCAATGTGATATAAAATATTTGGCGAATTTGTTATGTGAAAAAAAAGTGTTTAAAACAGAAAAAAGTTTTGGAAACCGTTTGGATCGGGAGATTTGAACCCGACGTGAATCGAACACGCAACCTTCTGATCTGGAGTCAGACGCGCTACCATTGCGCCACGGATCCTCGGTGTTATTAATATCATTTTAATTAAATATAATAATACATAGACAAATCAACATAAAGTGTTATATTAAACATCATTGGGCGACAACTCTTAAACCCGTCGATGCATACCTTGAATGCAATAGATATACGCTTACAATGATTTTTTTTTGCTATTTTTTTTTAATCAACAACACTACCGGAGTTTGTTCGTTGAATTGATTTGCAATACCATTGAAGTAGATCATCGATCATATGGCTCATCATAACTAATAAATATCTTATTTCTAGCAGCCTCGACACTTCGCCATGCTTTTCAATAAGGGCATGTTTGTTTTGGGATTTCAAAATGTAGTGGATTTTAAAATCCTAATGCTTTTTATGTTTTGTGTTTGTTTTAGGTTTATGTAGGGTAAGATTTAACTTTATAGAATATGATTATAGGTAATTTTATAGGTATTTATATAGGGTTTGTAGGTATTTATAGGGTTGACTTTTATAGGGTTTATATGTATTTATAGGGTGAGATTTTGAAATCCTAAATCAAAATCCCAAACTATACACTACAAAAAAACTGAGATTTAGAGACGGATTAAATACCATAAACATTGTATCTAAACAGGTTAGAAACGGATTTTGGAACCATTTTCTATCTGTTCCTAATCGCATGGTATCTAATGTTAGGAACGGTTTTCTAAATTCCGTTTCTAATAAGAGACGAATTTGAGACCGTTTTTTTTTCGGTTTATAATGAGAGACGGATTTTGACACCGTATATTCTCGTATCTAAACGATGAACGACTCGTTTTATATCCGGGTCAAAATTCCGTTTCAAATGTCGTTTCGTCTCTAAATCCGTATCTAAACGATAAACGACCCGTTTTACATCCGGGTCAAAAATTCGTCTATAATTTCGTTCTTAATTAGAAACGACGTTTTGTCGTCTCTAAATCCGTATCACAAGGCAAAAATTCATTTCCAAGCCTTTAATCCCCATTCCAAGCCCGAACCCGACACCCATCCCACCCTACCATGCAACCACCCCCCCTCTCCAATTATTTAATCCCCATTCCAAGCCTTAATCCCAATCCCACCAAGCCCGAACCCACACCGTCCCAGCCCGACACCCATCCCACCCTGCAACAACCCCCCTCCAACTATTTAATTGACCCCAGCCCGACACCCATCCCACCCTGCAACAACCCCCCTCCAAAACCCCCTCCAACTATTTAATTGACCCCAGCCCGACACCCATCCCACCCTGCAACAACCCCCCTCCAACTATTTAATTGACCTTTTTTTTGGTCTACATGGGAATTGAACCCAGGTGGGCAAGTGTCTATTATTGAGCATCTGCCACTAGGACAGATAACTCTTTTGTTTTATCTTTTAATATTAATTGTATATGTATATTAATTTATTTATTTTACATGTATTCAAATTGTAACTTTTAAATTTATAAATGTAATTTTTTTTATTAATTTCTAAAAATTGTAATTACTCACTGCCGTCAATAAGCTGTAAAATACTAAGTAAAATACTAAGAACTATGCATAGTTTAGACACTTAATTTCATTATATTAGTTTAACATATATAATTAATTGATTAATTTGTAACTTTAAATAAAATAAGAGATTATTGCCTAATAAGTCCACTATTAGAACCCATTAAGCTAAGAGAAACACCAAGATGTATAATTTTCTAATAGAGTCAAAATAGAGTTAAAAAACCAAAAATACCCTTGTATAAATAGGAATCTCTCTACTCCTTCACCCAAAACCAAAATCAAAAGTCATTCATTCTCTCAAAACCCTAGCTCTCCTATTTCTTGCAAAATCAAAACAGTTCCCTCCCCACGCCCGTCGCCGCTCAAACCCAGACGAAGCAGCCCCACGTCGATTTAGGCGCTGCACCATGGCCTCCACCCACAACACGACCGCCGACGTTGCTTTGCCGCCGCACTGACCGAGGAAGACGAAGTGGCTGAAGAAGAAAGCCTCGTGGCCACCGCCGCCTGGCCGTCGAAGATGAAGCGGTCGCCGATCTGCAACCCCCTCGACTCCGATGCGCCGATCTAGAGGCCGCAAGCCATCACTGCCTAGCCGAAGGCCTTCGCACGTCTAAAAAATCGAAATAGATCGAGTTTCCGGACCCACTGCCGCCGACTCAATTCAAAGTGATCCAAGGTTATGGTTTATTAGAGGTTCTGTTGATTTTGCTGTTGTAAGTGTAATCGCCTTATTTTCCTTTTTCCTGCAAAATATGGTTTTATTAATCGAGCAGGATTGGTATTGCAAATTTGAATCTCGAAAGCAAATAGAACAATTGATTTAAGGGGAAGAACATTATCTATCTCATGTTCTATGTTTTCGAAAAACATTAACTTGGGATCAATAATAATGGACTTTTTGGACGTGATCTGGTGTATTTTACAATATACTCATGTCTGCGTGTATTTGTGTTGATTATTGATGAGTAAAGCCGTGTTTGCTGACGTTAAGCTTGCGCTTCAGTCTATAGTTTGGCTGCAATTTACATATTTATTATATCTAATCTAATCCTAAATTATATCATTTAGAAACTGAGCAGTGCCAATGGTCACACATTTTGGTCTTCTATGTTAATTTTCTCTATTGTATATAGATTGGAGTCTTTATATGAAGGTAGAAATGAAGTAATGTAAAGAACAGAATATAACATCCCTTTTAGAAATGTGTAAAACGAAATGCTCATTATTTGTAATCTGTCATTTAACAGATAAGATTTTAATTGATATTCTTTCTTGTATGTAGGTTTTCTTGTAAAGATGGTGTACTTCTCAAGTAGCAGTAGTTTCTCTGGTGATGATCAGTCCTTACAGGTATCAAGATTATGCTTCTTTAATGTATTGTGTTGTTGCAATTTCTATTAGGATTAAGATTAGAAAAATTGATAAATTATGTTATTATTATGCAGATTGTTGATGGTTATTCGTCTTGGGGTTCTTTGTTGTTTTCTAACATAGAGGATTACACATCCTAATCATGAAGCAATCTGGTTATGGTTACTGTCCGTGATTTGTGAAATTTGGTTTGACTTTTCTTGGCTATTTGATCAATTGCCAAAGATCTGTCCAGTGAGAAGAGCACTGACCTCTATGTCATAAAGGACCGATTCGAATCCTCTGAAACCAATCTCCGAAACTCGATTGTTGTCCCTGCTTCGGAGCTGTAAATATAGTGTTATTCCATTGTACATGTATGTTTGTTTTGCATTTGATTTGAGTGTAAGTTTGCTAATTTTATATTATTGAATTGGTTTTTGCATAATCTTTCCTTTTACTTTAGATAGAAAGGGGTAGATAAGATTTGTTAAAAGGTCATTTTTGGATCTTTGGAGAATTTTTCGAAGAAGCATGAATTTCATGTTGTAAAGGCGAAGATTGTCCCTCACTTCGCGGCATGCAAAATATACTTGAGAATTGTTAGTATGCTTATGCATAATAAGCATAATGTGATATGCAAAATAGTCATCATATTTTAATTTAATTTTAGGAAATGATTTGAATTATGCATAAATAATATGCAAAATAATCATCATATTTCAATCGAATGCATTATGCATAACGTGATATGCAACATAATCATGATATTTTGGATTATGCATAACGTTATATGCAAAATAATCATCATATTTTAATCTAATTTTAAGAAATAATTTGAATTATGCATGAGCGATATGCAAAATAGTCATCATATTACAATCGAATGCATTATGCATAACGTGATATGCAATATAATCATCATATTTTGAATTATGCATAACGTTATATGCAAAATAATCATCATATATTAATTAAATTGTAAGAAATAATTTATTTCGAGAAGTTAATGCAGAAATGACGTTTTTTAGGAATTTTTTAATTATGGAAGGTGAATTAAAGATTTTGAAATTATTTAAATGGAAAAAGGGCAAATTTGTCTTTCTAGGTCCCAATTTGACTCTATTGGATAAAAAACAATAGGTTATTCCCTATTAGAAAAAAGTCTTAATGAAATGACTCTAATAACAATTTCCCCTTAAAAATAAAAAATTGTTATTGAATAATGTCAATTGTAAAAGTCGATCTTACTTTATAAATTCAAATAAATTAATTAAATTACATTTAATCTTTTGCTAATTTTTTTAAAAATATTGTTATTAATTTTACAAATTTTATTATTTAAAATTTGCACTTCTATTAAGTGCTAAAATTAAATTAAATTTTAAAAATTGGGTTCGAACAAGATTATAATAAAGGCTTGAGATGCACAACTTACCTCGTCAATCTTGATGGTAGAGATAATATTATTATTGTATAGTAGGCAAATTGATAATAGTAGGCCAATTGATGATAAGTAAATTCATATATATTATAATAAAGGCTTGAGATGCACAACTTACCTCGTCAATCTTGATGGTAGAGACAATATTATTATTGTATAGTAGACAAATTGATAATAGTAGGCCAATTGATGATAAGTAAATTCATATATATTATAATAAAGGTTTGAGATGCACAACTTACGTGACACAGACGTTCTTCAGTTACCAAGATTGAAAGAAATTTATAGTAGGCAAATTATATTATAATAAAGGCTTGAGATGCCTAACTTACCTAGTCAATCTTGATGGTAGAGACAATATTATTATTATTGACAAACGTTCTTTAGTTACCGATATTGAAAGAAATTCATTAATTATTGTCATTAGTCCATATATTATATATATTGTCATATAAAATATATTTCCATATAAAAGATATGAAATATATAACATAATATTATTATAATATCTATATTTATTATATAAACTTATTTTTAAGAATGGACAAAAATTGACCATTAGATAGGAATTAAGTACGGCCATATTTTCAAGAATGGAAAAAAATTGACATATTATTAGATAGAATTTAGGTACGGTCATATTTTCAAGAATGGAAAAAAATTGACATATTATTAAATAGAATTTAGGTTTAATTTCCCTTAAAATATATTTTTCAAAAATTTAGTAAAATTAAATAAAATTAATTTTTATAAATTATATTTAACTTAATTTGTATCTCTAACCCCTTTATTGATTTTCAATTTTTATTTCAAGTTCATTTTGACACAAAAATGATTTTTGATTTTCAATTTTTATTTCAAGTTCATTTTGACATAAAAATGATTTTTGATTTTTATCTCAATTGATCTTATTCCCTTTGTTATGGAGACTATTTTACAATTAACAATGCTTCACGTATTTATACTTTTTCTAAGTGGATGATAGAATTATTTTTTAATCTAAAACTTTTTAAAAAATACTACACAAGTTTCTTGATAAGTCTTAATAGTAATTTTATAAAGATTTATAAACTTTTAAAAATTAATGAATGACTCTTTTTTTTAATCTAACGTTCATATATACGTACGTTGATTAGAGAATTAATTCTTAGAATATTTTCACTAGTTTATACTTTTTTTAAATTGATGATAGAATTATTTTTTAATCTAATTTTTTTTTTAAAATACTATACAAATTAAAAAAATTATTCAATAAAATCTCCTTTTTTTTTAATCTAAAATTGATATATATATATATATATATATATTGTCATATGAAATTGAAGATATAATATAATATTATTATTATTATTATAATATATATATCTAACCTAAAATATATTTACATCAATTTTTGGAATATTTTCATTTTAGTATATATATATATATATACTAAAATATATCTACATAGTATTATTCTAACATTTATATTTATCTTGATACATAGAACAGAAGATATATTAATTAATTTTTTTTATTTTTACTATTTATTAATTAAATAAAAAAGTAAATAAATTAATATAACTCAATTCACCCGTCCATATTCTCTCATTCTCAATTTTTTTTATATATAGGGTTGGTCTGCTATGGACTCGAGTGCATGTTGTGCACCCTAGTCCATGTTACACTTTTCTGTTTACTGACTTACACTTTTTAATTATTAAACTGTATAATAATATTTTTAGTAATAATTGAAAAGTGCAACGCCATTTAACAAAAGGTGTAAGTCATTAAACTGAAAAGTGCACATGGACTAGGGTGCACAACATGCACTCGAGTGTATACTAGACTTTACCCTATATATAAGGTTTTGATTTATTTTTTTATTTAATTTTATCATTTGACTAATTAGATACAGATTAGAAATGGTTAGATTCTGTAACGCAAATTTCGTGTTCCACCTTATCTCGTTTTATATGGGGGAGAAAAAATTGATTGTTTAGAGACGGTGATATATGTATCTAACCCGTATCTAAAACTTTCAAAATTGAAAGTCGTGTATCTAATTCGTATCTAAAACTTTCGAAACTAAAAGTCGTATCTAATCTGTTTATAATGAGAGACGGTTTTATTTTCGGTTTCAAATCTCGATTTTTTAACAAATTCGTATCTAATCCGTATCTATTAAAGACGGATTAGGTGTCCGTCTCAAAATTTCGGTATCAAAATCAGGCTTTTTTTGTAGTGATAACGGGGTGGAGTTTCGAAATCCCAAATCCGGATCTCCCATCCCAAAACAAACATGCCCCAAGGGTTATTCATGTCATAAGCATCCTTGATCTCAAGAATGATATAATAATCTATTTATTGTTGGGTTAACCCTCACATTCTACAACACTAAGGTCGAGATAATACTAGGTTAATTCCAACCTACTCTTTTTCTTGATTAACAACTTTTCAATGCATTTATGGATTTAGTAAGCAATTGAAACGACAAAATGTGAATTGATAGCTCGCCGTTTAGAATACGAACCATTTAAGACCAAAATAAGACTTACATATATTGTGAAATCAATAAATATAACCATAACTGCAATTCTGTCCAAGGCAAGTGACCTAGTAAGATTAGCAATGACTATTGTATTTTATCGCTAATATTTTAAAGAAGCTGGATGAGAAAAGCTTGTAGCTAAATTATTCCTAGATTTAATAATTGCGACCAATTAAAAATATATCATCGCTATATTAATAATGAGTCATTCTAAATTTCCTGTAAAATAGTGATGCAAAATATATTCTATCGCTAATATTTTAGCGATGAATTAGCTAGACAATTCGGAGCTAATTTTAAGATTTAATATTTGCGAAGAAATCAAAATATTTCATTGCTATATTAACGATTTTATTTTTGTAGCAAATAATCAGAATAGAAATAAAAATTGTATTTCTTGGTAAATATTTTAGCAACTAAATTCATAGCTAAATTTCTAGATTTTTTTTTTTGAACATCTATCTAAATTTCTAGATTAAATATTTCCGGTGAAGTTAGAATATTTCATCGTTATCTCCACCACATGCATCCTCCTGCTGATCGCTGACAGCTGCTGCTTGAGCAATACGTAGGCGCTCCCCGTTCAATAGAATCCGTCAGGATTTTGCACAATAATCACTGATATTTGCTTAATTAATTAGGATAAGGGAGAAGAAGATTTGATAGTAGATTTTAATTGAAATGAAAGTTAACTTGGTTAATTATAAGTTAGCACACTAATTAAGAAGCTAAATAAAATTGTATCCAGGAGCAAGACTGATAAATCGAGTGCAATACAAAAAGATGGAGTACATGGAGATACAAATACAACAAATTAAAAGGAGCTAGCTAGCTAACATAAATTAATTAAGTTAAATATCTTTTGTTATTTTTGGGGACTTGAAATCAAAATTTTCCGGAGAAATGTGATTGAACTCCGGGTTCTTGGACAGGAACGAAGGAACTTGAGTGGGGCGCCTGAGCCTCTTGCCGGATGGAGTCTCATAGTAGACTTCCAACTTTGTCAAATTGTGTCTGAGCGACAGTTTCCTATTGAAACCAGGAGGTGATTTGGGGAGGCTTGGCTTGTCGAAACCCCATAGGTTACCATTCCTGCCCGTACCCCACTCAAGATCAGGCTCGTCTTGGCAAGAAACTCTCCCATCTTTTAGTTCGCAGGTGAAGGGTTTCTCCACTTTTTTTTCTCTTATGTCTTCGTATTGCTGCTGGGTGGGTTTAGGAAAATACTATATTTATCTTTATTGGCAGTGCAAACAAATGGCTTTGTTCCATTTCCAGCATTTGGTACACTGAGCGGCCCATGTGGGGGCCGTCTCCAAAGTCGGACAGGACTGAAACCAACTAAAATTTAGCAATGAAATTTTACTGTAAAAAAAAAAAAACAATTCAGCAAAATGAAACCTAGCTAGGGTTTTCTCCTGAAATTAAATTCAATTTTGGGGATAATTAAGAGCCTTTTTTTTTTTTTTAATTATCAAAAGTACAACCCTAGTTCACAGAACAAAATCCTGTCACAACTCTAAGCAAAAAGAGTGAAGCAAAAGAGCACTTGGACAGTACCAGCCCTAAACAGATTTGCAACTCATGGATCTATTAAGCAATTAACCATTCAAAATAAAACATTCAGATCTAATTCAGAGCTAAGTGTTGGACCGATTCCTCTCCAATTCCACACAACTTAAGTCGTCTCCATCTTTGAGCAAAACTCGAGAATTTAGTGGGGGTTAACCTGTTCCAGATTTTTCGAGAGCCGGAGGATCTGAGTTGGGGGATGATTCTGATGCAGATTGATTAGCCCTTACTTGGAAGTTTTGACCCATAAACGTGATTGGAGATTTTTCTCTATATTAATGATTTGTTTCCTTAAGCACTTTATTTCCTATTTTCCTGATTTTGGTTATTTCCTTGTATTTTTTCATGCATTATGGAATTTCCATTTATCAAGGGATTTTGGCTTCATTTAAATTATTATTTAATCCCACTGCACAGAGTTGTTGTGTAGCAATTTTTTAAGAGATTATTAAGATTAATGAGATTTAGTTCTCTTGACAATTGAACGGCATAATTTATTATCAACGTTCATTTGCTTGTTCGCGGATATTGTTTGATGACATGTGCATCAGATTCGCTGGCAGCAGTACGTAGACTGGTTTAGTTGAGTAACGGCTGTCTCCCGAAGCTTTCCAAATCCAGAGAACGTCTTAATATTCCTGCAAACTGATTGAATCCAAGGAACACAACAGTTGATTTAGTAGAGTGGCTTCAATTCCCATGAAAACATCGCTATATTAATGATGATTTTTTTTATTTTTTTTGGTACCAAATAACCTGAATAGTGATGTAAAATATATTTCGTCGCTAATATATTTGCGATGAATTAGATAATTCAGAGCTAATTTCTAAGATTTAATATTTGGGAAGAAATTAAAATATTTCATTGCTATATTGACGATTAATATTTTTTTAGCAAATAATTAGAATAGCAATAAAAATTGTATTTTTCGTGGCAAATATTTTAGTGACGAAATAGAAAAATTCTTAGCTAAATTCCTAGATTTAATATTAGCGACAAAGTTAGAATATTTCATCATTATCTCCACGCATCCTCCTGCAGATCGCTGACAGCTGCTGCGCGCTTGAGCATTACATAGGCACGCTCTGTTTAGTAGATTTTATTTGAAGTGATGAAAGTTATTATAAGTTGGCACATTAATTAAGAAGCTAAATAAAATTGTATCCAGGAGCAATACTGATAAATCGAGCACATTAATTGTACATACAAAAAGATGGAGTACTAGCTAGAGATACAAATACATAAATTAATCTTTTGTTATTTTTGGGGACTTGAAATCAAAATTTTCAGGAGAAATGTGATTGAACTCCGGGTGCTTAGACAGGAACGAAGGAACTTGAGTGGGGCGCCTGAGCTTCTTGCCGGATGGAGTCTCATAGTATACTTCCACCCTCGACAAATTATGTCTGAGCGACAGTTTCCTATTGAAACCAGGAGGCGACTTTGGGAGGCTTGGCTTGTCGAAACCCCATACCCAAGCATTCGTGCCTGTACCCCACTCCAGATCAGGCTCGTCTTGGCAAGAAACTCTCCCATCTTTTTGTTCACAAGTGAAGGGGTTCTCCACTATGTTTTCCCTGATAGTTTCATACTGTTCTTGTGTTTGTATCACCCTCCATTTTTTGCAGTTGCTACACTGCACGGCCCATGTGGGGGCCGTCTTCAAACTCGGATAGGACTGAAACCAACAATTGGATACAGTTTAATTAGCAAGACATGCAGTAAAATTTAGCAACTGTCAAAAAATAAAAATAAAACCACATTTCAGCAAAATGAAATCTAGCTAGGGTTTTCTCCTGAAATTAAATTCTATTTTGGGGGTAATTAAGAGCTTTTCTTTTTTAAATGAAAAGTACAACCCTAGTTCACAGAAAAAGATGAATCACAACTCTAAGCAAAAAGAGTGAAGCAAAATAGCAGTTGGACAGTAAAAGCCCTAAACAGCATAACAACTCATGGTTCTATTAAGAAAATATTGATCCACAGGTACAACCCTAGCACAAAGAGCTGTTGGACAGTAAACTACAGTAGTAGCCCTAAACAGCATAAAAAGACACGGATCTTTAAAGGATAATTCAATTCAGATCTTAATTAACCATTCAGATCGATCTAATTCAAGAGCTAGTTGTAGCAATGATGAAAATGAAGAATATATACCTTGGACTTGGATGAATTCATGTCCGATGGGCTAGCTGGGATGACATCTGCGTCGGTGGTGGTGGGAACATGCAATTGGGTCCATGGTTGGAGTACAAAAAGGGGCTGTACCATGTGGAATTGTAAAGCCACAATCATGATTAAAATTTGAAAGAGGGCTAAATTCCCAAATGATAATACAAAGAGAAAGAGTTTTTATTCTCAGAAACTGAAAAGTGAAAAACGTATGGAAGAGCTTCAAGCTCTTATATGCTAATCCAATTACAAACTGCTAAGTAACCACCTAATAACTGACTAACAACCATTTAACTTAACTAATTATAAGTCAGTGGTGTATCTACCAATTTATTGGTTCTAAGCAGGAGGTGTATTTATCAACCCTTGATAGGAGGCTGTCTGAATTGAACAAAAATGACTATTTTAGGTTTATGAGCAAGTGTATGACGGACTCAAGAATTTTACTTAGGGGGTAATTAAAAATTAATAATACCAAATATATATCATTATAACTATAAGATCTTTGGAAAGGATTCTAACATTATTTTTTAGTTGGATATAATTGGCTAGGTTTAATTCTAAGCGTTATTTGAGCATTCTTAAGGACAGTGTCCGTCAAAATAAGTCATCAAAGTTAATACGGATGACCCTACTGGGGTTTTGCTAGGGGTGTGTTCAGATGAATATGGGCCCTTTATGCGATTGAAATAGCATTTCATGAATGGTGGGTGAATTTATGGCTTCAGGGCGACTCCAATTTTGTGGTTTTCATTTTTTTTTTTGTAGTTCCAAGGAGGTTTTTTCGAGCTGACAGAGGGTCAACGGTTTTCTTGCCTCCACGGGTTGGCTAGGTTTGGCGTACGTTCAGGCTCACGTTGGTGGGTTGATCCGCCATATTTTATTAGGGAATTATTTCAAGAGGAGGGGGCTCCTCAATAGGTGCAGGCAGAGAAGGGTGTTCCTCGCCAAGAGCAGAGGTGGATGCCGAGCACGGGGATGCCGACAAGGTCGAGGGGCGAGGACCATAGATGGTTGTTTCTGGAGAGTCGGGCGAGCAAGGCAAGTAGTCCGATTCCCAATCCAAGAAGGATGCGATATCAGTGCTGGTCGGCGATGGCCGAGAAGGATCTCCAAAGGGAAAGTAAGTTCATCAAAGACTACATGACGAGTGATGAATATCCGAGCAGTGGCAGGATCGAAACACCGAAAACTCTTATGTGAACAACTGTACCCCAAAAAGATACATGGAAGACTCCGAGGAGATAACTTGTCTACTGCATAGTCACAGAGATATGGAAACACACGACACCCAGAAGGTTTGAAATTCCCATAATAAGGTGCCGAGCCAAACAAAACCTGAAATGGGGTTTGACCACCCAAAACCGAGGATGGAAGGCGGTTGATGAGATGGACAATAGTGGAAAAGGTATCAAACCAAAACTTCACTGATGCACGAGCATGCAATAGCATAGCGAGACCATTTTAAAAAATATGACGATGCTTGCGCTCAACGCGACCATTTTGCTAAGGCGTGTAAGGACACAAAATGCGATGTGAGATGCCATGCTTAGCCAAGAACGAGCGAACAACTGTGTTGACAAATTCTGTGCCTCCATCACTCTGAAAAACCTTAAGACGAGCCGAGAACTGGTTGCAAACAAGAGTGTAAAAGGAAACCAACACATCAAATAGCGGAGAGGGTAAATCCAAGAAAACCGGGAAAAATTATCCAAAAAGACTGCACAATAGCGATAACCAGATAAAACAAGAGTGGGGGCCAGACCCCAAATATCACAGTGAACCAATTCAAGAACAGTAGAAGCACGTTTCTCATTAACAAAAAAAGATAAGCATTTGCTTGGCCAATTGACAAGAGTCACAAACAGTATGATTTCGTAAAATAGAGTTTGCGGACAAATGTCCCTAAGTACACAAGTGCTTAATAACATCGAATGGGACATGCCCCAGACAAGAGTGCCATAAAAATCAAAGGAGGCTCTAGCAACTTTAGGGTTCAGGGCGGCGACCAGAGCCGGGAGCGCCCTCTCCAACACGTACAAGCCCGATTCACAGCGACCCTGAGCCACCATCTGTTTGGTAGCCCGGTTCTAAACAACAAACTTTTTATAAAAAAAACAGACATCAACAAGAAAGTCAGATGTGAGTTTGCTAATGGATAAAAAATTCTTAAAAATGCGAGGCACCACAAGGACATCCAGAAGAGTAAGATCCTTAGAAAGTGCTTGAGAGCCGACATAAGAAATGCATAAGGAGTTACCATTACCAACAACGACATAGCCATTACCAGAATATGGAGCATAGGAGTCCAGATCAGAGCGAGACACTAGCGGTCATATGAACCGAGGCCTAGGAGTCCACATACCAATCCAGAGTTGTGGATGTGGGCGAGGAGACATTGCAGGCCGAATGGATGGATTGAGCAAGATTGACAGACGAGTCCTCGGGCTGCCGAGAAGATGTGCAAACAGGATCTAGGCTGCGAACAAAGTTCTGAGGACACGTGTTGGAAAAGTGCTCGCCGCGATAAATTTAACAACGAGGGACTTAGGGTTTACGCCCTCAGCAACCACCAGAGAAGTCAGGTCGACCACCGCGAGGAGAGTTAGAGGGGCGACCACCAGCATGGTCGCGAGTGGGAGGGCAAGCAGGGGGCCGACCACGAGCATAAAAGACAACTGGAGAGGGTTCAACAGTATCGGGCTTGTTCATAATTTCGAATGCAACAACCTGATGCAGCAAATCCTGGAAAGCGGGAACAGGCAAGAAGGCCATTTTAGTGTCGACAAAAACATTGAATTTGGGACCGAGGCCCCACAGGAACCAGTGTGACATATCGGAACTGTCCACGGGTTTGCCGATCGCGACAAGTTGATCGCACAGTACCTTAAAATGGCGGCCGTATTCAGCAACAAGGAGAGATTCACGTTTGAGGAGAAGGAGTTCCTCACGGAGTTGAGTGATGCGGGACTGGGAGGAGTGACTAAAAGCATCCTCTAGGGCAAGCCATGTTTCACGGGCTGTGTCACACTGAATGACTTCGGCCAGAGATTCCTCGGTGAGAGAGGAGAGAAGAAGGGCAAGAACCTTCTAGTCTTTCGATTTCTAGGCGAAAAAGGTTGGATGAGTGGCAGCAAGGGTGGTGGATGTGCCATCCACGAGGCCAAAAAGATCGGCACAAGTGAGCATTGGGATAACCTGTTTCTTCCAGAGGAGATAGTTGGAAGAAGAGAGTTTCACGGTAACCATATGAATGAGGACATTCATGGGGATAGAAGAATCTGCCATTGCAATATGAGATCGAGGGGGACTAGCTCGAAAGGGAGCAACGACGGCAGAGAGGGAGAGAGAAAAATAGGGTTAGGGTTTTTAGGTGTAGTGTTTAGGCTAATACCATGTGAACAATGAGATATGATCACCATTAAATTGGTGAGTAGGTGTAACTTGTATATATATCGATAATTACAAGGAATGATTTACAAAATTAAGTGGAAAGGATAATTACAAATAATACAAATCCTAAATATAAGGAATATATGTTTGACTCATTCCTTAATAGATGGGCTTTCAATATTGGCTGGAAGCGCTTGATACTTAACTGGATCTCTTGTATCCAAGAGAACTCAAACTAGCCTAGCTCGACATGTAACGAACCTCGAGGAGAGCAGAGCAGATAGATAGCAAACCAGATAAATAATTGTCTCTCTAATAGATCAATATAAATTATTACACAGAGCCTATCTATATCTATAGAGGTTACTCTATCTATCCAATTCAGATTCTTTCTATTTTGAAGTACACCAAAGTCTTAACGCTCACCACAAGAAAATTAACTTTTAGTGACATAAATCATGTCATTATAGCTTCTCAAGCTAAAAGTTTTTAGTGATGGTAATTGACTTTTAGTGAGAGGTCCTGTCATTAATTCTCAAATTTATGTCATTGAAGACTTTTTAGCTAGAGAATCAATAATGAGAGGATGCTGTCACTAAAATTCAGTTTTCTTGTAGAGAGAAGTTGTGTGCTCGGAAGGATGTGGGAGGATGGGGTTTTCGAGACCTACACCTGTTCAACATAGCATTGCTTTTTAAAATGGGGTGGCGTTTGATCTCGGACACAAATGCGTTGGTATGCCGGCTGTTAAAAGCTAAGTACTTTCCTTCTACTGATTTTTTTTTTACTATATTTGAATATATGTGTTACTTTCTATTTCTTACAATATATTATGTTAAGAAACTGGTAACTATATATTATTATGTTAACGTTATTTTGAAATCAAGGAATCCTATATAACTTTCTATTTCTTACAATATATTATGTTAAAGAAACTGGTAACTATATATTATTATGTTATTTTGAAATCAAGGAATCTTATATATGAGTTTTGGTTATTCATGGTATTTTATTATTTTGAATTTAATATTTTTTTAGTTCAACCAATTATTAATGAAGCTCCACTTTTTGGTCATTTGGGCCCACAACTTGTTGATTCGGGCACCTTTTTCGTATTTTCTAATTTTTCACTCCATGTCCCAATTTAATTGTCATTTAAAAAAGTTTCACGTGAATTACATAAACAATCATATATCAATCAATATATGTGCAATGTGATATTGTTAACATTTAAAATATTGCAGAATCTAATTGCAATATATGTGCAATGTGATATTGTTAACATTTAAAATATTGCAGAATCTAATTGCAATATATGTGATATAAATATTTGGCTATTTATGGTGTCTTATTTAATCGTAATTTAATTTTTTTATTAAACTTATTAAAAAAAGTGTTTAAAACAGAAAAAAGAATGGAAACCGTTTGGATCGGGAGATTTGAACCCGACGTGAATCGAACACGCAACCTTCTGATCTGGAGTCAGACGCGCTACCATTGCGCCACGGATCCTCGGTGTTAATTATCTCGTTATAACAATACTAATTTTAAAGTGTGATATTAAACAACGTTGGACGACAACTCTTAAACCCGTCTATGCAATAGATATACGCTTACAATTATTTTTTCGCTATTTTTTTTTAGATCAACGATCAACAACACTACCGGAGTTTGTTCGTTAAATTGCTTCGCAATACCATTGAAGTTGATCGATCATATGGCTCGACACTTCTTCATGCTTTTCAATGAGGGTAATTCAAGTTAGAATATTTCCTCGTTATCTATTTTATGGATACTGTTTTTGTCGCACAATTGTGTTTGCAATTAATTTTTTGTTGTATTGATCTCACATAGTGACGGACTCAAGAATTTAACATAGGGGAGTCAATTAAATTAATAATTAATACTCAATTTATATCATTATAAATATAAGATCTTTGGAAAGGTTTCTAACATTATTTTTTGGTTGGATAATTGGCCCATTCTTAAAGACAGTGTTCGTCGAAATAAGACATCAAGTTAAAACGGACGGCTCTGCTATGGTTTCTCCAGAGGTACGTTTAGATGAATATGGGCTCTCTATGTGAATGATATAGCATTTCATGAATGGTGGGCAAATTTTTTATGGCTTGAGTGCGACTCCAATTTTGTGGTTTTTATTTTTTCCGTAGTTCCAAGGAGGTTTCTTTCGAGCCCAAAAGGAGAAGAAAAAGACCAAGATATATAGTACCATTTAGACATATAAGAACCCTCTTGCAAGCATGCCACATCACACGAAAAGGGGGAAATAACAATAGCAGTAAAGCTAAATATTGATTTTAGCGATAAATTATAAAATCCCTTGCTAATTTCCAAAGATTAATATTTGCAACAAAATAAGCTGTAATAGCAGCAAAATATTTTATTTCTTAGTTAATAATTAGATTAGCAAAGAAAATTGTGTTTCATCGCTAATATTTTAAAGAAGGATTAGAAAAACTAGTAGCTAAATTCAAAGATTTAATATTTGCGACGAAGTAAAAATATATCGTTGCTATTTTATTTTTTTGAACGGAAAAAGAATATATTACCGGAGTCCCAGAGGTACTCAAAATAGGTAGAGTTAAGTCATAGAGGCTGGGGTGATAGAGAACCAAGTGTTTGACCGATTCCTCTCCAATTCCATAGAGTCCACACAAGTTAAGTCATCTCCATCGTTGAGCCCATGCCACTTCCTACCCAAGAGTTTCATCTTGGCAGCAGTAGACTGATTTGGTTGAGTAACTTCCCATGAAAACATCGCTATATTAATGATGATTTTTTTATTTATTTTTTTGTACACAATATTTCGTCGCTAATATATCAACGATGAATTAGATAATTCGGAGCTAATTTCTAAGATTTAATATTTGCGAAGAAATTAAAAATATTTCATTTCCATATTAACAATTTATATTTTTTTTAGCAAATAATTAGAATGGCAATGAAAATTGTATTTTGTGGCAAATATTTTAGTGACAGAATAGAAAAATTCATAGCTAAATTCCTAGATTTAATATATATTAGCGACGAAGTTAGATCGAATATTTCATCATTATCTCCACGCATCCTCCCGCTGATCGCTGACAGCTGCTGCACACTTGAGCATTACGTAGGCGCGCTCCCTGTTGAGTAGATTTTATTTGAAGTGAAAGTTAATTTGGTTAATTAAAAGTTAGCACATTTTAAGAAGCTACATAAAATTGTATACAGGAACAGGACTGATAAATCAAGTACATTAATTGTACATACATAAATCAAGACAAAAATACAACAAATTAATTAAGAGGAGCTAGCATAAATTAATTAAGTTAATCATTTGTTATTTTTGAGGATCGACTTGAAATCAAATTCTTCCGGAGAAATGTGATTGAACTCCGGGTGCTTAGACAGGAACGAAGGAACTTGACTGGGGCGCCTGAGCTTCTTGCCATTTGGAGTCTCATATATTACTTCCACCCTCGACAAATTGTGTCTGAGCGACAGTTTCCTCTTGAAACCAGGAGGCGATTTTGGGAGGCCTGGCTTGTCGAAACCCCATACCCAAGCATTCGTGCCTGTACCCCACTCCATATCAGGCTCGTCTTGGCAAGAAACTCTCCCATCTTTTTGTTCACAAGTGAAGGGGTTGTCCACTATGTTTTCCCTTATAGTTTCATATTGTTCTTGGGTGGGTATCACCCGCCATTTTTTGCAGTTGCTACACTGCACGGCCCATGTGGGGGCCGTCTTGAAAGTCGGATAGGACTGAAACCAACAAATGAATACAGTTTAATTAGCAATACAGTAAAATTTAGCAATTTAGCAAGGCAATTTTACTGTAAAAAAAAATAAAAAAACACAATTCAGCTAAATATGAAACGTAGCAAGGGTTTTCTCCTGAAATTAAATTCAAATTTGGGGATAATTAAGAGCCTCTTTTTTTTTTTAAATCAATAGTACAACCCTAGTTGACAAAACAAAATCAATGACAACTCTAAGCAAAAAGAGTGAAGCAAAAGAGCAGTTGGACAGTAAAAACCCTAAATAGCATAACAATTCATGGATCTGTTGAGAAATTGATCATCGGATTAGATTAAGTAATTAAAAGCTTAATCCACAGAGCAACCCTAGCACAAAGAGCAGTTGGGCAGTAGCAGCCGTAAACAGCATAACAAGACATGGATCTATAAATGATAATTCAGATCTTATTAATTAACCATTCAAAATAAAAAACATTCAGATCTAATTCAGAGCTAGCTGCAGCAATGATGAAAACGAAGGATATATACCTTGGTCTTGGACGAATTCTTTGCGTTGGTGGTGGGAACAATTGGATCCATGGTTAGTGCTAGCTAGCTGGGGGAGGCTGTCTGAATTGAAATAAAAATGAGTATTTTAGGTTATGAGAAAGCTAAGTGTACTTATATAGGTGTGAGTGGAGTGTGGTCATCCCACATCTCTCTCTCTCTCTCTCTCACTCTCTCTCTCTCACTCTCTCTCTCTCTATACACATACATGTTCTATTTTAGATTGTGAGCACGTGTACTTATATAGCTGTGCGTGGAGTGTGGTCATCCCATCTCTCTCACTCTCTCTCTCTCTCTCTCTTTCTCTCTCTCTCTCTCTCTACATACATGTTCTATTTTATGGATACGGTTTTTGTCTGCAATTAATTTTTTGTTTTATTGGTATCATACAATTGACGGACTCAAGAATTTAACTAATTAGGGCGTAATTAAAAATTAATAATACCAAATATATATCATTATAAATGTATAAATATAAGATCTTTAGAAAGGATTCTAACATTATTTTTTGGTTAAATTCTCAGCGTTATTTGAGCATTCTTAAGGACAGTGTCCGTCAAAATAAGTCATCAAAGTTAATACGGACGGCCCTACTAGGGTTTTGCTATGGGTGTGTTTAGATGAATGGGGTCTTTAGAGGATGTTTTGACATCAATCATTGTCTCGAATTTGCTTTTGAAGCGGAATTGACTACGACTTATAGGCGATTGATATATCATTTGATGAGGGTGTGCGAATTTATGGCTTGAGCGCTACTCCAATTTTGTGTGTGTAATTTTTTTTTTTGGTTCCAAGGAGGTTTCTTTCAAGCTGACAGAGGGTTAACGGTTTTCTTGCGTCCGTACAGGTTTGGAAGAGATGCTCAAGGAGACGAGGAACAACTTTGTTCCGTTCACAAAAAATATACCGACTAAATTGAATCTAGTGATGTTTGACAATGGAAATTGCACATTAGTTTTATGTGAATAGGATCCCGCGAACAATTTTTTTTTTTTTTTATCAAATGCAAGGTTGCGGGTCTAATATGGAGAGGGTATTAGAGATGGCTACAAATCCCTATAAAGTTGTTCATTGTGATCCGGTGGCCTATTCTTTCAACACGCCGGAAAAATTGGAGTCAAGACAGTACACGATATTCTAATAAGGGTTTTTTTTTTCTTTTTTGCGTCATTTAACTTTACCACATTTTGATTTTGGTACTATTAACTTTCAAATTTTAATTTTCGTCTTATAACTTCAAACTTTTTTAACTTTTTGGTCATGTGACCTGTTATAGTAGGTTACCTAGTAGGTAAAAGTGATGTGGTAAATTTGTACAATTTGGCTGATTTGTATTTACATATTAATAGTAATACATATAATTGTAAATATTTAGAAATATACATAGAAAAAAAGTTAAATTTTTTTCGTCCCCCTTGGTTATAGCATCGCGTGGACAAAATCAATGTGCCTCAATTTTGCTCGCGGTTATCTTAAATATTCGCTCTCCAAGTAATTGCGTGGAGATACCTTGGGCTTCCATCCCTCGTGGGAAAGGAATAAACGGGATATATTCAATTATGTTAAGGAGAACCTTTGGAAGCGGCTGCAGGGATGGAAAGGGCGGAAATTATCCAAAGCAGGGAAGGAAATTTTAATAAAATCTGCCGTGCAATCTATACCTGTGAATTGCCTGACAACCTTCTTCCTTCCGTCAACGCTGTTGGTCGAACTACAGGTTATGCTCAACGGGTTTTGGTAGGGTAGCAATGGAGCAACTTCTAAAGGTTAGATGGATGAAGTGGGAGAAGTTGTGTGCTCGGAAGGATGTGGGAGGATGGGGTTTTCGAGACCTACACCTGTTCATTGTTCAACATAGCATTGCTTTTTAAAATGGGGTGCCGTTTGATCTCGGACCCAAATGCGTTGGTATGCCGGCTGTTACTGTTTTTTTTTTTTTTTTTTACTATATATGTATATATGTGTTACTTTCTATTTCTTACAATATATTATGTTAAAAAACTGGTAACTATAGTATTATGTTATTTTGAAATTAAGGAATCTATATAGTAGTTTTGGTTATTCATGGTATTGTATTAATTTTAATTTTTTTTTTAAATTCAACTAATTATTAATGGAGCTCCACTTTTTGGTCACTTTTGGGCCGACAACTTGTTGATTAGCTGCGTATTTTCTTATTTTTCACTCCATGTCCCAATTTAATTGTCATTTAAAAAAGTTTCACGTGAATTACATAAACAATTATATATATGTACAATGTGATATTGTTAACATTTAATTTAATTACCTACACGGTCTTTTAATGCAAATTATTACAAAATTTAATTGTAATCTAATTGCAATGTGATATAAAATATTTGGCGAATTTGTTATGTGAAAAAAAAGTGTTTAAAACAGAAAAAAGTTTTGGAAACCGTTTGGATCGGGAGATTTGAACCCGACGTGAATCGAACACGCAACCTTCTGATCTGGAGTCAGACGCGCTACCATTGCGCCACGGATCCTCGGTGTTATTAATATCATTTTAATTAAATATAATAATACATAGACAAATCAACATAAAGTGTTATATTAAACATCATTGGGCGACAACTCTTAAACCCGTCGATGCATACCTTGAATGCAATAGATATACGCTTACAATGATTTTTTTTTGCTATTTTTTTTTAATCAACAACACTACCGGAGTTTGTTCGTTGAATTGATTTGCAATACCATTGAAGTAGATCATCGATCATATGGCTCATCATAACTAATAAATATCTTATTTCTAGCAGCCTCGACACTTCGCCATGCTTTTCAATAAGGGCATGTTTGTTTTGGGATTTCAAAATGTAGTGGATTTTAAAATCCTAATGCTTTTTATGTTTTGTGTTTGTTTTAGGTTTATGTAGGGTAAGATTTAACTTTATAGAATATGATTATAGGTAATTTTATAGGTATTTATATAGGGTTTGTAGGTATTTATAGGGTTGACTTTTATAGGGTTTATATGTATTTATAGGGTGAGATTTTGAAATCCTAAATCAAAATCCCAAACTATACACTACAAAAAAACTGAGATTTAGAGACGGATTAAATACCATAAACATTGTATCTAAACAGGTTAGAAACGGATTTTGGAACCATTTTCTATCTGTTCCTAATCGCATGGTATCTAATGTTAGGAACGGTTTTCTAAATTCCGTTTCTAATAAGAGACGAATTTGAGACCGTTTTTTTTTCGGTTTATAATGAGAGACGGATTTTGACACCGTATATTCTCGTATCTAAACGATGAACGACTCGTTTTATATCCGGGTCAAAATTCCGTTTCAAATGTCGTTTCGTCTCTAAATCCGTATCTAAACGATAAACGACCCGTTTTACATCCGGGTCAAAAATTCGTCTATAATTTCGTTCTTAATTAGAAACGACGTTTTGTCGTCTCTAAATCCGTATCACAAGGCAAAAATTCATTTCCAAGCCTTTAATCCCCATTCCAAGCCCGAACCCGACACCCATCCCACCCTACCATGCAACCACCCCCCCTCTCCAATTATTTAATCCCCATTCCAAGCCTTAATCCCAATCCCACCAAGCCCGAACCCACACCGTCCCAGCCCGACACCCATCCCACCCTGCAACAACCCCCCTCCAACTATTTAATTGACCCCAGCCCGACACCCATCCCACCCTGCAACAACCCCCCTCCAAAACCCCCTCCAACTATTTAATTGACCCCAGCCCGACACCCATCCCACCCTGCAACAACCCCCCTCCAACTATTTAATTGACCTTTTTTTTGGTCTACATGGGAATTGAACCCAGGTGGGCAAGTGTCTATTATTGAGCATCTGCCACTAGGACAGATAACTCTTTTGTTTTATCTTTTAATATTAATTGTATATGTATATTAATTTATTTATTTTACATGTATTCAAATTGTAACTTTTAAATTTATAAATGTAATTTTTTTTATTAATTTCTAAAAATTGTAATTACTCACTGCCGTCAATAAGCTGTAAAATACTAAGTAAAATACTAAGAACTATGCATAGTTTAGACACTTAATTTCATTATATTAGTTTAACATATATAATTAATTGATTAATTTGTAACTTTAAATAAAATAAGAGATTATTGCCTAATAAGTCCACTATTAGAACCCATTAAGCTAAGAGAAACACCAAGATGTATAATTTTCTAATAGAGTCAAAATAGAGTTAAAAAACCAAAAATACCCTTGTATAAATAGGAATCTCTCTACTCCTTCACCCAAAACCAAAATCAAAAGTCATTCATTCTCTCAAAACCCTAGCTCTCCTATTTCTTGCAAAATCAAAACAGTTCCCTCCCCACGCCCGTCGCCGCTCAAACCCAGACGAAGCAGCCCCACGTCGATTTAGGCGCTGCACCATGGCCTCCACCCACAACACGACCGCCGACGTTGCTTTGCCGCCGCACTGACCGAGGAAGACGAAGTGGCTGAAGAAGAAAGCCTCGTGGCCACCGCCGCCTGGCCGTCGAAGATGAAGCGGTCGCCGATCTGCAACCCCCTCGACTCCGATGCGCCGATCTAGAGGCCGCAAGCCATCACTGCCTAGCCGAAGGCCTTCGCACGTCTAAAAAATCGAAATAGATCGAGTTTCCGGACCCACTGCCGCCGACTCAATTCAAAGTGATCCAAGGTTATGGTTTATTAGAGGTTCTGTTGATTTTGCTGTTGTAAGTGTAATCGCCTTATTTTCCTTTTTCCTGCAAAATATGGTTTTATTAATCGAGCAGGATTGGTATTGCAAATTTGAATCTCGAAAGCAAATAGAACAATTGATTTAAGGGGAAGAACATTATCTATCTCATGTTCTATGTTTTCGAAAAACATTAACTTGGGATCAATAATAATGGACTTTTTGGACGTGATCTGGTGTATTTTACAATATACTCATGTCTGCGTGTATTTGTGTTGATTATTGATGAGTAAAGCCGTGTTTGCTGACGTTAAGCTTGCGCTTCAGTCTATAGTTTGGCTGCAATTTACATATTTATTATATCTAATCTAATCCTAAATTATATCATTTAGAAACTGAGCAGTGCCAATGGTCACACATTTTGGTCTTCTATGTTAATTTTCTCTATTGTATATAGATTGGAGTCTTTATATGAAGGTAGAAATGAAGTAATGTAAAGAACAGAATATAACATCCCTTTTAGAAATGTGTAAAACGAAATGCTCATTATTTGTAATCTGTCATTTAACAGATAAGATTTTAATTGATATTCTTTCTTGTATGTAGGTTTTCTTGTAAAGATGGTGTACTTCTCAAGTAGCAGTAGTTTCTCTGGTGATGATCAGTCCTTACAGGTATCAAGATTATGCTTCTTTAATGTATTGTGTTGTTGCAATTTCTATTAGGATTAAGATTAGAAAAATTGATAAATTATGTTATTATTATGCAGATTGTTGATGGTTATTCGTCTTGGGGTTCTTTGTTGTTTTCTAACATAGAGGATTACACATCCTAATCATGAAGCAATCTGGTTATGGTTACTGTCCGTGATTTGTGAAATTTGGTTTGACTTTTCTTGGCTATTTGATCAATTGCCAAAGATCTGTCCAGTGAGAAGAGCACTGACCTCTATGTCATAAAGGACCGATTCGAATCCTCTGAAACCAATCTCCGAAACTCGATTGTTGTCCCTGCTTCGGAGCTGTAAATATAGTGTTATTCCATTGTACATGTATGTTTGTTTTGCATTTGATTTGAGTGTAAGTTTGCTAATTTTATATTATTGAATTGGTTTTTGCATAATCTTTCCTTTTACTTTAGATAGAAAGGGGTAGATAAGATTTGTTAAAAGGTCATTTTTGGATCTTTGGAGAATTTTTCGAAGAAGCATGAATTTCATGTTGTAAAGGCGAAGATTGTCCCTCACTTCGCGGCATGCAAAATATACTTGAGAATTGTTAGTATGCTTATGCATAATAAGCATAATGTGATATGCAAAATAGTCATCATATTTTAATTTAATTTTAGGAAATGATTTGAATTATGCATAAATAATATGCAAAATAATCATCATATTTCAATCGAATGCATTATGCATAACGTGATATGCAACATAATCATGATATTTTGGATTATGCATAACGTTATATGCAAAATAATCATCATATTTTAATCTAATTTTAAGAAATAATTTGAATTATGCATGAGCGATATGCAAAATAGTCATCATATTACAATCGAATGCATTATGCATAACGTGATATGCAATATAATCATCATATTTTGAATTATGCATAACGTTATATGCAAAATAATCATCATATATTAATTAAATTGTAAGAAATAATTTATTTCGAGAAGTTAATGCAGAAATGACGTTTTTTAGGAATTTTTTAATTATGGAAGGTGAATTAAAGATTTTGAAATTATTTAAATGGAAAAAGGGCAAATTTGTCTTTCTAGGTCCCAATTTGACTCTATTGGATAAAAAACAATAGGTTATTCCCTATTAGAAAAAAGTCTTAATGAAATGACTCTAATAACAATTTCCCCTTAAAAATAAAAAATTGTTATTGAATAATGTCAATTGTAAAAGTCGATCTTACTTTATAAATTCAAATAAATTAATTAAATTACATTTAATCTTTTGCTAATTTTTTTAAAAATATTGTTATTAATTTTACAAATTTTATTATTTAAAATTTGCACTTCTATTAAGTGCTAAAATTAAATTAAATTTTAAAAATTGGGTTCGAACAAGATTATAATAAAGGCTTGAGATGCACAACTTACCTCGTCAATCTTGATGGTAGAGATAATATTATTATTGTATAGTAGGCAAATTGATAATAGTAGGCCAATTGATGATAAGTAAATTCATATATATTATAATAAAGGCTTGAGATGCACAACTTACCTCGTCAATCTTGATGGTAGAGACAATATTATTATTGTATAGTAGACAAATTGATAATAGTAGGCCAATTGATGATAAGTAAATTCATATATATTATAATAAAGGTTTGAGATGCACAACTTACGTGACACAGACGTTCTTCAGTTACCAAGATTGAAAGAAATTTATAGTAGGCAAATTATATTATAATAAAGGCTTGAGATGCCTAACTTACCTAGTCAATCTTGATGGTAGAGACAATATTATTATTATTGACAAACGTTCTTTAGTTACCGATATTGAAAGAAATTCATTAATTATTGTCATTAGTCCATATATTATATATATTGTCATATAAAATATATTTCCATATAAAAGATATGAAATATATAACATAATATTATTATAATATCTATATTTATTATATAAACTTATTTTTAAGAATGGACAAAAATTGACCATTAGATAGGAATTAAGTACGGCCATATTTTCAAGAATGGAAAAAAATTGACATATTATTAGATAGAATTTAGGTACGGTCATATTTTCAAGAATGGAAAAAAATTGACATATTATTAAATAGAATTTAGGTTTAATTTCCCTTAAAATATATTTTTCAAAAATTTAGTAAAATTAAATAAAATTAATTTTTATAAATTATATTTAACTTAATTTGTATCTCTAACCCCTTTATTGATTTTCAATTTTTATTTCAAGTTCATTTTGACACAAAAATGATTTTTGATTTTCAATTTTTATTTCAAGTTCATTTTGACATAAAAATGATTTTTGATTTTTATCTCAATTGATCTTATTCCCTTTGTTATGGAGACTATTTTACAATTAACAATGCTTCACGTATTTATACTTTTTCTAAGTGGATGATAGAATTATTTTTTAATCTAAAACTTTTTAAAAAATACTACACAAGTTTCTTGATAAGTCTTAATAGTAATTTTATAAAGATTTATAAACTTTTAAAAATTAATGAATGACTCTTTTTTTTAATCTAACGTTCATATATACGTACGTTGATTAGAGAATTAATTCTTAGAATATTTTCACTAGTTTATACTTTTTTTAAATTGATGATAGAATTATTTTTTAATCTAATTTTTTTTTTAAAATACTATACAAATTAAAAAAATTATTCAATAAAATCTCCTTTTTTTTTAATCTAAAATTGATATATATATATATATATATATATTGTCATATGAAATTGAAGATATAATATAATATTATTATTATTATTATAATATATATATCTAACCTAAAATATATTTACATCAATTTTTGGAATATTTTCATTTTAGTATATATATATATATATACTAAAATATATCTACATAGTATTATTCTAACATTTATATTTATCTTGATACATAGAACAGAAGATATATTAATTAATTTTTTTTATTTTTACTATTTATTAATTAAATAAAAAAGTAAATAAATTAATATAACTCAATTCACCCGTCCATATTCTCTCATTCTCAATTTTTTTTATATATAGGGTTGGTCTGCTATGGACTCGAGTGCATGTTGTGCACCCTAGTCCATGTTACACTTTTCTGTTTACTGACTTACACTTTTTAATTATTAAACTGTATAATAATATTTTTAGTAATAATTGAAAAGTGCAACGCCATTTAACAAAAGGTGTAAGTCATTAAACTGAAAAGTGCACATGGACTAGGGTGCACAACATGCACTCGAGTGTATACTAGACTTTACCCTATATATAAGGTTTTGATTTATTTTTTTATTTAATTTTATCATTTGACTAATTAGATACAGATTAGAAATGGTTAGATTCTGTAACGCAAATTTCGTGTTCCACCTTATCTCGTTTTATATGGGGGAGAAAAAATTGATTGTTTAGAGACGGTGATATATGTATCTAACCCGTATCTAAAACTTTCAAAATTGAAAGTCGTGTATCTAATTCGTATCTAAAACTTTCGAAACTAAAAGTCGTATCTAATCTGTTTATAATGAGAGACGGTTTTATTTTCGGTTTCAAATCTCGATTTTTTAACAAATTCGTATCTAATCCGTATCTATTAAAGACGGATTAGGTGTCCGTCTCAAAATTTCGGTATCAAAATCAGGCTTTTTTTGTAGTGATAACGGGGTGGAGTTTCGAAATCCCAAATCCGGATCTCCCATCCCAAAACAAACATGCCCCAAGGGTTATTCATGTCATAAGCATCCTTGATCTCAAGAATGATATAATAATCTATTTATTGTTGGGTTAACCCTCACATTCTACAACACTAAGGTCGAGATAATACTAGGTTAATTCCAACCTACTCTTTTTCTTGATTAACAACTTTTCAATGCATTTATGGATTTAGTAAGCAATTGAAACGACAAAATGTGAATTGATAGCTCGCCGTTTAGAATACGAACCATTTAAGACCAAAATAAGACTTACATATATTGTGAAATCAATAAATATAACCATAACTGCAATTCTGTCCAAGGCAAGTGACCTAGTAAGATTAGCAATGACTATTGTATTTTATCGCTAATATTTTAAAGAAGCTGGATGAGAAAAGCTTGTAGCTAAATTATTCCTAGATTTAATAATTGCGACCAATTAAAAATATATCATCGCTATATTAATAATGAGTCATTCTAAATTTCCTGTAAAATAGTGATGCAAAATATATTCTATCGCTAATATTTTAGCGATGAATTAGCTAGACAATTCGGAGCTAATTTTAAGATTTAATATTTGCGAAGAAATCAAAATATTTCATTGCTATATTAACGATTTTATTTTTGTAGCAAATAATCAGAATAGAAATAAAAATTGTATTTCTTGGTAAATATTTTAGCAACTAAATTCATAGCTAAATTTCTAGATTTTTTTTTTTGAACATCTATCTAAATTTCTAGATTAAATATTTCCGGTGAAGTTAGAATATTTCATCGTTATCTCCACCACATGCATCCTCCTGCTGATCGCTGACAGCTGCTGCTTGAGCAATACGTAGGCGCTCCCCGTTCAATAGAATCCGTCAGGATTTTGCACAATAATCACTGATATTTGCTTAATTAATTAGGATAAGGGAGAAGAAGATTTGATAGTAGATTTTAATTGAAATGAAAGTTAACTTGGTTAATTATAAGTTAGCACACTAATTAAGAAGCTAAATAAAATTGTATCCAGGAGCAAGACTGATAAATCGAGTGCAATACAAAAAGATGGAGTACATGGAGATACAAATACAACAAATTAAAAGGAGCTAGCTAGCTAACATAAATTAATTAAGTTAAATATCTTTTGTTATTTTTGGGGACTTGAAATCAAAATTTTCCGGAGAAATGTGATTGAACTCCGGGTTCTTGGACAGGAACGAAGGAACTTGAGTGGGGCGCCTGAGCCTCTTGCCGGATGGAGTCTCATAGTAGACTTCCAACTTTGTCAAATTGTGTCTGAGCGACAGTTTCCTATTGAAACCAGGAGGTGATTTGGGGAGGCTTGGCTTGTCGAAACCCCATAGGTTACCATTCCTGCCCGTACCCCACTCAAGATCAGGCTCGTCTTGGCAAGAAACTCTCCCATCTTTTAGTTCGCAGGTGAAGGGTTTCTCCACTTTTTTTTCTCTTATGTCTTCGTATTGCTGCTGGGTGGGTTTAGGAAAATACTATATTTATCTTTATTGGCAGTGCAAACAAATGGCTTTGTTCCATTTCCAGCATTTGGTACACTGAGCGGCCCATGTGGGGGCCGTCTCCAAAGTCGGACAGGACTGAAACCAACTAAAATTTAGCAATGAAATTTTACTGTAAAAAAAAAAAAACAATTCAGCAAAATGAAACCTAGCTAGGGTTTTCTCCTGAAATTAAATTCAATTTTGGGGATAATTAAGAGCCTTTTTTTTTTTTTTAATTATCAAAAGTACAACCCTAGTTCACAGAACAAAATCCTGTCACAACTCTAAGCAAAAAGAGTGAAGCAAAAGAGCACTTGGACAGTACCAGCCCTAAACAGATTTGCAACTCATGGATCTATTAAGCAATTAACCATTCAAAATAAAACATTCAGATCTAATTCAGAGCTAAGTGTTGGACCGATTCCTCTCCAATTCCACACAACTTAAGTCGTCTCCATCTTTGAGCAAAACTCGAGAATTTAGTGGGGGTTAACCTGTTCCAGATTTTTCGAGAGCCGGAGGATCTGAGTTGGGGGATGATTCTGATGCAGATTGATTAGCCCTTACTTGGAAGTTTTGACCCATAAACGTGATTGGAGATTTTTCTCTATATTAATGATTTGTTTCCTTAAGCACTTTATTTCCTATTTTCCTGATTTTGGTTATTTCCTTGTATTTTTTCATGCATTATGGAATTTCCATTTATCAAGGGATTTTGGCTTCATTTAAATTATTATTTAATCCCACTGCACAGAGTTGTTGTGTAGCAATTTTTTAAGAGATTATTAAGATTAATGAGATTTAGTTCTCTTGACAATTGAACGGCATAATTTATTATCAACGTTCATTTGCTTGTTCGCGGATATTGTTTGATGACATGTGCATCAGATTCGCTGGCAGCAGTACGTAGACTGGTTTAGTTGAGTAACGGCTGTCTCCCGAAGCTTTCCAAATCCAGAGAACGTCTTAATATTCCTGCAAACTGATTGAATCCAAGGAACACAACAGTTGATTTAGTAGAGTGGCTTCAATTCCCATGAAAACATCGCTATATTAATGATGATTTTTTTTATTTTTTTTGGTACCAAATAACCTGAATAGTGATGTAAAATATATTTCGTCGCTAATATATTTGCGATGAATTAGATAATTCAGAGCTAATTTCTAAGATTTAATATTTGGGAAGAAATTAAAATATTTCATTGCTATATTGACGATTAATATTTTTTTAGCAAATAATTAGAATAGCAATAAAAATTGTATTTTTCGTGGCAAATATTTTAGTGACGAAATAGAAAAATTCTTAGCTAAATTCCTAGATTTAATATTAGCGACAAAGTTAGAATATTTCATCATTATCTCCACGCATCCTCCTGCAGATCGCTGACAGCTGCTGCGCGCTTGAGCATTACATAGGCACGCTCTGTTTAGTAGATTTTATTTGAAGTGATGAAAGTTATTATAAGTTGGCACATTAATTAAGAAGCTAAATAAAATTGTATCCAGGAGCAATACTGATAAATCGAGCACATTAATTGTACATACAAAAAGATGGAGTACTAGCTAGAGATACAAATACATAAATTAATCTTTTGTTATTTTTGGGGACTTGAAATCAAAATTTTCAGGAGAAATGTGATTGAACTCCGGGTGCTTAGACAGGAACGAAGGAACTTGAGTGGGGCGCCTGAGCTTCTTGCCGGATGGAGTCTCATAGTATACTTCCACCCTCGACAAATTATGTCTGAGCGACAGTTTCCTATTGAAACCAGGAGGCGACTTTGGGAGGCTTGGCTTGTCGAAACCCCATACCCAAGCATTCGTGCCTGTACCCCACTCCAGATCAGGCTCGTCTTGGCAAGAAACTCTCCCATCTTTTTGTTCACAAGTGAAGGGGTTCTCCACTATGTTTTCCCTGATAGTTTCATACTGTTCTTGTGTTTGTATCACCCTCCATTTTTTGCAGTTGCTACACTGCACGGCCCATGTGGGGGCCGTCTTCAAACTCGGATAGGACTGAAACCAACAATTGGATACAGTTTAATTAGCAAGACATGCAGTAAAATTTAGCAACTGTCAAAAAATAAAAATAAAACCACATTTCAGCAAAATGAAATCTAGCTAGGGTTTTCTCCTGAAATTAAATTCTATTTTGGGGGTAATTAAGAGCTTTTCTTTTTTAAATGAAAAGTACAACCCTAGTTCACAGAAAAAGATGAATCACAACTCTAAGCAAAAAGAGTGAAGCAAAATAGCAGTTGGACAGTAAAAGCCCTAAACAGCATAACAACTCATGGTTCTATTAAGAAAATATTGATCCACAGGTACAACCCTAGCACAAAGAGCTGTTGGACAGTAAACTACAGTAGTAGCCCTAAACAGCATAAAAAGACACGGATCTTTAAAGGATAATTCAATTCAGATCTTAATTAACCATTCAGATCGATCTAATTCAAGAGCTAGTTGTAGCAATGATGAAAATGAAGAATATATACCTTGGACTTGGATGAATTCATGTCCGATGGGCTAGCTGGGATGACATCTGCGTCGGTGGTGGTGGGAACATGCAATTGGGTCCATGGTTGGAGTACAAAAAGGGGCTGTACCATGTGGAATTGTAAAGCCACAATCATGATTAAAATTTGAAAGAGGGCTAAATTCCCAAATGATAATACAAAGAGAAAGAGTTTTTATTCTCAGAAACTGAAAAGTGAAAAACGTATGGAAGAGCTTCAAGCTCTTATATGCTAATCCAATTACAAACTGCTAAGTAACCACCTAATAACTGACTAACAACCATTTAACTTAACTAATTATAAGTCAGTGGTGTATCTACCAATTTATTGGTTCTAAGCAGGAGGTGTATTTATCAACCCTTGATAGGAGGCTGTCTGAATTGAACAAAAATGACTATTTTAGGTTTATGAGCAAGTGTATGACGGACTCAAGAATTTTACTTAGGGGGTAATTAAAAATTAATAATACCAAATATATATCATTATAACTATAAGATCTTTGGAAAGGATTCTAACATTATTTTTTAGTTGGATATAATTGGCTAGGTTTAATTCTAAGCGTTATTTGAGCATTCTTAAGGACAGTGTCCGTCAAAATAAGTCATCAAAGTTAATACGGATGACCCTACTGGGGTTTTGCTAGGGGTGTGTTCAGATGAATATGGGCCCTTTATGCGATTGAAATAGCATTTCATGAATGGTGGGTGAATTTATGGCTTCAGGGCGACTCCAATTTTGTGGTTTTCATTTTTTTTTTTGTAGTTCCAAGGAGGTTTTTTCGAGCTGACAGAGGGTCAACGGTTTTCTTGCCTCCACGGGTTGGCTAGGTTTGGCGTACGTTCAGGCTCACGTTGGTGGGTTGATCCGCCATATTTTATTAGGGAATTATTTCAAGAGATTTGCACTCTGAGTATTATATATTCTCTTACATTCATTTGGAGGATGAGATGCTCAAGAGACATGTGGAGCAACTTAATTTGTTCTGTTCGCAAAAAATACCGACTAAATTTAATCTAAGAAGAAGATGCAGGAGTGATGTTTAACAATATATGGTATTGGATATGTATATTGGATACGTATAACATACAATATTTGATTGGCAAATATTGTTTTGAGATATTGTGGGAGTTGGATAGTTTGTTATGAGATAGTTTTGTAAGGCCCATAACCCAATGGCCTTAAGGTTTTTGTATATATTGGTCATTGATGTAATCCTCTCTTCTTCACGTCAATATACACAGAATTTATGTTTTACATATATAAGTTCTTTGAATTTAACATGGTACCAGAGCAACCATCCTGGTAGATTCAATCAAGATTCGTTTCTGCAATTCTTTTATATTCATGTTCTTCTTCTTGCGGTACGTCATGGTCAACGGTAGCATTTTTGATGAGAAGGATTAGGATAATACCAAGACAGCGGCACCGATAGTGATCGACGCCATGTCACCTTACTACCTTCATTCCTCCGATAAACATGGAGATGTTTTTGTGGAAGCATTGCTCAAAGATAACAATTATGGCGATTGGGTCGATGATATGACCAATTCACTATGCACCAAGAACAAGATTGGTCTTGATAACGGAGCGAGTGTCTTCGCTGCTCCAACGGCATACATGGCGGGTACAATAGCAGATTCACGCCAAGTTTGGATCATTGATTCCAGGGCAACGGAACATATGACATACCATGATGATGGTCTCTTGGATATTTTTTACAATCATTCGGAGTCACCGGTCAAGATACCTAATGGAGATATCGTTCCAGTCCATGTCGTTGGAAGAATGAACATGGGAAATAGCCTATTTCTTAATCGTGTTCTATCCATTCCAAATTTCCATTGCAATTTAATTTATGTTCGACGCCTTACAGCTGAATTAAATTGCGTATTCACATTTTTTCTTGATTTTAGTGCAATTCAGGACATACCCTCGAGGAAGTTGATTGTAGTGGGTAGGTATCGTGATGGTCTCTACTACCTTGAGCACTAAAAATTTGAAGGGGAAACCGTTGTTGTTGGTGGAAACTCAAATTTGTCGCACAAGCGACTAGGTCATGCTTCTAGTGGAAAGTTAAGACACGTTCATTCTTTGGGAAATATTAAGGAAATTTTGCCGTTTTGTGATTCTTGTGTACGCGCTAAACAAACTTGTTTGCCTTTACCCACTAGTACTTCGAAAACTTCACATTGCTTTTAATTAATCCATTGAAACATTTGGGGACCTTATAGATGTGATACATTTTCTGGTGCACACGTTATTTCTTATATATAATTGATGATTATAGTAGGGGTGTTTGGATTTTTTTAATTCAACGGAAATCCTAGGTTGGTAAATTCCTAATCGAATTTTCAAATACGGTGTTGAGTTAAAATCGTGTCTTTTACTTGAACATTATGCATCTAATGGGATTTATTTTTTAGAGTTCTTGTACAGACACTCCATAAAAAAATGGGGTCGTTGAAAGAAAGCATAGACACATATAAGATGTTGCAAGGGCCCTAAGATTTGAAGCGGGGTTGCCAATTGATTTTTGGGGTGAATGTGTCCTCGTGGCAGTTTATATCATCAACCAACTTCCTTCCTCTGTAATTTGAAATACTGTTCAACAAACAACCCTCGTATGACCATTTCAGGGTATTTGGAAGTTTGGTTTATGCACATGACAATCGTCGCAAAGATAAGTTTGGTGAGAGGGGGAGCGAATGTATATTCGTTGGATACCCAACTGGACAAAAGGCCTACCGAGTTTTCGATTTGCAAACTCAGAAATTATATTCGTCTCGAGATGTCACATTCTTCGAAGATGTTTTACCATTCAAAGGCAGTGAGAACGCTGGACTTTCAGTGGCCATTACACCGGCCCAAACATGCGTACGGGGGAAGGGGGCAGACCCCGACCGCATATCCTCTACCTCGCCTATTCATTAAACAGCATGTGCATCCTTTAAAGGCCTCTAAGAAAATCACGGATGACTCGGCCCATCCATCGGTGTCGGTCGACGTCCAACACAGCCCAGACCAGTCCGTTGACGCCCTAACTTACCATCCAATAGTAGACCCCTTTGCTCAAGTGAGTAACCGAGTCAAGAAACTTCCCAAACACTTTGATGCATTCGTTACAGATATTCCTCCGTCCGTAGATCATTCTCTACCCACTGCCAACATAGCGGAATCGACGGTATATCCATTCTCTCATTGCTTGCCATATAATAAATTCTCTCCGGGCTCACAAGGTTTTCTTAGTGGTCATCACTTCGCATGATGAGCCAAAATACTTTGCACAAGCAGTTCGAGATCCTTTGTGGCGTGAAGCCATGGCCAAAGAAATACACGCCCAAGAAGAAAATGGTACTTGGACATTAACTTCCCTACCTCCTAGAAAGAAAGTAGTAGACTCCAAATGGGTGTATAAAATTAAGTACAAGCCCAAATGGTGAGATCGAACGATACAAGGCTCGTTTAGTAGTAAAAGGTTTTACGCAAATCGAGGGCATTAACTATCACGAGACTTTTGTGTTAGTTGTTAAATTATTCACAATCCGTTGTATGGTAGTTATCATCGTTAAACAAAATTTGATAGTGCATCAATTGGATGTCAAAAATGCTTTCCTCCACAGCGATTTACATGAGAATGTTTACATGTGCATTCCGCAAGGGTTCGTAAACTCCAAAAATCACAATATGGACTTCGACAAGCATCCCGTAATTGGTATGAAAAATTCACTCAAGCACTTGTGTCAATTGGCTTTCGACAATCTAAGGCCGATCATTCCTTACTCGTGTTTCGAAAAGGGGACCACATATGTTTCCGCACTCATATATGTTCTCGATGACTTTGTTTTAAGCCAACGAAAATACACCTTGGATATTTTGGAAGAGAGTGGGCTACAAGGCAGTCGCCCTAGCAAATCCCACATGGAGCAAAACATAAAACTTCTACATGACGATGACAACCCTCTTCTAGACGCCTCAATGTATCATCGTCTGATCAAGAGTCTATTGTACCTTACTGTAACACGTCCCGACATCGTGTTCGCTGTCAACCCTGCATCTTAGTCTCAGTTCCTTTCTACCCCACGACAAACACACCTAACAACAGCGCATCGTGTCTTGCGGTACCTAAAACAAGCGCCCGAACAAGGAATATTCTTCTCGGCCATTGGTGGTTTTGAGCTCCAGGGTTATTGCAACGCCGATTGGGTGGGATGCCCTTTCACTCGACGCTCTTCTACGAGATATTTTATCTCCATTGGCAACTCTCCAGTCTCTTGGCACAACAAGAAACAGTTTGTCGTCACTTGGTCTTTAGTTAAGGCTGAATATCGAGCTATGACAACCACCATTTTTGAAATCATATGGCTACGTTCCCTTTTACGGGATTTTTGAGTTTTTTAGACGGGTCTTACACCGCTATTTTACGACAATCAAGCAGCTCATCACATTGCAATGAACCTAGTCTTTCATGAACGCACCAAACACGTTGAAATGGATTGTTATTTCGTTAGGTAGAAGGTTGCAAATAAAGACATTCAGTCGTGCATAGTCTCCACACCTAACCAAGTCGCCGACATCTTCACCAAAGCTCTTGGTGAAGATTATTTTTCGTATCTTCGGGGCAAGATGGGTATTTGAGACCTTCACACGCCATTTTGAGGGGGAGTATTGGATAGGTATAACATACAATATTTGTTTTGCCAATATTGTTTTGAGATATTGTGGGAGTTTGTTATGACAAATATTGACTATGAGAACAAGACAATGCCCAAGAGCTTTATGATTTCCTCCCCGAATCGGGTTCAGTTGGGGGTATCTTTCGTAGACAGGGTCAAGAGCAGCCAACAGACGGAATTCAAGGAGCCACTTCATCAACCCAAGCAAAACATGCCCACATCTGGCAGAGCTAACCACTGCCCGCCTATGGCCCCTTCCAGTGGGTGGGCCAACACACGATTCACCTTCCAATCGACTACGGAGGAGTGTTCTTGGGTGGAGGGATGCTTTACAGGTCAGTTGAAACGGAATCTTGATTGGGAGACTAACAAGGAGGATATGACAAGTGAATGTGGACAGAAAATTGAACTTATTCACATGGGTGGAAACCTTATCCTCCTTAAACCGATTGGGGATGAACCTCTTGCGTCTACGATTGAGGGTTTCGAAGAATGGACGACCCATTGGTTTGATTCCATCACTCCTTGGGAGCGGACGGATGTTAAAAATCAAAGATCGGTCTGGGTTAGACTATACGACGTACCATTACATGCTTGGAATCGGCGTTTCTTCAATCGCCTCGCACTCCTCTTCGGGAGCCTTGTGGAAATAGACCAGCAAACATAATCAAAATTAAGTTTTGGTTTTGCAAGGATTCGTATTCTACTCGCGGGGCCTATCCTCACAAATGTATGCATTTCTCCAAATATTGACGGTACATTTTTTTGTTATCAGATTTTTGGAAGAACCAGAGGAATTGTGTCCCCTATATGAGTCGACCGACTCTGACTCGAGCTTTTTAGAGCTAGACGAAAAATGGGCAGCAGCGGATACGGAACCGTCCTTCTCCGGTGTTCCAGATGCTTCGGCCCATGGCTCCGTTGACAGCGATACTATTAACGGTGGGGCCCATAATTCTTTATTAGACTCCTCGTCTTTCGTCCCAAATTCATTGGAGGCAGTTAACTCCTCTTGGAAAGAAGAGAATTGCACGTGCACAATTAATGATACATTGGAGCCAGTTAACTCCTCTTGGAAAGAAGAAAATTTCATGCGTGAAATTAATGAACCATTAGAGGCAGTTAATTCCACTTGGAATGTGGAGAACTTCACGCGTGTTGTTAATTCCTTGGCTCTTTCTGGAGCGGTTGATGTGGAATCCCGAGAGACTATCATTAATGTGGGTATTAACAGCGGAATTAACATTCCCCCTCCCTCTGATTTTGAATTGGCAGTCGCCCCTTCGGATCCATGTTCCCCATCAATTCACAAAACCTCCCTTTCACCCCTCGCTCCTCCTGGCCCCGACCCTATCTCGTCCCCCTTGCCAGACCATACACCCTCCCAACCTGATGCTATCCCAATTCCATCCCTCCCGTCGGACCCTCTGCCCCCTCATGTACCTTTTCGTAGACTACCCCCCGTCTCCCAACATTCGGGGGGCGCGGTTCAGGTCCCATTCGCCCCTCCATCTTCCTCGGAATATGGCCCTGCGCACTCCATCCCCCCTTTAGCACCTCGCCATCCCAAGAAAACCAAGATTCCTCCGAGTAAGAGGAAAAAATTGGCCAAGGAAAAATGGGAGGCTTTTGCAAAAGATTTTGACGAACAAGGAGAAAAAGCTTCCATTATCAATATCCGTAATTTCGGTTGCCAGCTGGGTTTAAAAGAGAGTAACATCGCACTGAGTGGAAGCGGTTCGAAGTGCTAATTCTCTCCTCCAGAATCAGGTTCCAGGTGTGTGAATCATTTTTTATGCGACTCCTCTGCTATAATATTAGAGGTCTTGGAAGTGGTGTAAAAAGAAAGGAAGTTAAGGAGTTGATTGCAAATAATAAATCTGAGGTGTGTTTCGTACAAGAAACCAAATTAGAAGCAATTGATCCAATTCTGACCAGAAGTATCTGGGGAAACAAGAAATGTGGATTCGTGTTCTGACCCTCCGAGGGACGATCAGGTGGGATTACGACTTTCTGGGACGACGAATATCTTCAATGTGTTAGTGCCTGGCATGCTAATGGTCTGCTGGTGGTGAATGGTTTTCGTAAGAAGGATGCCGCTGACATTTTCTTGATCAACGTATACGCCCCATGCCACAATCGAGAGAAAAAACAGTTTTGGGACACTCTTAGCTTGGTAATTCAGCAGAATATATAGAGGGAAACAAATATGTTTGGCGGGAGATTTTAACGCATTTAAACACTAGAATGAGAGAGTTGGGAGAACGTTTTGTTGTAATGGAAAGGAAATAAAAGACTTTGATCAGTTCATCACGGCTGCTAACCTCATTGAAATTCCTCTCTTTGGTCGAAGTTTTACTTGGTACCGTGTCAACGGGTCGTGTAAAAGTAAGCTAGATAGGGTGCTGCTAAATGAAGAATGGGTCCGGGCTGATCCACCCACACGCCTAAAGGGTCTCCCTAGATCCTTATCGGACCACTACCCCCTTATCCAAGAGGACCAGATTATTAATTGGGGTCCCAAACCTTTCCGCTTCTTCAATGCGTGGCTAAGGCACCCATCTTTCAAAGAAATTATCGCTGATTTTTGGAGAAAAACGCAGATTGAAGGCAGAAGCAGCTTTATCATAAAAGAAAAGTTTAAATTGGCAAAGAATTTTTTTCGAATCTAGAGGAAGGAAACCTTTGGAAAGCTGGATTTTCAAATTGAGGAAAATAAGCAGAAACTCTTGGAATTGAATTTAATTGATGATACTTTGGGGCTCGAGGACGATGAGATTGAACTAAGAAGAAGAATCATGAATGAAATATACACAGACTATGAGACAAGACAAAACCTTCTTAACCAAAAGGCGAAACCCCATTGGATAAAGGAGGGGGATGCAAATACGAAGTTTTTTCGATCCACAAATGCATCTGAAAGTGTGCTGGGGTGTATAAAAGTGTTTAAGTATAAGTAGATAAATGTTGCACAGAATGTTGAGACAAATAGTGCAACACTGACTCTAACATAATATCAGAAATTAAGATACACAGCGGAAGACTTGAAACACTAAAAACAAACGAGACACAATGGAAATACTTTTAACATAGATTTTATAAATAAAAATCTATGTCTGCCTTATGGCGTAAATCAATACTTATATTCAAGTACAAATGTTGTGTGAAATGTTACAACAATAACCTTCACAACTGAAACTATAAACGAGGCAGGTGCCAAGTTTAGAAAACGAACTAAGTGTATGAATTATACACTGTCGAAATGCCTAGTCTATCTAATGATTACACTCTCAATAGATAAGAAGACACACAACCATACGGGTGGTATACAACGTATGATCTAAAATGTAGAACTATTTGCCACAATTCCTAACAGGGATGAACGCTCGGTCTAGGATATTGCTCGAATAGAACACACTGAATTATGAAGCCTTCAATCGGTATTTATAGAGGTGGTATGCGAATTCAAGAGGCTTCCACATTGTGGTCCTATTTTTTAGGAGCTCAACTTCCATGATCTTTCTAGATCCTTCTTGTATGCTCCAGGTCGTTCTAAATGCATCTAGGCTGTTCTAGCATGTTCTCCAATGTTCTGGAATCTTCCAGGTTCCAGATCCTTGTAGAAGCTTCTAGATCCTACCAGAAATGCGACAACATTTAGGTCAACATTTAATGTAGCATTTCAGAAAAGACTTAGAAAAAATCTCGGAAGGTCAAATTAAGATGTTGTTGATAATGTTAAGGCATTTAAGAATTAACAACATCTACAGCATCAATGTCAGGAGAAAAGTAAACGACCTGTCCAATTTACGCTTTGGACGGTGAATGGCTGTCCTCTCCAGCAGAAATTAAGGACGCGGTGGCAGCCCACTTCAAGAATCACTTCAAAGCTCCCTCGGTTAATAGGCCCACGATCCCACCAGATTTTGCCTTACACAAGCTCAGTTCAGCGGATAATCTCTCCCTCACAGGAGCCTTAACAGCCGCAGAAATCAGAGAATCTGTGTGGAGTTGCGAGTCCTCGAAGTCGCCAGGGCCTGACGGCTTCACGATTGCTGTTATCAAGGAAAATTGGGAGGTGTTGAAAGATGATTTTCAGAAACTTTTTGATGAATTCCATTCAAATGGGAAGTTCGTTAAGGGATTTAACCCATCCTTCATAACCCTGATCCCAAAGAAACAAAATGTAGAATGCATCAGCGACTATCGAGTCGCCCTATTTCCATGATCAACTGCTACTATAAAATAATAGCAAAGACATTGGCAAGAAGGCTCGCAAAGGTGATTGGTTCGGTGATTTCAGAAACACAATCTGGTTTCATACACGATAGGCAGAATTTAGATGGGGTAGCTTGTGCTTAATGAACTCATTGACGAAGCAAAGAAAAGGAAATTGGAAAGGCTATTTTTTAAGATTGATTTCGCGAAAGCCTTTGATTCAGTTGATTGGAATTTTTTAGACGACATGATGAGAAGTATGGGTTTTGCCCCTAAGTGGTGTAAGTGGATCCAGGAGTGTGTATCGACGGCCTCAGCGTCTGTGCTCGTCAATGTCAGGCCCTCAACCGAATTCCACTTAGAACGCGGGCTTCGACAAGGTGACCCTCTTTCTCCGTTGCTTTTTATCATAGCAGCTGAGGGATTAATTACTCTCATTCACAAAGCCATGACAACAGGAGTATATGATGCGGCAAGTGTTGGGCGGAAGGAGCTCGCGGTTACACATCTCCAATACGCCGACGATATAATTTTGGTGGGGGAGGCGATCACTAAAAACATTTGGGCTCTCAAATGTGTGTTGGCCAATTTCGAAAGGCTTTCTGGATTAAAAATCAACTTCTCTAAGTGCAGCCTCCCCGGACTTAATGTTGATTAAGAGGTACAACAGGGAATGACAGATTTCTTAGGATGCCGCATGGGGCCACTTCCTTTTAACTTCCTCGGGATTCAGGTTGGGATCAATCCTCATAGGGCAGAAGCTTGGAAATGGGTGATTGATAAAGTTAAGAACAAAATCAAGATGTGGGAAGATCGACAAATCTCTCTTGGGGGAAGAATTACACTACTCAATGCGGTTCTCGTATCGTTGCCTATTTATTATTTATCCTTATACCGCATCCCTAAGAAATTCTTGAGTGAATTAGTTAGATTACAACACAACTTTTTATGGGGGGAGGTGTGTGCTCTACAAAAATTCCATTGGTCTCATGGACTAACATTTGTAGACCTAAACAAGTTGGGGGACTTGGTGTTCGAAATCTTGATTTATTTAACATTGTTCTTCTTGGCAGGTGGGTGTGGAGACTACGAACGAAACCCAATGCTCTCTGGGTCAAAATACTTGATTCCAAATATGACATTTTCTTGACAAGTTCCCCAGAAACCCAGGTGAACAAAAATAAGCCATCAATTTGGTGGAAAATGCTAAGTAATTTATTCTTTGAAAATGCTCAAAATCTTTGGTTCAACAACAACATGTCCAGGGTCCTGGGGAATTGCAGCGACACATTTCTTTGGCATGATAGATGGTCGGACGATCCTACGCTAAAACTTCAATTTCCGAGGCTCTTCTCAATCTGCGTTAACAAGGAGGCCCATCTTATTGAAGCTGGAATTTGGGCGAATGGCAACTGGACTTGGGATATACAATGGAGACGACCTCTCTTCACTTGGGAAGAAAACCTCGCTGGACAGCTGATTAGATCGCTGGAGAATCTCAATTTGCAGACCTCGTCCTTAGACACTTGGCGATGGAAGGCCACAGCTAACGGTTTGTACAGCTCCAAGGCAACGTATGAAGGTTTCGAACTTGCTGCGCCAACCCAAATCCTTCAAGTAGGGTCTCTATCTGCCCTAAAGTCTATTTGGAATAAACTGGCCCCCTCTAAATTCTCGGCCTTAGCGTGGAAAGTGATAAGAGGATGAATTTCCACTCGGAGCGAACTCAACAAACGTAATATTTTGGGAAATGGTGACGATTTACACTACGCAATCTGTGGAGCGATTGAAGAAAATATCCAACACCTATTTTTTGGCTGTAACATGGCCAACAAAATTTGGAGATTGCTCTTTTCTTGGTTCGGATTCAGCGCGCCGATGCAGATTAGCTCAGCTTCACATTTTCACCAATTATGTGATATCGTCGGATTCAAACATAAGAAATTTATCTTGGAGTGCATATGGTGTTTGACGGCCTGGTTTATATGGAATGCCAGAAATAAAAAGATTTTTTCAAATGAGGAGCCGAAACCAGAAAAAATAATGTTCGACGAAATCAGAGCAAAGGTCTGGAGTATTTTCTACCTTCACAAAGAATGACTCGACCTCCTTTCACGACTGGTGTGCAAATCTGAGAGCGGCGTGCACATGAGTATCTCTTCATGAGGATCTAGGTGTTGAGATGGAATTGGCGTCTTCTGTTACTAATATTACATATTTTGTAACCTGTAAAATGTCACTTTTTATTTAGAGTAGAGGTACTCTAGGACTATCAATATAATCCATTTTCTCCTTTTAAAACAAAGTTTGTTATGAGATAGTTTTGTAAGGCCCGTAACCGAATGACCTTAGGTTTTTTGTATATATTGGTCATTGATTTAATCCTCTCTTCTTCAAGTCAATATACATATAATTCATGTTTTACATATATAATTTCTTCAAATTTAACAAATGGAAATTGTGCATGTGTGTGTTATGTGAAGAGGATCCGTCGAACACGTTTTTTTTTTCAAATGCAAGGCTGTAGTTCTAATATGGAGAGGGTGTTAGAGATGGCTATGAATCCATAGAGACCTATGCATTGTGATCCGGTGGCCTGTTCTTTCAACATGCCGAAACAATTTGAGTCAAGACAGTACACGATATTCTAATAAGGGATTTTTTTTACTGTCATTTTAATTTACCTTACATTTTGATTTTAGCCCTATATATATTTACTTTCAAATTTTGATTTTCGTCTTATAACTTAAACTTTTCAAATTTTTGGTCCTATGACATGTTATAGCAGATTACCTAGTAGGTAAAAGTGATGTGGCTAATTTTTACACTTTAGCAAATATTTAGAAATATAAATACAAAAACAGTTAAAAAAAAATTCGCCCCCTAGGTTATATATGTATAGCATCGCACGGACAAAATCATTGTGTGCCTCACTTTTGCTCGTGGTTATCTTAAATATTCGCTCTCCCAGTAATTACAGGAGATACCTTGGGCTTCCCTTATTAAGGAATGATCCTAGAATATTCCCTTAGAATATTTGATTGCACGTAATTGTGATTTTTGTATATCCTAGAGATTGTATAGATCTTTCAATATTTACTTATTTGTAATCTGTATAAATTAGTTCTCCACATATCAATAGAAATATAAAATTCCCACAAACATCTGTAATTCTATATGGTATCATCCGTACTATCCTTCTCTTCTCTTCCGCTCTGCTAAACCCTAGGTTGCACGCCCCCATCTTCTTCTTTTTTGTCACAATTCTCACTTCCACACTATGCCTAACTCTGATGACAACAACTCCACCCCCGTCATCATCGGGGATACTTCATCCGATTCCTCAAACTCTCTCATTTTCATCCCAACATCGGTGCAACACATAGAGAAATTGACGCAACAAAATTTCCCACAGTGGCGCTCTCATATCATGGCCATACTAAATGGTTTGGATCTTCAGGGGTATGTTAATGGTGAAGTCATGGCCCCTGATCCGAAATCCCCATCACATAAACAATGGTTTCGCCAGGATCAATTAATCCTTGCTATGATTATGGGATCTCTCACTACGGAGGTTTCACCGTTTGCCTCTACTGCGACCACGGCTCGTGATGCGTGGACTACCCTTCACTAGATCCTTGTAGGCAACTCGCGTACGAGAGTGCTGCAGTTGAAATCTAATCTTGGTAAAGCGCAAATTAAAGAGCGCACTATTACAAAATTTCTTCACTCATTAAAGGCAAAGGCCGATGAATTGGCACTTATTGATACTCCAATGTCTGATGATGATTTTACAATTTGTGTCCTCAATGGTTTGGGCCCTAAGTTTCGAGATATCGTGGCGTCGATTCGGGCGCAACCTCATCCGTTATCCTTCCTTGCCCTCATGGATATGCTGGTTGCTCAAGAGTCATTTGTAAACAGCCTGGAGGAACACTCATCTAACATGGTGATTTATGCACATTCGACCCAAAGACATCATCACCGTGGGTCTCCTCATTCCCATCAGAAACCCAGATCATACCACAGGGACAAATATCCGCCATTCAGAGGGTACCACGGCAACAATGGAAGGGGTCGCCACCATTCTAGCAACAACAGGTATAATAACTCCCCGAATTTTCATTCTGCATCACCGATTATCTGTCAATTATGTCAGGCCCCCGGTCATAGTGCACTCACATGTCGCCGCCCACCGCCTATGGCCAACATAGCCCGATCCCCGAGCCCGTTACCTCCTCCGAAATCATGGATGATGGACTCCGGTGCATCTCATAATTTAACATCTGATATGGGCAATTTATCTCTTCACTCGAAGTATGATGGTACTGAGGAAGTCCACCTCATTGATGGCTCTTCCATGCCAATTTCACATACTGGTATATCATTACTTTCTTTTCCTAAGCGTACATTTACACTGGATAATGTTTTATGTGTTCCCAAGGCTCAACAGAATCTGTTATCCATTCATCAGTTTACTCGATCTAATGACGTGTCTGTGGAATTTTTTCCCTGGTCTTTTAATGTGAAGGATTGAGTTACGGGGGCACCTCTAGCCACGGGAAAATGCAGTAATAGTGTTTACCATCTTCAACCTCCAACTTTTTACTTAAAGTTTGCTGCTCATTTTGCTACTTTAGGCTTACACACTGATTATAGTATGTGGCATGCACGGTTGGGACATCCTTCAAGCCGAACCAGTACCTTTATTATTTCGCATAATAAACTCCCATTATCAATTAAATCTGGCATGTCGGACGTTAATTGTGACTCGTGTTTATGTTGCAAAACTCATAAATTGTCGTTTGTGGCTTTACATCCTTTACATTATGTTTATGCGGATGTTTGGGGACCTACTGTGGTATCTGTTGATGGATTTCGTTATTACTTGTTAATTGATGATGCATTTACTCGTTATTCATGGATTTTTCCTATGAGTTGCAAGTCTCAAGTTCGACCAATTTTTGAAAAGTTTTGTCCTTTGGTTGAGTGTCAATTTGGATCCAAGATTCTGAACTTTTACAGTGATAATGGTGGTGAATTTATTGCGTTAAAATCGGTTCTCAAGTCTCGTGGTATTAATTGGTTATCCACAGCTCCACATACACCTAAACAGAACGGTTTGGTAGAACATCGTCATCGGCATGTGGTGGAAACTGGTAAAGCTTTATTACACTATGCAAAATTATTACCTCACACGTTTTGGTCATATGCTTTTCAAACTGCTGTATAATTAACTGATTACCTTCTCCTACTCTGTGAAATGTTAGTCTGTTTGAGTTATTATTTTCAGCCCACCTGAATATCGAAAGCTTCAAACATTTGGATGTGTTTGCTACCCATGGCTCTGTCCTTACATGTCACATAAACTAGAACCCAGCTCACGGCCATGTATCTTTCTTGGTTATTCTACTTCTCAAAGTGCATATAAATGTCTTGATATATCTACATGTCATTTATTTATTTCTCGCCATGTTCGATTTAATGAGCATGTGTTTCCGGAGTTGAGTCTCAAGCATCCGTCCTCATCCCCTACACCATCTCCTCCTACATTTAGCATTCCACTCACTTAAGTACACATTGTCCTAAGTAAAGATTCTCAACAAATCGGGACTGTGTCATCCTCATCGCTATCCTTGGTGCAGGTACCCTAGTCATCATCTGATGTCTTGATACCAGCTTCCATACCCTCCACTGAACCTATTCGAAGACATGGGATGACTACCAGAAGTTAAAATAATATTTTTGAACCAAAGGTGTTTTTGTCTACCATTCATCCGATTGATGGTGAGGTTGCTCCATCGTCGGTTGCTTTTGCTCTTAAGGATCCTCGTTGGCGGAATGCTATGGATGAGGAATTCACTACTTTATCCAAACATGGGACATGGGATCTTATTTCCCCTCCTCCGAATTCCAATGCCATTGGTTACAAATGGGTGTTCACTATTAAGCGTCGTCCCGATGGTTCGATTGATAGGTTCAAAGCTCGCCTTGTTGCAAAGGGATTCCATCAAAGGTTGGGGCTGGACTATCGAGAAACATTCAGCCCTGTTGTTAAACCTATGATGATCCGGACAGTCCTCACTTTGGCTCTGTTTCATAAATGGGAGCTCCGACATCTTGATATTAGTAATGCATTTCTACATGGCACTCTCTCTGATCCAGTATACATGGTGTAACCGCCTGGTTTTATTGATCAATCAGATCCACATCATGTGTGTCGGTTACGGAAATCACTCTATGGTCTACGCCAAGCACCACGGGCTTGGTATCAGGCCTTAAGTTCAGCCCTCCTCACCTTTGGTTTTTCTCAGTCCAAAGCTGATACTTCCTTATTTATTTATTCTCAAACTAATGAATATATGCTTGTTCTTGTTTATGTTGATGATATGATCTTAACAGGCTCGAGCCCTTCTCTAATTGCTCGACTCATATCCCACTTGGAAACATAATTTGCTGTGAAGGATTTAGGTCCACTCACTTACTTTCTTGGAGTGGAAATTGTTCGGTGTAGTGATGGCTTATTCCTTTCTCAACAAAAATACTTGGTGGATCCTTTTTCGGTTTCATAGGGACGGATCCAAGCCTGTAAGTACACCCATGGCCACAGACTCGTTACTTTCAGTTTCTGGTGATGTTGATCCAACAGAATATAGAGGAGCAATTGGGGGTCTGCAGTATTTAACTATCTCACGACCGGATATATCATTTGCGGTTAATCATCTTGCACAATCTATGGCAAACCCAACTCACGATGATTGGTTGGCGGTTAAGCGTCTCTTGCGTTATTTAAAGGGCTCCTTACATCATGGTCTATTACTCCGCACCCCATCCTCTCTGTGTTTGACAGCATATTCGGACTCAGATTTTGGCGGATATCTGGTTGATGGTAAGTCTACATCATCTTATGTCATCTTTCTTGGACCAAATCTTATATCGTAGAGATCTCGAAAGTAAAAGGGTGTTGCTCGCTCATCCACTGAGGCGGAATATCGGGCCCTTGCCACCACTGCAGCCGAAGTATGTTGGATCTTTCATTTATTTCGTGAGCTTGGCCTTTCTCTCCCTACGCCACCACGTATTTTATGTGACAATCTCGGTGTAACACGCCTTGCCTTGCACCCAATCATGCATTCAAGAATGAAACATATCACCTTGGATTTACATTTTGTGAGAGATTTATTAGCGGATCATGTCCTAACGAAGCCCTTGTCTCGAGCACGATTCTTGCAGTTGCGATCCAAAATTTATGTGGCTGATGGCACGTCAATTTTGCGGGGGCATATTAAGGAATGATCCTAGAATATTCCCTTAGAATATTTGATTGCACGTAATTGTGATTTTTGTATATTCTAGAGATTGTATAGCTCTTTCCAAATTTACTTATTTGTAATCTGTATAAATTAGTTCTCCACATATCAATAGAAATATACAATTCCCACAAACATCTCTAATTCTATATCCCTCTCTCGAGGGAAGGATTAAACGGGATATATATATATATTCAATTATATCAATAAGAACCTTTGGAAGCGGCTGGAGGGATGGAAAGGGCGGAAATTATCCAAGGCAAGAAGGAAATTTTAATTAATAAAATTTTCCGTGCAATCTATTCCTACGAATTGCATGACAACCTTTTGGCTTTCGTCAACGCTATTAGACGAACTACATGTTATGCTCAATGAGTTTTGGTGGGGTACGTAGCAATGGAGCAGCTTCTAAAGGTATTAGATGGATGAAGTGGGAAAGGTGCATGTGTGCAGGGAAAGATGTGGGAGGGCGGGGTTTTCGAGATCTACACATGTTCAACATAGCATTGCTTTTTAAAATGGGATGGCGTTTTTCATCTCGATTGGACCCAAATGCGTTCATATGCCGGCAGTTAAAAGCAAAGTACTTTCCCCTTCTACTGATTTTCTCTCGCCCAGTATAGTGGTAAGTGGTAACCCTAAGTTTACGTGTGTGGATCCCGTTTGAGGGTAGATGATGCATACAAGGAGGGAGGGGGTCCCAGCGGGGGCACTGGCCCCCTCCAATATATCAAATTATTTTTTACTATGTTTTTTAAAAATATACTCCCTCCGTCCCACATAAATTTACACTCTCCAAATATAAAACTATATCATTGCTATATATATATATATATTTTTTTTTTTTTGAATTCTCGGGTATCCGGTCCTAGGACCGACTAATCATTGCTATATTAATGATGAATTTTTTTCTTGTACCAAATAATCTGAATAGTGATGAAAAATATATTTCGTTGCTAATGTTTTAGCAATGAATTAGCTATTTTTAACAGAAAGCGGGAATTATATTATCAGAGTACCAGTGGTACTCGAGAATGTGATTTTACAGATTAAAGGATCTCGGGACTTGCTCCAATACTCAAAACTACACAATAAATAGGCTCCTTATTTGCAAACTAATATGGGATTCCCACACCAATCTTGAAAAGAGAGGAGTGAGTTGCCGCTCTGCCTATGGTAGATCATGCTCTACGTCGTCGCCCTGATCATTTCGAAAGTCTTCTCTGGTTGTGTCTCTTCACTTGCGAAAATTTTGTCATTCCTGGCCTTCCATATAAACCACACAACGCAGCACCAAAGGCCTTCCAAGACGGATTTCTTCCTATCCCCACCATGTATTCCACAATGTTGATGAAAGTGAGAGGACAGTTTGATGCTGTGGCCATGGGTGTCCGCATCCCACTACAAAAAACGAGCGATTTACCGACGGACCTACCGACGGAATTGTCGTCGGTAGGCGTGGTTTCCCGACGGAATTACCGACGGAATAATTCAGTCGGCTCTAGACTCGTCGGTACGGGTTACCGACGGAATTTTTTTTTCCGTCGGTAGTCCCGACGGATTCCCGACAGAATAAATCTGTCGAGTCTGCCGACGGATCTCATTCCGTCGGTAGTCCGAATGACCCGTTTCGAAACCGGGTATGATATCTGTCGACAATTCCGTCGGTCCGTCCGTCGATCGTACCGACGGACTTACCGACGGATATTTAATTTTAGCATTTTTTTAAGAAAAATATATCCGTCGGCTTCTGTCGGTAATTCCGTCGGTACGTGCCGACGGAACGGCCGACGGATCTAGATTTTATATTTTTTAAATTCGGGATTATATTCAGTCGGTGTCCGTCGGGGGTTCCGTCGGTAGTGCCGACGGAATTATCCGTCGGCAAGTCAACCCAAAAAAAATAAATTAATTGACCCGGGTCACCGACCCGACCCGACCCCCGACCCGACCCGGTCCGACCCGACCCGACCCCCGACCCGACCCGACCCGCGAACTGTTATTAAGGCCACCATATATTATTCTGGCCTTGCTAGGAATCGAACCCGGGTGTGTGGGCGCCTAGTGAAGGGCGCCTACCACTCGGACAGATGTGTTACTTGTTCGTAATTGTAGTATTAATTGTATATGTACTCATTTTCGACCCATTTTTTTTTTAAAATTCACAAAATTAATTTCTTTCAAATATATCAAATAATTAAATTTGAAATCTATAATTTATATTTTTATAATTTATATATTTTAAAATACTAAAATATTCATATTTTAACTAAAATACTAATATTTTTTTAGTAAAAAATTCATTTTTTTGCTAATTATTTTTAAAAAAATTTCATAAAATTAACTTCATTCACATAAATTAAATAATTAAATTTGTAATATAATTTATATATTTTTAAATACTAAAATATTCATTTTTTTTACTAAAATATTCATTTTTTTGCGAATTATATTTTTAAAAAAATCAAAAAAATAATTTCTTTTCACAATTTTTAGTTGTAACTTAATGATAAATAAATATTTTTAAATTGTACATCTAATAAAATAATTAGCTTACATTATATAATTTATTCTTCATCTTCTTCCTCTTCATCTTCTTCATCTACATTTTCATTATTTGTCTCATCTTCCTCTTCATCATCATCCTCCTCCTCCTCCTCCTCCTCCTCCTCCTCCTCCTCTTCCTCTTCATTTTCATCATCTTCCTCATTTCCATTATCGTTTTCAATTTCGATCAATTGTGAATTTCCAGCCGTCAAGTCTACGTGGATATTCAAATCTCCCGTAAAGACTTCAGTTCTAGCCTCTATTTGTTCCGTTTGAAACGGAGAATCATCTTCATCACTCTTGTCCTTTGTAGGGACTTCTACCATTGATCTTGCCTTTACTTTTCAAACAGCGTGCCATTCAATTTTACTACGTGATGATCGTACTGGATACTTGCAGTAGTATACTTGAGATACTTGATGGGCAAATACAAATGGATCATTCCCGATATAGCTCCTTTTCGGATTAACATCGACGAGTTTGTACTCCGGATGAATCCTTGTTCCTGAAGGGCCTGAATCAAACCAATGACACTTGAACAACACTACAGTCTTTGTTGGATATCCCGGATATTCTACTTCAACGACTTCGTGCAACACCCCATAGTAGTCACTTGCATCTGCATTGTAGTTTGCACTGCTAACGCAAACACCACTGTTGGTAGTCGCTTTTCTCGATGCATACTCAGATGTATGAAATCTGTAGCCCTTCACAATATAGCCGTTGTAAGTCTTTACACGACGTAGTGGTCCTTTGCTGAGATCCTTTAAGAATCGATTCCCAAAATCGTTTGACCGTCCCTATACAGTTCAAATAATTAACATTAATTATGAATCATATTTATTTACGTAAAATTTAAGGAAATGGTACTCACACAACGTTGGAACCATCGGGCAAAATCACGTTGAAGACGAGCATCTATATCTGTATCTGAGATGTTTTGTTCTGTTCGTCTTAGTTCTTGAGTATACATCCTAATTCACAACATCCAATCACAATTAATAATAAATTACATAAATGAAGTAATGATAAAAATATGAAATACTTACTCAATGTAAGGCTGAACTTCATCACAATTCAATAACACATACGTTTGTGCTATTTCTGCCTCTCTGTTCGACTCCCACTCTCGTTCAGTGAATTTTCCTATTGATCGTCCCTTAGACTTGAATATAGACAGCATTCCATCAACCTCTTCACCGATATTGTCTGTATCTCTACCACCGTAGTTACGTGGTTCACTTCTCAACCGAGTGTTGACATGGTCTTCAAAATAATAAGAACAAAACATGCCAACCTCTTCATTCAAATATGCATTAACAATCGATGCTTCCACATTTGCCTTTTGTTTAGCATTGCGTTTCAAGTTGTGGAGATATCTGATTTATAATAAAAAAACATATATTTTAATTCAGTGAACATGCATGCATGTAGTATATATAAAAAATGAAAAATGTAAGAGTTTACCTTTCAAATGGGTACATCCACCTGTACTGCACTGGACCACAAATTCTGGCTTCATACGCTAAATGAACGGGTAAGTGTTCCATGGAGTTGAAGAAGCTAGGTGGAAAAATTTGTTCCAACTTACACAAAATCACTGGAATATCTTGCTCCAAACGAATCATATCATCGATCTTGATCGTTGAAGATGTTAAATCTCTAAAAAAAAGACTTAATTCAGTGATAGCCCTCCACACATTGAGAGGAACAACGTCTCGGAACGCAATCGGTATCAAGCGCTGCATAAAAACATGACAATCGTGACTCTTCATCCCTGAAACCTTACCCCTGTTTATGTCTGCGCATCGACTCAAGTTTGACACGTAGTTGTCTGGAAAATTCAACTCGTGAATCCAACGACACAGTTGTTGTTTCTGTGGCTTGTCCAGTGTGTAGCAAGCCTTCGGATATTTACCTGTACTGGGATCCTTTTCCAACTCTTGACGACGACAATAAATGTTCAGCTCTTCCCGGGACTTTGGAGTATCTTTCGTCTTGCCTTCTGTGTTCATCATTGTGTGGAACACATTATCAAACACATTCTTCTCAATGTGCATCACGTCCAAATTGTGTCGGATCAATAGTGAACTCCAGTATGGCAAATCCTAAAAAATACTCATTTTATTCCATCCACCTGGGATTCGACCGCTGTGTTCAGCTGCATTTTCCTCAGTATATTTTTTCAAACCCGTCCACTGAATCTCATGTAACAACGTATGTCCTGTACGGTAACATTATACTAGAAGAAATTAATAAAACATATACGTATAACATTATACTAGATCAAATAATTGTATAATTAATTAAAATACGTACCGTTTCGAATGGGCGGTCGATTGATTGTAACTGTTCTGTTCTTCAAGAAGTTGTTCTTATTCCTTCTAAATGGATGATCTCGAGGTAAGAACTTTCGGTGATTATCGAACCATGTAACTTTCCTACTCTTCTCAAGACTGAAAGCTTCAGAAAAATCCATACAATACGGACATGCTTGAAAACCAGCCGTTTTCCATCCAGACAACATAGAATATGCAGGAAAATCGCTAATGGTCCACAATAAAGCAGCACGCATCGTGAAATTCTGTTTTCTGAACACATCATACGTTTGGACACCACTTTCCCATAAAAAGATCAGGTCTTTTATAAGAGGCTGGAGATAAACGTCAAGCTTATCTTTTGGATTCGACGGACCTGGCACCAATACAGTTAGAAACATTGTTTGAGGTTTCAAGCACATCCACGGAGGAAGATTATACGGAGTCAGAATCACCGGCCACAACGAATACTGCTTTCCAAAGCTCCCAAACGGTGCAAAACCATCAGTACACAAACCTAGCCTCACATTCCTCGGTTCAGAGGAAAAATTGGCGGAATAAAAAAAAATCGAAAAAAAAAATTAAAAAATACTTTACTTTATACCAAAATCTAACGAAAAATTATGTATTATGTATAAATTAAAAACAATAACATAAATAAACAATTCATTGACAAACAAGCATCAACCGAAATAAATATGTCCAACAGAATAATAAATAGTTCGACAGAAAAATAAATAGTTCGACAGAAAAATAAATAGTTCGACAGAAAAATAAATAGTTCAAACATCAACCCCTATACGGTACAAAAAAGTCATCATCACCAATGAAATCATCCAAGCCGTCGTCTGCGGCTGCATCTGGATTTTGATCTGGAGCATTGAAAGGGGGAACTGAACCACCAACCGGAGCATCGAAAGGCGGAGGGGGAAATGGACCAACCGGAGCAGCGAAAGGCGGAGGAGGGGGGACGCTCATCGCCTGTTCAAAGCATGTATCTATTTGATCCTGAGGCATCCCCAACGATCGACCCATAGTGTCAGCCATCTGTCGGAAGTAGTGGTTCATCCAGTTGACAATGTTCGGGTCCGGAGGAGCAGCAGTGGAGGATACAGAGGCCTGCGATGCACGCTGGGACGAACTGGACGACGCAGCTCTCACTGAGCGGCTCATCCGGCCAAGGCCAAGGACCCGTCCTCGATCAGCCAGGGCCTCCTCCAGGTAAATCCGGTTAAGATCAGGCGGAGGGGCGGCGCTGGGCCCGGCTTCATCAGCAGAAGCCTGTGTCGTCGCCTCTGCAATCCTCCGGTTCACATTCAACTACATAATTACAAAAATATTAAATTAATACATAGTTCAATACATTTAATTAATTAAATATTAAAAAACACATCACAGTTTAATTAAACTTACGTGAAGCTCAGTAGTGCGTCCATATGTGGACGTCTGCGAATCTCGATCAAACGGATGAAGAACGTTCAACCGATCCACGTGAGTGGGTTCACGCCCAAGATCCCGCTCCTATTTTGTACCAAATGAGCATAAAAAATTATTTTATATAATATTATAATATAAATAATTGAAATAAATTTAGTGAACACTTACTAGAGCAATTGAGTGCTCATACGCGGATCGGGCCCCCCCCCCCCCCGATGCCTTGACATCCCACCTCCCACATCACTTCTACGGTTGGCTCGAGCAGTTGCACACTTCCGCACGTACTCCGGGCTACTCCAATACGTGGTCAACGTGTTCCACACGTCGACTCCATCGTCCTCCCCCAACGTCGTCTGCTCCACGCCACGACTACGCCAAGCAGTCCTCCAGGTGTACATAATCTCATTATACCTAGACTGACATGAAGATACCCAGAGCCTGCGGATATCGTTGTCCGAAAAAAACTCCCTATGCCAATAAGCATGTTTCTGCACATATTCGATCAGCATATTTATCAAATAATATATATAATAAATTGTTTATTAATATTTAATTGAATGCACTCAAATACCTGAAATTCCTCCCAGTATTCATCCTTTTTCGTCTGCGGCACCTTCAGCCAAGAGTAGGCATTCGCAGCAATCTTGCACTGAGTAATCACCTCAGTGCAAATCTTCGATATCTCATTACCAGGAAGTAAGCTGTGACATTATATATATATTAAGAAATAAACACATTATAAATTAAAAAACGTACAAAAATTGATGCTATTAAATATTGTTAAACCTTAAAATTATTTAATTAATTACTTACTGTACATTATCTTCAATCCATATTCTCAGTCTGGTTTCTCGGGCACGCGTGGGATGTCGACGAGCTGCCGACGACTGAGATGACGGCGGCGAATGCTGTGGAACGGATGCCGACGACGTCAACGTAGCAGGCTCAACAGGCCTAAGTGAGGTTCTCCTACGTCGAGATCCTGAGGCCCCACTAGCATCTTGACTCATCTATTTTAATAAATAAAATTTAAAAGTATAATAAATTAATCAATAATTAATATAGTAATGAAATCAATAATTTCCTAATTTAATTAATAACATTTTAGTAATTTAAGTCAATAATTTCCTAATTTAATCAATAACAAAATCACGTTACTAATGAAATAAATAATTTACCAAACTAATTAATAATGACTTAATTTAAACAATAACAATAATTATTATATTAATCATACCGTACAACACCCCTACTTATAAGAATAATTACTAATTTAATCAACAATAATAACCTAGTTTAATTATAAGAATAATTACTAATTTAATCAACAATAATAACCTAGTTTAATTATCAAAACGAACTAACAAGAACTACATTATATATTTGAACTAACATGCAATTTTTAATTACAATTAACCAATAAAAAACATATAATCCACGTACTAACATATATTTGAATTAATTATACATATATATTCATCAACTACGTACATGAAATTTTATACGAACTAACATGCAATTTATAATAATTCAATAACAGTTTTATAATAATTATAAACATGCAATTTATAATACAATAACTTAATTAAAATTAATTAAGAATTTATAAAACGTACCGTTTAAATTGAAGAAAATTGGAGTAGTAGATAATCGTTATGCCCTTTCTCGATCAATCCACGCACCACGCACAAGAAAATCCACGAACAGGAGACGAACAGGGAGAGGGGGACGAAAGCAAAAAAAAAATTTCCCTTATGGGAAGAACTGCCTCTCTTCGGCAGTTCTTATATAAAAAAAAAAATTTGGCTACCGACGGATATTTCCGTCGGTAGCACACGAATATTTATTAGTCAGTCAAAGCGGTGTGGCTACCGACGGATATTTCCGTCGGTAGCACGCGAATATTAATGTGTCAGTCAAAGCGGGTCGGCTACCGACGGATATTTCCGTCGGCAGTCGAAATTTGAACGACCGACGGAAAAAATCCGTCGGCAAGCAAGGCGAAACGACACCGTTTGGCTGCGGAACTAAATTCCGTCGGGAAGTCCGTCGGCCGGTCCCGACGGATCTTGTATTCCGTCGGGAGTCAGTCGATTCGAGAATTCTGTCGGCGATCCGTCGGTCCGACCGACAGAATGGATTCCGTCGGTAGCCTTCCGTCGGCAAACTCCGCGTTTTTTGTAGTGTCCACGAGTAAATGAGGCTCTACACTCTGCTGGAGAAGATGCAGGAAAAGAAAAGGTGCCTGGTATTTTCTTCAGCTAGGCCACAAAGACCACAAGAGAGGTCGTCCCCATCTCCGAGCACGTGCCTTTTCTTCAGGTCCATCCGAGTCGGGAGTCTTTCTCTGAGCAGCTTCCAGGCCAACCCCGAGTATTTTGAAGGGGTCAAGCGGTTCCAAATCTTCTGAAGAGCAGCCCGGGGGCTGGTGTTTTATGCCCTGAGTATGCTGATTTTGTCGTGTATCGCTCGTCGCTTAAGAGTTTCCAACACCAGATATCTCTTTGTTGTTCCTGTAGATTTTTAGAAGCCAAAACATGGAGCAACTCATTAAGTAAATCTGATTCCCAGGTGAATAGACCCCGACGCCAGTGGAGTTTCCAGTGCCAAACCCCATTTTGCCAGCCACCTAAATCACTAATTTTTGCAATCTTATTAGCACAGACAGAGTATAATCTAGAGAAGGATTCACGTAGCTTTTTATCCCCAACCCAAAGATCATTCCAGAAATAAATAAGAGACCCATTTCCTAATTTTTTATACAAATTTGGACTCGAACCAGGGGCCTTTGAAATTATTAAAAAATAAATCATGGATATCTTTCCACCATCCTGACATGTAATTTCTGTTAACAGTGCTTGAAGGGGCCTCAGTCAACTGCGCTCCGTATTTTGAGTCGAGTATCCTTACCCAAAACGAGTTGGGTTCAACTCGAATCCGCCATGCCCATTTGCCCAGGAGGGACGTGTTGAAAGTTTCCAGATATTTTAATCCAAGCCCGCCTTCAGCTTTTGACCTGCAAATATCGTCCCAAGCAACATATGCGATCTCTTTTGTATTCTCAAACCTACCCCCATAGGAACTCACGCTGAATTTTAATGAGTGCTCTCAAGGTATTTTTCTGGATTTTGTAGAAGGAAGGGTAATAAATGGGAAGGGCGTTGATTACCGCATTAAGTAGAATAATCATGCCGTCGAAGGAGACATGTCTGATTCGCCAGGTAAGTAATCTGTTTTTGAATAGTTGGTTTTGAGGCCAGCCCAGGCAGCCCAGCTTCGATGATTTATTCCGACATGAACACCAAGGAAGGCCATGGGGAGGGAGCCGACTCCGCAGCCCAAGAAGGTGGCCATATCGAGCAGCAGGTCTCTCTCAATATTAATTCCATATAAGCTGCATTTTGAATAGTTGGTTTTGAGGCCAGAGACACTCTCGAAGCTGTTTAATATGCACTTGAGGGCCCTAATGTTGCTTGCCGAAGCATTTCCCACCAAAATGGTATCATCAGCGTATTGCAAGTGAGAGACTAGAACACCTTTCGAGCCAATCAAGGCAGCATCTAAGAGCCCTGCGGCTAAGGCCCTGTTAATCAAAATTCTCAAACCCTCAGCTGCAATGAGGAACAATAACGGGGAGAGTGGATCTCCTTGTCGCAATCCACGCTCGAGCCTGAATTCGTTTGTAGGGCTGCCGTTGACGAGGACTGAAGTCGAGGCAGTGGTAATACATTCCATGGTCCATTTTTGCCAGATTGGATCAAAACCCATGTAGTTCATCATGTCATCAAAAAAGGCCCAATTAACCGAATCAAAGGCTTTTGTAAAGTCTATCTTAAATAGTAGCCTCTCTAGCCTTTTCTTCTTTGCCTCGTCAATGAGCTCATTGAGGACAAGGACACCATCAAGGATGTGTCTCCCCTGAATAAATGTCGTCTGATTTTCTGAGATTACACTGTGCATGACCCGAGAAAGTCTTCTAGCGAGCACCTTGGCAAGTATCTTGTAAGCACTATTTTTTTTGGACAGAAAAAGGGGAATCATATTACTTGAGTACCAGCGGTACTAAAAATTAAAGTTTACATATTACAGAGTGACAAGGTTTGCACTAAAACTCAATGCTTACAAAATAAAAGACTCCTTACTTACTGACTAATCTGGGATTCTCACACCAGTCCTGAAAAGTGAGAAGTGTGTTGTTGCTCTGCCTATGATAAATCATGCTCCATGTCGTTGCCTTGATCAATTCAAAAATCTTTTCTGGTTGTGTCTCTTTGTTTGCAAAAAATTTATCATTTCTGGCTTTCCATATAAACCATACAGCGTAGCTCCAGAGACCTTCCAAGAGCCAACATATCAAAATACTCTGGATATACCCAATTGGACCTTGTTTGGGGAGGTGGAGGGGGGCGATGGGGGCTTGAGCTTTACCTCCAGAGTATTTTGATATGTTGGCTCTGAGTTTGAAGGAGTCAAACCAGACACTGTTCAGATTTTCTTCAATTTTCTTTGGATTTCCGCTATCGGAGAAGCGAACGAACCCGAAGAACTCCCCTCTTTGGTTTCTTATTTTTGCGATATAGATATCCTTGACCCTCCCTATAGGTTCGAACTTCAACAGAAGATCCGGGATTGAGATGTACTCCAGAAAAGTAAAAGTTGATGATTCGAGCCTCTTGATCCATTCCGGTGTCTTCCAATTTCCTACTCTCTGTGGTGATTCAAAACCTACTTCCCGCTGATTACTTGACCTAGGTGGGTTGGCTAAGGGTTGTTTCTACCTCTCTGGTGTACGCTCGACATGGATGGGGTGAAGTTTGAACCTAGAATCTACCCCTCTCTTCCTTACCCACTCCACTCCCTTTCTCTCTCTAGCTCTCATCTCTCGTGTAGTTTTCAAGTGGATACAGTATATCTTTTACGCACTATTGATCATTGAGATCGGCCGGAAGTCGCCGATGTTGGATGCACACTGCCTTTTGGGAATAAGGGCAATAAAAGAGGGATTAAAGCCCTTTACCAACCTGCCATTAGTGTGAAATTCAGCAAACAGCTTCTGAAAATCATCCTTCATCAAGTACTAGTATTCTTTAATGAAAGTGAAGGTGAAGCCGTCTGGACCCGGACTTTTGGATGACTCACAGCTCCACACGACGTCCTGAATTTCTTGCTCGGAGAAAGGCTCCACAAGCATGGAATTATCAAGGGTGCTGACTTGTTTGAGAGCGATGTCTGCTGGGATGCGCTTCCGGGTTGATGTTTCGGCTTGGAAATGCTTCTTGAAATGAGAGAAAATTGCTTTTTTTTTATCTCAGAGGGAGTGGAGAACCAGGCCCCGTCGATACTGATGCTTGACAAATTGTTGCTTTTCCTACGGGCATTGATGCATTTATGGAAGAAGCTGGTATTTGCGTCCCCATATCGAATCCATTTGAACTTTGTCTTTTGGCAAAGAAAACTCTGTCTCGTGCCGCAGTCTTGGAGGATATCACCCATGAGGTTTCTCCGATCCATGGCCCCCTCGTGATCGAGGCCAAAAACGTCGTCTAGTATATCCAATTCAAGCAATTTTTGCTTACTTTCCACAATCTTTCTGGCCAGGTGGCTGAATGTAGTTTTACTCCAATCACGAAGGCAGGCTTTGATTTTCTTGAATTTTTCCTTTATGATAAAACTACTCCTCCATAGCAATGAATTAGCTAGCTAGACAATTTAGAGCTAATTTCCATGATTTAATATTAGTCTTCCATAAAATATATAAAATCTTTCATTGCTATATATATATATATATATATATTTTGTAGCAAATAAACAGAATAGCAATGAAAATTGTATTTCGTGGCAAATATTTTAGCTACGAAATAGAAAAATGCATAGCTAAATTCCTAGATTTAATATTTGTGACGAAGTTAGAATATTTTATCATTATCTCCACCACATCCTCCTGCTGATCGCTGACAGCTGCTGCTTGAGCAATACGTAGGCGCTCCCTGTTGAGTAGAACCCGTCAGATGTATGACTCCAACACCTGATATTCCTCCACGTTTACAAGTGGAATTTTAGTTACTAAAATTGACATAAATTTATATATATGCATATTAACTTTCTCCTCATACATAAATTTCAATGAATATTAGTTGTTTGTATTGATGTCCCTAGCTCTTGTCGAAAAAAAGGCAGAAAAACTACATTTATATGAACAGGACTTTGCACAAGTAGTGATATTAATTTGGTTAATTAGCACCATATGGAGACTACTCAAATCCTGGTTCAACAGCAGCATGCCTTTTCAAACGTAAAAGGTTCGTCTTGGAGTGCATTTGGAGTCTGACCGTGTGGTACATTTGGGGTGCTCGGAATAAGAAGATTTTTTCAAACGAGGACCCGAAACCGGAGTAGATGTTCGATGAAATTAGAGCCAAAGCTTGGAGTATCTTCTACCTTCAGAAAGACTGCCCGACAGCAACCTCATTTCGCGACTGGTGTGCCAACCCAAGATCTGTCTGCGCCTAAATTATTGTGTCTCAAATTGTAATTAGGACTGGTGCTTCTAGCTCTTGTTTTCATACCAGTGTATTTTAACATGTAACTTGACAATCTCTTTAGAGTACCCCTGGTACTCTGATATCTTAATGATTATCCCTTCTTCCTTTCAAAAAAAAATTTTAGGATCAGGGAGAAGAAGATTTGAGTGTATTTATTTGAAATGAAATTAAGGTAACTTGGTTAATTATAAATTAGCACATTAAAGATGGAGCTAGAATAAATAATTGCACTCCATAAAATTTAAATTCTTGAGTCCATAAAATAGAACATGTATGAGAGAGAGAGAGAGATGGGATTACCACACTCCACGCACACCCTATATAAGTACACTTGCTCATAACCTAAAATACTCATTTTTATTCAATTCAGACAGCCTCCCCCAGCTAGCTAGCACTAACCACAGCCCCTTTTCTTCACTTCAACCATGGACCCAATTGTCCCCACCTCCACCACCGACGCAAATGTCATCCCAGCTGGCCCATCAGCCAAGAATTCGTCCAAGTCCAAATTAAAAGGAGCTAGCTAGCTAGCATAAATTAATTAAGTTAATATTTTGTTATTTTTGGGGACTTGAAATCAAATTCTTCCGGAGAAATGTGATTGAACTCCGGGTACTTAGACAGGAACGAAGGAACTTGACTGGGGCGCCTGAGCATCTTGCCAGTTGGAGTCTCATAGTATACTTCCACCCTCGACAAATTGTGTCTGAGCGACAGTTTCCTCTTGAAACCAGGAGGCGATTTTGGGAGGCTTGGCTTGTCGAAACCCCATACCCAAGCATGTAGGGGCTCGTCTGCACCACACTCCAGATCAGGCTCGTCTTGGCAAGAAACTCTCCCATCTCTTTGTTCACAAGTGAAGGGGTTCTCCACTATGTTTTCCCTTATAGTTTCATATTGTTCTTGGCTGGGTATCACCCGCCATTTTTTGCAGTTGCTACACTGCACGGCCCATGTAGGGGCCGTCTGCAAAGTCGGACAGGACTGAAACCAACAATTGGATACAGTTTAATTAGCAACACAGTAAAATTTCGAAATTTAGCAAGGCAATTTTACTCTCACAAAAAAAAAAAAGAAAAAAAACACTATTCAACAAAATGAAACCTAGATAGGGTTTTCTCCTGAAATTAAATTCAATTTTGGGGGTAATTAAGAGCCTTTTTAAAATAAATAATCAAAAGCACAAAATCCAGTCACAACTCTAAGTAAAAAGAGTGAAGCAAAAGAGAACTTGGACAGTAAACAACAACAACTCATGGATCTATTGAGAAATTGATCATCGGATTAGATTAAGTAATTAAGAGCTTAATCCACAGTACAACCCTAGCACAAACAGCAGTTGGACAGTAAAGTACTGTAGCAGCCCTAAACAGCATAACAAGACACGAATCTATAAATGATAATTCAGATCTTATTAATTAACCATTCAAAATAAAAAACATTCAGATCTAATTCAAAGCTAGCTGCAGCAATGATGAAAATGAAGCATATATATATATACCTTGGACTTGGACGAATTCATGTCCGATGGGCCAGCTGGGATGACATCTGCGTCGGTGGTGGTGGGAACAATTGGGTCCATGGTTGAAGTGAAGAAAAGGGGTTGTGGTTAGTGCTAGCTAGCTGGGGGAGGCTGTCTGTATTGAACAAAAATGAGTATTTTAGGTTATGAGCAAGTGTACTTATATAGGTGTGAGTGGCCGGAGTGTGGTCATCCCATCTCTCTCTCTCTACACATACATGTTCTATTTTATTGATACAGTTTTTGTCGCATATGTATGTTTGCAATTAATTTTTGGTTGTAAGTTTTTGTCGCATATGTATGTTTGGAGAAAATGGCAGAATTGGTCCCACAGGTCACACCCCTTCACGCTTTTGGTCCCAATACTCTTCAAACTGGTCCCATACAAACAAAAAAAGACATTTTTAGTCCCAAATTCTGCATTTTTGGTCCCAAAGTTTGCTCTCAGTTAAACCTGCCGTTAACAAAGTTGCAATTTTGATCCCATTCGATTTTTCCCTCCCATTTTACACATTTTGGCAGTACTGGAGGGAAACTTGGTCATTTTTTGGCGCCACTTTTCCCTCCACCCATTATATATATGCCCCAAAACCCTAAACTTCATTCACATGCACCAAAAAATCCAAAAAATCAAAAAATGAGCAATGAAGGTTCATCTTCCTCAACACAAAATTTCCAACACCAACTTGTGTGTCATTGTCGCAAAGCTGCAGCCACATATGTATCTCAAAAGGAAAGAAGCAAGGGTAGGCTATTCCATACCTGTAGTGACTCAATTCATGGTGGAGGATGCAAATTCTTCGTGTGGGCAGATGAATTCAGTTCCTTGCCATTCAACTTCATTGTCTATATTCTCCTGAAAGATTATATCATCTAAGAGCTCATCACCACTTGAGATTCTGCCCTCCCAATCTGAATCATCACCACTTTCATCTTCACATTCAAATTCTTCAAGGCATTCTGTTTCAATAACTTTTCCTTTGTTCTTTAAATTAGCCTCAGTGCTAGCTTCAAATGACTCTGTCACTGGTTCAACACCTTTTCCTTTGTTCTTTAAATTAGCCTCAGTGGTAGCTTCAAATAACTCTGTCTTTGGTTCAACACCTTTGTTCTGAGATTGAGCCTCAATAGCAAGTCTTGCATCAGTAGGAGCTATCTCACTACCCTTATCTGCTATCTCACTGCCTAAAACTGGTGTGCTCATCACTTCTACTTCTTCATGATAGTAATCTGCCTCCCCTTCTATTTCCTCAAAGTCAGGATCATCATCCCTTAGTGCATCCAAATACAAGTGGCCTACCCTATTTATTGCATTGTTGAAAAATCTCTCAATATCAAAGTATCCATCAATAACCTGAAGTTTCCCATTTTTGTTGTAGGAATAGTACACCTTGTCACCAGAATATCCTAATTGAATAGATAAGCCATCTAAATACTTCATATCCACCCTAACTGTGTCAACAAAGTCAAATGCACTGATAGTTCCTCCTTTATACTCAACATCCCCAACATCATTCAAAAACAGTGTTCCCCCATGGTGAATTTTAATGGAATAAAGTGTTCGACAATTTTCTACAATAGAAAAAAAAACAGAAACAATTATTTTTATGCCTTAATTTTATATATCTCAGCTACCAAGCCCTAATTAACAAATTATTAGCAAATTAACATGAACTTATGCCCTAATTTCACCAATTTCCCTAATTTCACAAATACCTTGGTATATGTTCGAGATATATGACCTAAATTCTACAATGTTCGAGGAATATGCCCTAATTTCACCAATTTCCCTAATTTCATAAATACCTATGTATATATATGTTCGAGAATAATGCCCTAATTTCTAAGAAGATGGAGAAAAATCGAAGAAGATGTTAACTTACCATAGTTGGGGGCTCCAAATCGAAGAAGATGTTTCCTTCGTAACTGAGCTCCGATTACTGGCCTGGGGGATGGTTTACTGGGCTTTCTCATAGATGACATTTTTCGACTCTCCTTGCAATTTTTCTGAATTTTGGCTGCGGGGGAGATAGCTTTTTTGGGTTTGGGTTTGGGAATGATTTTGGGGTTTGGGTTTGGGAATGATTTTCCCGCTGGGGAAGATAGCTTTTTTGTTTTTTGTTTTATTAAAATTAAATTAACGGAGCAGGCGGAATTTCCGTCCAAAGAGACGGATGTTTTAACTGAGAGCAAACTTTGGGACCAAAAATGCAGAATTTGGGACTAAAAATGTCTTTTTTGTTTGTATGGGACCAGTTTGAAGAGTATTGGGACCAAAAGCGTGAAGGGGTGTGACCTGTGGGACCAATTCTGCATTTTTCTCTGTATGTTTGCAATTAATTTTTGGTTGTAAGTTTTTGTCGCACATGTATGTTTGCAATTAAATATAAGATCTTTGTAAAGGATTCTAACATTATATTTTTTTAGTTGGATTAATTGTCTAGGTTTAATTCTCAGCGTTATTTGAAATATCATTAATTAGTTGTTTGGGCGGGTTAATGTTGTCCATGTAAAGCGTCTTCGATCAATAATTTTTATCAAGTGGAAATGCCCATCAAAATAAGTCATCAAATGCAATGGAAATTGCATGTGTGTTATATGTGAAGAGGATCCGTCGAACACATTTATTTTTTCAAATGCAAGGTTGCGGGTCTGATATGGAGAGGGTCTTAGATGGCTATGAATCCCTATAGCTCTGCATTTCTGATTTTGATCCTATTAACTTTCTAATTTTGATTTTAGTCTTATATATAACTTACACTTTTTCAATCTTTTGGCCATATGACCTCTTATAGCAGGTAAAAGTAATGCGGTTGATTTGGGCAACAAAAAAGACTATTTTCGAATTACAGGATCGAAAGTAGTTTTGCTTTATTCTTACAGGACCAAAATGTCTTGTTTTTTCCCTTTATTTATAAAAAAAAAATATTTTATTTATAAGTGGACCTGATCACAATACCCATCATATCCACCAACCCTATATATTTTATATATAATCTATATTCATTAATGAATTTGGATGGAGAGAGTAAATTTAATTAGCAAGACTATTTTACTATCCCAAAAAAAGAAAAACACCAATTTAGCAAGATGAAACCTAGCTGCATTGTACTGGAACTGGAACTGGAATATTTATTTATATAATATAGAAGCAACTAAACCCGATCCGTTGTAACTCTCATCCGGATCCGTTGATCCATTGAGTACCTTTGGTACTCATTAATAAAGTCCTTTTTTCTGTCCAAAAAAAAAAAGTGCTTGCAGGAACCTTTCGCCATTTTAATTCCTTGCTACTCAGCTCTTTCTTTTAAATTCCGCTGCAGCAATTCCCCACCGCCACCGCCGCGCACACCACCACCTCCGTTTCTACCCTCCACCCAACCTCGCACCCCACCGCCACCTGATACATTTAGATCTGCTCCATCTGATTCCCTCCCTCGCCGTTCACAACCTCGTTCGCAACCTCCTCCTTACTACTGTAAGTTTACGGTTTACAAAGAATAGGGTTTAGAAAGAATATCATGTGAAATTTCTCGAAAAAAATTATGGTTTTTAGAATATTGGAATTTTTTTACAGATCTTTGAGTTTTTTCATTGATTTTTTTCGAACAATTGAAAGTTGTTGAAGAATTATTTTTCGAAATATTTTCGTACAATTTGTGCTTGTTCAAAAAATAATTCTTGTTCGAAAAAAAATTCAGGACATTTTGTGTTTGTTCGAAAAAAAAATCTTGTTCGAAAAAAACTTCAAGACAATATGGGTTTGTTCGAAAAAAAATTATGTGCAACTTGAGTTTGTTGGGTAAAAATTTTCGGACATCTTAACTTTGTTCGGTTAATATTTTCGAACACATTAACAAATTTATTGTTTTTAATTTTGTTGTAATTTTGTGTTTTTAATAGTTTTTTTGGTTGAAATATGGTGTTTGTTTTGGTGGTGATGGTGGGGATGATTCTGTCGTGGGTGGGTGTACTCATCTTCATTTTTTTTATAAAATTCACACGAGGGTATATGTGACATTTCACAGGTCTTGAAAGATGAAAAAAATGTTTTGTGGGTGTACTCAATAGGTTGGTGTGTATATAAATTTCACACGATTCCCTAGTTTTAAATCCATTCCCACGGCCAGACCATCAAAGCCTGTAATATGATAGGTCGACCCTGCGAGTTAACACTATAAACAAAAGTACCTAACACCAATTTAACAAACGTTTTGGGGTTGGGTGGGGTGGGGTGGGCGCATTATAATCATTGATGTATTCAAAAATATAATATTAGTAAAAGATATTGCATTGTAGTTTCTTCTACCAATTTAATAAAGCACCAAGATGCATTCATTCATTCACTACATCATCTAAGTGTCTAATCAATGAGGAAGACTTGCATAGGACGTGTTTTTACATATTTTTATGATACTTTTGAAATTTGAATATCACAAAAATAGACAAATGCACCACATCTCATACATGTTATGACAAAAGACTACTTATGCTTGATAATATTTTAAAAGAGAATTGGGAAATAATCTCTTTTTTTTTTTTTCAAAACAAACTTCATTTTGGTGTCAAATAAAATTGGAGACAAAACTCCTATAACTAAGACGTTAGTTAAAAAGTGGGCAACTTTATCAATGGAGTTCCAGATAGTCTAAAATAAGCTTGCAACTTGATTTTTATTTCAAGCATTTTATAGATCAAGATAATTAGGGCCCGTCGATAAGGATTGAACCCGGAACTCGTCTCTAGTATAACATCAAGAATAAAAAAACCCACAATGTTCACAAATATAATGGATGAACCCATTAATCTAAACTCCACAAACAACAAGATCATCTGACGCAATTTGAATCTATATCAGTTAACAAGCGAGGCTACGTGCATACATGTCACAACACATTGAATTGAATGCCATCTAAACCTAATCGGGCCAATTTGAGAAAAACCTGAGCTGGATATCCCTTTGTCTAGGTATATAGGATGTTATTTACAAATCGAAGGGAAGGTTAAAATGTACACGTGAAAAACAGTACCGGGATAGGAATGTAATGGAAGAAACGGGAAATGCATCTCCAACTAGAGGCAATATGTAACAGCATATCTCACATATTCAGTACCATCTGCTCTTAGAATAGACTTGGTGAAAGTCAATGCCGGAGGAATGTTAAGGAATCATCGATATGCAAAGCCCGAGGAATGTAAAGAAAGTATAGAGATTAACAAGATGCCTGGCCTCGCTGAACAGATTTGTTGCACGAACGAGCGATTGTTGCAAACCTTTTTCGACGCGTTGAAAAAGGGAAGATTCAAGTGGACCGATGAATGCGAGAAAGCTTTCGAGAAGTTGAAAGAATATCTATCAGATCCGAAGGTTCTATCTAAGCTAGTCCCAGGCGAGAAATTGTACATCTACTTGGCAACCACTGAGTGCGCGATCAGCTCAGTGCTCATCACTGAGGGATGCCGAGTTAAGATACACCCCAATGGAAAAATTGGCTTACGCATTGGTCATGAGCGTGAGAAAGCTAAGGCAATATGTGTTCGACCACGAGGTGGTGGTCCTTGCGACGTTTCCTCTACGACAAGCATTACATCGGCCGGATACCACTAGAAGACTATTGAAATGGTTAGTGAAAATCGGGCAATTCGGGCTCACCTACTCACCAAGAACGGCGATCAAAGGGCAAGTCCTGGCAGAGTTCATCGTGGAGCTCACCTTTCCAGAGAAGATTGACAAGGAAATCGAACTTCCTTGGATGCTGTTCGTCGTCGGCTCTTCGACGAGCACCAAAGCAGGGGCAGGGATAGTCCTCACCAGCCCGTCCGGACAAACTTTTGCTTCGGCGATCGAGTTCGAGTATCTGGCGACCAACAACGAGGCCGAGTACGAAGCGCTGGTCGCTGGAATTAAGATAGCAATTATCGTGGGCACCCGAAAACTGAAAAAAATTAAGACTCTCAGCTAGTGGTGTGCCAAATAACAGGTGAGTACGAGGCTCGCGGCGACCAGATGTTAAAATATCAAGAATTGGTGAAAGGATTACTCGAGCAATTTGATCAAATCCACATCGAGCAAATCCCTAGGAAGCAGAATACGCAAGCAGACGCTTTAGCTCGGCTGGCCACTTTAGAGGGGGGGGGGGAGTATTTTCAGAAGCTACAATCACAAAAATTTCTTCCCCATCCGTGGGTAGAAATCAAATTATGCAGGTTGAAGCGACCAACGACGAGGAGTGGATGTCGCCGATCATCAAGTACATCAAGACCGGCGAGCTCCTGGCAGACAAGGTTAGGGCGACCAGACTACAGCTCAGGTCGGCCAGATACGCCGTCATAGGCGATCAACTATATAAATGAGGTTTTTCAGTGTCATTATTGAAATGCCTAGGAGCAAAGGAAGCAGAAGTCGTCATGCATGACATCCACGATGGAGTATGTGGAAATCACACAGGGGGGCAAGCACTCGCTTTAAAGATAATGAGGCAGGGCTATTTTTGGCCTACTCTAAAGAAGGACGCAATCCACCACGCGCAGACGTGCAAGAGGTTCCAAGCTTTTGCTCCCGCTATACACTCACCACCAGACGAGCTCATTTCGGTGTACAGTTCGTGGCCTTTCGCGAAGTGGGGCTTCGACCTTATACGAACTTTTCCTCCAGCTGTGGGGGGAGTAACTTTCGTCATTGTAGCATTCGACTATTTCACCAAATGGACGGAGGCAAAGGCACTGAGGACCATCACAACGACTCAAATGACAAACTTCATTTGAAAAAATATATAATGCAGATTCGGTCTACCACGAGCTATCGTGATGGACAACAGACGCCAATTCACCAGTCAAGACATGCTGGATTTCTGCTCAAAATGGAACATCAAGAAGCTTTTCTCAACGCCATATCATCTGCAATCGAATGGTCAAGTAGAGGCTATAAACAAAATCATCAAGCATAATCTAAAGGATTGAAGGGCAAATGGGCGAACGAGCTGCACATGGTGCTGTGGGCATATCGGACGACTCGAGAAATTCTACAGGCGAAACCTCATTCGCGCTCGCATTCGGAACAGAGGCTGTCATACCAGCAGAAGCACAAGTTGCCACCTTCCGAGTGGCAAACTATGACGAGCAGCTAAACAACGATGCACAACTCTCTGATTTGGATTTGGATTTCATCAAGTGTTAGTGTTAGCATAAATTTTAGATTTTTAGATCAGGGCTCTGCGAAGCCATCCAATCTAGGAAACTCGGAAAACATACGTGCATACACTGAAAGGTAGAGGTCTTGGAAACGAACACCGACCGAAAGGTTGAAACTCGAAAAAACATACGGACGTAAACCAAAAGGTAGAGGTCCGGAAATGAGCACAGACCGAAAGGTCTAAACTCGAAAAACATACAAACGTAAACCGAAAGTTAGAGATCTTGGAAATGAGCACAAACCAAAAGGTTGAACTCGAAACATTTACGGATATAAACCGAAAGGTAGAAATCCGAAGACAAGTATTCATTGAAGGATAAACTTGCAAAAATAATCAAAGTCACAAAATTGAAGAAAGTGCCGAAGACGAGCACTAGTAAGTAAACGAACACAGTTTATGAATTTAAAGTTCATAAATAAAAAGGTTTTATAGGCCGAACAATTATAAAGGCCTCGTAGGCTGAACACTTCAAAAAGGCCCTACAGGCCGAGCAGGTACAAAAAGGCACAAATTGCCAACTATAAAACTCAAAGCTGATCTCCTTCAGCTGGAGCGACCTCTTCCCCGGAAGGAGCACTCTGTTCGCCCACAATGGCCTCCTCGCATACAACCGTCCCCAAAACCTGCTCACCAGCTTGGGCGACTTCACCTCCGGCCGTCTGACCGTCAAGTTGGGACGGGCTCTCAAACAAAATTTTCCTCGCCAAAAGACGAGGAAACATAAGACCCATACTCACCAGGTCGAGCAGGGGAAGGACGGAGCCCTCTTTTGGATCCTCCTCGAGGAGATGATCTTCGATAAACTTAGTGAAGACGGATACATCTACTTCAGGATGAGTATCTTTGAAGCGGGGGATGAGCTCATGCGCAGTAAAGGCGGCCGAGTAGCAAGCCCCAGATTCGGCAAGATAAGTCTTTTCATCCTGATCTTTTTCCACAACGGACAGCTCATGCCCAACACGAGCTAACTCATCCTCAGTAGTTTTTAGACGTTTTAGCATAGTGGTCGTCAGTGTGAGAGCAACAGTGAGTGCGCTGGAGTTCTCTGCTTTCTCGTCCTCGGCAGCTTGGAGGCGAGCGCAGAGATCTTCGATCAGTTGATGGTCCACTTTCTTTTCTATCTAAGTAACTTCGAGTTTGGCTTCCAAGTCCGCCACTTTCTTCTCGAGGCCGCTGTTAGCCTTCATCAGTTGGGCGAGCACAACCTCTTTCTCATCACTGCCCTTTTTAAGGTCGTGAATCTGGAGGACAAGCCGCTCGATCAGATAGGCCGAGCGACTGCTATTTATGGCAACCTGACGAGCAATCTCGGCAGTAGTTTGGCAGTCAACCTCTTCGAGGAAGGTTTTAGTCAGCGATCGGGGTATGTTTTTCATTGCTCAAATCGCGAGTTGATCTAGTGAATCGCCATTAACCTGATCTCGCGACCGGTAGAAATTAAGGAGATTGTCGCTACAGGGAGCGGTCTCCAGGTGCTCGGCAAGCCTGGAAAGCAAATGGAAAACGTCAGAAGAAAATACACTTAAAAAGATTTGAAGGCATTGATGGAGGAAGCTCACTTAGCCACCCGTTCGGCACTCCAGCCGAGCATCGTGATATCTTCGGGAGCCCTCTGCCCGGCCGACGAGGTCGCGATGACCTCATGTGTCTGTTTTTTTTTACGGACATGGGTTTTTTCTTTGGAGGCGGCGAGGGCCTCCTCGGCGGAGAGCTCCTCGGAGGAGTAGGCCTCCGATCGGCAGTAGTGGAGCGATAACCTCCACGGGCCGTGTTAGCATTTTTCTTGGGGGGAGGCCCCGATGTGTCTGCCCGTTCCTTCCTCTTGCGGTTAGTCCCTTCAACAATATCGCACTCGCGATTAAAGGCCGCCATTCGAAGGGATCGGTTGACCATCACATCTTGTTGTTCGATAGTCGGGGGAAGATAGGTGGTGATTTTTTATGGAATCACTGCTAAAAAATGAAATATCAGCATTCAATAAAAGAACAAACATACAAGTCAGTTTTTAGAAACTTATTCGATACCTGGAGGAAACTCTCTAGTAATATGATGAGGAGGCACTCGAAGACCAGCTTGCTTCCTTATGCTCTCGCGGTTAAGGAAGCGACAAGATCTTTCCAGATAACGGCGACGAGCAACACAACAAATGTGATACTGGAACAAGGGTGACAGAAGATGGTCGACGAGCTTTGCGCGAGCAGTAGTACCTACAAGAAGCGAGGAGTTATTCAGTATAGATAAGAACGAGTACAAAATCAAAAGACTTACTACGAATTCTTCTATAGACGGTCGCGATAGAAATGCGATCAGAGGACCCATCGGGCTTCACGACACTTCTCCAATCGCCAGCGACCCACCACCAATTGGTTTTCCAATTGAGAATTTTGTTGGCAACACCCTCGACAAGTTTGAACCGATCACGACCTTTCACGTAAAACCAGCCATTTTCCACTTTCTTGCCGTCCACGGACACTTGGATGAGATAATTAATCTCTCGAGGAGTGAGGAACTTGTGCCGACAACCATTTTCATTTGCCTCAAGGCCGAACACTGTGAGCAGCCCTCTGATGTTCGACCACCCGTTCGGCGTCACTTGAGAGGGAGCCAGTCCAAGGAAATTCAAGTAAAAAATAATTCCTTGGTGTAGTGGAAATCTTAGGACAGCCTCCATCATACCGTTATTGATGGCGACCATTCCTTCAGGAGGCTGGTCGGCCCTTTCATCTTCCCGCGGAACGAAGAAACATACATCCTGACACAGTTGATATTTTTTCCGGGAATTGGCCAGTTGGGCCGACGAGACGGTGCTCGCATATTCGCTAGCTGCATACTCTTATTCGTATGCTTCCCGAAAAGGGCGAGGAATCGTTCTAGGCGGGTACTCGACCGCATATTGGAAATATGTTTCCCTTACCAGCTCGTCCCCGTCTACCTCTTCTCGACCGCTCAGAATGTCCTTTATACTCTCAACATAGCGAGCAATTTCCTCGTACTCCTCGCGGAGGGTATTTCTCAAAGTATTCTCAACTCTTGTCGGGTCAATCTGGTCGCCCAGTTCCACATTTAAATCCTGGTCGCCCAGATCCGAGTCGGCTTCCTCGACATCGTCCTCGGCATCATTACCCGCATCATCCCGGTCAGACCCGTCGGTCTCATTGTCGACCACGACACCCATCACATTTAAAAGTTCCTCCAAACTATCGGCCGGAAGATTAGGGATCCCTACTCTAAGGGGGCTGGTCGAAAGTGTATCGGAGTCAGAGGACACCACCTTTTTTCCTAAGTCGCGGCGAGGACCATCGCCAGAAGTTCCAACCTCTTCATCAAAAGGTGGCGAGCCACCGCCGGAAGGTCCACCAACCTCCATTTTTTCGATAAAAATGGGGGGGGGGAATATTTTTAAGAAGAAGACTTGCTTGGGAAGAAGGCTCGAGAAGAAGTCCGTAAATGCGAAAGTTTCGAAAGTGATTTGTGAAGAAGAGAGGTTCTATTTATAGGCATAAGTATCCAGGGGCTAAAATGCAAAAAATGGGGTCATTTATGCAAAATCCCCAAAATTTGGGGTCATCCCCGAAATCGAGGCACCGATTGGGCTCCACGCGCGACCTTTGAAGTGCTCGCACGCGCCCCACGCGCGAAATTCAAATTTCGTGCGCCGTCCACGCGTCTGACACCGGTCACATCAGACGTCATCAAAAGCTTGGGAAAACGGGCCCGTTGTGGGAAACGAGGCGACCGCTGACAAATCTCATTATCAAGATTTCCATGTGTTGTGAGTTTCGAAGACAAGTCCGCCTTCCAAGAAGACGATCACACTGCCCACCTTCCTAACACGATCACGAAGAAAGGCGACCAGGGGGCAAATGTTACACCAGGTCAAAGAAGTCAATCTTTGTAAAGTCAATCCGAGTCACCAGCTTGCGTGCCGACGACTAGTCAACTAAGTCGTGCGACGATTAGTCAACATTATTATAAGAAAATGTAAATATGTGCTCGCTCTAGGGTTATCGGCGAGCACGTGAAGAGTTATTTAGAAATACAAGTCTCGAAGCCATTCGAGAATGGGCGAGCACGACCACCTGTTGTGATGAACTCCGGACGAGCATTTCTCCGACGACCACCGTGGCCCAGCTCCTCGTCGAAGACAAGGACGACCATGACCTTTTTTCTAATGGGATCTCGTAACAAATTGGGGCCTGCCACGTGTAAAGGCATGGCAGCCAATTTCTTACTATAAAAGCCCCAAGAGTCTCATTGTAAACACAAGTTAGAATTATTGAACAAAGACCGAGGCAATACAATACAAAAGCTCCCACAGCTCTTAAGCTTCTCTAAGAAGCTACACAACATCTTCATCTTTGTTCTTCATTGTTTTATCACAAGATCTTCCATCTTTAACCATTGAATCCACGTAATAACCCCGTTAATATTATATGATTGTTTAGTGCTTACGAAGTCCACATTCAGATCACTCATTCAAAGCACGTACAACACTTCCTTTTAATGCCTCTATGAATTCTAGTGGTTCTATATTTGACATAATACATTGTGATCTTTAGGGTCCTTCCCCCACACTCTAAATCAGGTCTTTTAGATATCATGCTTGCTTCGTAGATGATTTCTCTCGTTATAAATGGTTTGTTAAACTTAAAAATAAATCTGATTTTTTTAATGCTTTTCTTGCCTTTGAGAAATATGTTGATAGACAATTTGATAAAATAATCAAAATATTTCATTCGGATGGTGGAGGAGAATTCATTAACAATAAATTGAAAACTCATTTCCAAAATGAAGGTATTTGCATCAAGTATCATGCCCTTACACCCCTGAACAAACTGGCGTGGTAGAGCGTAGACATCGAATTATAAGAGAACTTGGTATGATTATGCTTAATTTTTCATTCAGGTTTACCTCTTAAATTTTAGGGTAATGCTTTCTCTACTACAGTTTACCTCATGAATAGATTGCATAGTTCTTCCATAAATTTTGACTTCCTCTATCACATTTTGCATGGAGTTCATCCCACTTACTCTCGTCCCCGAGTTTTTTGGTCTAAATGTTTTCCTTACACATTGGATACGAAAAACAATAAATTTAATCCTAAAAATGTTCTCTGTGTCTTTATAGGCTATAGTGAGCAGTACAAAGGATACAAGTGCTATAATCCTTCTAGTCAAAAGACATTTATGTCACGACATGTAGTGTTTGATGAACTCACATTCCCTTATAAATAAATTACATCCAAACCTCCGTCAACCTCATTAGTTAGTAAAATCTTTGATGAATGGTTGAACGATCCTGCACTAATCAATATATCTCTAAACACTTATAATACCACTCAAATCCCACAACAATACCTGCATGTCGAAGAACCCATAATCATTAACTTTGGATCTCCAAACCCTCCACTTACTTCAAACCTTGGCACCTCTTTAGATACCGCTCCTATAATTTCTGAGCACGATAATATTCCCTCGATCACCAAATCCTATCCCCTTTCCAGAGCTCACTAGTTCTGAAGAGACCACTTCTGATTCCAATGAGACACATAATAATAGCCCACCTTTTTTCCTTCTCCCTGTTGTTGAACTAAGTGGGTCACCTCCAACACCAGAAACTCCAGTTGTCCCTTCACCACATGATACAAGGGATTCGAGCTGCACTCATCACATGATTACCCGCTTGAAATCTGGCATTGTTAAACCAAATCCCAAATATGCACTAAACCTTGTAGCTGCAACTGTTCCTCGTGAGCCTAACAACTCTAGAGTTGCTCTTAAGCATGAGGGTTGGCGTCAGGCCATGTAAGATGAGCTCGATGCTCTTCATCACAACCAGTCATGGAATCTTGTCCCTCGTACTTTAGATATGCATGTCATTGGACGTAAGTGGGTATATAAAACCAAAATTAAAGTTGATGGCACATTTGACCGTCTAAAAGCACGTCTGGCTGCTAAAGGGTTTCAACAGATAGACGGGATTGATTATAATGAAACATATTCCCCAGTAATTCGACCGAGTACAATTCGTATAGTTATTGCAGTTACCCTATCGCGAGGGTGGCCTATTTGTCAACTAGACGTAAAAAATGCATTTCTCCATGGTTTTATCACTAAAGAGATATTTATGGACCAGCCTCCAGGAATGCTTGATTCTCAATTTCCTCACTATGTTTGCAAATTGAATCGTTCTTTATATGGTTTAAAACATGCCCCACGTGCTGGGTTTGACAGGTTTAGTAATTTTTCAATTCACAGAGGTTTTCTTTGTAGCTTGGCTGATTCATCTTTATTTATTCTTAACAATGATCATGGCACGCTAATTTTGCTCTTGTATGTAGATGATATGCTTCTTACAGGGTCCAATTCCAAACTTATATCCGACTTTATTGATGTCTTGGTCGTGAATTTGCAATGAAGGATCTCGAACCTATCCATCACTTTCTTGGAGTTGAAATCACCTCGACCAACTCTGGATTACATTTATCTCAAACTCATTATGCCATGACAATTTTAGAACGCAGTGGAATGCTTGATTGTCAAGCAACGAGTACCCCTATTGAAGCAAAAACCAAGGGCTTAACAAATGACTCTACTTTACATGACTGTCAAGCAATGAGTACCCCTATTGAAGCAAAAACCAAGGGCTTACTACATTAACTTTGTTTCTCAATTTATGCATAAACCCACTGAAACTCATCTCAAAATGGTCCGAAGAATTTAACGATATGTGAAATGCACTATTCACTTGGGTCTTATGTTTACCTCACACTCTACACTTGATCTGTGTGCCTTTTCTGATGCAGATTGGGTTGGGTGCCCTCTTACTCGTCGATCCACAACTAGCTATTGCACTTTTTTGGGTAACAACCTCATCTCTTAATGCGCAAAAAAACAAAACACGATCACTCGTTCTAGCACGGAAGCTGAGTATCGTGCCATGGCTCATACCACTGCTGAACTCACTTGGCTCACATTTCTCTTACAAGATCTTAATGTTCCTCTCCACAATCCTCCTGTCATGTTCTATGACAATATGAGTGCCTTATATATGACTATTAACCCCGTTCTTCATGGTCGCAGCAAACACATTGAGTTAGATTACCATTTTGTGCGGGAACAAGTTGCCTGTGGTCGCCTTGTCACTAAATATGTTCCCACTACTCGTCAAATTGCTGATATATTTACAAAACCTATGTCCAAGTCATCATTGTGTTATTTTCGCTCTAAATTGTGCCTCCATCCCCGACACAGTTTACGGGAGGGTATTAACGAACACAAGTAGACTCCCAACAAAACTGAAGAAGACAACCGGCACTTGTCTAAACACAAATGTGGTCAACGTAGTGAAGTATGAATGTAAAAATTCAAATCTCCATGATGCCACAAGTCTTGCCCAAACATAAGGAAATACACAGCTGTGAATCATTTAGAAGATTTGAACATATTGTGATTGTACAGAAGATTTGATTGAGAATTAAGAGAGCACTTCACGGAATCAATTAAGTTGATGTCAAAGATGATATTAAGCAATCATGCTAGATTATTGGACAAGACAGAAGCTTCTTTCTAAATTTAAACAATTGATGAGTCTCACTTGTATAGTATAAATATTGTAGTATTCATTTTGTTGTATATTGACACGTATTTTTCAATACTCACCCCTCAAGTATAAGAGGATCCTCGTAGTAAAAGTAAGTGCCCGGTTAAATTATCGAACCACGGGACTAGTTTGCTTGTGTAGCCTTAGTGTTGTGTGCGTCACATAATTATAGTGAAAGAGCATGGGGGTGAGCTAAAGACTAAATGTAAAAATCAACAAGATAAAAGCTAACTAGGAAAAGCAAGTAAACGATGATCAAATATCAAATGTGAGAAGTAGTGTTCGGGTGTTCGTCATTGTGTGGAAAATTGAGTTAAAAGTCGACTTTTATGTGCAATTCATTAGGTGGAACTTGATAGAAGCAATCACGAGTGCATTTGTCTACTAAATCACCTAGGATCGAGAGGATGAATAGAGGCGTTCTTACCCGGGTAATCACACGACTAGGGGGTTCGACTCTACCTAAATTATACTAAACTAATCCCTAATCATGCTTTTCCACTTGAATACTAACAACCAAGCTCCTATGGCCTTCTCACTAATCACTCAAATTCTCATTCAAGCAATCAATGTAGATAAATGGGGTTCTAATGAAAATTACCCAACTCTCGTTGCGATAACCCAATATTTACTCATTCACTCGATTCCCAACCCTCGATTATACTATCTACCCCAATTAAACAACTCTCGTTGCATTAATTGAACTTCACATATAACCTATTAATTGAGTTCTAGCCAATGATCTATCAAAACCCATAAATCTAACCAATATTCCCTCCAATGAATTACACAATTAAAGTTAAGCTAATAACACAAATTCCATCACAAATCAAAACACCCAAACACCAACAAACCTAGTTAATAACTAAATTAACAATTGAAATCAAAATCATAAAAGATAAACAACAAAACATGGAATTTAAGGAAAAATATCACCTCAAATGGTCTTCAAATTCTCCAATGCTTGCAATAAAATAAAACACTACATTAAAAACTAGCTAAGAAAGTGAAATTAAACTAATCTATTAATGGAATGGAGTGGAGTAGAGTGGAGGAGGGTTCCTCCAATGAGCTGCTCTGTTTCTCCTATGCGTGTGTGTATTGGCGTCCCCCACCCTCTTCCTTTTTTTATTTAAAAATATACGTGGGCAGTGGGCTTATAAATTGATTGTAGATGATGAAATGGGCTCTAATTAATTGGATAAATGGGCCTAGTAAATTAAAGGAAAGGATAGCTTCATTAAATTCATGCGCTCGGCCGTGCACTCCCACTTTTGAGTTTTTGCTGTATCGATCATGTCCAGCTCGAGCTAAAGGCTCGGTCGTGCCCCTCTTCCAGCCTCTTCTTGTTTTGCTCATATCTTTTGATCCGAGTGTCCGATCGACTCGATTCTTATCTCGTTGCGACCCTCACTTCACCTTCTTTCATGTGGTCAACTCATGGACTCGATTCAACAACTGATATTTTTTGTGATTTGATTCAAAACACCTCGTTTTACCTACAAAAATAGTAAACTACACCATTTCTCCAAATCAAGTGCAATTAGTCAATTTAGTGTAAATAATGCACGAAATCCTATAAAATTATGCAAATTAAACACAAGAATTTCGAGCAATTTTCACACTAATCATATATCACCGATCATTTTATAAAAAATTTCTTTCATACTTCTTACAATTCTTCTACTTAGTCATCATCCACTAAGTAATATTCATGCAATTTCTCTAAATTTCCTCTCGTAGCTCTTGTTGGAGACTACTCAAATCCTGGTTCAACAGCAGCATGCCTTTTCAACCCAGATCTGCAGCTCACTTCCATCAGTTCTGCGGCATACTCGGACCCAAACGTAAAAGGTTCGTCTTGGAGTGCATTAGGAGCATGACCGTGTGGTACATTTGAGGTGCCCGACTGGTGTGCCAACCAGAGATCTGTCTGCGCCTAAATTATAGTATCTCAAATTGTAATTAGGACTGGTGCTTCTAGCTCTTGTTTTCATACCAGTGTATTTTGACATGTAACTTAACAATCTCTTTAGAGTACCCCTGGTACTCTTTTATCTTAATGATTATCCCTTTTTCCTTTCAAAAAAAATTAGGATCAGGGAGAAGAAGATTTGAGTGTATTTATTTGAAATGAAATTAAGGTAACTTGGTTAATTAAAAATTAGCACATTAAAGATGGAGCTAGCATAAATAATTGCACTCCATAAAATTTAAATTCTTAAGTCCATAAAAAAATCGTATCCATAAAATAGAATATGTATGAGAGAGAGAGAGAGAGAGAGAGATGGGATTATCACACTCCACGCACACCCTATATAAGTACACTTGCTCATAAACAAAAAACACTCATTTTTATTCAATTCAGACAGCCTCCCCCAGCTAGCTAGCACTAACCACAGCCCCTTTTCTTCACTTCAACCATGGACCCAATTGTCCCCACCTCCACCACCGACGCAAATGTCATCCCAGCTGGCCCATCGGCCAAGAATTCGTCCAAGTCCAAATTAAAAGGAGCTAGCTAGCTAGCATAAATTAATTAAGTTAATCTTTTGTTATTTTTGGGGACTTGAAATCAAATTATTCCGGAGAAATGTGATTGAACTCCAGGTACTTAGACAGGAACGAAGGAACTTGACTAGGGCGCCTGAGCATCTTGCCAGTTGGAGTCTCATAGTATACTTCCACCCTCGACAAATTGTGTCTGAGCGACCGTTTCCTCTTGAAACCAGGAGGCGATTTTGGGAGGCTTGGCTTGTCGAAACCCCATACCCAAGCATGTAGGGGCTCGTCTGCACCACACTCCAGATCAGGCTCGTCTTGGCAAGAAACTCTCCCATCTCTTTGTTCACAAGTGAAGGGGTTCTCCACTATGTTTTCCCTTATAGTTTCATATTGTTCTTGGCTGGGTATCACCCGCCATTTTTTGTAGTTGCTACACTGCACGGCGCATGTAGGGGCCGTCTGCAAAGTCGGACAGGACTGAAACCAACAATTGGATACAGTTTAATTAGCAACACAGTAAAATTTCGAAATTTAGCAAGGCAATTTTACTTTCACAAAAAAAAAAAAAACACTAGTCAGCAAAATGAAACCTAGATAGGGTTTTCTCCTGAAATTAAATTCAATTTTGGGGGTAATTAAGAGCCCTTTTAAAATAAATAATCAAAAGCACAAAATCCAGTCACAACTCTAAGTAAAAAGAGTGAAGCAAAAGAGAACTTGGACAGTAAACAACAACAACTCATGGATCTATTGAGAAATTGATCATCGGATTAGATTAAGTAATTAAGAGCTTAATCCACAGTACAACCCTAGCACAAACAACAGTTGGACAGTAAAGTACTGTAGCAGCCCTAAACAACATAACAAGACACGGATCTATAAATGATAATTCAGATCTTATTAATTAACCATTCAAAATAAAAAACATTCAGATCTAATTCAAAGCTAGCTGCAGCAATGATGAAAATGAAGCATATATATATATACCTTGGACTTGGATGAATTCATGTCCGATGGGCCAGCTGGGATGACATCTGCGTCGGTGGTGGTGGGAACAATTGGGTCCATGGTTGAAGTGAAGAAAAGGGGTTGTGGTTAGTGCTAGCTAGCTGGGGGAGGCTGTTTGTATTGAACAAAAATGAGTATTTTAGGTTATGAGCAAGTGTACTTATATAGGTGTGAGTGGCCGGAGTGTGGTCATCCCATCTCTCTCTCTCTCTACACATACATGTTCTATTTTATTGATAAAGTTTTTGTCGCATATGTATGTTTGCAATTATTTTTTGGTTGTAAGTTTTTGTCGCATATGTATGTGTGCAATTAATTTTTTGTTGTAAGTTTTTGTCGCACATGTATGTTTGCAATTAAATATAAGATCTTTGTAAAGGATTCTAACATTATATTTTTTTAGTTGGATTAATTGTCTAGGTTTAATTCTTAGCGTTATTTGAAATATCATTAATTAGTTGTTTGGGCGGGTTAATGTTGTCCATGTAAAGCGTCTTCGATCAATAATTTTTATCAAGTGGAAATGCCCGTCAAAATAAGTCATCAAATGCAATGGAAATTGCATGTGTGTTATATGTGAAGAGGATCCGTCGAACACATTTATTTTTTCAAATGCAAGGTTGCGGGTCTGATATGGAGAGGGTCTTAGATGGCTATGAATCCCTATAGCTCTGCATTTCTGATTTTGATCCTATTAACTTTCTAATTTTGATTTTAGTCTTATATATAACTTACACTTTTTCAATCTTTTGGCCATATGACCTCTTATAGCATGTAAAAGTTATGCGGTTGATTTGTATATAAATATTAGTAATAGTAATACATAAAATTGTAAATGGTCTTAATAATATAACTATTAAGACCGGCCAAAAATAATTTGGCAAGCAAGTTTTGGCCACACTATTATGTTTGCAATTGATTTTTTTTTTTTAATCAAGGTATCCTATGAGTTTTGGATATTACGTTATTTTGAAATCAAGGTAACCTATGAGTTTTGGTAATTAAAGGTATTTTATTAATTTTAATTTGATTTTTGCTAATTCAACTCATTATTAATTAACTAATGGACCTCCAATTTTTGGTCAACGATCTAGGACACTTTTGGATCCACGACTTGTTGTTGTTTCAGCCCACTTCTGAGCCTACGACTTATTTTTGTTTTGGGCCACTCTTGGGCCTTTCACTGTTTTTTTTAACCTTTTATAAAATGCCTAATTACTATCCAAGTTTGGGTGGCTCAGCCCAAGCCTTTGAATTTATTTTCTAATTTTTTACTCCCTTAGTCCCATATTTATTGTTTTTTAATTAAAGGTGTTTCACACAAATTAAGAAAAAAATTAAATATCAATAAATGTGTGTCTTATTAATTGTAATTTAATATTTTTATTCAACTTATTAATGGACCTCCTCTTATTTAAGGTAATTTCAATTCTCATCAATGCCCATTGTCGCACGTTCGCCGCCACGCTTGCCACCACCTCGCCGCCGTCTCGTGCTGCCACTCGATCTGTTGTCGTTGCACACTCAATATCAAGATGGAATTGAGACTTGAGAGTAAAGGCATGGTCTAACCTAATCTGTGATGAATGGGCGCCATTTAATTAGTTTCTATTTGGAAGGGGAATAGACAATACCCACATTATATTTGATATATATATTTTAAAATTAAGGCTAGGTCATATTTGTGATATTTTGCGGAATTGTGGGCCTATTATATCTATTTAGCCCATGACATACTAATCCACATTTAAAGATATTGGGTCCATTTTATTGGGCCTATCAAGGATAATTATTTAAAAAAAACACAAAACACTAGGTTCCGACTAGGCCCCACCTAGACGGCCTAGGTGTTAGGTGGCTGAAAATGCCCGACTTTCAATTTTCAATTTTTGCAACCTTAATTTTTAATTATCATTATTATGTTTTTTTGATCATGAAATCCTATGAGTTTTGGATATTTTTGGTATTTTATTAATGGTAATTTGATATTTTTTTAATTCAACTAATTCTTAATGGACCTCATCTTTTGGGTCATTGAGGTTGCTTTCGAGCCAATAACTTGTTGTTTCAGATCAATTTAGGGCATTAATTTCACTCTCTTTGTTTGGGTTTGGCTATATACCCCCTCTTAATATGACATACGTTATATGTACCTCACGAAAATACCTAACACATTTTATATGAAATCATAGATACACTCCCTCATATTATTAAATCATGAAACCCTAATTTTTCTTCTTCTTCTTCCTCCCACTAACTTGACGCTGCCTCCCAGCGCTGCCCGCCCCAAATTCTCCTCCCCCACGCGCCGCGTCCTCCCTCTTTTATTTATTTAATTTTTGGTTTTTTTTTTGGTTTGGATGATGTTGGATGCCGGAGGTGCAGCAGCGGCGGCGACGGTGGATTTTCCTTCAATTAGGATTAGGTTAATTAGGGTTAGGGTTGAAAAGTGGAGGGGTGTATTTACTAGGATCATTTTAGTATAAGGGTAGTTTATGTATTTTACATGATTATTCAATTAATAAATGGGGAGGGGGAGTATACTTAACAAAGCTGGAGGGGTATATAGCCAAACCCATTTTCTAAAACCTTTTTGACGAAAAAGGCATGTCCTGATACCAAAAGGACTATATTTGAAATTTTTTAAAGGAAACGGGTACTATGACCCTTCCTAGGTTGAAATCAATGACATCCCCAAACCTAGAAATGGGTATCCTAGCCAAAAAGGTATTAGGCTCATACCAAGAAATAGATCTCAGTCCCTCTAATTTCATTATTCTCACTTTCGTTTTTTTTTTTTCAATTTCATTATTCAAGTTCTCTTTTTAGAAAAAATAATAATATTCACACTATTTTTTTATGGAAAATTGCACTTTTGGTCCTGTAGGAATGAGGCCAATTCACTTTCGGTTCTTTTTCATACACTCTTAATCCCATAGTAAATTTTTGTTTGTTTTACCGGATGAAAATTGCTTGAATGTCACACACATGTAAAAATGAGATCAAATCACTTTCGGTTCTTTTTCATACACATTTAGTCCCATACTAAATTTATGATTGTACGTCTTTACTAATGAAAATTGATTGAAATTCACGTTCCCGTTGAAACACATCCAAAATCCTAATATTGAATTAAACAAACTCCCACCCAAAAAAACACAAGAAAACAAACCATAAATGACACTAAAAATCACACCCAAACCCAAATTGAACGGAAATCGAACTCAATTCACAAGTATTGTACAAGCAACATGCATGAGGCTTTCACCCAAAAAAAAAAAATAGGATCAGGGAGAAGAAGATTTGAGTGTATTTATTTGAAATGAAATTAAGGTAACTTGGTTAATTATAAATTAGCACATTAAAGATGGAGCTAGCATAAATAATTGCACTCCATAAAATTTAAATTCTTGAGTCCAAAAAAAAACTGTATCCATAAAATAGAACATGTATGAGAGAGAGAGAGAGAGAGAGAGAGAGAGAGAGAGAGAGAGAGAGAGAGAGATGGGATTACCACACTCCACGCACACCCTATATAAGTACACTTGCTCATAACCTAAAATACTCATTTTTATTCAATTCAGATAGCCTCCCCCAGCTAGCTAGCACTAACCACATCCCCTTTTCTTCACTTCAACCATGGACCCAATTGGCCCCACCTCCACCACCGACGCAAATGTCATCCCAGCTGGCCCATCGGCCAAGAATTCGTCCAAGTCCAAATTAAAAGGAGCTAGCTAGCTAGCATAAATTAATTAAGTTAATCTTTTGTTATTTTTGGGGACTTGGAATCAAATTCTTCCGGAGAAATGTGATTGAACTCCGGTTACTTAGACAAGAACGAAGGAACTTGACTGGGGCACCTGAGCATCTTGCCAGTTGGAGTCTCATAGTATACTTCCACCCTCGACAAATTGTGTCTGAGCGACAGTTGCCTCTTGAGACCAGGAGGCGATTTTGGGAGGCTTGGCTTGTCGAAACCCCATACCCAAGAATGTAGGGGCTCGTCTGCACCACACTCCAGATCAGGCTCGTATTGGCAAGAAACTCTCCCATCTCTTTGTTCACAAGTGAAGGGGTTCTCCACTATGTTTTCCCTTATAGTTTCATATTGTTCTTGGCTGGGTATCACCCGCCATTTTTTGCAGTTGCTACACTGCACGGCGCATGTAGGGGCCGTCTGCAATGTCGGACAGGACTGAAACCAACAATTGGATACAGTTTAATTAGCAACACAGTAAAATTTCAAAATTTAGCAAGGCAATTTTACTCTCACAAAAAAAAAAAAAAACACTATTCAGCAAAATGAAACCTAGATAGGGTTTTCTCCTGAAATTAAATTTAATTTTGGGGGTAATTAAGAGCCTTTTTAAAATAAATAATCAAAAGCACAAAATCCAGTCACAACTCTAAGTAAAAAGAGTGAAGCAAAAGAGAACTTGGACAGTAAACAAGAACAACTCATGGATCTATTGAGAAATTGATCATCGGATTAGATTAAGTAATTAAGAGCTTAATCCACAGTACAACCCTAGCACAAACAGCAGTTGGACAGTAAAGTTATGTAGCAGCGCTAAACAGCATAACAAGACACGGATCTATAAATGATAATTCAGATCTTATTAATTAACCATTCAAAATAAAAAACATTCAGATCTAATTCAAAGCTAGCTGCAGCAATGATGAAAATGAAGCATATATATACGTTGGACTTGGACGAATTCATGTCCGATGGGCCTGTTGGGATGACATCTGCATCGGTGGTGGTGGGAACAATTGGGTCCATGGTTGAAGTGAAGAAAATGGGCTGTGGTTAGTGCTAGCTAGATGGGGGAGGCTGTCTGTATTGAACAAAAATGAGTATTTTAGGTTATGAGCAAGTGTACTTATATAGGTGTGAGTGGCCGGAGTGTGGTCATCCCATCTCTCTCTCTCTCTACACATACATGTTCTATTTTATTGATACAGTTTTTGTCGCATATGTATGTTTGCAATTAATTTTTGGTTGTAAGTTTTTGTCGCACATGTATGTTTGCAATTAAATATAAGATCTTTGTAAAGGATCGATTCTAACATTATATTTTTTTAGTTGGATTAATTGTCTAGTTTTAATTCTCAGCGTTATTTGAAATATCATTAATTAGTTGTTTGGGCGGGTTAATGTTGTCCATGTAAAGCGTCTTCGATCAATAATTTTTATCAAGTGGAAATGCCCGTCAAAATAAGTCATCAAATGCAATGGAAATTGCATGTGTGTTATATGTGAAGAGGATCCGTCGAACACATTTATTTTTTCAAATGCAAGGTTGCGGGTCTGATATGGAGAGGGTCTTAGATGGCTATGAATCCCTATAGCTCTGCATTTCTGATTTTGATCCTATTAACTTTCTAATTTTGATTTTAGTCTTATATATAACTTACACTTTTTCAATCTTTTGGCCATATGACCTCTTATAGCAGGTAAAAGTAATGCGGTTGATTTGTATATAAATATTAGTAATAGTAATACATAAAATTGTAAATGGTCTTAATAATATAACTATTAAGACCGGCCAAAAATAATTTGGCAAGCAAGTTTTGGCCACACTATTATGTTTGCAATTGAATTTTTTTTTTTTAATCAAGGTTTCCTATGAGTTTTGGATATTACGTTATTTTGAAGTCAAGGTAACCTATGAGTTTTGGTAATTAAAGGTGTTTTATTAATTTTAATTTGATTTTTGCTAATTCAACTCATTATTAATTAACTAATGGACCTCCAATTTTTGGTCATCGATCTAGGTCACTTTTGGATCCACGACTTGTTGTTTCAGCCCACTTTTGAGCCTACAACTTATTTTTGTTTTGGGCCACTCTTGGGCCTTTCACTGTTTTTTTTTTAACCTTTTATAAAATGCCTAATTACTATCCAAGTTTGGGTGGCTCAGCCCAAGCCTTTGAATTTATTTTCTAATTTTGTACTCCCTTAGTCCCATATTTATTGTCGTTTAATTAAAGGTGTTTCACCCAAATTAAGAAAAAAATTAAATATCAATAAATGTGTGTCTTATTAATTGTAATTTAATATTTTTATTCAACTTATTAATGGACCTCCTCTTATTTAAGGTAATTTCAATTCTCATCAATGCCCATTGTCGCACGTTCGCCGCCACGCTTGCCACCACCTCGCCGCCGTCTCGTGCTGCCACTCGATCTGTTGTCGTTGCACACTCAATATCAAGATGGAATTGAGACTTGAGAGTAAAGGCATGGTCTAACCTAATCTGTGATGAATGGGCGCCATTTAATTAGTTTCTATTGGGAAGGGGAATAGACAATACCCACATTATATTTGATATATATATTTTAAAATTAAGGCTAGGTCATATTTGTGATATTTTGCGGAATTGTGGGCCTATTATATCTATTTAGCCCATGACATACTAATCCACATTTGAAAGATATTGGGTCCATTTTATTGGGCCTATCAAGGATAATTATTAAAAAAAAAACACAAAACACTAGGTTCCGACTAGGCCCCACCTAGACGGCCTAGGTGTTAGGTGGCTGAAAATGCCCGACTTTCAATTTTCAATTTTTGCAACCTAAATTTTTAATTATCATTATTATGTTTTTTTAGATCATGAAATCCTATGAGTTTTGGATATTTTTGGTATTTTATTAATGGTAATTTGATATTTTTTTTAATTCAACTAATTCTTAATGGACCTCATCTTTTTGGTCATCAAGGTTGCTTTCGAGCCAATAACTTGTTGTTTCAGATTACTTTAGGGCATTAATTTCACTCTCTTTGTTTGGGTTTGGCTATATACCCCCTCTTAATATGACATACGTTATATGTACCTCATGAAAATACCTAACACATTTTATATGAAATTATAGATACACTCCCTCATATTATTAAATCATGAAACCCTAATTTTTCTTCTTCTTCTTCCTCCCACCAACTTGACGCCACCTCCCAGCGCTGCCCGCCCCAAATTCTCCTCCCCCACGCGCCGCCTCCTCCCTCTTTTATTTATTTAATTTTTGGTTTTTTTGTTTGGTTTGGATGATGTTAGATGCCGGAGGTGCAGCAGCGGCGACGACGGTGGATTTTCCTTCAGTTAGGATTCAGTTAATTAGGGTTAGGGTTGAAAAGTGGAGGGGTGTATTTACTAGGATCATTTTAGTATAAGGGTAGTTTAGATATTTTACATGATTATTCAATAATAAATGGGGAGGGGGAGTATATTTGAAATTTTTTAAAGGAAATGAGTACTATGACCCTTCCTAGATTGAAATCAATGACATCCCCAAACCTAGAAATGGGTATCCTAGCCAAAAAGGTATTAGGCTCATACCAAGAAATAGATCTCAGTCCCTCTAATTTCATTATTCTCACTTTCTTTTTTTTTTTCAATTTCATTATTCACGTTCTCTTTTTAGAAAAAATAATAATATTCACACTATTTTTTTATGGAAAATTGCACTTTTGGTCCTGTAGGAATGAGGCCAATTCACTTTCGGTTCTTTTTCATACACTCTTAATCCCATAGTAAATTTTTGTTTGTTTTAACGGATGAAAATTGCTTGAATGTCACACACATGTAAAAATGAGATCAAATCACTTTCGGTTCTTTTTCATACACATTTAGTCCCATACTAAATTTATGATTGTTTTTACTTATGAAAAATTAATTGAAATTCACGTTCCCGTTGAAACACATCCAAAATCCTAATATTGAATTAAACAAACTCTCACCCAAAAAAACACAAGAAAACAAACCATAAATGACACTAAAAATCGCACCCAAACCCAAATTGAACGGAAATCGAACTCAATTCACAAGTATTGTACAAGCAACATGCATGAGGCTTTCACCCAAAAAAAAATTAGGATCAGGGAGAAGAAAATTTGAGTATATTTATTTGAAATGAAATTAAGGTAACTTGGTTAATTATAAATTAGCACATTAAAGATGGAGCTAGCATAAATAATTGCACTCCATAAAATTTAAATTCTTGAGTCCATAAAAAAACTGTATCCATAAAATAGAACATGTATGAGAGAGAGAGAGAGAGAGAGAGAGAGAGATGGGATTACCACACTCCACGCACACCCTATATAAGTACACTTGCTCATAACCTAAAATACTCATTTTTATTCAATTCAGATAGCCTCCCCCAGCTAGCTAGCACTAACCACAGCCCCTTTTCTTCACTACAACCATGGACCCAATTGTCCCCACCTCCACCACCGACGCAAATGTCACCCCAACTGGCCCATCGGCCAAGAATTCGTCCAAGTCCAAATTAAAAGGAGCTAGCTAGCTAGCATAAATTAATTAAGTTAATCTTTTGTTATTTTTGGGGACTTGGAATCAAATTCTTCCGGAGAAATGTGATTGAACTCCGGGTACTTAGACATGAACGAAGGAACTTGACTGGGGCGCCTGAGCATCTTGCCAGTTGGAGTCTCATAGTATACTTCCACCCTCGACAAATTGTGTCTGAGCGACAGTTTCCTCTTGAGACCAGGAGGCGATTTTGGGAGGCTTGGCTTGTCGAAACCCCATACCCAAGCATGTAGGGGCTCGTCTGCACCACACTCCAGACCAGGCTCGTCTTGGCAAGAAACTCTCCAATCTCTTTGTTCACAAGTGAAGGGGTTCTCCACTATGTTTTCCCTTATAGTTTCATATTGTTCTTGGCTGGAAATCACCCGCCATTTTTTGCAGTTGCTACACTGCACGGCGCATGTAGGGGCCGTCTGCAAAGTCGGACAGGACTGAAACCAACAATTGGATACAGTTTAATTAGCAACACAGTAAAATTTCGAAATTTAGCAAGGCAATTTTACTTTCACAAAAAAAAAAAAAAAAACACTATTCAGCAAAATGAAACCTAGATAGGGTTTTCTCCTGAAATTAAATTCAATTTTGGGGGTAATTAAGAGCCTTTTTAAAATAAATAATCAAAAGCACAAAATCCAGTCACAACTCTAAGTAAAAAGAGTGAAGCAAAAGAGAACTCGGACAGTAAACAAGAACAGCTCATGGATCTATTGAGAAAAGAAATGTGGTTTTGTGTTCAGACCTTTCGAAGGTCGATCTGGAGGCATCGTGACCCTTTGGGATGACGATTTTCTTCAATGTGTTAGTGCCTGGCACGCTAATGGACTTTTGGTTGTTAATGGACTCCGCAAGAAAGACGCCGCGGATATTTGCTTGATCAATGTGTATGCTCCATGCCATACCAGGGAGAAAAGACAATTGTGGGACACTCTTAAATTGGTTCTTCTGCAGAATAGAGGGAAACAGATATGCCTCGCGGGAGATTTCAATGCTATCAGACATCCAAGTGAGCGAGTTGGTAAGACGGGCTGCTGTAACAACAAAGAATTGGAGGACTTTGACCAGTTTATCGTGGATGCTAATCTCGTAGAAATCCCCCTCTTCGGACGAAGCTTTACTTGGTATCGGGTTGATGGAACGTGCAAAAGCAAACTCGATCGAGTGCTTTTTAATGAAGAATGGATTAGGGTGGATCCTCCCACCCGCCTCAAGGGCCTCCCGCGATCCATTTCGGATCACTGCCCCCTCATCCTGGAAGACCAGATTATTAATTGGGGTCCCAAGCCCTTTCGGTTCTTCAATGCTTGGCTTCGGCATCCCTCCTTCAAAGAATCTATGGCCGACTTTTGGGGGAAGCTGAAAGTGGAAGGCAGAAGTAGCTTCATCATTAAGGAAAAATTCAAACAGGCTAAGGCATTCTTCCGTGGCTGGAGCAAAGAATATTTTGGGAAACTGGACTCTCACATTGAGGATAACAAACAGAAGCTCCTGGAATTGGACCTCATAGATGATGCACTTGGGCTGGATTCGGAGGAGATTGAAGAAAGAAGAAGGATGATGAACGAAATTCTCACAGATTATGAAACGAGACAGAGCATCCTTAACCAAAAGGCGAAAATTCAATGGATTAAGGAGGGTGACGTAAATTCTAAGTTCTTTCACAGGTGCATTAACGTCAGGAGGAAGATCAATGATCTCTCCAATTTACGTTTCAATGGTGTATGGCTGACCTCCCCGGCGGAAATAAAAAATGCAGTCGCGGAACATTTTAAAAACCACTATCAAGCGCCCAAGATCTCTAGGCCGACGATCCCTCCAGACTTGGCATTCCATAAAATCTGTGCAGCGGATAATTTATCCCTCACAACAGCCTTCACAGCCGAGGAAATTAAAGAGGCTGTTTGGTGTTGTGAACCCTCGAAGTCGCCCGGGCCGGATGGATTCACGATTGCATTTATCAAAGCAAATTGGGAGATGTTGAAGGGTGATTTCCAGAATTTATTTAACGAATTCCACTTAAACGGGAAATTCGTAAAGGGCTTCAATCCATCTTTCATAACCCTCATCCCGAAGAAGCAGAATGCGGAATGCATTAATGATTATAGGCCCATCTCGATGATAAAATTGTTACTACAAAATTATAGCGAAGGTGTTGGCAAGAAGGTTATCAAAGGTTATTGGGTCGGTGATCTCGGAAACGCAATCTGGATTTGTTAATGGGAGGCAGATATTAGACGGAGTACTTGTGCTTAATGAACTTATAGACGAAGCTAAAAAGAGGAAGCTAGAAAGGCTATTTTTCAAGATAGACTTCGCTAAAGCCTTTGATTCGGTGGACTGGAATTTTTTGGATGATATGATGAGGAGTATGGATTTTGCTCCTAAATGGCGAAAGTGGATTCGGGAGTGTGTTTCGTCGGCCTCCGCTTCCGTCCTTGTAAATGGCAGCCCATCAACCGAATTCCACCTCGAGCGTGGGCTTCGACAAGGAGACCCTCTATCCCCGCTACTCTTTATCATCGCGGCTGAAGGCTTAAGTGCCCTCATTCGCAAAGCCACTTCAGCAGGTCTCTACGATGCTATAAAAGTAGGGAGAAAGGAGATTTCGGTAACTCATCTCCAATATGCCGATGACACTATTTTGGTGGGGGAAGCGACTACAAAAAATATCTGGGCTCTCAAGTGTTTGCTGATCAATTTTGAAAGATTATCTGGGCTGAAAATTAATTTTTCTAAGTGCAGCCTCCTCGGCCTTAATGTGGATCCGGAGGTCCAGCAAGGAATGGCAGCGTTCTTGGGATGCCGTGTTGGGTTAATTCCTATGAATTTCCTCGGGATTCAGGTGGGAATTAACCATCATAGGACAGACGCTTGGAAAGGGGTGGTGATGAAGGTGAAAAACAGAATTAAGATGTGGGAGGATCGACAAATCTCTTTCGGTGGAAGGATCACACTACTCAATGCGGTTCTCGTTTCGCTGCCTATCTATTATCTATCTCTATATCGCATTCCTAAGCAAACCTTGAGAGAGTTAGTTAGATTACAACGTAACTTTTTGTGGGGGGGTGGTGTGTGCTCTACAAAAATTCCATGGGTCTCATGGAATGATATTTGTAAACCTAAACAAGTCGGGGGACTTGGAGTTCGAAATCTCGATTTATTTAACATTTCTCTTCTTGGCAGGTGGGCGTGGAGGCTCTACACGGAACCCAAAGCACTATGGGTCAAAATTCTGGACTCTAAGTACAATATTCATTTGGCAGGTACCCCAGAAATTCAGGCGAGCAGAAATCAGTGTTCAAGTTGGTGGAATATGTTTAGAAATTTTTCCCTGGAAAATGCACAATGTTCTTGGTTTAGTAATAACATGGTCAGGATTCTAGGGAACGGTAATGACACGTCTCTGTGGCGAGATAGGTGGTCGGATGAACCTGCCTTAAAAGACCAGTATCCAAGGCTTTTCTTACTATGCGCCAGCAAGGAGGCACGAATCAGTGAATCGGGTCATTGGGTTAATGGTAGATGGTATTGGGATATTCAATGGAGAAGACCTCTATTCTCCTGGGAAGAGCAGCTCGTGGGTCAGCTGGACAAATCACTGGAGGATTTAAACTTGCAGGTTTCAAAATTGGATGCTTGGCGCTGGAAACAGCATACAGCGGATTCGAGTTGGCAGCGCAATCTCAGGTACTTAGTGTAGAGACCCAAGCTGCAATTAAATTAATCTGGAATAAAATGACACCTCCAAAATATTCGGGGTTGGCTTGGAAGGTATTACGGGGTCGGATCGCCACTCGAAGTGAACTTAGCAAGCGGAAAATTTTGGGTACTGGGGCCGACTTAGGATGCGCTCTATGTGGAGTCAGCGAAGAAACTCCCCAACACTTGTTCGTTGGCTGCGTTATGGCAAATAAAATCTGGAGGCTGATCTTATCATGGTTCGACAATAGGTCACCGATGCAGAATTGCATAACCTCACACTTTCATCAATTCTGTGGTGTTGCCGGATTCAAGCGCAAAAAGTTCATCTTGGAATGCATTTGGTGCTTGACGGTTTGGTTTGTATGGAACGCTAGGAATAAGAAGATCTTCTCAAATGAGGAGCCGAAACCCGAAAAACTGTTTGACGAAATTAGAGCAAAAGCCTGGAGTATTCTCAGTCAACATAATGTATGCTCTAGCGCGACGACATTTCACGACTGGTGTGCCAGCCCGAGAGAAGCCTGTGCATAAGTGGTCATTATTTAGATAGTAATATGGTCTGGTATTTCATTAGCTTGGTCTGGTTTCTCATCTCCTTGTAACTGAATTTTAAGAGTACCTCTGGTGCTCCACAATTCTCTCTATATAAGTTTTTCTTTTCAAAAAAAATAAAAATCCACAGTACAACCCTAGCACAAACAACAGTTGGACAGTAAAGTACTGTAGCAGCCCTAAACAACATAACAAGACATGAATCTATAAATGATAATTCAGATCTTATTAATTAACCATTCAAAATAAAAAACATTCAGATCTAATTCAAAGCTAGCTGCAGCAATGATGAAAATGAAGCATATATATATATACCTTGGACTTGGACGAATTCATGTCCGATGGGCCAGCTGGGATGACACCTGCGTCGGTGGTGGTGGGAACAACTGGGTCCATGGTTGAAGTGAAGAAAAGGGGCTGTGGTTAGTGCTAGCTAGCTGGGGGAGGCTGTCTGTATTGAACAAAAATGAGTATTTTAGGTTATGAGCAAGTGTACATATATAGGTGTGAGTGGCCGAAGTGTGGTCATCCCATCTCTCTCTCTCTCTACACATACATGTTCTATTTTATTGATACAGTTTTTGTCGCATATGTATGTTTGCAATTAATTTTTGGTTGTAAGTTTTTGTCGCATATGTATGTTTGCAATTAATTTTTGGTTGTAAGTTTTTGTCGAACATGTATGTTTGCAATTAAATATAAGATCTTTGTAAAGGATTCTAACATTATATTTTTTTAGTTGGATTAATTGTCTAGGTTTAATTCTAAGCGTTATTTGAAATATCATTAATTAGTTGTTTGGGCGGGTTAATGTTGTCCATGTAAAGCGTCTTCGATCAATAATTTTTATCAAGTGGAAATGCCCGTCAAAATAAGTCATCAAATGCAATGGAAATTGCATGTGTGTTATATGTGAAGAGGATCCGTCGAACACATTTATTTTTTCAAATGCAAGGTTGCGGGTCTGATATGGAGAGGGTCTTAGATGGCTATGAATCCCTATAGCTCTGCATTTCTGATTTTGATCCTATTAACTTTCTAATTTTGATTTTAGTCTTATATATAACTTACACTTTTTCAATCTTTTGGCCATATAACCTCTTATAGCAGGTAAAAGTAATGCGGTTGATTTGTATATAAATATTAGTAATAGTAATACATAAAATTGTAAATGGTCTTAATAATATAACTATTAAGACCGGCCAAAAATAATTTGGCAAGCAAGTTTTGGCCACACTATTATGTTTGCAATTGATTTTTTTTTTTTTTAATCAAGGTATCCTATGAGTTTTGGATATTACGTTATTTTGAAGTCAAGGTAACCTATGAGTTTTGGTAATTAAAGGTATTTTATTAATTTTAATTTGATTTTTGCTAATTCAACTCATTATTAATTAACTAATGGACCTCCAATTTTTGGTCATCGATCTAGGTCACTTTTGGATCCACAACTTGTTGTTGTTTCAGCCCACTTCTGAGCCTACAACTTATTTTTGTTTTGGGCCACTCTTGGGCCTTTCACTGTTTTTTTTAACCTTTTATAAAATGCCTAATTACTATCCAAGTTTGGGTGGCTCAGGCCAAGCCTTTGAATTTATTTTCTAATTTTTTACTCCCTAAGTCCCATATTTATTGTCGTTTAATTAAAGGTGTTTCACACAAATTAAGAAAAAAATTAAATATCAATAAATGTGTGTCTTATTAATTGTAATTTAATATTTTTATTCAACTTATTAATGGACCTCCTCTTATTTAAGGTAATTTCAATTCTCATCAATGCCCATTGTCGCACGTTCGCCGCCACGCTTGCCACCACCTCGCCGCCTTCTCGTGCTGCCATTCGATCTGTTGCCGTTGCACACTCAATATCAAGATAGAATTGAGACTTGAGAGTAAAGGCATGGTCTAACCTAATCTGTGATGAATGGGAGCCATTTAATTAGTTTCTATTGGGAAGGGGAATAGACAATACCCACATTATATTTGATATATATATTTTAAAATTAAGGCTAGGTCATATTTGTGATATTTTGCGGAATTTTGGGCCTATTATATCTATTTAGCCCATGACATACTAATCCACATTTAAAGATATTGGGTCCATTTTATTGGGCCTATCAAGGATAATTATTTAAAAAAAAACACAAAACACTAGGTTCCGACTAGGCCCCACCTAGACGGCCTAGGTGTTAGGTGGCTGAAAATGCCCGACTTTCAATTTTCGATTTTTGCAACCTTAATTTTTAATTATCATTATTATGTTTTTTTAGATCATGAAATCCTATGATTTTTGGATATTTTTGGTATTTTATTAATGGTAATTTGATATTTTTTTAATTCAACTAATTCTTAATGGACCTCGTCTTTTTGGTCATCGAGGTTGCTTTCGAGCCAATAACTTGTTGTTTCAGATCACTTTAGGGCATTAATTTCACTCTCTTTGTTTGGGTTTGGCTATATACCCCCTCTTAATATGACATACGTTATATGTACCTCACGAAAATACCTAACACATTTTATATGAAATTATAGATACACTCCCTCATATTATTAAATCATGAAACCCTAATTTTTCTTCTTCTTCTTCCTCCCACCAACTTGACGCCGCCTCCCAGCGCTGCCCGCCCCAAATCCTCCTCCCCCACGCGCCGCCTCCTCCCTCTTTTATTTATTTAATTTTTGGTTTTTTTTGTGTTTGGATGATGTTGGATGCCGGAGGTGCAGTAGCGGCGGCGACGGTGGATTTTCCTTCATTTAGGATTAGGTTAATTAGGGTTAGGGTTGAAAAGTGGAGGGGTGTATTTACTAGGATCATTTTAGTATAAGGGTAGTTTAGGTATTTTAAATGATTATTCAATTAATACATGGGGAGGGGGAGTATACTTAACAAAGCTGGAGGGGTATATAGCCAAACCCATTTTCTAAAATCTTTTTGACGGAAAAGGCATGTCCTGATACCAAAAGGACTATATTTCAAAAATTTTAAAGGACACGGGTACTATGACCCTTCCTAGATTGAAATCAATGACATCCCCAAACCTAGAAATGGGTATCCTAGCCAAAAAGGTATTAGGCTCATACCAAGAAATAGATCTCAGTCCCTCTAATTTCATTATTCTCACTTTCGTTTTTTTTTTTCAATTTCATTATTCACGTTCTCTTTTTAGAAAAAATAATAATATTCACACTATTGTTTTATGGAAAATTGCACTTTTGGTCCTGTAGGAATGAGGTCAAATCACTTTCGGTTCTTTTTCATACACTCTTAATCCCATAGTAAATTTTTGTTTGTTTTAACGGATGAAAATTGCTTGAATGTCACACACATGAAAAAATGAGATCAAATCACTTTCGGTTCTTTTTCATACACATTTAGTCCCATACTAAATTTATGATTGTTTTTACTTATGAAAATTGATTGAAATTCACGTTCCCGTTGAAACACATCCAAAATCCTAATATTGAATTAAACAAACTCCCACCCAAAAAAACACAAGAAAACAAACCATAAATGACACTAAAAATCGCACCCAAACCCAAATTGAACGGAAATCGAACTCAATTCACAAGTATTGTACACGCAACATGCATGAGGCTTTCACCCAAAAAAAAAAAAATAGTATCAGGGAGAAGAAGAAGAAGATTTGAGTGTATTTATTTGAAATGAAATTAAGGTAACTTGGTTAATTATAAATTAGCACAATAAAGATGGAGCTAGCATAAATAATTGCACTCCATAAAATTTAAATTCTTGAGTCCATAAAAAAACTGTATCCATAAAATAGAACATGTATGAGAGAGAGAGAGAGAGAGAGAGAGAGAGAGAGATGGGATTACCACACTCCACGCACACCCTATATAAGTAAACTTGCTCATAACCTAAAATACTCATTTTTATTCAATTCAGACAGCCTCCCCCAGCTAGCTAGCACTAACCACATCCCCTTTTCTTCACTTCAACCATGGACCCAATTGTCCCCACCTCCACCACCGACGCAAATGTCATCCCAGCTGGCCCATCGGCCAAGAATTCGTCCAAGTCCAAATTAAAAGGAGCTAGCTAGCTAGCATAAATTAATTAAGTTAATCTTTTGTTATTTTTGGGGACTTGGAATCAAATTCTTCCGGAGAAATGTGATTGAACTCCGGGTACTTAGACAGGAACGAAGGAACTTGACTGGGGCGCCTGAGCATCTTGCCAGTTGGAGTCTCATAGTATACTTCCACCCTCGACAAATTGTGTCTGAGCGACAGTTTCCTCTTGAGACCAGGAGGCGATTTTGGGAGGCCTGGCTTGTCGAAACCCCATACCCAAGCATGTAGGGGCTCGTCTGCACCACACTCCAGATCAGGCTCGTCTTGGCAAGAAACTCTCCCATCTCTTTGTTCACAAGTGAAGGGGTTCTCCACTATGTTTTCCCTTATAGTTTCATATTGTTCTTGGCTGGGTATCACCCGCCATTTTTTGCAGTTGCTACACTGCACGGCGCATGTAGGGGCCGTCTGCAAAGTCGGACAGGACTGAAACCAACAATTGGATACAGTTTAATTAGCAACACAGTAAAATTTCGAAATTTAGCAAGGCAATTTTACTCTCACAAAAAAAAAAAAAAACACTATTCAGCAAAATGAAACCTAGATAGGGTTTTCTCCTGAAATTAAATTCAATTTTGGGGGTAATTAAGAGCCTTTTTAAAATAAATAATCAAAAGCACAAAATCCAGTCACAACTCTAAGTAAAAAGAGTGAAGCAAAAGAGAACTTGGACAGAAAACAACACCAACTCATGGATCTATTGAGAAATTGATCATCAGATTAGATTAAGTAATTAAGAGCTTAATCCACAGTACAACCCTAGCACAAACAGCAGTTGGACAGTAAAGTACTGTAGCAGCCCTAAACAGCATAAGAAGACACGGATCTATAAATGATAATTCAGATCTTATTAATTAACCATTCAAAATAAAAAAACATTCAGATCTAATTCAAAGCTAGCTGCAGCAATGATGAAAATGAAGCATATATATATATACCTTGGACCTTGACGAATTCATGTCCGATGGGCCAGCTGGGATGACATCTGCGTCGGTGGTGGTGGGAACAATTGGGTCCATGGTTGAAGTGAAGAAAAGGGGCTGTGGTTAGTGCTAGCTAGCTGGGGGAGGCTGTCTGTATTGAACAAAAATGAGTATTTTAGGTTATGAGCAAGTGTACATATATAGGTGTGAGTGGCCGAAGTGTGGTCATCCCATATCTCTCTCTCTCTACACATACATGTTCTATTTTATTGATACAGTTTTTGTCGCATATGTATGTTTGCAATTAATTTTTGGTTGTAAGTTTTTGTCGCATATGTATGTTTGCAATTAATTTTTGGTTGTAAGTTTTTGTCGCACATGTATGTTTGCAATTAAATATAAGATCTTTGTAAAGGATTCTAACATTATATTTTTTTAGTTGGATTAATTGTCTAGGTTTAATTCTCAGCGTTATTTGAAATATCATTAATTAGTTGGTTGGGCGGGTTAATGTTGTCCATGTAAAGCGTCTTCGATCAATAATTTTTATCAAGTGGAAATGCCCGTCAAAATAAGTCATCAAATGCAATGGAAATTGCATGTGTGTTATATGTGAAGAGGATCCGTCGAACACATTTATTTTTTCAAATGCAAGGTTGCGGGTCTGATATGGAGAGGGTCTTAGATGGCTATGAATCCCTATAGCTCTGCATTTCTGATTTTGATCCTATTAACTTTCTAATTTTGATTTTAGTCTTATATATAACTTACACTTTTTCAATCTTTTGGCCATATGACCTCTTATAGCAGGTAAAAGTAATGCGGTTGATTTGTATATAAATATTAGTAATAGTAATACATAAAATTGTAAATGGTCTTAATAATATAACTATTAAGACCGGCCAAAAATAATTTGGCAAGCAAGTTTTGGCCACACTATTATGTTTGCAATTGAATTTTTTTTTTTTTAATCAAGGTTTCCTATGAGTTTTGGATATTACGTTATTTTGAAGTCAAGGTAACCTATGAGTTTTGGTAATTAAAGGTGTTTTATTAATTTTAATTTGATTTTTGCTAATTCAACTCATTATTAATTAACTAATGGACCTCCAATTTTTGGTCATCGATCTAGGTCACTTTTGGATCCACGACTTGTTGTTGTTTCAGCCCACTTCTGAGCCTACGACTTATTTTTGTTTTGGGCCACTCTTCGGCCTTTCACTGATTTTTTTTTAACCTTTTATAAAATGCCTAATTACTATCCACATTTGGGTGGCTCAACCCAAGCCTTTGAATTTATTTTCTAATTTTTTACTCCCTTAGTCCCATATTTATTGTCGTTTAATTAATTAAAGGTGTTTCACCCAAATTAAGAAAAAAATTAAATATCAATAAATGTGTGTCTTATTAATTGTAATTTAATATTTTTATTCAACTTATTAATGGACCTCCTCTTATTTAAGGTAATTTCAATTCTCATCAATGCCCATTGTCGCACGTTCGCCGCCACGCTTGCCACCACCTCGCCGCCGTCTCGTGCTGCCACTCGATCTGTTGCTGTTGCACACTCAATATCAAGATGGAATTAAGACTTGAGAGTAAAGGCATGGTCTAACCTAATCTGTGATGAATGGGCGCCATTTAATTAGTTTCTATTGGGAAGGGGAATAGACAATACCCACATTATATTTGATATATATATTTTAAAATTAAGGCTAGCTAGGTCATATTTGTGATATTTTGCGGAATTGTGGGCCTATTATATCTATTTAGCCCATGACATACTAATCCACATTTAAAGATATTGGGTCCATTTTATTGGGCCTATCAAGAATAATTATTTAAAAAAAAACTCAAAACACTAGGTTCCGACTAGGCCCCACCTAGACGGCCTAGGTGTTAGGTGGCTGAAAATGCCGACTTTCAATTTTCGATTTTTGCAACCTTAATTTTTAATTATCATAATTATGTTTTTTTAGATCATGAAATCCTATGAGTTTTGGATATTTTTGGTATTTTATTAATGGTAATTTGATATTTTTTTAATTCAACTAATTCTTAATGGACCTCATCTTTTTGGTCATCGAGGTTGCTTTCGAGCCAATAACTTGTTGTTTCAGATCACTTTAGGGCATTAATCTCACTCTCTTTGTTTGGGTTTGGCTATATACCCCCTCTTAATATGACATACGTTATATGTACCTCACGAAATTACCTAACACATTTTATATGAAATTATAGATACACTCCCTCATATTATTAAATCATGAAACCCTAATTTTTCTTCTTCTTCTTCCTCCCACCAACTTGACGCCGCCTCCCAGCGCTGCCCGCCCCAAATTCTCCTCCCCCACGCGCCGCCTCCTCCCTCTTTTATTTATTTAATTTTTGGTTTTTTTTTTGGTTTGGATGATGTTGGATGCCGGAGGTGCAGCAGCGGCGGCGACGGTAGATTTTCCTTCAATTAGGATTAGGTTAATTAGGGTTAGGGTTGAAAAGTGGAGGGGTGTATTTACTAGGATCATTTTAGTATAAGGGTAGTTTAGGTATTTTACATGATTATTCAATTAATAAATGGGGAGGGGGAGTATACTTAACAAAGCTGGAGGGGTATATAGCCAAACCCATTTTCTAAAACCTTTTTGACGGAAAAGGCATGTCCTGATACCAAAAGGACTATATTTGAATTTTTTTAAAGGAAACGGGTACTATGACCCTTCCTAGATTGAAATCAATGACATCCCCAAACCTAGAAATGGGTATCCTAGCCAAAAAGGTATTAGGCTCATACCAAGAAATAGATCTCAGTCCCTCTAATTTCATTATTCTCACTTTCGTTTTTTTTTTTCAATTTCATTATTCACGTTCTCTTTTTAGAAAAAATAATAATATTCACATTATTTTTTTATGGAAAATTGCACTTTTGGTCCTGTAGGAATGAGGCCAATTCACTTTCGGTTCTTTTTCATACACTCTTAATCCCATAGTAAATTTTTGTTTCTTTTAACGGATGAAAATTGCTTGAATGTCACACACATGTAAAAATGATATCAATTCACTTTCGGTTCTTTTTCATACACATTTAGTCCCATACTAAATTTATAGTTGTTTTTACTTATGAAAAATTAATTGAAATTCACGTTCCCGTTGAAACACATCCAAAATCCTAATATTGAATTAAACAAACTCCCACCCAAAAAAACACAAGAAAACAAACCATAAATGACACTAAAAATCGCACCCAAACCCAAATTGAACGAAAATCGAACTCAATTTACAAGTATTGTACAAGCAACATGCATGAGGCTTTCACCCAAAAAAAAAATTAGGATCAGGGAGAAGAAGATTTGAGTGTATTTATTTGAAATGAAATTAAGGTAACTTGGTTAATTATAAATTAGCACATTAAAGATGGAGCTAGCATAAATAATTGCACTCCATAAAATTTAAATTCTTGAGTCCATAAAAAAATTGTATCCATAAAATAGAACATGTATGAGAGAGAGATAGAGAGAGAGAGAGAGAGAGAGAGATGGGATTACCACACTCCACGCACACCCTATATAAGTACACTTGGTCATAACCTAAATTACTCATTTTTATTCAATTCAGACAGCCTCCCCCAGCTAGCTAGCACTAACCACAGCCCCTTTTCTTCACTTCAACCATGGACCCAATTGCCCCACCTCCACCACCGACGCAAATGTCATCCCAGCTGGCCCATCGGCCAAGAATTCATCCAAGTCCAAATTAAAAGGAGCTAGCTAGCTAGCATAAATTAATTAAGTTAATCTTTTGTTATTTTTGGGGACTTGGAATCAAATTCTTCCGGAGAAATGTGATTGAACTCCGGGTACTTAGACAGGAACGAAGGAACTTGACTGGGGCGCCTGAGCATCTTGCCAGTTGGAGTGTCATAGTATACTTCCACCCTCGACAAATTGTGTCTGAGCGACAGTTTCCTCAGGAGACCAGGAGGCGATTTTGGGAGGCTTGGCTTGTCGAAACCCCATACCCAAGCATGTAGGGGCTCGTCTGCACCACACTCCAGATCAGGCTCGTCTTGGCAAGAAACTCTCCCATCTCTTTGTTCACAAGTGAAGGGGTTCTCCACTATGTTTTCTCTTATAGTTTCATATTGTTCTTGGCTGGGTATCACCCGCCATTTTTTGCAGTTGCTACACTGCACGGCGCATGTAGGGGCCGTCTGCAAAGTCGGACAGGACTGAAACCAACAATTGGATACAGTTTAATTAGCAACACAGTAAAATTTCGAAATTTAGCAAGGCAATTTTACTCTCACAAAAAAAAAAAAAAAAAAAAACACTATTCAGCAAAATGAAACCTAGATAGGGTTTTCTCCTGAAATTAAATTCAATTTTGGGGGTAATTAAGAGCCTTTTTAAAATAAATAATCAAAAGCACAAAATCCAGTCACAACTCTAAGTAAAAAGAGTGAAGCAAAAGAGAACTTGGACAGTAAACAAGAACAACTCATGGATCTATTGAGAACTTGATCATCGGATTAGATTAAGTAATTAAGAGCTTAATCCACAGTACAACCCTAGCACAAACAGCAGTTGGACAATAAAGTACTGTAGCAGCGCTAAACAGCATAACAAGACACGGATCTATAAATGATAATTCAGATCTTATTAATTAACCATTCAAAATAAAAAACATTCAGATCTAATTCAAAGCTAGCTGCAGCAATGATGAAAATGAAGCATATATATATATATACCTTGGACTTGGACGAATTCATGTCCGATGGGCCAGCTGGGATGACATCTGCGTCGGTGGTGGTGGGAACAATTGGGTCCATGGTTGAAGTGAAGAAAAGGGGCTGTGGTTAGTGCTAGCTAGCTGGGGGAGGCTGTCTGTATTGAACAAAAATGAGTATTTTAGGTTATGAGCAAGTGTACTTATATAGATGTGAGTGGCTGGAGTGTGGTCATCCCATCTCTCTCTCTCTCTACACATACATGTTCTATTTTATTGATACAGTTTTTGTCGCATATGTATGTTTGCAATTAATTTTTGGTTGTAAGTTTTTGTCGCATATGTATGTTTGCAATTAATTTTTGGTTGTAAGTTTTTGTCGCACATGTATGTTTGCAATTAAATATAAGATCTTTGTAAAGGATTCTAACATTATATTTTTTTAGTTGGATTAATTGTCTAGGTTTAATTCTCAGCGTTATTTGAAATATCATTAATTAGTTGGTTGGGCGGGTTAATGTTGTCCATGTAAAGCGTCTTCGATCAATAATTTTTATCAAGTGGAAATGCCCGTCAAAATAAGTCATCAAATGCAATGGAAATTGCATGTGTGTTATATGTGAAGAGGATCCGTCGAACACATTTATTTTTTCAAATGCAAGGTTGCGGGTCTGATATGGAGAGGGTCTTAGATGGCTATGAATCCCTATAGCTCTGCATTTCTGATTTTGATCCTATTAACTTTCTAATTTTGATTTTAGTCTTATATATAACTTACACTTTTTCAATCTTTTGGCCATATGACCTCTTATAGCAGGTAAAAGTAATGCGGTTGATTTGTATATAAATATTAGTAATAGTAATACATAAAATTGTAAATGGTCTTAATAATATAACTATTAAGACCGGCCAAAAATAATTTGGCAAGCAAGTTTTGGCCACACTATTATGTTTGCAATTGAATTTTTTTTTTTTTTAATCAAGGTTTCCTATGAGTTTTGGATATTACGTTATTTTGAAGTCAAGGTAACCTATGAGTTTTGGTAATTAAAGGTGTTTTATTAATTTTAATTTGATTTTTGCTAATTCAACTCATTATTAATTAACTAATGGACCTCCAATTTTTGGTCATCGATCTAGGTCACTTTTGGATCCACGACTTGTTGTTTCAGCCCACTTCTGAGCCTACAACTTATTTTTGTTTTGGGCCACTCTTGGGCCTTTCACTGTTTTTTTTTTAACCTTTTATAAAATGCCTAATTACTATCCAAGTTTGGGTCCCTCAGCCCAAGCCTTTGAATTTATTTTCTAATTTTTTACTCCCTTAGTCCCATATTTATTGCCGTTTAATTAAAGGTGTTTCACACAAATTAAGAAAAAAATTAAATATCAATAAATGTGTGTCTTATTAATTGTAATTTAATATTTTTATTCAACTTATTAATGGACCTCCTCTTATTTAAGGTAATTTCAATTCTCATCAATGCCCATTGTCGCACGTTCGCCGCCACGCTTGCCACCACCTCGCCGCCTTCTCGTGCTGCCATTCGATCTGTTGCCGTTGCACACTCAATATCAAGATAGAATTGAGACTTGAGAGTAAAGGCATGGTCTAACCTAATCTGTGATGAATGGGAGCCATTTAATTAGTTTCTATTGGGAAGGGGAATAGACAATACCCACATTATATTTGATATATATATTTTAAAATTAAGGCTAGGTCATATTTGTGATATTTTGCGGAATTTTGGGCCTATTATATCTATTTAGCCCATGACATACTAATCCACATTTAAAGATATTGGGTCCATTTTATTGGGCCTATCAAGGATAATTATTTAAAAAAAAACACAAAACACTAGGTTCCGACTAGGCCCCACCTAGACGGCCTAGGTGTTAGGTGGCTGAAAATGCCCGACTTTCAATTTTCGATTTTTGCAACCTTAATTTTTAATTATCATTATTATGTTTTTTTAGATCATGAAATCCTATGATTTTTGGATATTTTTGGTATTTTATTAATGGTAATTTGATATTTTTTTAATTCAACTAATTCTTAATGGACCTCGTCTTTTTGGTCATCGAGGTTGCTTTCGAGCCAATAACTTGTTGTTTCAGATCACTTTAGGGCATTAATTTCACTCTCTTTGTTTGGGTTTGGCTATATACCCCCTCTTAATATGACATACGTTATATGTACCTCACGAAAATACCTAACACATTTTATATGAAATTATAGATACACTCCCTCATATTATTAAATCATGAAACCCTAATTTTTCTTCTTCTTCTTCCTCCCACCAACTTGACGCCGCCTCCCAGCGCTGCCCGCCCCAAATCCTCCTCCCCCACGCGCCGCCTCCTCCCTCTTTTATTTATTTAATTTTTGGTTTTTTTTGTGTTTGGATGATGTTGGATGCCGGAGGTGCAGTAGCGGCGGCGACGGTGGATTTTCCTTCATTTAGGATTAGGTTAATTAGGGTTAGGGTTGAAAAGTGGAGGGGTGTATTTACTAGGATCATTTTAGTATAAGGGTAGTTTAGGTATTTTAATTGATTATTCAATTAATACATGGGGAGGGGGAGTATACTTAACAAAGCTGGAGGGGTATATAGCCAAACCCATTTTCTAAAATCTTTTTGACGGAAAAGGCATGTCCTGATACCAAAAGGACTATATTTCAAAAATTTTAAAGGACACGGGTACTATGACCCTTCCTAGATTGAAATCAATGACATCCCCAAACCTAGAAATGGGTATCCTAGCCAAAAAGGTATTAGGCTCATACCAAGAAATAGATCTCAGTCCCTCTAATTTCATTATTCTCACTTTCGTTTTTTTTTTTCAATTTCATTATTCACGTTCTCTTTTTAGAAAAAATAATAATATTCACACTATTGTTTTATGGAAAATTGCACTTTTGGTCCTGTAGGAATGAGGTCAAATCACTTTCGGTTCTTTTTCATACACTCTTAATCCCATAGTAAATTTTTGTTTGTTTTAACGGATGAAAATTGCTTGAATGTCACACACATGAAAAAATGAGATCAAATCACTTTCGGTTCTTTTTCATACACATTTAGTCCCATACTAAATTTATGATTGTTTTTACTTATGAAAATTGATTGAAATTCACGTTCCCGTTGAAACACATCCAAAATCCTAATATTGAATTAAACAAACTCCCACCCAAAAAAACACAAGAAAACAAACCATAAATGACACTAAAAATCGCACCCAAACCCAAATTGAACGGAAATCGAACTCAATTCACAAGTATTGTACACGCAACATGCATGAGGCTTTCACCCAAAAAAAAAAAAATAGTATCAGGGAGAAGAAGAAGAAGATTTGAGTGTATTTATTTGAAATGAAATTAAGGTAACTTGGTTAATTATAAATTAGCACAATAAAGATGGAGCTAGCATAAATAATTGCACTCCATAAAATTTAAATTCTTGAGTCCATAAAAAAACTGTATCCATAAAATAGAACATGTATGAGAGAGAGAGAGAGAGAGAGAGAGAGAGATGGGATTACCACACTCCACGCACACCCTATATAAGTAAACTTGCTCATAACCTAAAATACTCATTTTTATTCAATTCAGACAGCCTCCCCCAGCTAGCTAGCACTAACCACATCCCCTTTTCTTCACTTCAACCATGGACCCAATTGTCCCCACCTCCACCACCGACGCAAATGTCATCCCAGCTGGCCCATCGGCCAAGAATTCGTCCAAGTCCAAATTAAAAGGAGCTAGCTAGCTAGCATAAATTAATTAAGTTAATCTTTTGTTATTTTTGGGGACTTGGAATCAAATTCTTCCGGAGAAATGTGATTGAACTCCGGGTACTTAGACAGGAACGAAGGAACTTGACTGGGGCGCCTGAGCATCTTGCCAGTTGGAGTCTCATAGTATACTTCCACCCTCGACAAATTGTGTCTGAGCGACAGTTTCCTCTTGAGACCAGGAGGCGATTTTGGGAGGCCTGGCTTGTCGAAACCCCATACCCAAGCATGTAGGGGCTCGTCTGCACCACACTCCAGATCAGGCTCGTCTTGGCAAGAAACTCTCCCATCTCTTTGTTCACAAGTGAAGGGGTTCTCCACTATGTTTTCCCTTATAGTTTCATATTGTTCTTGGCTGGGTATCACCCGCCATTTTTTGCAGTTGCTACACTGCACGGCGCATGTAGGGGCCGTCTGCAAAGTCGGACAGGACTGAAACCAACAATTGGATACAGTTTAATTAGCAACACAGTAAAATTTCGAAATTTAGCAAGGCAATTTTACTCTCACAAAAAAAAAAAAAAAACACTATTCAGCAAAATGAAACCTAGATAGGGTTTTATCCTGAAATTAAATTCAATTTTGGGGGTAATTAAGAGCCTTTTTAAAATAAATAATCAAAAGCACAAAATCCAGTCACAACTCTAAGTAAAAAGAGTGAAGCAAAAGAGAACTTGGACAGAAAACAACACCAACTCATGGATCTATTGAGAAATTGATCATCAGATTAGATTAAGTAATTAAGAGCTTAATCCACAGTACAACCCTAGCACAAACAGCAGTTGGACAGTAAAGTACTGTAGCAGCCCTAAACAGCATAAGAAGACACGGATCTATAAATGATAATTCAGATCTTATTAATTAACCATTCAAAATAAAAAAACATTCAGATCTAATTCAAAGCTAGCTGCAGCAATGATGAATATGAAGCATATATATATATATACCTTGGACTTGGACGAATTCATGTCCGATGGGCCAGCTGGGATGACATCTGCGTCGGTGGTGGTGGGAACAATTGGGTCCATGGTTGAAGTGAAGAAAAGGGGCTGTGGTTAGTGCTAGCTAGCTGGGGGAGGCTGTCTGTATTGAACAAAAATGAGTATTTTAGGTTATGAGCAAGTGTACATATATAGGTGTGAGTGGCCGAAGTGTGGTCATCCCATATCTCTCTCTCTCTACACATACATGTTCTATTTTATTGATACAGTTTTTGTCGCATATGTATGTTTGCAATTAATTTTTGGTTGTAAGTTTTTGTCGCATATGTATGTTTGCAATTAATTTTTGGTTGTAAGTTTTTGTCGCACATGTATGTTTGCAATTAAATATAAGATCTTTGTAAAGGATTCTAACATTATATTTTTTTAGTTGGATTAATTGTCTAGGTTTAATTCTCAGCGTTATTTGAAATATCATTAATTAGTTGGTTGGGCGGGTTAATGTTGTCCATGTAAAGCGTCTTCGATCAATAATTTTTATCAAGTGGAAATGCCCGTCAAAATAAGTCATCAAATGCAATGGAAATTGCATGTGTGTTATATGTGAAGAGGATCCGTCGAACACATTTATTTTTTCAAATGCAGGGTTGCGGGTCTGATATGGAGAGGGTCTTAGATGGCTATGAATCCCTATAGCTCTGCATTTCTGATTTTGATCCTATTAACTTTCTAATTTTGATTTTAGTCTTATATATAACTTACACTTTTTCAATCTTTTGGCCATATGACCTCTTATAGCAGGTAAAAGTAATGCGGTTGATTTGTATATAAATATTAGTAATAGTAATACATAAAATTGTAAATGGTCTTAATAATATAACTATTAAGACCGGCCAAAAATAATTTGGCAAGCAAGTTTTGGCCACACTATTATGTTTGCAATTGAATTTTTTTTTTTTTAATCAAGGTTTCCTATGAGTTTTGGATATTACGTTATTTTGAAGTCAAGGTAACCTATGAGTTTTGGTAATTAAAGGTGTTTTATTAATTTTAATTTGATTTTTGCTAATTCAACTCATTATTAATTAACTAATGGACCTCCAATTTTTGGTCATCGATCTAGGTCACTTTTGGATCCACGACTTGTTGTTGTTTCAGCCCACTTCTGAGCCTACGACTTATTTTTGTTTTGGGCCACTCTTCGGCCTTTCACTGATTTTTTTTTAACCTTTTATAAAATGCCTAATTACTATCCACATTTGGGTGGCTCAACCCAAGCCTTTGAATTTATTTTCTAATTTTTTACTCCCTTAGTCCCATATTTATTGTCGTTTAATTAAAGGTGTTTCACCCAAATTAAGAAAAAAATTAAATATCAATAAATGTGTGTCTTATTAATTGTAATTTAATATTTTTATTCAAGTTATTAATGGACCTCCTCTTATTTAAGGTAATTTCAATTCTCATCAATGCCCATTGTCGCACGTTCGCCGCCACGCTTGCCACCACCTCGCCGCCGTCTCGTGCTGCCATTCGATCTGTTGCCGTTGCACACTCAATATCAAGATAGAATTGAGACTTGAGAGTAAAGGCATGGTCTAACCTAATCTGTGATGAATGGGAGCCATTTAATTAGTTTCTATTGGGAAGGGGAATAGACAATACCCACATTATATTTGATATATATATTTTAAAATTAAGGCTAGGTCATATTTGTGATATTTTGCGGAATTTTGGGCCTATTATATCTATTTAGCCCATGACATACTAATCCACATTTAAAGATATTGGGTCCATTTTATTGGGCCTATCAAGGATAATTATTTAAAAAAAAACACAAAACACTAGGTTCCGACTAGGCCCCACCTAGACGGCCTAGGTGTTAGGTGGCTGAAAATGCCCGACTTTCAATTTTCGATTTTTGCAACCTTAATTTTTAATTATCATTATTATGTTTTTTTAGATCATGAAATCCTATGATTTTTGGATATTTTTGGTATTTTATTAATGGTAATTTGATATTTTTTTAATTCAACTAATTCTTAATGGACCTCGTCTTTTTGGTCATCGAGGTTGCTTTCGAGCCAATAACTTGTTGTTTCAGATCACTTTAGGGCATTAATTTCACTCTCTTTGTTTGGGTTTGGCTATATACCCCCTCTTAATATGACATACGTTATATGTACCTCACGAAAATACCTAACACATTTTATATGAAATTATAGATACACTCCCTCATATTATTAAATCATGAAACCCTAATTTTTCTTCTTCTTCTTCCTCCCACCAACTTGACGCCGCCTCCCAGCGCTGCCCGCCCCAAATCCTCCTCCCCCACGCGCCGCCTCCTCCCTCTTTTATTTATTTAATTTTTGGTTTTTTTTGTGTTTGGATGATGTTGGATGCCGGAGGTGCAGTAGCGGCGGCGACGGTGGATTTTCCTTCATTTAGGATTAGGTTAATTAGGGTTAGGGTTGAAAAGTGGAGGGGTGTATTTACTAGGATCATTTTAGTATAAGGGTAGTTTAGGTATTTTAAATGATTATTCAATTAATACATGGGGAGGGGGAGTATACTTAACAAAGCTGGAGGGGTATATAGCCAAACCCATTTTCTAAAATCTTTTTGACGGAAAAGGCATGTCCTGATACCAAAAGGACTATATTTCAAAAATTTTAAAGGACACGGGTACTATGACCCTTCCTAGATTGAAATCAATGACATCCCCAAACCTAGAAATGGGTATCCTAGCCAAAAAGGTATTAGGCTCATACCAAGAAATAGATCTCAGTCCCTCTAATTTCATTATTCTCACTTTCGTTTTTTTTTTTCAATTTCATTATTCACGTTCTCTTTTTAGAAAAAATAATAATATTCACACTATTGTTTTATGGAAAATTGCACTTTTGGTCCTGTAGGAATGAGGTCAAATCACTTTCGGTTCTTTTTCATACACTCTTAATCCCATAGTAAATTTTTGTTTGTTTTAACGGATGAAAATTGCTTGAATGTCACACACATGAAAAAATGAGATCAAATCACTTTCGGTTCTTTTTCATACACATTTAGTCCCATACTAAATTTATGATTGTTTTTACTTATGAAAATTGATTGAAATTCACGTTCCCGTTGAAACACATCCAAAATCCTAATATTGAATTAAACAAACTCCCACCCAAAAAAACACAAGAAAACAAACCATAAATGACACTAAAAATCGCACCCAAACCCAAATTGAACGGAAATCGAACTCAATTCACAAGTATTGTACACGCAACATGCATGAGGCTTTCACCCAAAAAAAAAAAAATAGTATCAGGGAGAAGAAGAAGAAGATTTGAGTATATTTATTTGAAATGAAATTAAGGTAACTTGGTTAATTATAAATTAGCACATTAAAGATGGAGCTAGCATAAATAATTGCACTCCATAAAATTTAAATTCTTGAGTCCATAAAAAAACTGTATCCATAAAATAGAACATGTATGAGAGAGAGAGAGAGAGAGAGAGAGAGAGATGGGATTACCACACTCCACGCACACCCTATATAAGTACACTTGCTCATAACCTAAAATACTCATTTTTATTCAATTCAGATAGCCTCCCCCAGCTAGCTAGCACTAACCACAGCCCCTTTTCTTCACTACAACCATGGACCCAATTGTCCCCACCTCCACCACCGACGCAAATGTCACCCCAACTGGCCCATCGGCCAAGAATTCGTCCAAGTCCAAATTAAAAGGAGCTAGCTAGCTAGCATAAATTAATTAAGTTAATCTTTTGTTATTTTTGGGGACTTGGAATCAAATTCTTCCGGAGAAATGTGATTGAACTCCGGGTACTTAGACATGAACGAAGGAACTTGACTGGGGCGCCTGAGCATCTTGCCAGTTGGAGTCTCATAGTATACTTCCACCCTCGACAAATTGTGTCTGAGCGACAGTTTCCTCTTGAGACCAGGAGGCGATTTTGGGAGGCTTGGCTTGTCGAAACCCCATACCCAAGCATGTAGGGGCTCGTCTGCACCACACTCCAGACCAGGCTCGTCTTGGCAAGAAACTCTCCAATCTCTTTGTTCACAAGTGAAGGGGTTCTCCACTATGTTTTCCCTTATAGTTTCATATTGTTCTTGGCTGGAAATCACCCGCCATTTTTTGCAGTTGCTACACTGCACGGCGCATGTAGGGGCCGTCTGCAAAGTCGGACAGGACTGAAACCAACAATTGGATACAGTTTAATTAGCAACACAGTAAAATTTCGAAATTTAGCAAGGCAATTTTACTTTCACAAAAAAAAAAAAAAAACACTATTCAGCAAAATGAAACCTAGATAGGGTTTTCTCCTGAAATTAAATTCAATTTTGGGGGTAATTAAGAGCCTTTTTAAAATAAATAATCAAAAGCACAAAATCCAGTCACAACTCTAAGTAAAAAGAGTGAAGCAAAAGAGAACTCGGACAGTAAACAAGAACAGCTCATGGATCTATTGAGAAAAGAAATGTGGTTTTGTGTTCAGACCTTTCGAAGGTCGATCTGGAGGCATCGTGACCCTTTGGGATGACGATTTTCTTCAATGTGTTAGTGCCTGGCACGCTAATGGACTTTTGGTTGTTAATGGACTCCGCAAGAAAGACGCCGCGGATATTTGCTTGATCAATGTGTATGCTCCATGCCATACCAGGGAGAAAAGACAATTGTGGGACACTCTTAAATTGGTTCTTCTGCAGAATAGAGGGAAACAGATATGCCTCGCGGGAGATTTCAATGCTATCAGACATCCAAGTGAGCGAGTTGGTAAGACGGGCTGCTGTAACAACAAAGAATTGGAGGACTTTGACCAGTTTATCGTGGATGCTAATCTCGTAGAAATCCCCCTCTTCGGACGAAGCTTTACTTGGTATCGGGTTGATGGAACGTGCAAAAGCAAACTCGATCGAGTGCTTTTTAATGAAGAATGGATTAGGGTGGATCCTCCCACCCGCCTCAAGGGCCTCCCGCGATCCATTTCGGATCACTGCCCCCTCATCCTGGAAGACCAGATTATTAATTGGGGTCCCAAGCCCTTTCGGTTCTTCAATGCTTGGCTTCGGCATCCCTCCTTCAAAGAATCTATGGCCGACTTTTGGGGGAAGCTGAAAGTGGAAGGCAGAAGTAGCTTCATCATTAAGGAAAAATTCAAACAGGCTAAGGCATTCTTCCGTGGCTGGAGCAAAGAATATTTTGGGAAACTGGACTCTCACATTGAGGATAACAAACAGAAGCTCCTGGAATTGGACCTCATAGATGATGCACTTGGGCTGGATTCGGAGGAGATTGAAGAAAGAAGAAGGATGATGAACGAAATTCTCACAGATTATGAAACGAGACAGAGCATCCTTAACCAAAAGGCGAAAATTCAATGGATTAAGGAGGGTGACGTAAATTCTAAGTTCTTTCACAGGTGCATTAACGTCAGGAGGAAGATCAATGATCTCTCCAATTTACGTTTCAATGGTGTATGGCTGACCTCCCCGGCGGAAATAAAAAATGCAGTCGCGGAACATTTTAAAAACCACTATCAAGCGCCCAAGATCTCTAGGCCGACGATCCCTCCAGACTTGGCATTCCATAAAATCTGTGCAGCGGATAATTTATCCCTCACAACAGCCTTCACAGCCGAGGAAATTAAAGAGGCTGTTTGGTGTTGTGAACCCTCGAAGTCGCCCGGGCCGGATGGATTCACGATTGCATTTATCAAAGCAAATTGGGAGATGTTGAAGGGTGATTTCCAGAATTTATTTAACGAATTCCACTTAAACGGGAAATTCGTAAAGGGCTTCAATCCATCTTTCATAACCCTCATCCCGAAGAAGCAGAATGCGGAATGCATTAATGATTATAGGCCCATCTCGATGATAAAATTGTTACTACAAAATTATAGCGAAGGTGTTGGCAAGAAGGTTATCAAAGGTTATTGGGTCGGTGATCTCGGAAACGCAATCTGGATTTGTTAATGGGAGGCAGATATTAGACGGAGTACTTGTGCTTAATGAACTTATAGACGAAGCTAAAAAGAGGAAGCTAGAAAGGCTATTTTTCAAGATAGACTTCGCTAAAGCCTTTGATTCGGTGGACTGGAATTTTTTGGATGATATGATGAGGAGTATGGATTTTGCTCCTAAATGGCGAAAGTGGATTCGGGAGTGTGTTTCGTCGGCCTCCGCTTCCGTCCTTGTAAATGGCAGCCCATCAACCGAATTCCACCTCGAGCGTGGGCTTCGACAAGGAGACCCTCTATCCCCGCTACTCTTTATCATCGCGGCTGAAGGCTTAAGTGCCCTCATTCGCAAAGCCACTTCAGCAGGTCTCTACGATGCTATAAAAGTAGGGAGAAAGGAGATTTCGGTAACTCATCTCCAATATGCCGATGACACTATTTTGGTGGGGGAAGCGACTACAAAAAATATCTGGGCTCTCAAGTGTTTGCTGATCAATTTTGAAAGATTATCTGGGCTGAAAATTAATTTTTCTAAGTGCAGCCTCCTCGGCCTTAATGTGGATCCGGAGGTCCAGCAAGGAATGGCAGCGTTCTTGGGATGCCGTGTTGGGTTAATTCCTATGAATTTCCTCGGGATTCAGGTGGGAATTAACCATCATAGGACAGACGCTTGGAAAGGGGTGGTGATGAAGGTGAAAAACAGAATTAAGATGTGGGAGGATCGACAAATCTCTTTCGGTGGAAGGATCACACTACTCAATGCGGTTCTCGTTTCGCTGCCTATCTATTATCTATCTCTATATCGCATTCCTAAGCAAACCTTGAGAGAGTTAGTTAGATTACAACGTAACTTTTTGTGGGGGGGTGGTGTGTGCTCTACAAAAATTCCATGGGTCTCATGGAATGATATTTGTAAACCTAAACAAGTCGGGGGACTTGGAGTTCGAAATCTCGATTTATTTAACATTTCTCTTCTTGGCAGGTGGGCGTGGAGGCTCTACACGGAACCCAAAGCACTATGGGTCAAAATTCTGGACTCTAAGTACAATATTCATTTGGCAGGTACCCCAGAAATTCAGGCGAGCAGAAATCAGTGTTCAAGTTGGTGGAATATGTTTAGAAATTTTTCCCTGGAAAATGCACAATGTTCTTGGTTTAGTAATAACATGGTCAGGATTCTAGGGAACGGTAATGACACGTCTCTGTGGCGAGATAGGTGGTCGGATGAACCTGCCTTAAAAGACCAGTATCCAAGGCTTTTCTTACTATGCGCCAGCAAGGAGGCACGAATCAGTGAATCGGGTCATTGGGTTAATGGTAGATGGTATTGGGATATTCAATGGAGAAGACCTCTATTCTCCTGGGAAGAGCAGCTCGTGGGTCAGCTGGACAAATCACTGGAGGATTTAAACTTGCAGGTTTCAAAATTGGATGCTTGGCGCTGGAAACAGCATACAGCGGATTCGAGTTGGCAGCGCAATCTCAGGTACTTAGTGTAGAGACCCAAGCTGCAATTAAATTAATCTGGAATAAAATGACACCTCCAAAATATTCGGGGTTGGCTTGGAAGGTATTACGGGGTCGGATCGCCACTCGAAGTGAACTTAGCAAGCGGAAAATTTTGGGTACTGGGGCCGACTTAGGATGCGCTCTATGTGGAGTCAGCGAAGAAACTCCCCAACACTTGTTCGTTGGCTGCGTTATGGCAAATAAAATCTGGAGGCTGATCTTATCATGGTTCGACAATAGGTCACCGATGCAGAATTGCATAACCTCACACTTTCATCAATTCTGTGGTGTTGCCGGATTCAAGCGCAAAAAGTTCATCTTGGAATGCATTTGGTGCTTGACGGTTTGGTTTGTATGGAACGCTAGGAATAAGAAGATCTTCTCAAATGAGGAGCTGAAACCCGAAAAACTGTTTGACGAAATTAGAGCAAAAGCCTGGAGTATTCTCAGTCAACATAATGTATGCTCTAGCGCGACGACATTTCACGACTGGTGTGCCAGCCCGAGAGAAGCCTGTGCATAAGTGGTCATTATTTAGATAGTAATATGGTCTGGTATTTCATTAGCTTGGTCTGGTTTCTCATCTCCTTGTAACTGAATTTTAAGAGTACCTCTGGTGCTCCACAATTCTCTCTATATAAGTTTTTCTTTTCAAAAAAAATAAAAATCCACAGTACAACCCTAGCACAAACAACAGTTGGACAGTAAAGTACTGTAGCAGCCCTAAACAACATAACAAGACATGAATCTATAAATGATAATTCAGATCTTATTAATTAACCATTCAAAATAAAAAACATTCAGATCTAATTCAAAGCTAGCTGCAGCAATGATGAAAATGAAGCATATATATATATACCTTGGACTTGGACGAATTCATGTCCGATGGGCCAGCTGGGATGACACCTGCGTCGGTGGTGGTGGGAACAACTGGGTCCATGGTTGAAGTGAAGAAAAGGGGCTGTGGTTAGTGCTAGCTAGCTGGGGGAGGCTGTCTGTATTGAACAAAAATGAGTATTTTAGGTTATGAGCAAGTGTACATATATAGGTGTGAGTGGCCGAAGTGTGGTCATCCCATCTCTCTCTCTCTCTACACATACATGTTCTATTTTATTGATACAGTTTTTGTCGCATATGTATGTTTGCAATTAATTTTTGGTTGTAAGTTTTTGTCGCATATGTATGTTTGCAATTAATTTTTGGTTGTAAGTTTTTGTCGAACATGTATGTTTGCAATTAAATATAAGATCTTTGTAAAGGATTCTAACATTATATTTTTTTAGTTGGATTAATTGTCTAGGTTTAATTCTAAGCGTTATTTGAAATATCATTAATTAGTTGTTTGGGCGGGTTAATGTTGTCCATGTAAAGCGTCTTCGATCAATAATTTTTATCAAGTGGAAATGCCCGTCAAAATAAGTCATCAAATGCAATGGAAATTGCATGTGTGTTATATGTGAAGAGGATCCGTCGAACACATTTATTTTTTCAAATGCAAGGTTGCGGGTCTGATATGGAGAGGGTCTTAGATGGCTATGAATCCCTATAGCTCTGCATTTCTGATTTTGATCCTATTAACTTTCTAATTTTGATTTTAGTCTTATATATAACTTACACTTTTTCAATCTTTTGGCCATATAACCTCTTATAGCAGGTAAAAGTAATGCGGTTGATTTGTATATAAATATTAGTAATAGTAATACATAAAATTGTAAATGGTCTTAATAATATAACTATTAAGACCGGCCAAAAATAATTTGGCAAGCAAGTTTTGGCCACACTATTATGTTTGCAATTGATTTTTTTTTTTTTTAATCAAGGTATCCTATGAGTTTTGGATATTACGTTATTTTGAAGTCAAGGTAACCTATGAGTTTTGGTAATTAAAGGTATTTTATTAATTTTAATTTGATTTTTGCTAATTCAACTCATTATTAATTAACTAATGGACCTCCAATTTTTGGTTATCGATCTAGGTCACTTTTGGATCCACAACTTGTTGTTGTTTCAGCCCACTTCTGAGCCTACAACTTATTTTTGTTTTGGGCCACTCTTGGGCCTTTCACTGTTTTTTTTAACCTTTTATAAAATGCCTAATTACTATCCAAGTTTGGGTGGCTCAGGCCAAGCCTTTGAATTTATTTTCTAATTTTTTACTCCCTAAGTCCCATATTTATTGTCGTTTAATTAAAGGTGTTTCACACAAATTAAGAAAAAAATAAAATATCAATAAATGTGTGTCTTATTAATTGTAATTTAATATTTTTATTCAACTTATTAATGGACCTCCTCTTATTTAAGGTAATTTCAATTCTCATCAATGCCCATTGTCGCACGTTCGCCGCCACGCTTGCCACCACCTCGCCGCCGTCTCGTGCTGCCACTCGATCTTTTGCCGTTGCACACTCAATATCAAGATGGAATTGAGACTTGAGAGTAAAGGCATGGTCGAACCTAATCTGTGAGGAATGGGCGCCATTTAATTAGTGTCTATTGGGAAGGGGAATAGACAATACCCACATTATATTTGATATATATATTTTAAAATTAAGGCTAGGTCATATTTGTGATATTTTGCGGAATTGTGGGCCTATTATATCTATTTAGCCCATGACATACTAATCCACATTTTAAAGATATTGGGTCCATTTTATTGGGCCTATCAAGGATAATTATTTAAAAAAAAACACAAAACACTAGGTTCTGACTAGGCCCCACCTAGACGGCCTAGGTGTTAGGTGGCTGAAAATGCCCGACTTTCAATTTTCGATTTTTGCAACCTAAATTTTTAATTATCATTATTATGTTTTTTTAGATCATGAAATCCTATGAGTTTTGGATATTTTTTGTATTTTATTAATGGTAATTTGATATTTTTTTTAATTCAACTAATTCTTAGTGGACCTCATCTTTTTGGTCATCGAGGTTGCTTTCGAGGCAATAACTTGTTGTTTCTGATCACTTTAGGGCATTAATTTCACTCTCTTTGTTTGGGTTTGGCTATATACCCCCTCTTAATATGACATACGTTATATGTACCTCACGAAAATACCTAACACATTTTATATGAAATTATAGATACACTCCCTCATATTATTAAATCATGAAACCCTAATTTTTCTTCTTCTTCTTCTTCTTCTTCTTCTTCTTCTTCCTCCCACCAACTTGACGCCGCCTCCCAGCGCTGCCCGCCCCAAATTCTCCTCCCCCACGCGCCGCCTTCTCCCTCTTTTATTTATGTAATTTTTGGTTTTTTTTTTGGTTTGGATGATGTTGGATGCCGGAGGTGCAGCAGCGGCGGCGACGGTGGATTTTCCTTCAATTAGGATTCATTTAATTAGGGTTAGGGTTGAAAAGTGGAGGGGTGTATTTACTAGGATCATTTTAGTATAAGGGTAGTTTAGGTATTTTACATGATTATTCAATTAATAAATGGGGAGAGGGAGTATACTTAACAAAGCTGGAGGGGTATATTTTAGCCAAACCCATTTTCTAAAACCTTTTTGACGGAAAAGACATGTCCTGATACCAAAAGGACTATATTTGAAAATTTTTAAAGGAAACGAGTACTATGACCCTTCCTAGATTGAAATCAATGACATCCCCAAACCTAGAAATGGGTATCCTAGCCAAAAAGGTATTAGGCTCATACCAAGAAATAGATCTCAGTCCGTCTAATTTCATTATTCTCACTTTCGTTTTTTTTTTTTTCAATTTCATTATTCACGTTCTCTTTTTAGAAAAAATAATAATATTCACACTATTTTTTTATGGAAAATTGCACTTTTGGTCCTGTAGGAATTAGGCCAATTCACTTTCGGTTCTTTTTCATACACTCTTAATCCCATAGTAAATTTTTGTTTGTTTTAACGGATGAAAATTGCTTGAATGTCACACACATGTAAAAATGAGATCAAATCACTTTCGGTTCTTTTTCATACACATTTAGTCCCATACTAAATTTATGATTGTTTTTACTTATGAAAATTGATTGAAATTCACGTTCCCGTTGAAACACATCCAAAATCCTAATATTGAATTAAACAAACTCCCACCCAAAAAAACACAAGAAAACAAACCATAAATGACACTAAAAATCACACCCAAACCCAAATTGAACGGAAATCGAACTCAATTCACAAGTATTGTACAAGCAACATGCATGAGGCTTTCACCCAAAAAAAAAAAAAATAGGATCAGGGAGAAGAAGATTTGAGTGTATTTATTTGAAATGAAATTAAGGTAACTTGGTTAATTATAAATTAGCACATTAAAGATGGAGCTAGCATAAATAATCGCACTCCATAAAATTTAAATTCTTGAGTCCATAAAAAAACTGTATCCATAAAATAGAACATGTATGAGAGAGAGAGAGAGAGAGAGAGAGATGGGATTACCACACTCCACGCACACCCTATATAAGTACACTTGCTCATAACCTAAAATACTCATTTTTATTCAATTCAGATAGCCTCCCCCAGCTAGCTAGCACTAACCACAGCCCCTTTTCTTCACTTCAACCATGGACCCAATTGCCCCACCTCCACCACCGACGCAAATGTCATCCCAGCTGGCCCATCGGCCAAGAATTCATCCAAGTCCAAATTAAAAGGAGCTAGCTAGCTAGCATAAATTAATTAAGTTAATCTTTTGTTATTTTTGGGGACTTGGAATCAAATTCTTCCGGAGAAATGTGATTGAACTCCGGGTACTTAGACAGGAACGAAGGAACTTGACTGGGGCGCCTGAGCATCTTGCCAGTTGGAGTGTCATAGTATACTTCCACCCTCGACAAATTGTGTCTGAGCGACAGTTTCCTCAGGAGACCAGGAGGCGATTTTGGGAGGCTTGGCTTGTCGAAACCCCATACCCAAGCATGTAGGGGCTCGTCTGCACCACACTCCAGATCAGGCTCGTCTTGGCAAGAAACTCTCCCATCTCTTTGTTCACAAGTGAAGGGGTTCTCCACTATGTTTTCTCTTATAGTTTCATATTGTTCTTGGCTGGGTATCACCCGCCATTTTTTGCAGTTGCTACACTGCACGGCGCATGTAGGGGCCGTCTGCAAAGTCGGACAGGACTGAAACCAACAATTGGATACAGTTTAATTAGCAACACAGTAAAATTTCGAAATTTAGCAAGGCAATTTTACTCTCACAAAAAAAAAAAAAAAAAAAAACACTATTCAGAAAAATGAAACCTAGATAGGGTTTTCTCCTGAAATTAAATTCAATTTTGGGGGTAATTAAGAGCCTTTTTAAAATAAATAATCAAAAGCACAAAATCCAGTCACAACTCTAAGTAAAAAGAGTGAAGCAAAAGAGAACTTGGACAGTAAACAAGAACAACTCATGGATCTATTGAGAACTTGATCATCGGATTAGATTAAGTAATTAAGAGCTTAATCCACAGTACAACCCTAGCACAAACAGCAGTTGGACAATAAAGTACTGTAGCAGCGCTAAACAGCATAACAAGACACGGATCTATAAATGATAATTCAGATCTTATTAATTAACCATTCAAAATAAAAAACATTCAGATCTAATTCAAAGCTAGCTGCAGCAATGATGAAAATGAAGCATATATATATATATACCTTGGACTTGGACGAATTCATGTCCGATGGGCCAGCTGGGATGACATCTGCGTCGGTGGTGGTGGGAACAATTGGGTCCATGGTTGAAGTGAAGAAAAGGGGCTGTGGTTAGTGCTAGCTAGCTGGGGGAGGCTGTCTGTATTGAACAAAAATGAGTATTTTAGGTTATGAGCAAGTGTACTTATATAGATGTGAGTGGCTGGAGTGTGGTCATCCCATCTCTCTCTCTCTCTACACATACATGTTCTATTTTATTGATACAGTTTTTGTCGCATATGTATGTTTGCAATTAATTTTTGGTTGTAAGTTTTTGTCGCATATGTATGTTTGCAATTAATTTTTGGTTGTAAGTTTTTGTCGCACATGTATGTTTGCAATTAAATATAAGATCTTTGTAAAGGATTCTAACATTATATTTTTTTAGTTGGATTAATTGTCTAGGTTTAATTCTCAGCGTTATTTGAAATATCATTAATTAGTTGGTTGGGCGGGTTAATGTTGTCCATGTAAAGCGTCTTCGATCAATAATTTTTATCAAGTGGAAATGCCCGTCAAAATAAGTCATCAAATGCAATGGAAATTGCATGTGTGTTATATGTGAAGAGGATCCGTCGAACACATTTATTTTTTCAAATGCAAGGTTGCGGGTCTGATATGGAGAGGGTCTTAGATGGCTATGAATCCCTATAGCTCTGCATTTCTGATTTTGATCCTATTAACTTTCTAATTTTGATTTTAGTCTTATATATAACTTACACTTTTTCAATCTTTTGGCCATATGACCTCTTATAGCAGGTAAAAGTAATGCGGTTGATTTGTATATAAATATTAGTAATAGTAATACATAAAATTGTAAATGGTCTTAATAATATAACTATTAAGACCGGCCAAAAATAATTTGGCAAGCAAGTTTTGGCCACACTATTATGTTTGCAATTGAATTTTTTTTTTTTTAATCAAGGTTTCCTATGAGTTTTGGATATTACGTTATTTTGAAGTCAAGGTAACCTATGAGTTTTGGTAATTAAAGGTGTTTTATTAATTTTAATTTGATTTTTGCTAATTCAACTCATTATTAATTAACTAATGGACCTCCAATTTTTGGTCATCGATCTAGGTCACTTTTAGATCCACGACTTGTTGTTTCAGCCCACTTCTGAGCCTACAACTTATTTTTGTTTTGGGCCACTCTTGGGCCTTTCACTGTTTTTTTTTTAACCTTTTATAAAATGCCTAATTACTATCCAAGTTTGGGTCGCTCAGCCCAAGCCTTTGAATTTATTTTCTAATTTTTTAATCCCTTAGTCCCATATTTATTGCCGTTTAATTAAAGGTGTTTCACACAAATTAAGAAAAAAATTAAATATCAATAAATGTGTGTCTTATTAATTGTAATTTAATATTTTTATTCAACTTATTAATGGACCTCCTCTTATTTAAGGTAATTTCAATTCTCATCAATGCCCATTGTCGCACGTTCGCCGCCACGCTTGCCACCACCTCGCCGCCTTCTCGTGCTGCCATTCGATCTGTTGCCGTTGCACACTCAATATCAAGATAGAATTGAGACTTGAGAGTAAAGGCATGGTCTAACCTAATCTGTGATGAATGGGAGCCATTTAATTAGTTTCTATTGGGAAGGGGAATAGACAATACCCACATTATATTTGATATATATATTTTAAAATTAAGGCTAGGTCATATTTGTGATATTTTGCGGAATTTTGGGCCTATTATATCTATTTAGCCCATGACATACTAATCCACATTTAAAGATATTGGGTCCATTTTATTGGGCCTATCAAGGATAATTATTTAAAAAAAAACACAAAACACTAGGTTCCGACTAGGCCCCACCTAGACGGCCTAGGTGTTAGGTGGCTGAAAATGCCCGACTTTCAATTTTCGATTTTTGCAACCTTAATTTTTAATTATCATTATTATGTTTTTTTAGATCATGAAATCCTATGATTTTTGGATATTTTTGGTATTTTATTAATGGTAATTTGATATTTTTTTAATTCAACTAATTCTTAATGGACCTCGTCTTTTTGGTCATCGAGGTTGCTTTCGAGCCAATAACTTGTTGTTTCAGATCACTTTAGGGCATTAATTTCACTCTCTTTGTTTGGGTTTGGCTATATACCCCCTCTTAATATGACATACGTTATATGTACCTCACGAAAATACCTAACACATTTTATATGAAATTATAGATACACTCCCTCATATTATTAAATCATGAAACCCTAATTTTTCTTCTTCTTCTTCCTCCCACCAACTTGACGCCGCCTCCCAGCGCTGCCCGCCCCAAATCCTCCTCCCCCACGCGCCGCCTCCTCCCTCTTTTATTTATTTAATTTTTGGTTTTTTTTGTGTTTGGATGATGTTGGATGCCGGAGGTGCAGTAGCGGCGGCGACGGTGGATTTTCCTTCATTTAGGATTAGGTTAATTAGGGTTAGGGTTGAAAAGTGGAGGGGTGTATTTACTAGGATCATTTTAGTATAAGGGTAGTTTAGGTATTTTAAATGATTATTCAATTAATACATGGGGAGGGGGAGTATACTTAACAAAGCTGGAGGGGTATATAGCCAAACCCATTTTCTAAAATCTTTTTGACGGAAAAGGCATGTCCTGATACCAAAAGGACTATATTTCAAAAATTTTAAAGGACACGGGTACTATGACCCTTCCTAGATTGAAATCAATGACATCCCCAAACCTAGAAATGGGTATCCTAGCCAAAAAGGTATTAGGCTCATACCAAGAAATAGATCTCAGTCCCTCTAATTTCATTATTCTCACTTTCGTTTTTTTTTTTCAATTTCATTATTCACGTTCTCTTTTTAGAAAAAATAATAATATTCACACTATTGTTTTATGGAAAATTGCACTTTTGGTCCTGTAGGAATGAGGTCAAATCACTTTCGGTTCTTTTTCATACACTCTTAATCCCATAGTAAATTTTTGTTTGTTTTAACGGATGAAAATTGCTTGAATGTCACACACATGAAAAAATGAGATCAAATCACTTTCGGTTCTTTTTCATACACATTTAGTCCCATACTAAATTTATGATTGTTTTTACTTATGAAAATTGATTGAAATTCACGTTCCCGTTGAAACACATCCAAAATCCTAATATTGAATTAAACAAACTCCCACCCAAAAAAACACAAGAAAACAAACCATAAATGACACTAAAAATCGCACCCAAACCCAAATTGAACGGAAATCGAACTCAATTCACAAGTATTGTACACGCAACATGCATGAGGCTTTCACCCAAAAAAAAAAAAATAGTATCAGGGAGAAGAAGAAGAAGATTTGAGTGTATTTATTTGAAATGAAATTAAGGTAACTTGGTTAATTATAAATTAGCACAATAAAGATGGAGCTAGCATAAATAATTGCACTCCATAAAATTTAAATTCTTGAGTCCATAAAAAAACTGTATCCATAAAATAGAACATGTATGAGAGAGAGAGAGAGAGAGAGAGAGAGAGAGAGAGATGGGATTACCACACTCCACGCACACCCTATATAAGTAAACTTGCTCATAACCTAAAATACTCATTTTTATTCAATTCAGACAGCCTCCCCCAGCTAGCTAGCACTAACCACATCCCCTTTTCTTCACTTCAACCATGGACCCAATTGTCCCCACCTCCACCACCGACGCAAATGTCATCCCAGCTGGCCCATCGGCCAAGAATTCGTCCAAGTCCAAATTAAAAGGAGCTAGCTAGCTAGCATAAATTAATTAAGTTAATCTTTTGTTATTTTTGGGGACTTGGAATCAAATTCTTCCGGAGAAATGTGATTGAACTCCGGGTACTTAGACAGGAACGAAGGAACTTGACTGGGGCGCCTGAGCATCTTGCCAGTTGGAGTCTCATAGTATACTTCCACCCTCGACAAATTGTGTCTGAGCGACAGTTTCCTCTTGAGACCAGGAGGCGATTTTGGGAGGCCTGGCTTGTCGAAACCCCATACCCAAGCATGTAGGGGCTCGTCTGCACCACACTCCAGATCAGGCTCGTCTTGGCAAGAAACTCTCCCATCTCTTTGTTCACAAGTGAAGGGGTTCTCCACTATGTTTTCCCTTATAGTTTCATATTGTTCTTGGCTGGGTATCACCCGCCATTTTTTGCAGTTGCTACACTGCACGGCGCATGTAGGGGCCGTCTGCAAAGTCGGACAGGACTGAAACCAACAATTGGATACAGTTTAATTAGCAACACAGTAAAATTTCGAAATTTAGCAAGGCAATTTTACTCTCACAAAAAAAAAAAAAAAACACTATTCAGCAAAATGAAACCTAGATAGGGTTTTCTCCTGAAATTAAATTCAATTTTGGGGGTAATTAAGAGCCTTTTTAAAATAAATAATCAAAAGCACAAAATCCAGTCACAACTCTAAGTAAAAAGAGTGAAGCAAAAGAGAACTTGGACAGAAAACAACACCAACTCATGGATCTATTGAGAAATTGATCATCAGATTAGATTAAGTAATTAAGAGCTTAATCCACAGTACAACCCTAGCACAAACAGCAGTTGGACAGTAAAGTACTGTAGCAGCCCTAAACAGCATAAGAAGACACGGATCTATAAATGATAATTCAGATCTTATTAATTAACCATTCAAAATAAAAAAACATTCAGATCTAATTCAAAGCTAGCTGCAGCAATGATGAAAATGAAGCATATATATATATACCTTGGACCTTGACGAATTCATGTCCGATGGGCCAGCTGGGATGACATCTGCGTCGGTGGTGGTGGGAACAATTGGGTCCATGGTTGAAGTGAAGAAAAGGGGCTGTGGTTAGTGCTAGCTAGCTGGGGGAGGCTGTCTGTATTGAACAAAAATGAGTATTTTAGGTTATGAGCAAGTGTACATATATAGGTGTGAGTGGCCGAAGTGTGGTCATCCCATATCTCTCTCTCTCTACACATACATGTTCTATTTTATTGATACAGTTTTTGTCGCATATGTATGTTTGCAATTAATTTTTGGTTGTAAGTTTTTGTCGCATATGTATGTTTGCAATTAATTTTTGGTTGTAAGTTTTTGTCGCACATGTATGTTTGCAATTAAATATAAGATCTTTGTAAAGGATTCTAACATTATATTTTTTTAGTTGGATTAATTGTCTAGGTTTAATTCTCAGCGTTATTTGAAATATCATTAATTAGTTGGTTGGGCGGGTTAATGTTGTCCATGTAAAGCGTCTTCGATCAATAATTTTTATCAAGTGGAAATGCCCGTCAAAATAAGTCATCAAATGCAATGGAAATTGCATGTGTGTTATATGTGAAGAGGATCCGTCGAACACATTTATTTTTTCAAATGCAAGGTTGCGGGTCTGATATGGAGAGGGTCTTAGATGGCTATGAATCCCTATAGCTCTGCATTTCTGATTTTGATCCTATTAACTTTCTAATTTTGATTTTAGTCTTATATATAACTTACACTTTTTCAATCTTTTGGCCATATGACCTCTTATAGCAGGTAAAAGTAATGCGGTTGATTTGTATATAAATATTAGTAATAGTAATACATAAAATTGTAAATGGTCTTAATAATATAACTATTAAGACCGGCCAAAAATAATTTGGCAAGCAAGTTTTGGCCACACTATTATGTTTGCAATTGAATTTTTTTTTTTTTAATCAAGGTTTCCTATGAGTTTTGGATATTACGTTATTTTGAAGTCAAGGTAACCTATGAGTTTTGGTAATTAAAGGTGTTTTATTAATTTTAATTTGATTTTTGCTAATTCAACTCATTATTAATTAACTAATGGACCTCCAATTTTTGGTCATCGATCTAGGTCACTTTTGGATCCACGACTTGTTGTTGTTTCAGCCCACTTCTGAGCCTACGACTTATTTTTGTTTTGGGCCACTCTTCGGCCTTTCACTGATTTTTTTTTAACCTTTTATAAAATGCCTAATTACTATCCACATTTGGGTGGCTCAACCCAAGCCTTTGAATTTATTTTCTAATTTTTTACTCCCTTAGTCCCATATTTATTGTCGTTTAATTAATTAAAGGTGTTTCACCCAAATTAAGAAAAAAATTAAATATCAATAAATGTGTGTCTTATTAATTGTAATTTAATATTTTTATTCAACTTATTAATGGACCTCCTCTTATTTAAGGTAATTTCAATTCTCATCAATGCCCATTGTCGCACGTTCGCCGCCACGCTTGCCACCACCTCGCCGCCGTCTCGTGCTGCCACTCGATCTGTTGCTGTTGCACACTCAATATCAAGATGGAATTAAGACTTGAGAGTAAAGGCATGGTCTAACCTAATCTGTGATGAATGGGCGCCATTTAATTAGTTTCTATTGGGAAGGGGAATAGACAATACCCACATTATATTTGATATATATATTTTAAAATTAAGGCTAGCTAGGTCATATTTGTGATATTTTGCGGAATTGTGGGCCTATTATATCTATTTAGCCCATGACATACTAATCCACATTTAAAGATATTGGGTCCATTTTATTGGGCCTATCAAGAATAATTATTTTAAAAAAAACTCAAAACACTAGGTTCCGACTAGGCCCCACCTAGACGGCCTAGGTGTTAGGTGGCTGAAAATGCCGACTTTCAATTTTCGATTTTTGCAACCTTAATTTTTAATTATCATAATTATGTTTTTTTAGATCATGAAATCCTATGAGTTTTGGATATTTTTGGTATTTTATTAATGGTAATTTGATATTTTTTTAATTCAACTAATTCTTAATGGACCTCATCTTTTTGGTCATCGAGGTTGCTTTCGAGCCAATAACTTGTTGTTTCAGATCACTTTAGGGCATTAATCTCACTCTCTTTGTTTGGGTTTGGCTATATACCCCCTCTTAATATGACATACGTTATATGTACCTCACGAAATTACCTAACACATTTTATATGAAATTATAGATACACTCCCTCATATTATTAAATCATGAAACCCTAATTTTTCTTCTTCTTCTTCTTCTTCCTCCCACCAACTTGACGCCGCCTCCCAGCGCTGCCCGCCCCAAATTCTCCTCCCCCACGCGCCGCCTCCTCCCTCTTTTATTTATTTAATTTTTGGTTTTTTTTTTGGTTTGGATGATGTTGGATGCCGGAGGTGCAGCAGCGGCGGCGACGGTGGATTTTCCTTCAATTAGGATTAGGTTAATTAGGGTTAGGGTTGAAAAGTGGAGGGGTGTATTTACTAGGATCATTTTAGTATAAGGGTAGTTTAGGTATTTTACATGATTATTCAATTAATAAATGGGGAGGGGGAGTATACTTAACAAAGCTGGAGGGGTATATAGCCAAACCCATTTTCTAAAACCTTTTTGACGGAAAAGGCATGTCCTGATACCAAAAGGACTATATTTGAATTTTTTTAAAGGAAACGGGTACTATGACCCTTCCTAGATTGAAATCAATGACATCCCCAAACCTAGAAATGGGTATCCTAGCCAAAAAGGTATTAGGCTCATACCAAGAAATAGATCTCAGTCCCTCTAATTTCATTATTCTCACTTTCGTTTTTTTTTTTCAATTTCATTATTCACGTTCTCTTTTTAGAAAAAATAATAATATTCACATTATTTTTTTATGGAAAATTGCACTTTTGGTCCTGTAGGAATGAGGCCAATTCACTTTCGGTTCTTTTTCATACACTCTTAATCCCATAGTAAATTTTTGTTTCTTTTAACGGATGAAAATTGCTTGAATGTCACACACATGTAAAAATGATATCAATTCACTTTCGGTTCTTTTTCATACACATTTAGTCCCATACTAAATTTATAGTTGTTTTTACTTATGAAAAATTAATTGAAATTCACGTTCCCGTTGAAACACATCCAAAATCCTAATATTGAATTAAACAAACTCCCACCCAAAAAAACACAAGAAAACAAACCATAAATGACACTAAAAATCGCACCCAAACCCAAATTGAACGAAAATCGAACTCAATTTACAAGTATTGTACAAGCAACATGCATGAGGCTTTCACCCAAAAAAAAAATTAGGATCAGGGAGAAGAAGATTTGAGTGTATTTATTTGAAATGAAATTAAGGTAACTTGGTTAATTATAAATTAGCACATTAAAGATGGAGCTAGCATAAATAATTGCACTCCATAAAATTTAAATTCTTGAGTCCATAAAAAAATTGTATCCATAAAATAGAACATGTATGAGAGAGAGATAGAGAGAGAGAGAGAGAGAGAGATGGGATTACCACACTCCACGCACACCCTATATAAGTACACTTGGTCATAACCTAAATTACTCATTTTTATTCAATTCAGACAGCCTCCCCCAGCTAGCTAGCACTAACCACAGCCCCTTTTCTTCACTTCAACCATGGACCCAATTGCCCCACCTCCACCACCGACGCAAATGTCATCCCAGCTGGCCCATCGGCCAAGAATTCATCCAAGTCCAAATTAAAAGGAGCTAGCTAGCTAGCATAAATTAATTAAGTTAATCTTTTGTTATTTTTGGGGACTTGGAATCAAATTCTTCCGGAGAAATGTGATTGAACTCCGGGTACTTAGACAGGAACGAAGGAACTTGACTGGGGCGCCTGAGCATCTTGCCAGTTGGAGTGTCATAGTATACTTCCACCCTCGACAAATTGTGTCTGAGCGACAGTTTCCTCAGGAGACCAGGAGGCGATTTTGGGAGGCTTGGCTTGTCGAAACCCCATACCCAAGCATGTAGGGGCTCGTCTGCACCACACTCCAGATCAGGCTCGTCTTGGCAAGAAACTCTCCCATCTCTTTGTTCACAAGTGAAGGGGTTCTCCACTATGTTTTCTCTTATAGTTTCATATTGTTCTTGGCTGGGTATCACCCGCCATTTTTTGCAGTTGCTACACTGCACGGCGCATGTAGGGGCCGTCTGCAAAGTCGGACAGGACTGAAACCAACAATTGGATACAGTTTAATTAGCAACACAGTAAAATTTCGAAATTTAGCAAGGCAATTTTACTCTCACAAAAAAAAAAAAAAAAAAAAACACTATTCAGCAAAATGAAACCTAGATAGGGTTTTCTCCTGAAATTAAATTCAATTTTGGGGGTAATTAAGAGCCTTTTTAAAATAAATAATCAAAAGCACAAAATCCAGTCACAACTCTAAGTAAAAAGAGTGAAGCAAAAGAGAACTTGGACAGTAAACAAGAACAACTCATGGATCTATTGAGAACTTGATCATCGGATTAGATTAAGTAATTAAGAGCTTAATCCACAGTACAACCCTAGCACAAACAGCAGTTGGACAATAAAGTACTGTAGCAGCGCTAAACAGCATAACAAGACACGGATCTATAAATGATAATTCAGATCTTATTAATTAACCATTCAAAATAAAAAACATTCAGATCTAATTCAAAGCTAGCTGCAGCAATGATGAAAATGAAGCATATATATATATATACCTTGGACTTGGACGAATTCATGTCCGATGGGCCAGCTGGGATGACATCTGCGTCGGTGGTGGTGGGAACAATTGGGTCCATGGTTGAAGTGAAGAAAAGGGGCTGTGGTTAGTGCTAGCTAGCTGGGGGAGGCTGTCTGTATTGAACAAAAATGAGTATTTTAGGTTATGAGCAAGTGTACTTATATAGATGTGAGTGGCTGGAGTGTGGTCATCCCATCTCTCTCTCTCTCTACACATACATGTTCTATTTTATTGATACAGTTTTTGTCGCATATGTATGTTTGCAATTAATTTTTGGTTGTAAGTTTTTGTCGCATATGTATGTTTGCAATTAATTTTTGGTTGTAAGTTTTTGTCGCACATGTATGTTTGCAATTAAATATAAGATCTTTGTAAAGGATTCTAACATTATATTTTTTTAGTTGGATTAATTGTCTAGGTTTAATTCTCAGCGTTATTTGAAATATCATTAATTAGTTGGTTGGGCGGGTTAATGTTGTCCATGTAAAGCGTCTTCGATCAATAATTTTTATCAAGTGGAAATGCCCGTCAAAATAAGTCATCAAATGCAATGGAAATTGCATGTGTGTTATATGTGAAGAGGATCCGTCGAACACATTTATTTTTTCAAATGCAAGGTTGCGGGTCTGATATGGAGAGGGTCTTAGATGGCTATGAATCCCTATAGCTCTGCATTTCTGATTTTGATCCTATTAACTTTCTAATTTTGATTTTAGTCTTATATATAACTTACACTTTTTCAATCTTTTGGCCATATGACCTCTTATAGCAGGTAAAAGTAATGCGGTTGATTTGTATATAAATATTAGTAATAGTAATACATAAAATTGTAAATGGTCTTAATAATATAACTATTAAGACCGGCCAAAAATAATTTGGCAAGCAAGTTTTGGCCACACTATTATGTTTGCAATTGAATTTTTTTTTTTTTTAATCAAGGTTTCCTATGAGTTTTGGATATTACGTTATTTTGAAGTCAAGGTAACCTATGAGTTTTGGTAATTAAAGGTGTTTTATTAATTTTAATTTGATTTTTGCTAATTCAACTCATTATTAATTAACTAATGGACCTCCAATTTTTGGTCATCGATCTAGGTCACTTTTGGATCCACGACTTGTTGTTTCAGCCCACTTCTGAGCCTACAACTTATTTTTGTTTTGGGCCACTCTTGGGCCTTTCACTGTTTTTTTTTTAACCTTTTATAAAATGCCTAATTACTATCCAAGTTTGGGTCCCTCAGCCCAAGCCTTTGAATTTATTTTCTAATTTTTTACTCCCTTAGTCCCATATTTATTGCCGTTTAATTAAAGGTGTTTCACACAAATTAAGAAAAAAATTAAATATCAATAAATGTGTGTCTTATTAATTGTAATTTAATATTTTTATTCAACTTATTAATGGACCTCCTCTTATTTAAGGTAATTTCAATTCTCATCAATGCCCATTGTCGCACGTTCGCCGCCACGCTTGCCACCACCTCGCCGCCTTCTCGTGCTGCCATTCGATCTGTTGCCGTTGCACACTCAATATCAAGATAGAATTGAGACTTGAGAGTAAAGGCATGGTCTAACCTAATCTGTGATGAATGGGAGCCATTTAATTAGTTTCTATTGGGAAGGGGAATAGACAATACCCACATTATATTTGATATATATATTTTAAAATTAAGGCTAGGTCATATTTGTGATATTTTGCGGAATTTTGGGCCTATTATATCTATTTAGCCCATGACATACTAATCCACATTTAAAGATATTGGGTCCATTTTATTGGGCCTATCAAGGATAATTATTTAAAAAAAAACACAAAACACTAGGTTCCGACTAGGCCCCACCTAGACGGCCTAGGTGTTAGGTGGCTGAAAATGCCCGACTTTCAATTTTCGATTTTTGCAACCTTAATTTTTAATTATCATTATTATGTTTTTTTAGATCATGAAATCCTATGATTTTTGGATATTTTTGGTATTTTATTAATGGTAATTTGATATTTTTTTAATTCAACTAATTCTTAATGGACCTCGTCTTTTTGGTCATCGAGGTTGCTTTCGAGCCAATAACTTGTTGTTTCAGATCACTTTAGGGCATTAATTTCACTCTCTTTGTTTGGGTTTGGCTATATACCCCCTCTTAATATGACATACGTTATATGTACCTCACGAAAATACCTAACACATTTTATATGAAATTATAGATACACTCCCTCATATTATTAAATCATGAAACCCTAATTTTTCTTCTTCTTCTTCCTCCCACCAACTTGACGCCGCCTCCCAGCGCTGCCCGCCCCAAATCCTCCTCCCCCACGCGCCGCCTCCTCCCTCTTTTATTTATTTAATTTTTGGTTTTTTTTGTGTTTGGATGATGTTGGATGCCGGAGGTGCAGTAGCGGCGGCGACGGTGGATTTTCCTTCATTTAGGATTAGGTTAATTAGGGTTAGGGTTGAAAAGTGGAGGGGTGTATTTACTAGGATCATTTTAGTATAAGGGTAGTTTAGGTATTTTAAATGATTATTCAATTAATACATGGGGAGGGGGAGTATACTTAACAAAGCTGGAGGGGTATATAGCCAAACCCATTTTCTAAAATCTTTTTGACGGAAAAGGCATGTCCTGATACCAAAAGGACTATATTTCAAAAATTTTAAAGGACACGGGTACTATGACCCTTCCTAGATTGAAATCAATGACATCCCCAAACCTAGAAATGGGTATCCTAGCCAAAAAGGTATTAGGCTCATACCAAGAAATAGATCTCAGTCCCTCTAATTTCATTATTCTCACTTTCGTTTTTTTTTTTCAATTTCATTATTCACGTTCTCTTTTTAGAAAAAATAATAATATTCACACTATTGTTTTATGGAAAATTGCACTTTTGGTCCTGTAGGAATGAGGTCAAATCACTTTCGGTTCTTTTTCATACACTCTTAATCCCATAGTAAATTTTTGTTTGTTTTAACGGATGAAAATTGCTTGAATGTCACACACATGAAAAAATGAGATCAAATCACTTTCGGTTCTTTTTCATACACATTTAGTCCCATACTAAATTTATGATTGTTTTTACTTATGAAAATTGATTGAAATTCACGTTCCCGTTGAAACACATCCAAAATCCTAATATTGAATTAAACAAACTCCCACCCAAAAAAACACAAGAAAACAAACCATAAATGACACTAAAAATCGCACCCAAACCCAAATTGAACGGAAATCGAACTCAATTCACAAGTATTGTACACGCAACATGCATGAGGCTTTCACCCAAAAAAAAAAAATAGTATCAGGGAGAAGAAGAAGAAGATTTGAGTGTATTTATTTGAAATGAAATTAAGGTAACTTGGTTAATTATAAATTAGCACAATAAAGATGGAGCTAGCATAAATAATTGCACTCCATAAAATTTAAATTCTTGAGTCCATAAAAAAACTGTATCCATAAAATAGAACATGTATGAGAGAGAGAGAGAGAGAGAGAGAGAGAGAGATGGGATTACCACACTCCACGCACACCCTATATAAGTAAACTTGCTCATAACCTAAAATACTCATTTTTATTCAATTCAGACAGCCTCCCCCAGCTAGCTAGCACTAACCACATCCCCTTTTCTTCACTTCAACCATGGACCCAATTGTCCCCACCTCCACCACCGACGCAAATGTCATCCCAGCTGGCCCATCGGCCAAGAATTCGTCCAAGTCCAAATTAAAAGGAGCTAGCTAGCTAGCATAAATTAATTAAGTTAATCTTTTGTTATTTTTGGGGACTTGGAATCAAATTCTTCCGGAGAAATGTGATTGAACTCCGGGTACTTAGACAGGAACGAAGGAACTTGACTGGGGCGCCTGAGCATCTTGCCAGTTGGAGTCTCATAGTATACTTCCACCCTCGACAAATTGTGTCTGAGCGACAGTTTCCTCTTGAGACCAGGAGGCGATTTTGGGAGGCCTGGCTTGTCGAAACCCCATACCCAAGCATGTAGGGGCTCGTCTGCACCACACTCCAGATCAGGCTCGTCTTGGCAAGAAACTCTCCCATCTCTTTGTTCACAAGTGAAGGGGTTCTCCACTATGTTTTCCCTTATAGTTTCATATTGTTCTTGGCTGGGTATCACCCGCCATTTTTTGCAGTTGCTACACTGCACGGCGCATGTAGGGGCCGTCTGCAAAGTCGGACAGGACTGAAACCAACAATTGGATACAGTTTAATTAGCAACACAGTAAAATTTCGAAATTTAGCAAGGCAATTTTACTCTCACAAAAAAAAAAAAAAAAACACTATTCAGCAAAATGAAACCTAGATAGGGTTTTATCCTGAAATTAAATTCAATTTTGGGGGTAATTAAGAGCCTTTTTAAAATAAATAATCAAAAGCACAAAATCCAGTCACAACTCTAAGTAAAAAGAGTGAAGCAAAAGAGAACTTGGACAGAAAACAACACCAACTCATGGATCTATTGAGAAATTGATCATCAGATTAGATTAAGTAATTAAGAGCTTAATCCACAGTACAACCCTAGCACAAACAGCAGTTGGACAGTAAAGTACTGTAGCAGCCCTAAACAGCATAAGAAGACACGGATCTATAAATGATAATTCAGATCTTATTAATTAACCATTCAAAATAAAAAAACATTCAGATCTAATTCAAAGCTAGCTGCAGCAATGATGAATATGAAGCATATATATATATATACCTTGGACTTGGACGAATTCATGTCCGATGGGCCAGCTGGGATGACATCTGCGTCGGTGGTGGTGGGAACAATTGGGTCCATGGTTGAAGTGAAGAAAAGGGGCTGTGGTTAGTGCTAGCTAGCTGGGGGAGGCTGTCTGTATTGAACAAAAATGAGTATTTTAGGTTATGAGCAAGTGTACATATATAGGTGTGAGTGGCCGAAGTGTGGTCATCCCATATCTCTCTCTCTCTACACATACATGTTCTATTTTATTGATACAGTTTTTGTCGCATATGTATGTTTGCAATTAATTTTTGGTTGTAAGTTTTTGTCGCATATGTATGTTTGCAATTAAATATAAGATCTTTGTAAAGGATTCTAACATTATATTTTTTTAGTTGGATTAATTGTCTAGGTTTAATTCTCAGCGTTATTTGAAATATCATTAATTAGTTGGTTGGGCGGGTTAATGTTGTCCATGTAAAGCGTCTTCGATCAATAATTTTTATCAAGTGGAAATGCCCGTCAAAATAAGTCATCAAATGCAATGGAAATTGCATGTGTGTTATATGTGAAGAGGATCCGTCGAACACATTTATTTTTTCAAATGCAAGGTTGCGGGTCTGATATGGAGAGGGTCTTAGATGGCTATGAATCCCTATAGCTCTGCATTTCTGATTTTGATCCTATTAACTTTCTAATTTTGATTTTAGTCTTATATATAACTTACACTTTTTCAATCTTTTGGCCATATGACCTCTTATAGCAGGTAAAAGTAATGCGGTTGATTTGTATATAAATATTAGTAATAGTAATACATAAAATTGTAAATGGTCTTAATAATATAACTATTAAGACCGGCCAAAAATAATTTGGCAAGCAAGTTTTGGCCACACTATTATGTTTGCAATTGAATTTTTTTTTTTTTTAATCAAGGTTTCCTATGAGTTTTGGATATTACGTTATTTTGAAGTCAAGGTAACCTATGAGTTTTGGTAATTAAAGGTGTTTTATTAATTTTAATTTGATTTTTGCTAATTCAACTCATTATTAATTAACTAATGGACCTCCAATTTTTGGTCATCGATCTAGGTCACTTTTGGATCCACGACTTGTTGTTGTTTCAGCCCACTTCTGAGCCTACGACTTATTTTTGTTTTGGGCCACTCTTCGGCCTTTCACTGATTTTTTTTTAACCTTTTATAAAATGCCTAATTACTATCCACATTTGGGTGGCTCAACCCAAGCCTTTGAATTTATTTTCTAATTTTTTACTCCCTTAGTCCCATATTTATTGTCGTTTAATTAAAGGTGTTTCACCCAAATTAAGAAAAAAATTAAATATCAATAAATGTGTGTCTTATTAATTGTAATTTAATATTTTTATTCAACTTATTAATGGACCTCCTCTTATTTAAGGTAATTTCAATTCTCATCAATGCCCATTGTCGCACGTTCGCCGCCACGCTTGCCACCACCTCGCCGCCGTCTCGTGCTGCCATTCGATCTGTTGCCGTTGCACACTCAATATCAAGATAGAATTGAGACTTGAGAGTAAAGGCATGGTCTAACCTAATCTGTGATGAATGGGAGCCATTTAATTAGTTTCTATTGGGAAGGGGAATAGACAATACCCACATTATATTTGATATATATATTTTAAAATTAAGGCTAGGTCATATTTGTGATATTTTGCGGAATTTTGGGCCTATTATATCTATTTAGCCCATGACATACTAATCCACATTTAAAGATATTGGGTCCATTTTATTGGGCCTATCAAGGATAATTATTTAAAAAAAAACACAAAACACTAGGTTCCGACTAGGCCCCACCTAGACGGCCTAGGTGTTAGGTGGCTGAAAATGCCCGACTTTCAATTTTCGATTTTTGCAACCTTAATTTTTAATTATCATTATTATGTTTTTTTAGATCATGAAATCCTATGATTTTTGGATATTTTTGGTATTTTATTAATGGTAATTTGATATTTTTTTAATTCAACTAATTCTTAATGGACCTCGTCTTTTTGGTCATCGAGGTTGCTTTCGAGCCAATAACTTGTTGTTTCAGATCACTTTAGGGCATTAATTTCACTCTCTTTGTTTGGGTTTGGCTATATACCCCCTCTTAATATGACATACGTTATATGTACCTCACGAAAATACCTAACACATTTTATATGAAATTATAGATACACTCCCTCATATTATTAAATCATGAAACCCTAATTTTTCTTCTTCTTCTTCCTCCCACCAACTTGACGCCGCCTCCCAGCGCTGCCCGCCCCAAATCCTCCTCCCCCACGCGCCGCCTCCTCCCTCTTTTATTTATTTAATTTTTGGTTTTTTTTGTGTTTGGATGATGTTGGATGCCGGAGGTGCAGTAGCGGCGGCGACGGTGGATTTTCCTTCATTTAGGATTAGGTTAATTAGGGTTAGGGTTGAAAAGTGGAGGGGTGTATTTACTAGGATCATTTTAGTATAAGGGTAGTTTAGGTATTTTAAATGATTATTCAATTAATACATGGGGAGGGGGAGTATACTTAACAAAGCTGGAGGGGTATATAGCCAAACCCATTTTCTAAAATCTTTTTGACGGAAAAGGCATGTCCTGATACCAAAAGGACTATATTTCAAAAATTTTAAAGGACACGGGTACTATGACCCTTCCTAGATTGAAATCAATGACATCCCCAAACCTAGAAATGGGTATCCTAGCCAAAAAGGTATTAGGCTCATACCAAGAAATAGATCTCAGTCCCTCTAATTTCATTATTCTCACTTTCGTTTTTTTTTTTCAATTTCATTATTCACGTTCTCTTTTTAGAAAAAATAATAATATTCACACTATTGTTTTATGGAAAATTGCACTTTTGGTCCTGTAGGAATGAGGTCAAATCACTTTCGGTTCTTTTTCATACACTCTTAATCCCATAGTAAATTTTTGTTTGTTTTAACGGATGAAAATTGCTTGAATGTCACACACATGAAAAAATGAGATCAAATCACTTTCGGTTCTTTTTCATACACATTTAGTCCCATACTAAATTTATGATTGTTTTTACTTATGAAAATTGATTGAAATTCACGTTCCCGTTGAAACACATCCAAAATCCTAATATTGAATTAAACAAACTCCCACCCAAAAAAACACAAGAAAACAAACCATAAATGACACTAAAAATCGCACCCAAACCCAAATTGAACGGAAATCGAACTCAATTCACAAGTATTGTACACGCAACATGCATGAGGCTTTCACCCAAAAAAAAAAAAATAGTATCAGGGAGAAGAAGAAGAAGATTTGAGTGTATTTATTTGAAATGAAATTAAGGTAACTTGGTTAATTATAAATTAGCACAATAAAGATGGAGCTAGCATAAATAATTGCACTCCATAAAATTTAAATTCTTGAGTCCATAAAAAAACTGTATCCATAAAATAGAACATGTATGAGAGAGAGAGAGAGAGAGAGAGAGAGAGATGGGATTACCACACTCCACGCACACCCTATATAAGTAAACTTGCTCATAACCTAAAATACTCATTTTTATTCAATTCAGACAGCCTCCCCCAGCTAGCTAGCACTAACCACATCCCCTTTTCTTCACTTCAACCATGGACCCAATTGTCCCCACCTCCACCACCGACGCAAATGTCATCCCAGCTGGCCCATCGGCCAAGAATTCGTCCAAGTCCAAATTAAAAGGAGCTAGCTAGCTAGCATAAATTAATTAAGTTAATCTTTTGTTATTTTTGGGGACTTGGAATCAAATTCTTCCGGAGAAATGTGATTGAACTCCGGGTACTTAGACAGGAACGAAGGAACTTGACTGGGGCGCCTGAGCATCTTGCCAGTTGGAGTCTCATAGTATACTTCCACCCTCGACAAATTGTGTCTGAGCGACAGTTTCCTCTTGAGACCAGGAGGCGATTTTGGGAGGCCTGGCTTGTCGAAACCCCATACCCAAGCATGTAGGGGCTCGTCTGCACCACACTCCAGATCAGGCTCGTCTTGGCAAGAAACTCTCCCATCTCTTTGTTCACAAGTGAAGGGGTTCTCCACTATGTTTTCCCTTATAGTTTCATATTGTTCTTGGCTGGGTATCACCCGCCATTTTTTGCAGTTGCTACACTGCACGGCGCATGTAGGGGCCGTCTGCAAAGTCGGACAGGACTGAAACCAACAATTGGATACAGTTTAATTAGCAACACAGTAAAATTTCGAAATTTAGCAAGGCAATTTTACTCTCACAAAAAAAAAAAAAAAACACTATTCAGCAAAATGAAACCTAGATAGGGTTTTATCCTGAAATTAAATTCAATTTTGGGGGTAATTAAGAGCTTTTTTAAAATAAATAATCAAAAGCACAAAATCCAGTCACAACTCTAAGTAAAAAGAGTGAAGCAAAAGAGAACTTGGACAGAAAACAACACCAACTCATGGATCTATTGAGAAATTGATCATCAGATTAGATTAAGTAATTAAGAGCTTAATCCACAGTACAACCCTAGCACAAACAGCAGTTGGACAGTAAAGTACTGTAGCAGCCCTAAACAGCATAAGAAGACACGGATCTATAAATGATAATTCAGATCTTATTAATTAACCATTCAAAATAAAAAAACATTCAGATCTAATTCAAAGCTAGCTGCAGCAATGATGAATATGAAGCATATATATATATATACCTTGGACTTGGACGAATTCATGTCCGATGGGCCAGCTGGGATGACATCTGCGTCGGTGGTGGTGGGAACAATTGGGTCCATGGTTGAAGTGAAGAAAAGGGGCTGTGGTTAGTGCTAGCTAGCTGGGGGAGGCTGTCTGTATTGAACAAAAATGAGTATTTTAGGTTATGAGCAAGTGTACATATATAGGTGTGAGTGGCCGAAGTGTGGTCATCCCATATCTCTCTCTCTCTACACATACATGTTCTATTTTATTGATACAGTTTTTGTCGCATATGTATGTTTGCAATTAATTTTTGGTTGTAAGTTTTTGTCGCATATGTATGTTTGCAATTAATTTTTGGTTGTAAGTTTTTGTCGCACATGTATGTTTGCAATTAAATATAAGATCTTTGTAAAGGATTCTAACATTATATTTTTTTAGTTGGATTAATTGTCTAGGTTTAATTCTCAGCGTTATTTGAAATATCATTAATTAGTTGGTTGGGCGGGTTAATGTTGTCCATGTAAAGCGTCTTCGATCAATAATTTTTATCAAGTGGAAATGCCCGTCAAAATAAGTCATCAAATGCAATGGAAATTGCATGTGTGTTATATGTGAAGAGGATCCGTCGAACACATTTATTTTTTCAAATGCAAGGTTGCGGGTCTGATATGGAGAGGGTCTTAGATGGCTATGAATCCCTATAGCTCTGCATTTCTGATTTTGATCCTATTAACTTTCTAATTTTGATTTTAGTCTTATATATAACTTACACTTTTTCAATCTTTTGGCCATATGACCTCTTATAGCAGGTAAAAGTAATGCGGTTGATTTGTATATAAATATTAGTAATAGTAATACATAAAATTGTAAATGGTCTTAATAATATAACTATTAAGACCGGCCAAAAATAATTTGGCAAGCAAGTTTTGGCCACACTATTATGTTTGCAATTGAATTTTTTTTTTTTTAATCAAGGTTTCCTATGAGTTTTGGATATTACGTTATTTTGAAGTCAAGGTAACCTATGAGTTTTGGTAATTAAAGGTGTTTTATTAATTTTAATTTGATTTTTGCTAATTCAACTCATTATTAATTAACTAATGGACCTCCAATTTTTGGTCATCGATCTAGGTCACTTTTGGATCCACGACTTGTTGTTGTTTCAGCCCACTTCTGAGCCTACGACTTATTTTTGTTTTGGGCCACTCTTCGGCCTTTCACTGATTTTTTTTTAACCTTTTATAAAATGCCTAATTACTATCCACATTTGGGTGGCTCAACCCAAGCCTTTGAATTTATTTTCTAATTTTTTACTCCCTTAGTCCCATATTTATTGTCGTTTAATTAATTAAAGGTGTTTCACCCAAATTAAGAAAAAAATTAAATATCAATAAATGTGTGTCTTATTAATTGTAATTTAATATTTTTATTCAACTTATTAATGGACCTCCTCTTATTTAAGGTAATTTCAATTCTCATCAATGCCCATTGTCGCACGTTCGCCGCCACGCTTGCCACCACCTCGCCGCCGTCTCGTGCTGCCACTCGATCTGTTGCTGTTGCACACTCAATATCAAGATGGAATTAAGACTTGAGAGTAAAGGCATGGTCTAACCTAATCTGTGATGAATGGGCGCCATTTAATTAGTTTCTATTGGGAAGGGGAATAGACAATACCCACATTATATTTGATATATATATTTTAAAATTAAGGCTAGCTAGGTCATATTTGTGATATTTTGCGGAATTGTGGGCCTATTATATCTATTTAGCCCATGACATACTAATCCACATTTAAAGATATTGGGTCCATTTTATTGGGCCTATCAAGAATAATTATTTAAAAAAAAACTCAAAACACTAGGTTCCGACTAGGCCCCACCTAGACGGCCTAGGTGTTAGGTGGCTGAAAATGCCGACTTTCAATTTTCGATTTTTGCAACCTTAATTTTTAATTATCATAATTATGTTTTTTTAGATCATGAAATCCTATGAGTTTTGGATATTTTTGGTATTTTATTAATGGTAATTTGATATTTTTTTAATTCAACTAATTCTTAATGGACCTCATCTTTTTGGTCATCGAGGTTGCTTTCGAGCCAATAACTTGTTGTTTCAGATCACTTTAGGGCATTAATCTCACTCTCTTTGTTTGGGTTTGGCTATATACCCCCTCTTAATATGACATACGTTATATGTACCTCACGAAATTACCTAACACATTTTATATGAAATTATAGATACACTCCCTCATATTATTAAATCATGAAACCCTAATTTTTCTTCTTCTTCTTCTTCTTCCTCCCACCAACTTGACGCCGCCTCCCAGCGCTGCCCGCCCCAAATTCTCCTCCCCCACGCGCCGCCTCCTCCCTCTTTTATTTATTTAATTTTTGGTTTTTTTTTTGGTTTGGATGATGTTGGATGCCGGAGGTGCAGCAGCGGCGGCGACGGTGGATTTTCCTTCAATTAGGATTAGGTTAATTAGGGTTAGGGTTGAAAAGTGGAGGGGTGTATTTACTAGGATCATTTTAGTATAAGGGTAGTTTAGGTATTTTACATGATTATTCAATTAATAAATGGGGAGGGGGAGTATACTTAACAAAGCTGGAGGGGTATATAGCCAAACCCATTTTCTAAAACCTTTTTGACGGAAAAGGCATGTCCTGATACCAAAAGGACTATATTTGAATTTTTTTAAAGGAAACGGGTACTATGACCCTTCCTAGATTGAAATCAATGACATCCCCAAACCTAGAAATGGGTATCCTAGCCAAAAAGGTATTAGGCTCATACCAAGAAATAGATCTCAGTCCCTCTAATTTCATTATTCTCACTTTCGTTTTTTTTTTTCAATTTCATTATTCACGTTCTCTTTTTAGAAAAAATAATAATATTCACATTATTTTTTTATGGAAAATTGCACTTTTGGTCCTGTAGGAATGAGGCCAATTCACTTTCGGTTCTTTTTCATACACTCTTAATCCCATAGTAAATTTTTGTTTCTTTTAACGGATGAAAATTGCTTGAATGTCACACACATGTAAAAATGATATCAATTCACTTTCGGTTCTTTTTCATACACATTTAGTCCCATACTAAATTTATAGTTGTTTTTACTTATGAAAAATTAATTGAAATTCACGTTCCCGTTGAAACACATCCAAAATCCTAATATTGAATTAAACAAACTCCCACCCAAAAAAACACAAGAAAACAAACCATAAATGACACTAAAAATCGCACCCAAACCCAAATTGAACGAAAATCGAACTCAATTTACAAGTATTGTACAAGCAACATGCATGAGGCTTTCACCCAAAAAAAAAATTAGGATCAGGGAGAAGAAGATTTGAGTGTATTTATTTGAAATGAAATTAAGGTAACTTGGTTAATTATAAATTAGCACATTAAAGATGGAGCTAGCATAAATAATTGCACTCCATAAAATTTAAATTCTTGAGTCCATAAAAAAATTGTATCCATAAAATAGAACATGTATGAGAGAGAGATAGAGAGAGAGAGAGAGAGATGGGATTACCACACTCCACGCACACCCTATATAAGTACACTTGGTCATAACCTAAATTACTCATTTTTATTCAATTCAGACAGCCTCCCCCAGCTAGCTAGCACTAACCACAACCCCTTTTCTTCACTTCAACCATGGACCCAATTGCCCCACCTCCACCACCGACGCAAATGTCATCCCAGCTGGCCCATCGGCCAAGAATTCATCCAAGTCCAAATTAAAAGGAGCTAGCTAGCTAGCATAAATTAATTAAGTTAATCTTTTGTTATTTTTGGGGACTTGGAATCAAATTCTTCCGGAGAAATGTGATTGAACTCCGGGTACTTAGACAGGAACGAAGGAACTTGACTGGGGCGCCTGAGCATCTTGCCAGTTGGAGTGTCATAGTATACTTCCACCCTCGACAAATTGTGTCTGAGCGACAGTTTCCTCAGGAGACCAGGAGGCGATTTTGGGAGGCTTGGCTTGTCGAAACCCCATACCCAAGCATGTAGGGGCTCGTCTGCACCACACTCCAGATCAGGCTCGTCTTGGCAAGAAACTCTCCCATCTCTTTGTTCACAAGTGAAGGGGTTCTCCACTATGTTTTCTCTTATAGTTTCATATTGTTCTTGGCTGGGTATCACCCGCCATTTTTTGCAGTTGCTACACTGCACGGCGCATGTAGGGGCCGTCTGCAAAGTCGGACAGGACTGAAACCAACAATTGGATACAGTTTAATTAGCAACACAGTAAAATTTCGAAATTTAGCAAGGCAATTTTACTCTCACAAAAAAAAAAAAAAAAAAAAACACTATTCAGCAAAATGAAACCTAGATAGGGTTTTCTCCTGAAATTAAATTCAATTTTGGGGGTAATTAAGAGCCTTTTTAAAATAAATAATCAAAAGCACAAAATCCAGTCACAACTCTAAGTAAAAAGAGTGAAGCAAAAGAGAACTTGGACAGTAAACAAGAACAACTCATGGATCTATTGAGAACTTGATCATCGGATTAGATTAAGTAATTAAGAGCTTAATCCACAGTACAACCCTAGCACAAACAGCAGTTGGACAATAAAGTACTGTAGCAGCGCTAAACAGCATAACAAGACACGGATCTATAAATGATAATTCAGATCTTATTAATTAACCATTCAAAATAAAAAACATTCAGATCTAATTCAAAGCTAGCTGCAGCAATGATGAAAATGAAGCATATATATATATATACCTTGGACTTGGACGAATTCATGTCCGATGGGCCAGCTGGGATGACATCTGCGTCGGTGGTGGTGGGAACAATTGGGTCCATGGTTGAAGTGAAGAAAAGGGGCTGTGGTTAGTGCTAGCTAGCTGGGGGAGGCTGTCTGTATTGAACAAAAATGAGTATTTTAGGTTATGAGCAAGTGTACTTATATAGATGTGAGTGGCTGGAGTGTGGTCATCCCATCTCTCTCTCTCTCTACACATACATGTTCTATTTTATTGATACAGTTTTTGTCGCATATGTATGTTTGCAATTAATTTTTGGTTGTAAGTTTTTGTCGCATATGTATGTTTGCAATTAATTTTTGGTTGTAAGTTTTTGTCGCACATGTATGTTTGCAATTAAATATAAGATCTTTGTAAAGGATTCTAACATTATATTTTTTTAGTTGGATTAATTGTCTAGGTTTAATTCTCAGCGTTATTTGAAATATCATTAACTAGTTGGTTGGGCGGGTTAATGTTGTCCATGTAAAGCGTCTTCGATCAATAATTTTTATCAAGTGGAAATGCCCGTCAAAATAAGTCATCAAATGCAATGGAAATTGCATGTGTGTTATATGTGAAGAGGATCCGTCGAACACATTTATTTTTTCAAATGCAAGGTTGCGGGTCTGATATGGAGAGGGTCTTAGATGGCTATGAATCCCTATAGCTCTGCATTTCTGATTTTGATCCTATTAACTTTCTAATTTTGATTTTAGTCTAATATATAACTTACACTTTTTCAATCTTTTGGCCATATGACCTCTTATAGCAGGTAAAAGTAATGCGGTTGATTTGTATATAAATATTAGTAATAGTAATACATAAAATTGTAAATGGTCTTAATAATATAACTATTAAGACCGGCCAAAAATAATTTGGCAAGCAAGTTTTGGCCACACTATTATGTTTGCAATTGAATTTTTTTTTTTTTAATCAAGGTTTCCTATGAGTTTTGGATATTACGTTATTTTGAAGTCAAGGTAACCTATGAGTTTTGGTAATTAAAGGTGTTTTATTAATTTTAATTTGATTTTTGCTAATTCAACTCATTATTAATTAACTAATGGACCTCCAATTTTTGGTCATCGATCTAGGTCACTTTTGGATCCACGACTTGTTGTTTCAGCCCACTTCTGAGCCTACAACTTATTTTTGTTTTGGGCCACTCTTGGGCCTTTCACTGTTTTTTTTTTAACCTTTTATAAAATGCCTAATTACTATCCAAGTTTGGGTCGCTCAGCCCAAGCCTTTGAATTTATTTTCTAATTTTTTACTCCCTTAGTCCCATATTTATTGCCGTTTAATTAAAGGTGTTTCACACAAATTAAGAAAAAAATTAAATATCAATAAATGTGTGTCTTATTAATTGTAATTTAATATTTTTATTCAACTTATTAATGGACCTCCTCTTATTTAAGGTAATTTCAATTCTCATCAATGCCCATTGTCGCACGTTCGCCGCCACGCTTGCCACCACCTCGCCGCCTTCTCGTGCTGCCATTCGATCTGTTGCCGTTGCACACTCAATATCAAGATAGAATTGAGACTTGAGAGTAAAGGCATGGTCTAACCTAATCTGTGATGAATGGGAGCCATTTAATTAGTTTCTATTGGGAAGGGGAATAGACAATACCCACATTATATTTGATATATATATTTTAAAATTAAGGCTAGGTCATATTTGTGATATTTTGCGGAATTTTGGGCCTATTATATCTATTTAGCCCATGACATACTAATCCACATTTAAAGATATTGGGTCCATTTTATTGGGCCTATCAAGGATAATTATTTAAAAAAAAACACAAAACACTAGGTTCCGACTAGGCCCCACCTAGACGGCCTAGGTGTTAGGTGGCTGAAAATGCCCGACTTTCAATTTTCGATTTTTGCAACCTTAATTTTTAATTATCATTATTATGTTTTTTTAGATCATGAAATCCTATGATTTTTGGATATTTTTGGTATTTTATTAATGGTAATTTGATATTTTTTTAATTCAACTAATTCTTAATGGACCTCGTCTTTTTGGTCATCGAGGTTGCTTTCGAGCCAATAACTTGTTGTTTCAGATCACTTTAGGGCATTAATTTCACTCTCTTTGTTTGGGTTTGGCTATATACCCCCTCTTAATATGACATACGTTATATGTACCTCACGAAAATACCTAACACATTTTATATGAAATTATAGATACACTCCCTCATATTATTAAATCATGAAACCCTAATTTTTCTTCTTCTTCTTCCTCCCACCAACTTGACGCCGCCTCCCAGCGCTGCCCGCCCCAAATCCTCCTCCCCCACGCGCCGCCTCCTCCCTCTTTTATTTATTTAATTTTTGGTTTTTTTTGTGTTTGGATGATGTTGGATGCCGGAGGTGCAGTAGCGGCGGCGACGGTGGATTTTCCTTCATTTAGGATTAGGTTAATTAGGGTTAGGGTTGAAAAGTGGAGGGGTGTATTTACTAGGATCATTTTAGTATAAGGGTAGTTTAGGTATTTTAAATGATTATTCAATTAATACATGGGGAGGGGGAGTATACTTAACAAAGCTGGAGGGGTATATAGCCAAACCCATTTTCTAAAATCTTTTTGACGGAAAAGGCATGTCCTGATACCAAAAGGACTATATTTCAAAAATTTTAAAGGACACGGGTACTATGACCCTTCCTAGATTGAAATCAATGACATCCCCAAACCTAGAAATGGGTATCCTAGCCAAAAAGGTATTAGGCTCATACCAAGAAATAGATCTCAGTCCCTCTAATTTCATTATTCTCACTTTCGTTTTTTTTTTTCAATTTCATTATTCACGTTCTCTTTTTAGAAAAAATAATAATATTCACACTATTGTTTTATGGAAAATTGCACTTTTGGTCCTGTAGGAATGAGGTCAAATCACTTTCGGTTCTTTTTCATACACTCTTAATCCCATAGTAAATTTTTGTTTGTTTTAACGGATGAAAATTGCTTGAATGTCACACACATGAAAAAATGAGATCAAATCACTTTCGGTTCTTTTTCATACACATTTAGTCCCATACTAAATTTATGATTGTTTTTACTTATGAAAATTGATTGAAATTCACGTTCCCGTTGAAACACATCCAAAATCCTAATATTGAATTAAACAAACTCCCACCCAAAAAAACACAAGAAAACAAACCATAAATGACACTAAAAATCGCACCCAAACCCAAATTGAACGGAAATCGAACTCAATTCACAAGTATTGTACACGCAACATGCATGAGGCTTTCACCCAAAAAAAAAAAAATAGTATCAGGGAGAAGAAGAAGAAGATTTGAGTGTATTTATTTGAAATGAAATTAAGGTAACTTGGTTAATTATAAATTAGCACAATAAAGATGGAGCTAGCATAAATAATTGCACTCCATAAAATTTAAATTCTTGAGTCCATAAAAAAACTGTATCCATAAAATAGAACATGTATGAGAGAGAGAGAGAGAGAGAGAGAGAGAGAGATGGGATTACCACACTCCACGCACACCCTATATAAGTAAACTTGCTCATAACCTAAAATACTCATTTTTATTCAATTCAGACAGCCTCCCCCAGCTAGCTAGCACTAACCACATCCCCTTTTCTTCACTTCAACCATGGACCCAATTGTCCCCACCTCCACCACCGACGCAAATGTCATCCCAGCTGGCCCATCGGCCAAGAATTCGTCCAAGTCCAAATTAAAAGGAGCTAGCTAGCTAGCATAAATTAATTAAGTTAATCTTTTGTTATTTTTGGGGACTTGGAATCAAATTCTTCCGGAGAAATGTGATTGAACTCCGGGTACTTAGACAGGAACGAAGGAACTTGACTGGGGCGCCTGAGCATCTTGCCAGTTGGAGTCTCATAGTATACTTCCACCCTCGACAAATTGTGTCTGAGCGACAGTTTCCTCTTGAGACCAGGAGGCGATTTTGGGAGGCCTGGCTTGTCGAAACCCCATACCCAAGCATGTAGGGGCTCGTCTGCACCACACTCCAGATCAGGCTCGTCTTGGCAAGAAACTCTCCCATCTCTTTGTTCACAAGTGAAGGGGTTCTCCACTATGTTTTCCCTTATAGTTTCATATTGTTCTTGGCTGGGTATCACCCGCCATTTTTTGCAGTTGCTACACTGCACGGCGCATGTAGGGGCCGTCTGCAAAGTCGGACAGGACTGAAACCAACAATTGGATACAGTTTAATTAGCAACACAGTAAAATTTCGAAATTTAGCAAGGCAATTTTACTCTCACAAAAAAAAAAAAAAAACACTATTCAGCAAAATGAAACCTAGATAGGGTTTTCTCCTGAAATTAAATTCAATTTTGGGGGTAATTAAGAGCCTTTTTAAAATAAATAATCAAAAGCACAAAATCCAGTCACAACTCTAAGTAAAAAGAGTGAAGCAAAAGAGAACTTGGACAGAAAACAACACCAACTCATGGATCTATTGAGAAATTGATCATCAGATTAGATTAAGTAATTAAGAGCTTAATCCACAGTACAACCCTAGCACAAACAGCAGTTGGACAGTAAAGTACTGTAGCAGCCCTAAACAGCATAAGAAGACACGGATCTATAAATGATAATTCAGATCTTATTAATTAACCATTCAAAATAAAAAAACATTCAGATCTAATTCAAAGCTAGCTGCAGCAATGATGAAAATGAAGCATATATATATATATACCTTGGACTTGGACGAATTCATGTCCGATGGGCCAGCTGGGATGACATCTGCGTCGGTGGTGGTGGGAACAATTGGGTCCATGGTTGAAGTGAAGAAAAGGGGCTGTGGTTAGTGCTAGCTAGCTGGGGGAGGCTGTCTGTATTGAACAAAAATGAGTATTTTAGGTTATGAGCAAGTGTACATATATAGGTGTGAGTGGCCGAAGTGTGGTCATCCCATATCTCTCTCTCTCTACACATACATGTTCTATTTTATTGATACAGTTTTTGTCGCATATGTATGTTTGCAATTAATTTTTGGTTGTAAGTTTTTGTCGCATATGTATGTTTGCAATTAATTTTTGGTTGTAAGTTTTTGTCGCACATGTATGTTTGCAATTAAATATAAGATCTTTGTAAAGGATTCTAACATTATATTTTTTTAGTTGGATTAATTGTCTAGGTTTAATTCTCAGCGTTATTTGAAATATCATTAATTAGTTGGTTGGGCGGGTTAATGTTGTCCATGTAAAGCGTCTTCGATCAATAATTTTTATCAAGTGGAAATGCCCGTCAAAATAAGTCATCAAATGCAATGGAAATTGCATGTGTGTTATATGTGAAGAGGATCCGTCGAACACATTTATTTTTTCAAATGCAAGGTTGCGGGTCTGATATGGAGAGGGTCTTAGATGGCTATGAATCCCTATAGCTCTGCATTTCTGATTTTGATCCTATTAACTTTCTAATTTTGATTTTAGTCTTATATATAACTTACACTTTTTCAAACTTTTGGCCATATGACCTCTTATAGCAGGTAAAAGTAATGCGGTTGATTTGTATATAAATATTAGTAATAGTAATACATAAAATTGTAAATGGTCTTAATAATATAACTATTAAGACCGGCCAAAAATAATTTGGCAAGCAAGTTTTGGCCACACTATTATGTTTGCAATTGAATTTTTTTTTTTTTAATCAAGGTTTCCTATGAGTTTTGGATATTACGTTATTTTGAAGTCAAGGTAACCTATGAGTTTTGGTAATTAAAGGTGTTTTATTAATTTTAATTTGATTTTTGCTAATTCAACTCATTATTAATTAACTAATGGACCTCCAATTTTTGGTCATCGATCTAGGTCACTTTTGGATCCACGACTTGTTGTTGTTTCAGCCCACTTCTGAGCCTACGACTTATTTTTGTTTTGGGCCACTCTTCGGCCTTTCACTGATTTTTTTTTAACCTTTTATAAAATGCCTAATTACTATCCACATTTGGGTGGCTCAACCCAAGCCTTTGAATTTATTTTCTAATTTTTTACTCCCTTAGTCCCATATTTATTGTCGTTTAATTAAAGGTGTTTCACCCAAATTAAGAAAAAAATTAAATATCAATAAATGTGTGTCTTATTAATTGTAATTTAATATTTTTATTCAACTTATTAATGGACCTCCTCTTATTTAAGGTAATTTCAATTCTCATCAATGCCCATTGTCGCACGTTCGCCGCCACGCTTGCCACCACCTCGCCGCCGTCTCGTGCTGCCACTCGATCTGTTGCTGTTGCACACTCAATATCAAGATGGAATTAAGACTTGAGAGTAAAGGCATGGTCTAACCTAATCTGTGATGAATGGGCGCCATTTAATTAGTTTCTATTGGGAAGGGGAATAGACAATACCCACATTATATTTGATATATATATTTTAAAATTAAGGCTAGCTAGGTCATATTTGTGATATTTTGCGGAATTGTGGGCCTATTATATCTATTTAGCCCATGACATACTAATCCACATTTAAAGATATTGGGTCCATTTTATTGGGCCTATCAAGAATAATTATTTAAAAAAAAACTCAAAACACTAGGTTCCGACTAGGCCCCACCTAGACGGCCTAGGTGTTAGGTGGCTGAAAATGCCGACTTTCAATTTTCGATTTTTGCAACCTTAATTTTTAATTATCATAATTATGTTTTTTTAGATCATGAAATCCTATGAGTTTTGGATATTTTTGGTATTTTATTAATGGTAATTTGATATTTTTTTAATTCAACTAATTCTTAATGGACCTCATCTTTTTGGTCATCGAGGTTGCTTTCGAGCCAATAACTTGTTGTTTCAGATCACTTTAGGGCATTAATCTCACTCTCTTTGTTTGGGTTTGGCTATATACCCCCTCTTAATATGACATACGTTATATGTACCTCACGAAATTACCTAACACATTTTATATGAAATTATAGATACACTCCCTCATATTATTAAATCATGAAACCCTAATTTTTCTTCTTCTTCTTCTTCTTCCTCCCACCAACTTGACGCCGCCTCCCAGCGCTGCCCGCCCCAAATTCTCCTCCCCCACGCGCCGCCTCCTCCCTCTTTTATTTATCTAATTTTTGGTTTTTTTTTTGGTTTGGATGATGTTGGATGCCGGAGGTGCAGCGGCGGCGGCGACGGTGGATTTTCCTTCAATTAGGATTCAGTTAATTAGGGTTAGGGTTGAAAAGTGGAGGGGTGTATTTACTAGGATCATTTTAGTATAAGGGTAGTTTAGGTATTTTACATGATTATTCAATTAATAAATGGGGAGAGGGAGTATACTTAACAAAGCTGGAGGGGTATATTTTAGCCAAATCCATTTTCTAAAACCTTTTTGACGGAAAAGGCATGTCCTGATACCAAAAGGAATATATTTGAAAATTTTTAAAGGAAACGAGTACTATGACCCTTCCTAGATTGAAATCAATGACATCCCCAAACCTAGAAATGGGTATCCTAGCCAAAAAGGTATTAGGCTCATACCAAGAAATAGATCTTAGTCCCTCTAATTTCATTATTCTCACTTTCGTTTTTTTTTTTCAATTTCATTATTCACGTTCTCTTTTTAGAAAAAATAATAATATTCACACTATTTTTTTATGGAAAATTGCACTTTTGGTCCTGTAGGAATGAGGCCAATTCACTTTCGGTTCTTTTTCATACACTCTTAATCCCATAGTAAATTTTTGTTTATTTTAACAGATGAAAATTGCTTGAATGTCACACACATGTAAAAATGAGATCAAATCACTTTCGGTTCTTTTTCATACACATTTAGTCCCATACTAAATTTATGATTGTTTTTACTTATGAAAATTGATTGAAATTCACGTTCCCGTTGAAACACATCCAAAATCCTAATATTGAATTAAACAAACTCCCACCCAAAAAAACACAAGAAAACAAACCATCACTACAAAATTTGCTCCCAATAGAAAGGGATTTAGGGAGGAAAATTTGCTTGCCAATGCATTTAACAAGGGAATTAGAAAGGGTCCACTTCCCTAGACAAAATGTTCCTCAGTAATTGTATAGAAAGGGAATTTGAAAATCCCTTAGAAATAGGAAGAGAATATTTCCCTCACCAATAAAAAGGGAAAATATCCCTTAGAAATAGCAAGAGAAATTCATTTATTTTAATTTAAGTATATTTGGTGAGGGATTTCCCCTCCCTCAGCGAAAATGTCAGCGGACATGTAGTAAATAAATAATAAAAAAAAAAAATTGTATTACTGGGTTTCGAATTCATTCAGCCTTCCACCTTAAGCACAATACCTTAATTGCCTAACCTGTGTGTGCAAGGGGAGTCGAACACAGGACCTCCTGATTATGCATATGGGCACCCCCTTGCCGTTGAGCTAGAAGCTATTTTCGTTATATTTTGAATGCAATTAATGTATATGTTATATTTTCAATTTTTTTTTTTTAATTTATTTAACTTAAACTTGATTGCTTATTTTTTATAATTATAACACACGTACATTATATTTTTTCAATACAAATATATAAAAATATTTTATTATCAATAAATTGTGATTAATTTTTTCTCTTCCACATATATATAAATTCAAATTATAAATTAATTAATTTGAATTGTATAATTCTATTTCCCAATTAAAAAGGATAGTAAATTACACCGTTTAAAACTTCTGAAAACCAAGCACAATATATATTTTTATTTAAAATAAAATCTAAAGGTTATATATATTTATATATATATATATATGATTTAATAATCAAACTTAATTTTTTTTTTTTTACAGATATACATAATTTTTTTTCCTGAATATATAGATAAATATTTACATTGTTCACAACGTATTTTTTGGCCTCAAGAATTTAACTCTGATTAATTTGATTAAATGACGTGGCCAAAAATTGAGGGTCCATCCCTCAGCAATTTTTAAATTTTGAATCCCTTGCCAAATTCCTCAGTAAATGCTGAGGGATTTGATTTCCCTAGGCATTTAACAAGGGTTTTTCTTTCCTCAGTATTTTCCCTCACCCATTTATTCCCTCAGCCAATCTCTCACCTTTTGAGAGGGATTTTTTTCCCTCAATAATTTCCCTCGCGATATGGGGCAAATTTTGTAGTGCATAAATGACACTAAAAGTCGCACCCAAACCCAAATTGAACGGAAATCGAACTCAATTCACAAGAATTGTACAAGCAACATGCATGAGGCTTTCACCCAAAAAAAAAAATTAGGATTAGGGAGAAGAAGATTTGAGTGTATTTATTTGAAATGAAATTAAGGTAACTTGGTTAATTATAAATTAGCGCATTAAAGATGGAGCTAGCATAAATAATTGCACTCCATAAAATTTAAATTCTTGAATCCATAAAAAAAACTGTATCCATAAAATAGAACATGTATGAGAGAGAGAGAGAGAGAGAGAGATGGGATTACCACACTCCACGCACACCCTATATAAGTACACTTGCTCATAACCTAAAATACTCATTTTTATTCAATTCAGACAGCCTCCCCCAGCTAGCTAGCACTAACCACAGCCCATTTTCTTCACTTCAACCATGGACCTAATTGTCCCCACCTCCACCACCGACGCAAATGTCATCCCAGCTGGCCCATCGGCCAAGAATTCGTCCAAGTCCAAATTAAAAGGAGCTAGCTAGCTAGCTAGCATAAATTAATTAAGTTAATCTTTTGTTATTTTTGGGGACTTGGAATCAAATTCTTCCGGAGAAATGTGATTGAACTCCGGGTACTTAGACAGGAACGAAGGAACTTGACTGGGGCGCCTGAGCATCTTGTGTTAGAGTCAGAGAAGTGATAGATATAAACTGAACGAAAAATACGATAAACACCGGAATCCGGTTCCAATCAGCTAAAGCTGCCCAAGTCCAACAATATCAAAATTAAGCGTAACCCTAATCTAGGGCTTGCCTCCAGAATAAATAGTCTCTTGCGAAAGTAAATAAGCCCATTAGCAGTTTGGCTTAATAAACATAAAATAGAAATATTAATATATAATGATTAATTTAAATTGTTAATTAATAAATTAATTAACCCTGATTCCTCTTCCTTCTGCGATATGTAACAATTCCCTCCTCCTTTAAAACATCCTTGTCCTCAAGGCGGAACTCGGGAAATTGCGCGTGAAAAACCTCCTCATCAACCCATGTAGCTTCTTCTTCTGACAGCCCCTCCCATGAAACTAGCAGTTGTCGCACCCGAGCGTCACCTTGCCACACTTCTCTCGCCCGTACTACCTTCGAGGGACTAAACTCGGGCGTCTCGTCACAGATGTCTGTTGGGAATGTCACGTCCACTGTGTGACTGCCCACCACTGCCTTGAGCTGGGACACATGGAAAACTGGATGCAAACGAGTCCCCTCCGGAAGTTTCAGCTTGTATGCTGCCGGTCCTATGCGTTCCAATACTTCGAAGGGCCCAAAGAATCGAGGGGCTAACTTCACATTCAGGTGACGGAACAACGAGGCCTGTCGATACGGCCTGAACTTGAGAAATACACGGTTCCCTACCGCGAACTGCACGTCCCTACGGTGCTTATTAGCCTGTCGACGCATCCGAGCTTGCGCCTTCTCGAGCTGGAACTTCAGGTTTCGTAGGATTGCGTCTCATGGCCCCAGCTCATCTGCCACTGCCTTGACGCGCACCTCCCCCGGAAGAAATTGGATTAACGAGGGGGGAGGCCTCCCATACACTGCCTCAAATGGAGTACAACCTGTGGCTGTGTGAAAACTCGTGTTGAAACAATATTCTGCCCACGACAACCAGTGAGCCCAACGACGGGGTTGTTCCGACGTAAAATAGCGTAAGTATGCCTCTAGGCAACGGTTCATGACCTCCGTTTGCCCGTCGGTTTCCGGGTGGTAAGAGGAACTCATCCGCAATTTGGTGCCCACAGCTTTGAATAATTCTTGCCAGAACGAACTCAGGAAGACCGGATCTCTGTCTGAAATGATCGTGCGTGGAATGCCGTGGAGGCGGACCACCTCCTTCGCAATTGCCAATGCTACACTCTTGGCTGTATATGGGTGGGTCATACCAATGAAATGGGCGGCTTTCGACAGTTTGTCAACTACAACCAGGATCGTGTCAAACTGCAGAGAACGAGGCATACCAGAGACGAAATCCATGCTAGTATCTTCCCACACTTGTGTTGGTATTGGCAACGGTTGAAGTAACCCGGCCGGTGTTCGCATGTCTACCTTGTTCCGTTGGCACACAATGCAATCTACCACCCTCTCCGTCACCTCCTTCAGCATACCTGGCCAATACACACTAGCAGCCATGCGACGATATGTCCGAAAGGCCCCCGAATGACCCCCGGCTAGGGTCGAGTGAAACTCATTGAACAGCCTCGTGACCCACACTGAATTTCCTAGAATTGCCAACCTGTCTTTGTAATAAAGAACCCCGTTAACTAGTGTATAAGGCTGCTTAACTGCCTCGCCCTTTCCCAGAGCTTCGATAATGGGTCCATAAAAAGAATCAGCTAGTACTGCATCTCGAAGTTGTTCCCATTCAACCCAACGGGTTACCGAAACTGCCCCTAACTCCAGCTCATTATCCCTACGGGAAAGCGCATCAGCTGCTGCATTTGAGACCCCCGTTTTATATTCAATCTCAAAATCGAAACCCAAGAGCTTGGCAACCCAATATTGTTGGGCTGGGGATGCAATCTATTGGTGCAAAAGGTGTTTCAAACTTCGATGGTCCGTACGAACCGTGAACCGACGACCGACAAGATATGGTCGCCAATGCAACACCGCTGATACAAGAGCCATCAATTCTTTCTCGTATGTGGATTTAGCGGCATTGCGTTCGGTCAACGCCTTACTGAAATAAGCAATCGGACGACCCTGTTGCATGAGGACGGCCCCAAGGCCCCGTCCCGAGGCGTCACACTCTATACAGAAGGGTAGTGTAAAGTCGGGCATTGCTAACACCGGAGCGGAGGTGATGGCCCGTTGCAGCGTCTCGAATGCATATTGTGCCTCTGAATTCCATTGGAACGGTACAGCCTCCTTACGCAGAAGTGAGGTGAGGGCCAAAGCTATCTTCCCATAGTCCTTGATAAATCGGCGGTAATACCCCGTGAGACCCAAAAACCCTCGGACCCCCTTTATTGACTTAGGAGTCGGCCACTGCAAAACTGCCAAAACTTTCGATGGGTCCATCCTAACCTCACCTGACGAAACCACATGTCCCAGGTACTCAATCGACCCCAACGCCCAAGCACATTTTTTTGGATTGATTACAAATGAAGCGGATGCCAATAACCCCAACACCACTCGTAAATGACGCACATGTGCCTGCCTATCGGGGCTGTAAATCAATATATCGTCAAAAAAAACTAATACAAACTTACGGAGAAAGGGTCGAAATAGGTCATTCATAGCAGATTGAAAGGTTGATGGGGCATTCGACAACCCGAACGGTATAACCAACCACTCGTAGTGCCCGGAGTGGGTTCGAAAACCTGTCTTTTCAATGTCCTCCCGAGCCATTCGAATCTGATGGTAACCAGCCCGTAAATCAAGGCGTGTAAAGCAAACTGCACCGTGGAGTTCATCCAACAGCTCCTGTATGACTGGAATTGGGTACTTATCTGGTATTGTTCGCTTGTTTAATTCCCGATAATCCACACAGAACCTCCAACTGTCGTCTTTCTTGGGGACCAACAACACGGGGCTTGAATACGGACCGGTGCTGGGTTGGATCAGCCCGGACGAGAGTAGCTCCTGGACCAGTTTTTTGATTTCTGTTTTCTGCGTCGAGCTGTAACGGTATGGGCGGGCTGATACTGCTGACGCACCAGGCTGGAGAGGAATGCGATGGTCGCATTCCCTCCGAGGTGGCAGGCCTGCTGGAGGTTGCAGGACCTGTGGAAATGCATCCAGAACAGGGACCGCGACTCCGTTACCTAGTGAAAGTCCCAACTGTGACGCTTTTTCTGTAGAGATGAAGCAATGCGAGGCGCCGCTGTCTATCATCACTACCACCGAGAGGCCATTGATGCTGCCCACTAGCTTCATCGTCTGCGGCCCATCAAACCCATATGCAGCCACGGCCGACACTTCCAAGTGTTGAAGAGCAGCCTCTTCCTCAGGATTTTCGTCTGGATCCTCATCCATCATATCGATATTCCCCAGGGACTCATCATCGCCCATGACCATGATACGAAGGGACTTGCTTGAACACACGTGCAATGGAGTGTAGGGTTCCTTGCACTTGAAGCACAGACCCTTATTGCGGAGGTCCATGAACTCGTCATGAGACATAAACTTCGGACCAGCCGAACGACTGTTATTAACTGACCCACTGGACTCAGCCGGTCTTCGATTCGCGGACCCCTCGGAGAAATTCCGAGAGACAAGTGGTCCTTTGCCGGACTGGATAGAAGAACCTTGGCGCGGAATTGAGGTGGGCTGAAAAGGCCGAGCAGACGGTGGGGGTGCGCGATAAGAATTCGCCGAGTAGCGAGGCGCACGGGCTGCTGCGAGCTCCTACTCGATCTCTCGGGCCAAGTGCATGGTTTGGCAGATGTCTTCAGCATCTTTAGAACGAATACGGAGGCGGATGTCATCCCGAAGACCGTGAAGAAAGAGGCCCAAGGCATGGGATGGGGACAAATTTTTCACTGCTGCCATGCGAGCAATGAACTGATCCACATAGTCATCGACTGTACCAGTTTGTCGCGATAGAGCCAATGACTCAAACGGATCAGCCCGAGGGTCGTCGCCGTAGCGACGAAGCAATTCCACCGTAAACTTGCGCCAGTTGAGGCCCGGATATTGCTCCATCAACCACTGTAACCACTGGAGAGTGTTTCCCTCCATAGCGATCAACGTCAATTCCAAACGCAAATCCTCCGGAGTGTTGTCAAGGCGAAAATACTGTTCAGCCCGTGAAATCCATGCATAAGGATTCTCTCCGTTAAAACCTGGCAATTCCAATTTGGTGACCGCCGTGGTTGGCGCTGGACGTTGTCGTGCTATGGGTGCGGCTCGGGGTGGACTTACCCCAGCAGCAGCAGAAGAGTCGCCAGGCTCGACTGCCTTCTCCTTCATCATCTGGCGCATCATGTCCCGGAGTTCTGTCATACCAGCTTGGATATCGTCGATGCGACTATCCAGAGAACTCGTCGTATTCTGCACCGTAATCACTCCTCTCTCCAACGTCTGCACAACTGTTTGCAGTGTTTGCACAGTAGCTTCCAAGGTATCCATGCGTGTGTCGCTTCTCGTCATGGTTGTGGCCGGAGGTCGGACTAATTGTTAGAGTCAGAGAAGTAATAGATATAAACTGAACGGAAAATACGATAAACACCGGAATCCGGTTCCAATCAGCTAAAGCTGCCCAAGTCCAACAATATCAAAATTAAGCATAACCCTAATCTAGGGCTTGCCTCCAGAATAAATAGTCTCTTGCGAAAGTAAATAAGCCCATTAGCAGTTGGGCTTAATAAACATAAAATAGAAATATTAATATATAATGATTAATTTAAATTGTTAATTAATAAATTAATTAACCCTGATTCCTCTTCCTTCTACGATATGTAACATCTTGCCAGTTGGAGTCTCATAGTATACTTCCACCCTCGACAAATTGTGTCTGAGCGACAGTTTCCTCTTGAGACCAGGAGGCGATTTTGGGAGGCTTGGCTTGTCGAAACCCCATACCCAAGCATGTAGGGGCTCGTCTACACCACACTCCAGATCAGGCTCGTCTTGGCAAGAAACTATCCCATCTCTTTGTTCACAAGTGAAGGGGTACTCCCATCTCTATGTTTTCCCTTATAGTTTCATATTGTTCTTGGCTGGGTATCACCCGCCATTTTTTGCAGTTGCTACACTGCACGGCGCATGTAGGGGCCGTCTGCAAAGTCGGACAGGACTGAAACCAACAATTGGATACAGTTTAATTAGCAACACAGTAAAATTTCGAAATTTAGCAAGGCAATTTTTCTCACAAAAAAAAAAAAAAAAAAAAAAAACACTATTCAGCAAAATGAAACCTAGATAGGGTTTTCTCCTGAAATTAAATTCAATTTTGGGGGTAATTAAGAGCCTTTTTAAAATAAATAATCAAAAGCACAAAATCCAGTCACAACTCTAAGTAAAAAGAGTGAAGCAAAAGAGAACTTGGACAGAAAACAACAACAACTCATGGATCTATTGAGAAATTGATCATCGGATTAGATTAAGTAATTAAGAGCTTAATCCAAAGTATAACCCTAGCACAAACAGCAGTTGGACAGTAAAGTACTGTAGCAGCCCTAAACAGCATAAGAAGACACGGATCTATAAATGATAATTCAGATCTTATTAATTAACCATTCAAAATAAAAAACATTCAGATCTAATTCAAAGCTAGCTGCAGCAATGATGAAAATGAAGCATATATATATATATACCTTGGACTTGGACGAATTCATGTCCGATGGGCCAGCTGGGATGACATCTGCATCGGTGGTGGTGGGAACAATTGGGTCCACGGTTGAAGTGAAGAAAAGGGGCTGTGGTTAGTGCTAGCTAGCTGGGGGAGGCTGTCTGTATTGAACAAAAATGAGTATTTTAGGTTATGAGCAAGTGTACTTATATAGGTGTGAGTGGCCGGACTGTGGTCATCCCATCTCTCTCTCTCTCTACACATACATGTTCTATTTTATTGATACAGTTTTTGTCGCATATGTATGTTTGCAATTAATTTTTGGTTGTAAGTTTTTGTCGCATATGTATGTTTGCAATTAATTTTTGTTTGTAAGTTTTTGTCGCACATGTATGTTTGCAATTAAATATAAGATATTTGTAAAGGATTCTAACATTATATTTTTTTAGTTGGATTAATTATCTAGGTTTAATTCTCAGCGTTATTTGAAATATCATTAAATTGTTGTTTGGGCGGGTTAATGTTGTCCATGTAAAGCGTCTTCGATCAATAATTTTTATCAAGTGGAAATGCCCGTCAAAATAAGTCATCAAATGCAATGGAAATTGCATGTGTGTTATATGTGAAGAGGATCCGTCGAACACATTTATTTTTTCAAATGCAAGGTTGCGGGTCTGATATTGAGAGGGTCTTAGATGGCTATGAATCCCTATAGCTCTGCATTTCTGATTTTGATCCTATTAACTTTCTAATTTTCATTTTAGTCTTATATATAACTTACACTTTTTCAATCTTTTGGCCATATGACCTCTTATAACAGGTAAAAGTAATGCGGTTGATTTGTATATAAATATTAGTAATAGTAATACATAAAATTGTAAATGGTCTTAATAATATAACTATTAAGAACGGCCAAAAATAATTTGGCAAGCAAGTTTTGGCCACACTATTATGTTTGCAATTGATTTTTTTTTTTTTTTTAATCAAGGTATCCTATGAGTTTTGGATATTACGTTATTTTGAAATCAAGGTAACCTATGAGTTTTGGTAATTAAAGGTATATTATTAATTTTAATTTGATTTTTGCTAATTCAACTCATTATTAATTAACTAATGGACCTCCAATTTTTGGTCATCGATCTAGGTCACTTTTGGATCCACGACTTGTTGTTGTTTCAGCCCACTTCTGAGCCTACGACTTATTTTTGTTTTGGGCCACTCTTGGGCCTTTCACTGTTTTTTTTTAACCTTTTATAAAATGCCTAATTACTATCCAAGTTTGGGTGGCTCAGCTCAAGCCTTTGAATTTATTTTCTAATTTTTTACTCCCTTAGTCCCATATTTATTGTCGTTTAATTAAAGGTGTTTCACACAAATTAAGAAAAAAATTAAATATCAATAAATGTGTGTCTTATTAATTGTAATTTAATATTTGTATACAACTTATTAATGGACCTCCTCTTATTTAAGGTAATTTCAATTCTCATCAATGCCCATTGTCGCACGTTCGCCGCCACGCTTGCCACCACCTCGCCACCGTCTCGTGCTGCCACTCGATCTGTTGCCGTTAAACACTCAATATCAAGATGGAATTGAGACTTGAGAGTAAAGGCATGGTCTAACCTAATCTGTGATGAATGGGCGCCATTTAATTAGTTTCTATTGGGAAGGGGAATAGACAATACACACATTATATTTGATATATATTTTTTAAAATTAAGGCTAGGTCATATTTGTGATATTTTGCGGAATTGTGGGCCTATTATATCTATTTAGCCCATGACATACTAATCCACATTTAAAGATATTGGATCCATTTTATTGGGCCTATCAAGGATAATTATTTAAAAAAAAACACAAAACACTAGGTTCCGACTAGGCCCCACCTAGACGGCCTAGGTGTTAGGTGGCTGAAAATGCCCGACTTTCAATTTTCGATTTTTGCAACCTTAATTTTTAATTATCATTATTATGTTTTTTTAGATCATGAAATCCTATGAGTTTTGGATATTTTTGGTATTTTATTAATGGTAATTTGATATTTTTTTAATTCAACTAATTCTTAATGGACCTCATCTTTTTGGTATTTTATTAATGGTAATTTAGGGCATTAATTTCACTCTCTTTGTTTGGGTTTGGCTATATACCCCCCCTTAATATGACATACGTTATATGTACCTCACGAAAATACCTAACACATTTTATATGAAATTATAGATACACTCCCTCATATTATTAAATCATGAAACCCTAATTTTTCTTCTTCTAGCTTCTTCCTCCCACCAACTTGACGCCGCCTCCCAGCGCTGCCCGCCCCAAATTCTCCTCCCCCACGCGCCGCCTCCTCCCTCTTTTATTTATTTAATTTTTGGTTTTTTTTGGGTTTGGATGATGTTGGATGCCGGAGGTGTAGCAACGGCGGCGACGGTGGATTTTCCTTCAAATAGGATTAGGTTAATTAGGGTTAGGGTTAGGGTTGAAAAGTGGAGGGGTGTATTTACTAGGATCATTTTGGTATAAGGGTAGTTTAGGTATTTTACATGATTATTCAATTAATAAATGTGGAGGGGGAGTATACTTAACAAAGCTGGAGGGGTATATAGCCAAACCCATTTTCTAAAACCTTTTTGACGGAAAAGGCATGTCCTGATACCAAAAGGACTATATTTGAAAAATTTTAAAGGAAACGGGTACTATGACCCTTCCTAGATTGAAATCAATGACATCCCCAAACCTAGAAATGGGTATCCTAGCCAAAAAGGTATTAGGCTCATACCAAGAAATAGATCTCAGTCCCTCTAATTTCATTATTCTCACTTTCATTTTTTTTTTCAATTTCATTATTCACGTTCTCTTTTTAGAAAAAATAATAATATTCACACTATTTTTTTATGGAAAATTGCACTTTTGGTCCTGTAGGAATGAGGCCAATTCACTTTCGGTTCTTTTTCATACACTCTTAATCCCATAGTAAATTTTTGTTTGTTTTAACGGATGAAAATTGCTTGAATGTCACACCCATGTAAAAATGAGATCAAATCACTTTCGGTTCTTTTTCATACACATTTAGTCCCATACTAAATTTATGATTGTTTTTACTTATGAAAATTGATTGAAATATACGTTCCCGTTGAAACACATCCAAAATCCTAATATTGAATTAAACAAACTCCCACCCAAATAAACACAAGAAAACAAACCATAAATGACACTAAAAATCGCACCCAAACCCAAATTGATTTGAAATCGAACTCAATTCACAAGTATTGTACAAGCAACATGCATGAGGCTTTCACCCAAAAAAAAAAATTAGGATCAGGGAGAAGAAGATTTGAGTGTATTTATTTGAAATGAAATTAAGGTAACTTGGTTAATTATAAATTAGCACGTTAAAGATGGAGCTAGCATAAATAATTGCACTCCATAAAATTTAAATTCTTGAGTCCATAAAAAAACTGTATCCATAAAATAGAACATGTATGAGAGAGAGAGAGAGAGATGGGATTACCACACTCCACGCACACCCTATATAAGTACACTTGCTCATAACCTAAAATACTCATTTTTATTCAATTCAGACAGCCTCCCCCAGCTAGCTAGCACTAACCACAACCCCTTTTCTTCACTTCAACCATGGACCCAATTGTCCCCACCTCCACCACCGACGCAAATGTCATCCCAGCTGGCCCATCGGTCAAGAATTCGTCCAAGTCCAAATTAAAAGAAGCTAGCTAGCTAGCATAAATTAATTAAGTTAATCTTTTGTTATTTTTGGGGACTTGGAATCAAATTCTTCCGGAGAAATGTGATTGAACTCCGGGTACTTAGACAGGAACGAAGGAACTTGACTGGGGCGCCTGAGCATCTTGTGTTAGAGTCAGAGAAGTGATAGATATAAACTGAACGGAAAATACGATAAACACCGGAATCCGGTTCCAATCAGCTAAAGCTGCCCAAGTCCAACAATATCAAAATTAAGCATAACCCTAATCTAGGGCTTGCCTCCAGAATAAATAGTCTCTTGCGAAAGTAAATAAGCCCATTAGCAGTTGGGCTTAATAAACATAAAATAGAAATATTAATATATAATGATTAATTTAAATTGTTAATTAATAAATTAATTAACCCTGATTCCTCTTCCTTCTACGATATGTAACAATTCCCTCCTCCTTTAAAACATCCTTGTCCTCAAGGCGGATCTCGGGAAATTGCGCGTAAAAAACCTCATCATCAACCCATGTAGCTTCTTCTTCTAACAGCCCCTCCCACGAAACTAGCAGCTGTCGCACCCGAGCGTCACCTCACCACACTTCTCTCGCCTGTACTACCTTCGAGGGACTGAACTCGGGCATCTCGTCACAGATGTCTGTTGGGAATGTCACGTCCACTGTGTGACTGCCCACCACTGCCTTGAGCTGGGACACATGGAAAACTGGATGCAAACGAGTCCCCTCCGTAAGTTTCAGCCTGTATGCTGCCGGTCCAATGCGTTCCAATACTTCGAAGGGCCCAAAGAATCGAGGGGCTAGCTTCACATTCAGGCGATGGAACAACGAGGCCTGTCGATACGGCCTGAACTTGAGAAATACACGGTCCCCCACCGCGAACTGCACGTCCCTACGGTGCTTATTATCCTGTCGACGCATCCGAGCTTGCGCCTTCTCGAGCTGGAACTTCAGGTTTCGTAGGATTGCGTCTCGTGCCCCCAGCTCATCTGCCACTGCCTTGACGCGCACCTCTCCCGGAAGAAATTGGATTAACGAGGGGGGAGGCCTCCCATACACTGCCTCAAATGGAGTACAACCTGTGGCTGTGTGAAAACTCGTGTTGAAACAATATTCTGCCCACGACAACCAGTGAGCCCAACGACGGGGCTGTTACGACGTAAAACAGCGAAAGTATGCCTCTAGGCAACGGTTCATGACCTCCGTTTGCCCGTCGGTTTCCGGGTGGTAAGAGGAACTCATCCGCAATTTGGTGCCCACAACTTTGAATAATTCTTGCCAGAACGAACTTAGGAAGACCGGATCTCTGTCTGAAACGATCGTGCGTGGAATGCCGTGGAGGCGGACCACCTCCTTCGCAATTGCCAATGCTACACTCTTGGCTATATATGGGTGGGTCATACCAATGAAATGGGCGGCTTTCGACAGTCTGTCAACTACAACCAGGATCGTGTCAAACTCTAGAGAACGAGGCAGACCAGAGACGAAATCTATGCTAATATCTTCCCACACTTGTGTCGGTATTGGCAACGATTGAAGTAACCCGGCTGGTGTTCGCGTGTCTGCCTTGTTCCGTTGGCACACAATGCAATCTGCCACCCTCTCCATCACCCCCTTCAGCATACCTGGCCAATACACACTAGCAGCCATGCGACGATATATCCGAAAGGCCCCCGAATGACCCCCGGCTGGGGTCGAGTGAAACTCATTGAACAGCCTCGTGACCCACACTGAATTTCCTGGAATTGCCAACCTGTCTTTGTAATAAAGAACCCCGTTAACTAGTGTATAAGGCTGCTTGACTACCTCGCCCTTTCCCAGAGCTTCGATAATGGGTCCATAAAAAGAATCAGCTAGTACTACATCTCGAAGTTGTTCCCATTCAACCCAACGGGTTACCGAAACTGCCCCTAACTCCAGCTCATTATCCCTGCGGGAAAGTGCATCAGTCGCTGCATTTGAGACCCCCGTTTTATATTCAATCTCAAAATTGAAACCCAAGAGCTTGGCAACCCAATATTGTTGGGCTGGGGATGCAATCGATTGGTGCAAAAGGTGTTTCAAACTTCGATGGTCCGTACGAACCGTGAACCATTCCTAGATTGACACTACAAAAAAAGTCTGATTTTAATACCATTGATTTAGAGACTGATATCCAATCTGTCTCTAATAAGTACAGATTTGTTAAAAAATTGAGATTTGAAACCAAAAATAAATTAAAATCAGTCTCTAATCGTACCTATTAGAGACAGATTGAATATCTGTCTCTAAATCAATGGTATCAAAATCAGACTTTTTTTGTAGTGTGAAATCAATGACATCCCCAAACCTAGAAATGGGTATCCTAGCCAAAAAGGTATTAGGCTCATACCAAGAAATAGATCTCAGTCCCTCTAATTTCATTATTCTCACTTTCGTTTTGTTTTTTTTCAATTTCATTATTCATGTTCTCTATTTAGAAAAAAATAATAATATTCACACTATTTTTTTATGGAAAATTTCACTTTTGGTCCTGTAGGAATGAGGCCAATTCACTTTCGGTTCTTTTTCATACACTCTTAATCCCATAGTAAATTTTTGTTTGTTTTAACGGATGAAAATTGCTTGAATGTCACACACATGTAAAAATGAGATCAAATCACTTTCGGTTCTTTTTCATACACATTTAGTCCCATACTAAATTTATAGTTGTTTTTACTTATGAAAAATTAATTGAAATTCACGTTCCCGTTGAAACACATCCAAAATCCTAATATTGAATTAAACAAACTCCCACCCAAAAAAACACGAGAAAACAAACCATAAATGACACTAAAAATCGCACCCAAACCCAAATTGAACGGAAATCGAACTCAATTCACAAGTATTGTACAAGCAACATGCATGAGGCTTTCACCCAAAAAAAAAATTAGGACCAGGGAGAAGAAGATTTGAGTGTATTTATTTGAAATGAAATTAAGGTAACTTGGTTAATTATAAATTAGCACATTAAAGATGGAGCTAGCATAAATAATTGCACTCCATAAAATTTAAATTCTTGAGTCCATAAAAAAACTGTATCCATAAAATAGAACATGTATGAGAGAGAGAGAGAGAGAGAGAGATGGGATTACCACACTCCACGCACACCCTATATAAGTACACTTGGTCATAACCTAAAATACTCATTTTTATTCAATTCAGACAGCCTCCCCCAGCTAGCTAGCACTAACCACAGCCCCTTTTCTTCACTTCAACCATGGACCCAATTGTCCCCACTTCCACCACCGACGCAAATGTCATCCCAGCTGGCCCATCGGCCAAGAATTCGTCCAAGTCCAAATTAAAAGGAGCTAGCTAGCTAGCATAAATTAATTAAGTTAATCTTTTGTTATTTTTGGGGACTTGGAATCAAATTCTTCCGGAGAAATGTGATTGAACTCCGGTTACTTAGACAGGAACGAAGGAACTTGACTGGGGCGCCTGAGCATCTTGCCAGTTGGAGTCTCATAGTATACTTCCACCCTCGACAAATTGTGTCTGAGCGACAGTTTCCTCTTGAGACCAGGAGGCGATTTTGGGAGGCTTGGCTTGTCGAAACCCCATACCCAAGCATGTAGGGGCTCGTCTGCACCACACTCCAGATCAGGCTCGTCTTGGCAAGAAACTCTCCCATCTCTTTGTTCACAAGTGAAGGGGTTCTCCACTATGTTTTCCCTTATAGTTTCATATTGTTCTTGGCTGGGTATCTGTTGGTCCTGAAAGGAGTATATAACAAGTGTATGGGGGGGGAATACACTTGTATGCAAATCTTTTCAACTAATGATCAAACCAGAGCTCAGCAAGGTTGTCTTGGACAACTCTGCTGAAGATGATAACTTCTACTAAGATAATCAAACTACTAAGTACTATTGAGTACTTAGTTGAATAACTATCTAGGGGAGTTATAGGTGCGGAATAGTGGTTGGCCCTTTAAGTTTAGACTCCTTAAGTTTCTGAAATCACTTTGTCAATCCAATGCAGTCCAGTTTAGTTTCAGGGAACTTGTCCAAATCAGTTTTGCACAGTCTTTGAATATGTATCTTTTGAAAGATCAGTTTTGTGTGCAGTGTTGAATGAATGTAAGTACTTTGTAAGGTAAATCAACAAAAGAGTTTATAGTGGTTCAGAGACTCAAGCTCCTACATCCACTTTCCCTGATTTAATAGGATAATTCCTTCACTCTTGGAATTAACTTGTTTTATAGTGTCAAGGTGCACTTGATCAATAACACCACTCCTTGGTGAATTGATCCCTAGGATGTCTAGAGTCCTAGTACCCTCTTCTCAACTCAGAACTGAACTGTTCTTCTCTCAACAGTCAGCTCCTACCACTTCTACTACTACAACCTTCTCACTTTCTCACTTGAAAGGGGTAAGGATTGAAGTAAGGTTCCAACTAATGAGATATCCTTTACAATGAAGATCAAGGTATAAGGATAGGATATCTCTCTAAGCTTATGTATGGGTATACAATTGGGTTCAGCTTAGAAGAAGTGTTTGAAGACTAAGATAGTCTTTGACAGCTTTAGAAGCACTTTGACTTGTAGGATAGTTGGATATTCTTGTCAAGGTTGAGGTGCTTCAATGGTCTTCACACTCCTTGTATTTATAGACAAAATGGAGACTTGCCCGTTGGAGAGGCAGCCCCAAATTGCTATAAATGTCTTCCTTGAGTTCTTCAAACTGGAAGACAGATTCTTGATAGTGACATGTCCTTATTTGGGTAATAAACGGCTTGTAAGACTTTCTCTTCTTTCTGCAGCACTTTTCCCAATGCTTGACTTCTTGTTAGGACTTGGACATGGCTTCTGAAGGTTGATCCAATGATAGGACAACATTCCTTATCAACTGGACAACTCTCCTTATCACTATCAGCATTTTTGCTTTTCAGCAAGGTTGGCTTGCTCATTTTCAGATGACTTGGCTCTTTCCCTTTCTTTCACTTTAAGTTGATCTTAGCATGTTTCAATGAGGTTCTTTAGGGTATGGTTGTCTCTAGCTTCTTCAGCATGGTTGACCTTTTGTTCTGGTTCAAGTTTGCAGAGACAACTCTTCTGGGATAACTCTCCTGATCAACATGTTTGGCCTTTTAGCTTCATAGTTGTTGCTTGTACATAGTTTACATCTCTGGACAACTCTCCTGATTAGTGTTTTTGGCTAATTTTGTCCTTTTGAGCTTTGCAATCTTCTTCTTGCATAGAAATAACTCTTCTGGACAACTCTCCTGATCAAGGCCTTTGGTTTCATATGGAGTTTTCTTGTCCTTAGAGTTTGTTCCAGACTTTGAGCCTTGAGGGGACTACATCTTGATCATTTTAAAGTCATAGGTTCCCCCTCACATTGTGCATCTAATCATCTAAGAGCTGCCTAACATATCAGCTTCTCATCTAGCCTTATGCTATGTGTTCTAACACATTTTGAACACAATCATCTTGACTTAGGCATGTCTCAGGGGGTTTTGGTATTTAATCAAAACATGTATCATTTTATTCCCAACAATTTCCCCCTTTTTGATGATGCCAAAACCTACACATTCTATGCAAAAGTGACTTGTCTACACCTATTACATATATCTTCAGAAGACATGACGAAGGTCAATATTCCTGAAAAGAGAATGTGTTAGTGTATTCACTGTTTTTGTTGCAAGTAGGTTTCAAGGATAGGCATAGAGAGATTTTTGCAATAATGTATCTTGATTCAAAGGTGGTTCAACTATCATTCATATAAAAATCATTACAGGCATGTTGATAGTTGAAGATAACTTATCAGAGCATGAATTTAAGATAACATTTCACTACAAGTACATACTAAACATAAGATCAGAGCAAAACAACTACTTCAAGTATCAGAGCTAATACAAAATATTCCAGATATCAAAGTAGAACACATCAATTCTTGTATCAGAGCAATCCAAAACATGTTAGAGCAATCAGCATATCAATGCACATCACATCAGCAGGCTTGTCCAAACTTCAGCAGATTTGACCACTTAGCAAAAATATCTTCAGATAAGATAGTTTTCTATCCAGAAAGAGTCAGAAGACTTAGCCATTTAAAGATCATCCTCAGGAGGTGGGTTCATCCCATATTGTGCCCACACTCTCTTCTTGAGTTCCATGGCTTCCTGGTTGGTTCCTTTGGGTCCAAGGGTCATCTTGTTCAGCTTCAGAATTTCTGTGAACTCCCTTAGGATCCTTGCTTGGTCAATCCATCCATCAAGCTTTGGAGGCATGTAGATGATAGGCTTGGGAGCATTGAGTTCAATTCTTGCAATGTCAGCAGCTGCAAGTAGTTGTTGATACAACTCTCTGTAGTATTCTATCATGAACTCAGCAAAGGCAGAGTTGGCATCTCCACCATTCCATCTGTCAATGACATAGTAGGCATAGACAAACTCCCTTTTAGCCTCTTCCCATGTATCGTTCAGCTGAATTGGCACCCATTTATCCAAGTGTGGATATTTAGTGTCCATTGGGACCAAAAGCTGAGGCTTCATCTTGCTGTAGGTTGCTCTCCTTCTTCTTGGTTTCTGAAAGTTAGCTCTTCTCTTGTCTCTTGCTCTTTGTGCTTCCTCTAACAGATCCATTTTCTCTTGGGCCTTCATCATGGCCAATTTCTGTTGTGTTTCAGGGTCTTTGCCGTACCCTTCATGAAACAACTTTGATGGATCATTTAGTACTACAATCTTTGTCTTCTTGGGTCCAGGTCCAAAACCTTCTTCATATAAGGCTTCCACATCTTCAGTAGCTTTGGTACCTTCAGCAATGTTGACCATTTCAGAAGATTTGTCTTTTTCAGCAGTTTTGGGCACTTCAGCAGTTTTGGCTTTCTTTGATGTAGGCTCATCTTCATCAATTCTGAATTCAGGTGGAAGATCAAGGCTGTTAGGAAAGTCAGTGAATGTCTCAACTTGCCTTTTCTTTCCTTTTGCCCTCTTGATCTTTCCTCTAGTTTGGACACCTTCATCACCTTTGTCCAAACCAGACATCTCACCACCTGGTCTTTGTTGTAACCTCATCCTTTCTTCTTGAGCTGAGGCCATAGAATTCTTCAATGCAAGTGCTAATTGCTCTTCTTCATCCAATTCTTCCAAGTTTAGCACTGCAGGCTCTTTTCCTTTTCCTTCAGCAACTTTGTCTTTTCCTTGAACTGGGCTTCCAATTACCAAGGCACCTTTTGCTCTAGCTCTTTCCTTTTCCCCCTTTTTGGCAGCATCAAAACACTGGGGTTTTAGCTCACTCATTGTTGTGGCCATTAGGGATTGGGCCTGGTTTAGAGACTTCATCTCCTCCAACAAATATACATTTTCATCATGTATATTCTGCATCCTATCACTGCTCAAGCTAAGGAAAGCTAGAACAGGCTTCATCTTTTGTTGAACAACCTCCTCCAAGGTTGCTTTCAGGGATGCATCCAGTTGGGCTTTAAGAAGCTCAGTGAGGTTGGCCACTGCACCTTCAGCAATGTTGGCCAATACCTCTTGGGAAAATTTTTCAGAGGCTGCTTTCACCATAGCTAGCCTTTGCTCTTCAGCTCTTCTCTTTTGTAATGCAGTCTTCTTTCCAAGAGCTTGCTTGACAGTTAGCCTGAGAGCCTTGACATTGGCATTATGATTGTCTCTCAGCAACTTTTGCTCTTTCTTGACCTCCTCTGAGATGGCTTCCATGGTGGATTTGGCATTTTGTACTTCAGTGGAAATGGTTTGGAGGCCAGTTTCCACACTACTCATCCTTGCTTCCAGAGTTGGGAGCACAACATCTTCAGAGCCAGTGAGCCTCATTTCTACAGATGCTAGAGTTCTTCCTTGCTCATTCAATGCTCCTGAAGTTTCAGCATGAGCAGATTGGACTTGATGAGCCAAGGAGTCCAATTTCTCTGATTGCATTACAAGTAAGGCTTGAGCTGAGCCTGTATCTACTTGGATAGGGGCATCTGTTAAGAACTCATCTGCAAAAATTTGGTCAAGGGAAATACCTGCAACATTAGACAGATCAAACAAGTTAGGAAATAGACACTCATCACCCTCAATTTCTTTTATATAAGACTCTGATACATCAGCAGCCTTCTTCTCATTTTCAACTCTTTCTTTTCTCCCTTCTTTAATAATTTCCTCACTTAAAGAAACAGGCCTCCTCTCATCAAGGGATTCCTGAAGTTCAGATTTGACTTCAAGAATAGCCTGCCCTTCCTCACTTATATCACCCTCATTTGGTGGTACACTCACTATTCTAGTGATCACCACATCTCTCTCATCTACTACTCCCTCTGATTTTTCCACTAACTTCTCCTTTTCAACTCCTTCTCCTAAACCTGCAAAACCTCCACCTTCAACAAGGTTCAAAGATGGCAGTTGTGGGGAGATCACAGTGCTTATTTTAACAGCCACTGAGTCATCCTGAATGATTAAGGGCTGATCAGTGTCCAACTCTTCTGACACTGAATAGGCCTTAATCAAACCAGCCTCTAGCATAGGAACCTCAACATCTTTAGGCTGTGCCTTGGGTGTTGGTCCCAAGTTGAGTTAATAACGAGTAAGCTAGTGAAAATGTCTAGAGGGGGGTGAATAGACTTTTCAAAAATCTTTCGAAATATCAAAGTACAATATGCGGAATACGAAATTAACAATGAGCCCAATTAAAGATTATACTCAACTTAGATTCGAGAACTCTGTTCTATACTCAACTAGTCAAGTTCAGTTAAGTAGTTAAACCAATTAAGCAATTTAAACAATTAAAACAGTAAAGTAAATCAAACACGAGATTTATAGTGGTTCGACAACTTGTCTACATCCACTCTCACAAACCCAGTTGTGAAATTCTTATTAACTCGTCCAATGGAGTAATATGTTCTTGTGGCTTTAAGTCCCAAGAAATAAGACTTAGATCTTCTCGATAACACTACCAAGTGCCTCTTCGATCTTACTAGCGATTTACAAGTATCTAGCAACTTGAACAAATAAAACGAAAATAAAACTTCTCTTCGTTCAGTAGTAGCCTTCTTTGATCTTCACTTGACTTGTGTAGCTTCACTTTCTGAACTTCAATCTCTGAGAGAAATTTCTTCACTTGAATCTTCAATAAAGCTTGCAGTATCACTATCTCAGTAATCGTATCAGTATTTCAGTTTTCAGTAGTCTCCAAATGATACACTTCTTCAAGTATTTATAGACTTCAAACTTCAAGAATTCAGGTAGTTGTAACCAACCTTTCTTGATAACTGATTTCAACTGAATCTTCTTATCCATACACGCGTTTCTTGTTACGAATTAGTTATTCCATAACTAACTTCTTCATCCTTATCTTTCACGCGTATTGGTAACTAACTTCAAGTTAACTTATCTTGTGTAGTCTAGTAGATGCACTTGTCTTGAGTAGTAGACTGGTCTTCTCTTCTTGTGCAGTAGACTTCTAATAGAACTAATCTAGTCCTATCATCTAACCTAACAAGACTATTACATTACATTAAGCTTTTATAATACAAGCTTAGTCAACTTATAACTATATAATAAAACTAATCTATTACATATAAAACCATGAGCTCTATACAGTAATTATAGCTCAAAAACAAACTAATCAATGTAAACATATAAGAACAGATATGAAGTACTTATACCTTGTACTTATCTTTTAAATATAAACAATACTTTTTTTTCTTTCTTTTCATGTGAACTCTACTGATCTGTTCAAGATGACTTCAACTCAACTAGACTAGATTAGTCAATACTTAGAAAATATTCAAACTATTTTTGGCTTATCAAAACTTTATCTTTTATCTTTTATTCATCATTTAGGACTTGTTCTAGGATTCATATCCCAACATTGGGTTTAGGAGAACCTTCATTGGCAGATGTTTCTTTGGTTGTGTTACCACCCTTGGTCAACACCTCTGAGGATACAGAGCCTTTCCTATGATAGGTTCTAGGAGGGTTTGATAGTCTATCTGCTACAGTACAGAAGACTTGGGTTGAGAAGGTTCAGGGAGGTTGGCTTGAGGGGTTTCAGGAGGGTTGGGGTTAGAAGGATTTGAGGGATCATCAGGGGAATCATCATCATTGGAGCTACTGTCAGGGTGTTTGATTCTCTTAGCCTTCCTTTCTTTCTCCTCCTCAATTTTATCAGCTACCAGTTTTGCAAAAATTTCCTCATCAATGAGAAATCTTGTCTTTGAGACTCCAACAAAGTTTAGCAATCTGTTTTCCTCTATTTGCCACCAGCTTGCACCCTTATCTTGGATGACTTGTGATATCTCCATCATAGACTTGTCTTTTACATCAACAAGCATCCTTAGATCATGAAATGTTTTCTGAATTCTTGGAAATTCAGCAAGCTGTGGGTACAAACTGTCCACAGTAGCCTTTGCTCCTCCTCTGAGCATACTTTCATAAGTATACTCCTCCTCATCTCCACTTGAATGGGGACTTTGGGTTATAGGGGAGTTGGCTCTGGGTTCACCTAGATTGGCTTCAGGGAGGTTTAATTCAGGGATGTTGGCTTCAGAAGGGTTTGGTGCAGTAGAAGGTGCTTCAGTTGCTTTTGAGAGCAATGAATCTGAAGGGGCTTTACTCAGGGGGGTTGGCTCATTGAGTGCATGTTCTAAGAGCTTTGAATAATTGAGCATGGATGAGTCAAGTGGAGACAGGAGTCTTGTCTCATCTACTGCTAAATCTGTAAGCACATCAATGCCACTTCTTTGCACACTCCCTTCTGGGGAATATCTCTTAGTGAGATCTACAGGGGTAATGGGTTGGTTGGAAGGGGTAACATGGGTTTCAGGGGAGTTGGGCTCAGGATTCTGAAACTCAGGGATGTTGGCCTCTATAGATTGACCTTCAGGGACCTTGGATTCTGGAGTTCCAGAACCAGATGAGTTGGTCCTTGACCTAGATTTGGTCCTGCTTTCAGCTCTGCTCTCTCTTAGAGCCAATTGAAGTGACCTTTCTTCCTGCAGCTCCAACACTTTCTCAGTAGGCTTGGCCCTTCTCTTGCTGGCCCTACTGCTCCCACTTCCTTCTCCTTCCTTCTCAGGGACAACTTCCCTGATCCTCTTATCTCCTTTCTTCTTCTGCCTTGTCTCATTATACTTCAGCCTCAACTCTTCTGAGTGGTCAGAAGGCACACTTACTCCCTCTTCTGCCACTTCATCAACTTCAGCTGATGCTCCTGAGGCTTCTCCTGAAGATAATTGAGACATTTTCCTTGTTTTAACAGCTCTGGCCTTGGTTCTCTTCTTCATCTTAGGCTTTTCTTCAACCTGTTCTTCAGCAGGTTTGGCCATAAGCATCCTCCTTTGCTCAGTTTTCTTGCTGAGCTTTCTGAACAGGATCTTTTGGGTTGGGAGGGGCTTTGCAAATGTTTGCATCTGAGAGTAATGGGAGAATCTCTCAATTAACAAGCTTGCCCTGGTGCAATACTTGAGTTTCCCTTCTAGCACAACCTTGTTGTGAGCTCTCACTTTAAATTTAGCCTTTTCCTTCATCATCTCATACATAATGAAGGTCCTCCAATCAAATTTGATGCCCTTGTCACTAGCATCAATCACAGCAGCCATGATTCTGATTCTTGGATGGCTGACCTGCTCCAAGCTTCCAGTATTGCTCAAGAGACTCTTAGCAACTACCTCAAAGAGGTTGAGAAACTTTGTCTTGAGAGTCTTCTTGTTTTGTGTTGAAGAAATGGGGCCTGGAACCAATAGCCATTCTTGAGCTATTTCATCTTCATGGCCAGTACCATAAACTTCTGGATTCCTTCCCTCATAAGGCAATCCAAACGCTCATTCCAGATCTTCTGAGGAGAATTTCACTCTATGAAATCTCTCTTCTTCCTCTCCCTCTGCAATATATGATAATCTGGTGGAAACTTCACCATCTTCAGGCTTACCTTTCCACTTGAGAAAGGCAAAGAACTCAGCCATGTAGCTTTCTAGACAGGAACTTGGTCTTTCTTCCATGAATTTTTGTAAACCAGCTCTTCTCAGCCATCTTAGAGTTGGTGTAATTTCAGGATCCTCACTCTCAAAGGATACTATGGGCTCAAAATGAAGATTGTTTTTGTTGCTCAAGTAACCAAAATCAAGGTCAAGAGCCTTGTTGGAGAAATCAATGAGCATCTCTGGTCTAACTTTGGGGGCCATGTTAAAGTTACAGAGAAAAGTTTGGGGAAGATTAAGAGAGAGTTTGAAAAATTTGAGTTAGGGTTTCGAATACTTGGGGAAGAAGTGTTTGTGGAGGATCTTAAGACTTGTGAATATTCTAAAAAGAATGTTTGTCAATGAGTTGGTGAAGTCTTGAAGCAATTCAAAGGTGAACAAAAATAGAAATCCAAAATGAACGGCTAGGATTGATTTCAGGGGAGTTGGCCAGTTTTGATCCAAAGGTAAAAAACCAATGTAACAGTGAAAGAACTGTTTTATTCAAAACGTGGGTGGTTTTTAATGTTTGTTTAAGGCTGGGGGTTTTTCGAGATAGATCATGTCCCAAAAAGTTTAATGCAAACAAGAGTTAAATCTTAGCATTTAATGCATGGAAAGTGACCTTTTGGGTGGGAGACAAATTAAATCCCAGAAAGGTGAAAACTGTATTTCAATGGGACAGATTTCGAAATAGACATTGATCACCTAAAATAGGTGCTTATCAGACCAAGATTTGGTTTGATAGCCAAGACAACTTATCTGACCCTACATGGACAAGTGTCCTGAAGAGTTGTGGACAAGTGTCCTGAATTTCAAGGGACAAGTGTCCTGAAGAAGTAAGGTCATTTTTTTTTCTGAGTTTTAGTAGACTTGACCAAGTCTGCTGAAGTTTGAGTTTATTTCCCCCTTAATGAATGAACTTCTTTGGACTCATTTGTCCAACTTCCCTGGATCAAGAAGACCCAACTCTGCTGATAATTCCAGAAACCTTGCCTCTGCAAGTGGCTTAGTTAGTATATCAGCTTTTTGATGATCTGTGTGGATCTTCACTAACTTAATATCCTTCTTCTCCACATGATCTCTAATGAAGTGATGTTTGATGTCCACATGTTTGCATCTTGTGTGCAAGATAGGATTTTGTGATATAGCAATGGCACTATTGTTATCACAGAAAATTGGCACTTCAGTAGAGTTGACTTTGTAGTCTCTGAGTTGTTGTCTCAGCCAAAGGATTTGAGCACAACAACTTCCAGCAGCAACATATTCAGCTTCAGTGGTGGAGGTAGCCACTGTGTTTTGCTTCTTGGAAAACCAAGATATGAGTTTGTTGCCTAAGAATTGATAGGTTCCTGAAGTGGATTTTCTGTCAATTCTGCATCCTCCATAATCAGCATCTGAGTAGCCAGTTAACTCAATGTTGTCATCAGCAGGGTACCAAAGGCCTAGATTTTCAGTGCCTTTGAGATACCTCAAGATCCTCTTTGCAGCCTCAAGATGGCTTTTCTTAGGATTTGCTTGAAACCTTGCACATACACCTACTGCAAAGGTGATGTCAGGCCTGCTGGCAGTGAGATAGAGGAGTGATCCAATGATTCCTCTATACTCAGTGGAGTTGGTTGGAACACCACTTTCATCAGGATCCATCTTCCAATTAGTATTCATTGGGATCCTCACTGGCTTGCTTGATGTACACCCAAACTTCTAGATCATTTCTCTGGTGTATTTAGCTTGGTTGATGAAGATTCCTTCTTTTGATTGCTTGACTTGTAGACCCAAAAAGAAGTTCATCAACCCCATCATGGACATCTCAAACTTGCTTTGCATGAGCTTGGAGGATTTCTCACACAGCTTCTCATTAGGGGATCCAAAAATTATGTCATCTACATAAATTTGGACAAGCAAGATGTCCTCTCCTTCAGAGATTCTGAAGAGGGTTCTGTCTACAGTTCCCTTGGTGAATCCATGATCCAAGAGAAATTGTGACAATGTGTCATACCAAGCCCTAGGGGCTTGCTTGAGTCCATATAGAGCCTTCTTCAGCCTGTATACTTGGTTTCCAATCTCAAAACCTGGTGGTTGTTCCACATAGACTTCTTCTTTCAAGACTCCATTCAGAAAGGCACTCTTGACATCCATTTGATACACTTTGAACCTCTTGTGGGCTGCATAGGCTAGAAAAAGCCTTATTGCTTCTAGCCTTGCCACAGGTGCAAATATCTCATCATAGTCAATGCCTTCATGCTGACAGTAACCTTTAGCCACTAGTCTTGCTTTGTTTCTGACAATCACATCATTTTCATTTTTCTTGTTCTTGAATACCCACTTGGTTCCAATAACATCTTGATGTGAAGGTCTATCCACCAGCTCCCATACTTCATTTCTGGTGAATTGATTCAGTTCTTCCTGCATGGCTGTGATCCAGTTGGCATCTTGAAGTGCTTCTTCAATATCACTTGGTTCTTGTTCTGATAAGAAACAACAAAACATAGCACTTTCACCATGAAAACTTCTGGTTTTGACTCCTATACTTGGGTCACCAAGTATCAGATCAGGAGGATGGTCATACAACCAAGTTCTTCTTTTTCTGATCCCTTCAGTAGAGTTGTCCTCTACTGATATTGAGTCATTTTGATCATAAAATTCAGGATAATTTAGTGCAGGATCTAATTCAGGATCATAATCAGGGGTGTTGTCCTCAATGTCAGGGACATTGGCATTTTCAACATTTTGAGTTCCCCCTTGATTATTTGACCCATTAACTACCTCAGCATGAACTGCTTCTTCATTGGTAGTTGTTACTTGGATGTGAACTGGGATTGGGTCATTCAGTTCACCATTTCCATCAGCAGGATTTGTCTCAGGAAGGTTGCCTTCAGGATTGTTGTCCAATATAGTATATTCAGGTAGATTGGCTTGGACAACATCTATGAATTCAGTGTCTTTGTCTTTTAGGCTCAATCTGGTTGTCCTCTGTGTGATTTCTTCAGATTCCAAATTATCATTCCTGATCTCAAAGATAGATTCATCAAACACAACATGAGGTGTTTCTTCCACTATAAGGGTTTTCTTGTTGTAAACTCTGAAAGCTTTACTGATTTGAGAGTATCCAAGAAATACTCCCTCATCAGCTTTGCTATCAAAGACTTTTAACTGTTCTTTCCCATTATTGTGAATGAAACATTTACAACCAAATATATGAAAATATGACACTTTAGGCATTCTTCCTTTCCAGAGTTCATAGGGGGTTTTGCCTTGCCCCTTAGTGATCAAACAACTATTTTGAGTATGACATGTTGTGTTTATGGCTTCAGCCCAAAACCTCTTAGGTAAATTTGAATCAGCAATTAAAGTTCTAGCAGCCTACTTTAATGTTCTATTCCTTCTTTCTGCAACTCCATTTTGTTGGGGAGTTCTAGCTGCTGAGGTTTCATGAGCTATTCCATTAGATGTGCAATACTCATTGATGTATGAGTTTATGAACTCAGTGCCTTTATCAGATCTTGTCTTGATAATGCTAAGGCTTTTCTCATTTGACAATCTCTTGAGAAGTTCAGGTAGTTTAACTTGTGTTTCCTTCTTACTAAGGAGAAATACTACCCATGTGAACCTAGAGAAGTCATCTACTACAACCAATGTGTATTTTCTACCATTTATACTTGAAGGGGTGATTGGTCCAAAGAGATCCATATGTAGAAGTTCAAGTACCCTTTCAGTAGAAATGACTGGTTTACCTTTGAATGAGGCTTTAATCTGTTTTCCCTCTTGACATGGTTTACACACATGTTCTTTTATGAAAACCTCATTAGGTAGTCCTTTAACTAATGCATTTCTAGCAAGTTTGTTCATTGATTTGAAGTTCAGATGGTTTAGCCTCTTATGCCATAACCAGCTTTGTTCACTAGTACACTTAGCAATGAAACATGCAGCATCAGTAGACTTGTCCCAGTCTGCAAAATACAAATTTCCCTTTCTAGTTCTAGTCAATAGAGTTTGTTGAGTTTTATCCTTAATTAAGCATTTTCCACTTGAGAACTCAACTTTAAAATCTTTATCACAGAATTGACTGATACTTAGGAGGTTATATTTGAGACCAGCTACATAGGATACATTGGTTACTTTGATGTTACCAATCATCAAAGTACCATAACCTTTTGTTGTTGCTTGTGAGCTGTCTCCAAAAGTGACATTTGGGCCTTCTTTTTCAATAAAATCAGTGAGGAGTTCCTTGTTCCCAGTCATGTGTCTTGAGCATCCACTGTCAAGGTACCATGCTGTCTTTTTGCTCATACTCCTCTTCTTGTGGCCCACTGGTACCTGCAATTAGATAGGTTTAGGTACCCTTTGAGTTTTGGGTCCTGAGAGGTTAGCTGTACCTTTTGGAACCCAAACTTGCCTAATTACCCTGATTGATTCAAGGTGGCTAAGTTGTTTTCCTTGTGCATACACTTTCTTTCCTTTGAATGTCTTGGGGAAAGTATGTGTGAATGTGTTAACTCTGTAAGTTTCAGGGGAGTTGTCAACTCTCCTGAACTTATGAGTTCTTTGTGCAGCTTGATGAAATCTTTGAGGAAAGGCATTTTTATGACCATTACCCTTTGGCATGAAGGGTTTTGGTTGTCTCATTTTATTCTGCCTTTGAGGATAGTTTTCCTTAGGTCTATTCAGCTGAGGCTTTCTCAGATGAGTTGGCCTAGGCTGATTATACCTTGGATAACTCCTCTGAACATTGTTCAGGAGAGTTGCCCTTCCATTGGGTCTACTCTGCTGACCAACATTCCTCTTGTGTTCAGGAGCCTTGACTTTTTCCAAAGGTTTAGGTTTAGTCTCCTGAAACACTAGAGTAGGCATTTCATTCATCTTGCCCTTTCCTTTGTTCAGTGGTTGAATTATTTCATTTTCAGCTTGTTGTTCCACTGATTTGACAAAGATTTTCTTAGTGTTACTTGTAGAGGCAACACTAAGACAAGGTGAAGATTCAAATGGATCAAAACCTAATCCACTTCTTTGAGCCATAGGTCTTTGATAACTCTGAATTTCCTCTATTGCCCTAGAGAATTTATTCAAAGCAGACATTTTTAATTTCAGGCTCTCTTCACTTGATTTAAGAATATCATATTCATGTGAGAGATTTTCAAACTTGGCATTTAGAATTTTTAGTTCAAAATCTTTTCTCTTCTGAGATAGGAGTTGATCATCAATCTCCTTTTGTTGGTCAACTATCCTGAGATTTGCTTCCTTAAGCTCTCTCAAGACTTGTTGATACAACTCAGTAGATTTGACATCAACAGCTACCTCAGTGTTTTTGGTAAGTTCAATAGCCAATCTTTCATTTTCTCTCACACAATTATCATGAAATTCTTGTAATCTAGTGAAATCTTCCATCAACTTCCCAAAGGAAAGTTTCAAGTTAACTTCACTAGTGTTTTGTGAGATGAATGATGGTGAGCTAGAAGTAGAGGATACCTCATCATCCTCAAGAGCCATGTTGCAAACATCATCATCATCATCACTGTTGGAGAATAGTCCATCAGAGGAGTTGAAGCTCTCAGCACTTTCAGATTCATCACCAGCCATCATGGCCTTTCTGTTGGTGAACATTTTATCTCTTTTGGCTTGCCTCTCTCTTCTTTCTTTAGAGCTCAATTCAGGGCAGTCATACTGGAAGTGCCCTTTTTTCTTGCAATTGTAGCACAGGTCTTCATCATCATCCTTCTTGGATTCATCTCTTCCTTTTGATGATGAGGGGTCAGCTCTACTGGACCTTCTCCTATCAGAGTACTTGTCCTCTGATCTCTTCTCTTCAGGCTTTTTATCCTTGGCCTGATCTTCAGGGGAGTTGTATCTTCTCCTGAATTTGTTGTCTTGGTAGAATTTCTTGTATCTACCAAACCTTGTGTTCAGCTTGTCAAACCTTATAGCCATCAAGGCTAGTTCTTCCTTCATTTCAGTCTTAGAGACTGACTTTGATGATCTGGGAGTGGGTTGCATTTCAGGTTCAGCAGCTTTGGCTTTGAATGCCACTCCCTTAGTAGGATTTGAAGGTTCCTCAACAGGTTTTCTTCTATTGAGGTCAAACTCATAGGCTTTGAGTTCTGAGAAGATTTGTTGCATGGGCATGGAAGAGAGATCTTTGGTATTCTGCATCATCACAGCATAGACATCCCACTTTTGAGTGAGACTTCTCAAGATCTTTAATCCAACTTCTCTCCTGGAGTACACCTTGCCCAATGAGTTGATTTCATTCATCACATCAGTGAATCTACCAGCAAATTTGTCAATGGATTCATCAGCTTCCATTGTGAATTGCTCAAACTTTTGCACAGCAACTTGGTGCTTGTTCTCCTTGATCTTTTCTGTACCCTCACACATCTCAGTAAGAGTATCCCAGATTTCTTTGGCTGTGGTGCAATGGTAGACTCTTCCCATGACTGCATCTGGAATTGTTTGATAGAGGGTATTCATGGCAAGATAATTTAGATTATCTTTCCTCTTTTCATCAGCAGTGAAGTCATCCTCATCCTTGGGAATCATTTCCCTTACATCTGCTCTTTGCTCATCTGTTACCCTGGGGTTAGTTTGGGTAAACACAAAAGGTCCTCTTGTGATTACTCTTAACATGTCAGTATGAAGAGATGCAAGATGAGCCCTCATTCTAATTTTCCAGAAATCATAGTTGTCTATTGAGAACATGGGCAATTTATGATGTGAAATGTGATTGACTGGATTTGTGGCCATGTTGTCCAATCCTTGAACAGCAGGTGGAGGAACAGCATTGTTGTTGGCCATATCTCAAGAATAATCAGTTAGTCAACAAGTAATAGATTTCAGATAGAGATCAGTTCAGTGACCACACAAATATGTGAATTTTGAAAATCAAGATGGATTTTCAGAGGCAGTGGTCTTTGAACCCCTGCTCTGATACCACTTGTTGGTCCTTAAATGAGTATATAACAAGTGTATGGGGGGGGGAATACACTTGTATGCAAATCTTTTCAACTAATGATTAAACCAGAGCTCAGCAAGGTTGTCTTGGACAACTCTGCTGAAGATGATAACTTCTACTAAGATAATCAAACTACTAAGTACTATTGAGTACTTAGTTGAATAACTATCTAGGGGAGTTATAGGTGCGGAATAATGGTTGGCCCTTTAAGTTTAGACTCCTTAAGTTTCTGAAATCACTTTGTCAATCCAATGCAGTCCAGTTTAGTTTCAGGGAACTTGTCCAAATCAGTTTTGCACAGTCTTTGAATATGTATCTTTTGAAAGATCAGTTTTGTGTGCAGTGTTGAATGAATGTAAGTACTTTGTAAGGTAAATCAACACAAGAGTTTATAGTGGTTCAGAGACTCAAGCTCCTACACCCACTTTCCCTGATTTAACAGGATAATTCCTTCACTCTTGGAATTAACTTGTTTTATAGTGTCAAGGTGCACTTGATCAATAACACCACTCCTTGGTGAATTGATCCCTAGGATGTCTAGAGTCCTAGTACCCTCTTCTCAACTCAGAACTGAACTGTTCTTCTCTCAACAGTCAGCTCCTACCACTTCTACTACTACAACCTTCTCACTTTCTCACTTGAAAGGGGTAAGGATTGAAGTAAGGTTCCAACTAATGAGATATCCTTTACAATGAAGATCAAGGTATAAGGATAGGATATCTCTCTAAGCTTATGTATGGGTATACAATTGGGTTCAGCTTAGAAGAAGTGTTTGAAGACTAAGATAGTCTTTGACAGCTTTAGAAGCACTTTGACTTGTAGGATAGTTGGATATTCTTGTCAAGGTTGAGGTGCTTCAATGGTCTTCACACTCCTTGTATTTATAGACAAAATGGAGATTTGCCCGTTGGAGAGGCAGCCCCAAATTGCTATAAATGTCTTCCTTGAGTTCTTCAAACTGGAAGACAGATTCTTGATAGTGACATGTCCTTATTTGGGTAATAAACGGCTTGTAAGACTTTCTCTTCTTTCTGCAGCACTTTTCCCAATGCTTGACTTCTTGTTAGGACTTGGACATGGCTTCTGAAGGTTGATCCAATGATAGGACAACATTCCTTATCAACTGGACAACTCTCCTTATCACTATCAGCATTTTTGCTTTTCAGCAAGGTTGGCTTGCTCATTTTCAGATGACTTGGCTCTTTCCCTTTCTTTCACTTTAAGTTGATCTTAGCATGTTTCAATGAGGTTCTTTAGGGTATGGTTGTCTCTAGCTTCTTCAGCATGGTTGACCTTTTGTTCTGGTTCAAGTTTGCAGAGACAACTCTCCTGGGATAACTCTCCTGATCAACATGTTTGGCCTTTTAGCTTCATAGTTGTTGCTTGTACATAGTTTACATCTCTGGACAACTCTCCTGATTAGTGTTTTTGGCTAATTTTGTCCTTTTGAGCTTTGCAATCTTCTTCTTGCATAGAAATAACTCTTCTGGACAACTCTCCTGATCAAGGCCTTTGGTTTCATATGGAGTTTTCTTGTCCTTAGAGTTTGTTCCAGACTTTGAGCCTTGAGGGGACTACATCTTGATCATTTTAAAGTCATAGGTTCCCCCTCACATTGTGCATCTAATCATCTAAGAGCTGCCTAACATATCAGCTTCTCATCTAGCCTTATGCTATGTGTTCTAACACATTTTGAACACAATCATCTTGACTTAGGCATGTCTCAGGGGGTTTTGGTATTTAATCAAAACATGTATCATTTTATTCCCAACAGTATCACCCGCCATTTTTTGCAGTTGCTACACTGCACGGCGCATGTAGGGGCCGTCTGCAAAGTCGGACAGGACTGAAACCAACAATTGGATACAGTTTAATTAGCAATACAGTAAAATTTCGAAATTTAGCAAGGCAATTTTGCTCTCACAAAAAAAAAAAAACACTATTCAGCAAAATGAAACCTAGATAGGGTTTTCTCCTGAAATTAAATTCAATTTTGGGGGTAATTAAGAGCCTTTTTAAAATAAATAATCAAAAGCACAAAATCCAGTCACAACTCTAAGTAAAAAGAGTGAAGCAAAAGAGAACTTGGACAGTAAACAACAACAACTCATGGATCTATTGAGAAATTGATCATCGGATTAGATTAAGTAATTAAGAGCTTAATCCACAGTACAACCCTAGCACAAACAGCAGTTGGACAGTAAAGTACTGTAGCAGCCCTAAACAGCATAACAAGACACAAATCTATAAATGATAATTCAGATCTTATTAATTAACCATTCAAAATAAAAAACATTCAGATCTAATTCAAAGCTAGCTGCAGCAATGATGAAAATGAAGCATATATATATATACCTTGGACTTGGACGAATTCATGTCCGATGGGCCAACTGGGATGACATCTGCGTCGGTGGTGGTGGGAACAATTGGGTCCATGGTTGAAGTGAAGAAAAAGGGCTGTGGTTAGTGCTAGCTAGCTGGGGGAGGCTGTCTGTATTGAACAAAAATGAGTATTTTAGGTTATGAGCAAGTGTACTTATATAGGTGTGAGTGGCCGGAGTGTGGTCATCCCATCTCTCTCTCTCTCTACACATACATGTTCTATTTTATTGATACAGTTTTTGTCGCATATGTATGTTTGCAATTAATTTTTGGTTGTAAGTTTTTGTCGCACATGTATATTTGCAATTAAATATAAGATCTTTGTAAAGGATTCTAACATTATATTTTTTTAGTTGGATTAATTGTCTAGGTTTAATTCTCAGCGTTATTTGAAATATCATTAATTAGTTGTTTGGGCGGGTTAATGTTGTCCATGTAAAGCGTCTTCGATCAATAATTTTTATCAAGTGGAAATGCCCGTCAAAATAAGTCATCAGATGCAATGGAAATTGCATGTGTGTTATATGTGAAGAGGATCCATCGAACACATTTATTTTTTCAAATGCAAGGTTGCGGGTCTGATATGGAGAGGGTCTTAGATGGCTATGAATCCCTATAGCTCTGCATTTCTGATTTTGATCCTATTAACTTTCTAATTTTGATTTTAGTCTTATATATAACTTATACTTTTTCAATCTTTTGGCCATATGACCTCTCATAGCAGGTAAAAGTAATGCGGTTGATTTGTATATAAATATTAGTAATAGTAACACATAAAATTGTAAATGGTCTTAATAATATAACTATTAAGACCGGCCAAAAATAATTTGGCAAGCAAGTTTTGGCCACACTATTATGTTTGCAATTGATTTTTTTTTTTTTTTAATCAAGGTATCCTATGAGTTTTGGATATTACGTTATTTTGAAATCAAGGTAACCTATGAGTTTTGGTAATTAAAGGTATTTTATTAATTTTAATTTGATTTTTGCTAATTCAACTCATTATTAATTAACTAATGGACCTCCAACTTTTGGTCATCGATCTAGGTCACTTTTGGATCCACGACTTGTTGTTGTTTCAGCCCACTTCTGAGCCTACGACTTATTTTTGTTTTGGGCCACTCTTGGGCCTTTCACTGTTTTTTTTTTTAACCTTTTATAAAATGTCTAATTACTATCCAAGTTTGGGTGGCTCAGCCCAAGCCTTTGAATTTATTTTCTAATTTTTTACTCCCTTAGTCCCATATTTATTGTCGTTTAATTAAAGGTGTTTCACACAAATTAAGAAAAAAATCAAATATCAATAAATGTGTGTCTTATTAATTGTAATTTAATATTTTTATTCAACTTATTAATGGACCTCCTCTTATTTAAGGTAATTTCAATTCTCATCAATGCCCATTGTCGCACGTTCGCCGCCACGCTTGCCACCACCTCGCCGCCGTCTCGTGCTGCCACTCGATCTGTTGCTGTTGCACACTCAATATCAAGATGGAATTAAGACTTGAGAGTAAAGGCATGGTCTAACCTAATCTGTGATGAATGGGCGCCATTTAATTAGTTTCTATTGGGAAGGGGAATAGACAATACCCACATTATATTTGATATATATATTTTAAAATTAAGGCTAGCTAGGTCATATTTGTGATATTTTGCGGAATTGTGGGCCTATTATATCTATTTAGCCCATGACATACTAATCCACATTTAAAGATATTGGGTCCATTTTATTGGGCCTATCAAGGATAATTATTTTAAAAAAAACACAAAACACTAGGTTCCGACTAGGCCCCACCTAGACGGCCTAGGTGTTAGGTGGCTGAAAATGCCCGACTTTCAATTTTCAATTTTTGCAACCTTAATTTTTAATTATCATTATTATGTTTTTTTAGATCATGAAATCCTATGAGTTTTGGATATTTTTGGTATTTTATTAATGGTAATTTGATATTTTTTTAATTCAACTAATTCTTAATGGACCTCATCTTTTTGGTCATTGAGGTTGCTTTCGAGCCAATAACATGTTGTTTCAGATCAATTTAGGGCATTAATTTCACTCTCTTTGTTTGGGTTTGGCTGTATACCCCCTCTTAATATGACATACGTTATATGTACCTCACGAAAATACCTAACACATTTTATATGAAATTATAGATACACTCCCTCATATTATTAAATCATGAAACCCTAATTTTTCTTCTTCTAGCTTCTTCCTCCCACCAACTTGACGCCGCCTCCCAGCGCTGCCCGCCCCAAATTCTCCTCCCCCACGCGCCGCCTCCTCCCTCTTTTATTTATTTAATTTTTGGTTTTTTTTGGGTTTGGATGATGTTGGATGTCGGAGGTGCAGCAGCGGCGGCGACGGTGGATTTTCCTTCAATTAGGATTAGGTTAATTAGGGTTAGGGTTGAAAAGTGGAGGGGTGTATTTACTAGGATCATTTTAGTATAAGGGTAGTTTAGGTATTTTACATGATTATTCAATTAATAAATGGGGAGGGGGAGTATACTTAACAAAGCTGGAGGGGTATATAGCTAAACCCATTTTCTAAAACCTTTTTGACGGAAAAGGCATGTCCTGATACCAAAAGGACTATATTTGAAAAATTTTAAAGGAAACGGGTACTATGACCCTTCCTAGATTTAAATCAATGACATCCCCAAACCTAGAAATGGGTATCCTAGCCAAAAAGGTATTAGGTTCATACCAAGAAATAGATCACAGTCCCTCTAATTTCATTATTCTCACTTTCGTTTTGTTTTTTTTAATTTCATTATTCACGTTCTCTTTTTAGAAAAATTAATAATATTCACACTATTTTTTTATGGAAAATTGCACTTTTGGTCCTGTAGGAATGAGGTCAATTCACTTTCGGTTCTTTTTCATACACTCTTAATCCCATAGTAAATTTTTGTTTGTTTTAACGGATGAAAATTGCTTGAATGTCACACACATGTAAAAATGAGATCAAATCACTTTCGGTTCTTTTTCATACACATTTAGTCCCATACTAAATTTATGATTGTTTTTACTTATGAAAATTGATTGAAATTCACGTTCCCGTTGAAACACATCCAAAATCCTAATATTGAATTAAACAAACTGTAACACCCCGTCCCAAAATTTAATATGAAATAAAGGAAAAAATTATTTAAGAATTTTCAACTATATTAACGTCGTTATTTGTTTCTAAAAGATTTGATTTTCAGGAAGACGGACGAGCATTCTGGTCGGGCAACACTCCTAGCACTTAATAAAGAAATAAAAGAAGTATAAGGTTTGATGAATATTTAATAAGTGTCGAAATGAAATAAATCTAATTAATAACCTTACAAATCATTTTATCAAAAGCTTATGTGATAAACAACTTAACGAGGCGTAATATGCATTTTAATAAATAGTAATTGCCACGGCATTTCAATCTTAATATAAAATATAGAGGTCTGATTCATTTACTTGCTTGATCATTGATATAATATTTGATACATTGAAAATTTATAATTATGAAAATTACATTTACTTGGTTGCCATGCTTTTCGTGTCTTTGTGATATAATGTTTGTCTTATCTGATTTTATTTTATATTAGGACTCTTTCTGATAAATTCGCTATTAAATTAATATTGGAATTTAAAACTAAAATAATATAAGTAGTCGTAAGTAGAATTTATAATTTAATAATTTGTATCTCAAAGTGCGACGATTTTATCGCCATAAATCCTAAATAAATATTTATAGCTCTCGTGTAATTTTCCGCGAAAAACTAACACAAAAATAAGTAACAACTTCGTAAAAATACCGAGTACTAACGAATACCGCGATAAATTATAAAACATCTACTACTTTAATTATTAAATAAAAAAAAAAAAAAAAAGGTTCAGGTGGCTAATTTTGGTCCACCCAACTTTACATAGTTGAAAAACAACCACATCCTCTTTGTCTCACACTCTCGGCAAAGACACCCTACCTACTCCATCTATATATATCTCCCACACTTCAGCTTTTCCATTCATCCCTCATATCAAAAAATAAGTCGACACTCTGCAGGAATAGGAATCAAGCACCAAGCAGCTACATAATCAAAAGGAAGAACAACTCTCATTTCTTCCCTTTTTTACTTTTGATCGGCTTCTTCCTCTTCAATAGGAAGCAAGTTGATTCTTCCATCTTATAGCAGCCTTGGATTGCCGGAAACATACCCGAGTTGATTTCGATTCCTAGCATCGAAGAACAGCCCATATGATTCAAGAGGAATGAAGAACACCACACCTTTTTCTTCTCTGCCGCTGCCTTTCATTTCGAAGTCGTATTGGATAACTATTTCTTCAATAATCTTGCAACAATCATGAAGAACTCAAGCCAACTTCATCCTTGATCGATCCCCCAGGTTCCCACATGAATTCGAATCCATATCACAGCCTGAATCGAGTAAACTACACAGGTTTTAACACACAAACATTCATATGCTATTTGCGTAAATTTCGATTTCCGTTTATGATTTTCGGTACTCGAATCTTTTGGAAATTGTGATATATATGTTGTATAACAAGTATGTTATATGTTATGTGTGTTTAATTGGTTGAAAACGTGAGTTAAGTGTATAAAATGATTTTTCAAAGTTTACGATACAAGCTGGAATTTTGTGTTGACTGCAGTGATTTTGGGAGTCCATATCTTTCAATAGAAAAATGATTTTGACTCGAAACCAAATAGGGTATGAACTCCATATGGTAAAGTATTTGAATATAAAAGATGACACAAATTGACCGAGTATATTGAGAGTTATTCAATTTTTAATATGGGGCAGAAAGCTGGGAAAACTGGGAAAAACAGAGCATTCGTTTTATTTTCAGTACTTCGGGGTAATTTTTACTCGACTTCGAGACGCGTTTTTCACAAACGTTTTTATTTCCAGTAAACTTGATATATCATAGTGTAATTAACCCAATATTTCATGTTAATTGAATTAACCGTTTGACGAGAAATGATTGACGAACATACGCAAAAATTCACTATTTTAAGAATGTCCAATATTGCAAAATTACAAATATTATCTTTTGAGTCACAATTATATTCTGGAAAAATATCTATGTTGATAGAAATATTTTGAAATGCTAAGGAAATGATTTTCATAAAAATCAAACAACTATAGCTATTTTATTATAATTTTCCGAGCAAAAAGGACCAGTTTTGAAATATGCATAAATACACTCTTTGTTTAATTGACATATATTTAAACATAATTTTATTGACATTCTAATGCATGTTAAGATGTTTGCAGTAGTTGCAATACTTTCGTAAGTGGCTAGGATCGAAATTGATAAAAATGAAGCTTTTGAATGATTGGAGTTAAGCTTAGTGTTTGATAATTTTATTATATATGTTCCTTCTTTTTAATTGTGAAGTGAAGTATCTGTTTAAATTAATAATGAGTTATTTTATAAATCGTTATTATTTGTTAAAATCACTAATTGGTATATGTTAAAATGTATTTTATTAAATTTATTATTGTGGTATTACTTGTTATGTGATTATAAGATTTTCATGAAGATGAATTGTTAAGTAAAATTAAGAAACAAGAGTTCTGATAAACAATTAAATATTCAAGAAAACGTGTTAGGCGAAGTGTGGCCCAATCGGAGCTCGGACGGCCTCTTCTGTGTTACGCTTGCTAAAATCATTCAAGAAGTTTGTAGCTTTTCTTAAAGTTAACCAGGTGGGTGTCACTACTGTATTGCCGATGTAAATGTTATATGGACTGTTGGTGTATTCTGAACTGAACTAAACAAACATCAACATATAACTAAGAACACAAGAATGCAATAATAATTATAATATATATTATATGTGTGATACATAAATTACGATTTCACGGAGGTGGCGGGAAAGTGTTTATGGGGGTAGCATGTGATAGAGTCGCTATCAGTGTCCCAATATGTGTTTCACGGAGGAGGCGGGAAAGTGTTTATGGGGGTAGCATGTGATAGAGTCGCTATCAGTGTCCTAGAAGGAGGTGGAAGCGTTTAGGGGGTAGCATGTGGTAGAGTCGCTACCAGTGTCCCATATGATATATGATAATGATGTTACATGATATATGATATGATGATAATGATGATTTATGATAAGTATGATATATGATGATTTATGGCAAGTATGATCTATGGTTATGAATAAGAATACATTATGAATCCTCAGTGAACGATAAATTCACTACACAAAATAATAAGGAATAATTTACGATAAAATGTTAAGATAAACTATTTTCGGCGTACTGCCAATCTGTATAACAGCGTACAGGACATCCACTGAGATTTTTATCTCACACCCCAAAACTAATATTTTCAGGTTATGATCGAGAGGGGCCGGTGTTGCAGCAGGGACGACACGGAGTTTCCCCACATTAAGCTGCTATAATATTACATATATTTAAGACATATTATAATAAAATGAAATGTCTTATGATAGACGATGTTATTCTTATGCCAAGTGACAAATTTCCTAAAGTTACTCGATAACCATATGTGTGCTATTTTAAAACGACTGCTACTTATCATATTCTAAGTTTTAATAAATAGGCCCACACTGATTTTATTGCAACTTATATTTGTCTTTAATTATTTCCGCTGCAAAACTCTTATTATATTGCTTGTGTTATTGTATTTTTAAAAGAAATTTTTAGGTTCGGATTTTCGGTAACTAAGTGGCGACTCGAATTTAGATTGTTTGAGCCTCAAGGGCTGCATTCCGGATTCGGGGCGTTACACAAACTCCCACCCAAAAAAACACAAGAAAACAAACCATAAATGACACTAAAAATCGCACCCAAACCCAAATTGAACGGAAATCGAACTCAATTCACAAGTATTGTACAAGCAACAGGCATGAGGCTTTCACCCAAAAAAACAATTAGGATCAGGGAGAAGAAGATTTGAGTGTATTTATTTGAAATGAAATTAAGGTAACTTGGTTAATTATAAATTAGCACATTAAAGATGGAGCTAGCATAAATAATTGCACTCCATAAAATTTAAATTCTTGAGTCCATAAAAAAACTGTATCCATAAAATAGAACATGTATGAGAGAGAGAGAGAGAGAGAGAGAGAGAGAGAGAGAGAGAGAGAGAGAGAGAGAGAGAGAGAGAGAGATAGGATTACCACACTCCACGCACACCCTATATAAGTTGTTGGGATATGAATCCTAGAACAAGTCCTAAATGATGAACAAAAGATATAAGATAAAGTTTTGATAAGCCAAAAGAAGACTTGAATATTTTCTAAGTGTTGACTAATCTAGTCTAGTTGAGTTGAAGTCATCTTGAACAGATCAGTAGAATTCAAAAGACAAGTACAAGCTTAAAAGAAAAGTACTATTAAAAGATAAGTACGATTTATAAGTACTTCATATCTGTTCATATATGTTAGATTGTTACTGAGCTATTTAAATGTTGTATAGAGCTCATGTTTTTATATGTAATAGATAGATTCGTTGTATAGTTTATAAGTTGACTAAGCTTATATTATAAAAGCTTAAAGTAAATGTAATAGTCTTGGTAAGATTAGTATAGTCTACTCTACTGTTTGAAGAAGGAAGACCAGACAAGAAGAGTCGAAGTCTACTACTCAAGATAAGAAGACTACACAAGACAAGTCAACTTGAAGTTAGTTACGAATACGCGTATTAAAGATAAAATTGAAGAAGTTAGTTATGGAATAACTAATTCATAATGGAAACGCGTGGATTGATAAGAAGATTCAGTTGAAGGTAGTTATCAAGAAAAGTTGGTTACAACTTACTAAGTTCTTGAAGATTGAAGTCTATAAATACTTCATGATGGTGATCAATTAAAAACGACTGATACACTGACGTTCATACACAAGTGAAGCATTATCAAAGATATATTTGAAGTTTACTCTCAGAGATTGACTGAAGTTCAGAAAAGATAGCCAGAAGACAAGTGAAGAATCCAGAAGGCTACTACTGAAGAACAGAGAAGTTTTAAGTTTTTGTTTGTTATTTTTCAAGGTGCTAGATACTTGTAAAATTTCTAGTAAGATCGTAGACATATCTGGAGGTATAGTCTGTTGAAGATCTAAGTCTTCTTCTTGGGACTTTAAAGACAGGAATACACACTTGTACTCGATTGGAAGAGTTTAGTGGAAACATCACAACTGGGTTTGTGAGAGTGGACGTAGACAAGTTGTCGAACCACTATAAATCTTGTGTTTGATTTACCTTACAGTTTTGATTGTTAATTTGCTTAATTGGTTGAATTACTTAACTGATCTAGACTAGTTGAGTATAGAACAGAGTTCTCGAAAATAAGTTGAGTATAATCTTGAATTGGGCTCATTGATAATTTCGTATTCCGCACATTGTACTTTGATATTTCGAAAGATTTTTGAAAAGTCTATTCACCCCCCTCTAGACATTTTCACTAGCTTACTCGTTATTAACTCAACTTGGGACCAACAAGTGGTATCAGAGCAGTAGTTTAAAAAACTGCTGTTTCTTGATAACCGACTCAAGACTTAGGGTGAAGTCTTGGTCCTTGACTGTTTTTGTATACGTGTTCTTGATCACATACTTGTATCATCCGTGTTTCGTGCTCCCTGTTCTTGACTTATCTGTTGTTCTTGATCATAACTCTACTTAGCACTTATTTCTTGAAATCATGTCTCTTGAGATCAGCGCTAACAAACTACCTAAGTTCCAGGTACAAGACTACGATTACTGGAAGCTAAGGATGGAAGCCATCTTCAGCTCCACTCACGACTTAATGATCTCCGTCGTTACTGAAGGTTCAATTGTGACCATGATCCCCAACACTGCTGCCCTTGATCCAAATCAACCAGTGGGTACACTCGTCAAGAAACCAAGGTCAGAACTTACCTCTGAAGAAATGAGACAGAATAATTTGGATAGCTTGGCCAAGAATTACATCTTACACACTCTTCCTAATGAGTATCTGGGAAAAGTGTTAAAATGTAAAACTGCCAAAGAAATGTGGGATCGCTTAGCTATCATTTGTGAAGGGACATCCCTAATCAAAGAAAGCAAGCTTTCCACTGCTGTCCAAAGATTCGAATCATTTCATATGAAAGCTGGTGAAACAATAGACCAGTTGGATACTCGTTTTACCAAAATCATGAATGACTTGGAAGTCCTTGGTAAATCTTATACTCCACGTGAAATCAATCTTAGGATTCTCAAAAGCCTTGATTGTCGTTGGAAGATGGTAAAAATGCTTGTTAAGAATACCCAAGATATAGACGTATGGACAGCAGAGACTATGTTTCAAACTCTAAAGGCTCATGAGTTTGATCTAGACGAAGATGAACCCATAGTAAGTAGTGACAGAGAACATGCTGTATCTAAGAACGTTGCTTTTAAGGCTAGTTCGTCTAAGATAGACAGGTCTAAGACTAAGTCTAGGTCTGCTTCTGTTAAAGACGAGTTAGATACTGATCTTAGTCTGAAGGATCAGGTAAGCCTCATGGTTAGAAAGTTTGATAGGCTGAATAAACGTTTCGGAAGATATAAGAAGTTCTATAGAGAGCATAGAGGGTCTGCTTCTAAGAACTCGTCTGAAACCAGACGAGACCGAAACTCGTCCGAAAGGAGAGACGAAGTCTCGAAAGGTAACAGACAAGATAGAGAGTCTAATGGTAGGAAGATTACTCGTTCTGATAGACGTGATAAACGAAGGAACAACTCTCCTATTAAAAAGGCTACTAATGATCTTGTGTGCTATAACTGTGAGAAACCAGGTCACTACATATATGAATGTCCGGACCTGAGTACTGATGATCGAGAAGAACGCAAAGCACGAAGAGAAAGAAGATACAACCGTGGTAAGAAGGCAATGATGGCCAATAATGACTCTGACTCTGACTCAGACGAGTTGCCATCATCCTCATCTAGCTACCCGTCTGAACCAGATCACGATGAAGCATTCATAGTTGATGATGGTCTATGCTTCATGGCTAAAATCGACCAAGAGGTATCATCTGTTACTTCCTTTCAATCATGTGATGAATCAGATTCTGATGAAAGTGACACTGCCAGTAGCCAAGTAGGGAGTAGTCTTCAGCACTCTACTAGTGCAGTTGAAGACGACCTCCTACTTGCCAACAAGGCATTCATTGAAGTCAGTGATGAAAACATCACCTTAAGACAAGAAATCATTGATCTTAAGGAAGCTCAGTCTAAAGTAGATCCTAACATAACAGTCCTAAATGAACGCTTGCAAGAAGAGTTGAGACAACTCAAAGACAAGTGTGCATTGACAGACAAGTTGTATCAAGACCTACTTAAGACACATGCGACTGAGAAACATGAATTCAATGTCTTACAAAGCAAGCTCAAAAAGCTTGAAGAACGTAATAAGTTCTTAGAAACCGAGGTTGTCACATTAGACCTTAAACTTACTGACCTGGTTAACTCATCTAAGGTTAACCTTGAATTGTCAGATAGGTATAGGGCTCCTGCTGACAAGACAGGCATAGGTGCTGAGACACCCAGCTCGTCTACTCTAGTTCCTAAGAACCCTACTATTTTCATCTCAAGCTCTTTGACTAATGATAAAGGAAAAGAACCTTTGATATACGATATTGACACTCCATCAAAAGGTACTGTAATAAAACAAGCTCGAGTTAACATTCCAATTACCAAAGGTGGTAAAAAGAAAGTTAACAACAAGCCTGTTCCGTTTAATACGAGTCAACAAAGGACTAGGAATCGTGGACGACCAAATCAGGTCAGATACGAGGACTGGTATCCAGAGGAGACTAGTACTAGACAAGTACAGACTAGACGACAAGTGTCTAGACCTCCTTTCATAAGGCAGTCTCAACTCTACTCGTCTAGACCTAGACAGGAAGGTCCAAAATATCGTACACAAGCTGTTCTATATCCTCCACCTTTGTCATATGATATCAAAGGAGAAGAAAGACCTAAACATGTCTATAAACCGTATGGACCTAATGCATATAAACCTTACCCTGACTATCATAGACAAGTGCCTGCTCAAGTAGAGATTAAGTCAAAAGGCTATCTCCAAAGAGTAGACCCGAACTCGACTGATAGGCCAGATAAGGACAACAAGGTCTTATTTTGCAACAAATATGGTCGAAAGCTTAGAAGGTCAAACTTGTTCAGGACTCCAATGTATATTTGGATTCCATTGAACTCGACTAACCCCCAAGGACCCCAATAAACAAGGAGGGTACCTAAATTATGTATTATCATCTATTGCAGGGTCGACTCGATCTATACAAGAAAGGTGGCTCAACAGAAGAAACTTGGTACATAGACAGTGGTTGTTCGCACCACATGACTGGTACTAAGACTCTCTTATCAAGCTATCGTGAGCAAGAAGGACCAAAAGTGATATTTGGTGATAGCTCTATTGCTGTTACTAAAGGATTTGGTTACATTCGGAATGGTGACATAGAAATTCAAGATGTTTCGTATGTTGAAGGCTTGAAATACAATTTACTCTCTGTTTCACAATTTTGTGATCGTGGATACAAGGTGCAGTTCAAGAGTCAGAAATGTGAAATCATCGACAAGAAAACGCACACAGTCCTACTAGTCGGCATTAGACAAGGAAGTGTGTACATAGTGAACTGGAACAGTTGTCCGAGGGACACCTGTCTACTTACTAAGAATCCTAAAGAACTTGGCTGGCTCTGGCATAGACGCCTTTGTCATCTAAACTTTAAGGTCCTTAATAAGATAGCCAGAGACTACCTTGTGGAAGGTATTCCCAATGAAGTCTACTATAAGTCACATGTATGCACCTCCTGTCAAAAAGGTAAACAGGTGAAGGGTTCTTTCAAATCTATTCCATCCCTCTCAACCAGTAGAGTTCTTGAACTTCTACATATGGACTTACATGGCCCAATAACTCCTCCAACTTTGAACGGTAGAAGGTACACACTTGTTGTGGTAGACGACTATTCTAAGTTCACTTGGGTAGTCTTCTTACACAAGAAGAGTGATACACAAACACTTTTGCCTGATCTATTGAAGAAGTTACAGGTTGAGAAGAATCAGTCAATTGTCAAGATCCGTAGTGACAAGGGTACTGAATTCATTAACTGCTATATTAAAGAATTTTGTTCTAAGCGTGGCATCCAGCACCTTACTAGTGCAGCTAGGACACCACAGCAAAATGGAGTAGCAGAACGAAGGAACAGAACTCTTAAGGAGGCCTGCAGGACCATGCTGACAGAGTATAATACGCCTCAGAAATTTTGGGCAGAAGCTATCAACACTGCATGCCACTCACAAAATAGAAGTGCTATCAATAAAGCACTAGGTAAGACGCCCTATGAGGTATGGAAAGGTAGAAAACCCAGAGTTTCATATTTTCATATATTTGGATGCAAGTGTTTCATCCATAACAATGGGAAAAGCAAGTTGAATGCATTCGATGCTAAAGCAGACGAGGGGATATTCTTAGGATACTCCTCGACTAGTAAAGCATTTAGAGTATTCAACTACTCAACCCTTTGTGTGGAAGAAACACCACATGTGGTTTTCGAAGAATCTCAACAGGACCCGTCTACCAACAAGATCAGTGAGAAAGCTACTGAGCTAACTGTCGAAACTGACAAAGACTCAGAGGTATATGAATTCGTTCAAGCTTACAATCCGTTTATAAAAGCTCTCGAGTCAGACGACCAGAAGAAGGTGAGTGCTCAAGGTAACTCTACTAGACCAGTTGACTTACCGAGACTAGTCGACTCGTCTACTCCTATTAAATCTTCTGATGATAATGATGTTGACATGCATGATGCTGTACATGATATAGATGATAGTATTTTTGTTAAGAATAGAAATACATGGAAATCAGCGCATAATACTGAAAATATTATTGGTGACTCTACTGTTGGTGTTAAGACTAGAAGACAACTCTTTGAGTCGCAAGAACAATCTAGTCCATCTCTGTTTTGCTGGTGTTGTTTCCTCTCATCTATCGAGCCAAAAACCATTAATGAGGCTTTGGCTGATAGTAATTGGATCATTGCTATGCAAGACGAGTTGAATCAGTTTGTTCGAAACGACGTCTGGGAACTTGTTGATAGACCAAAACATCATAATGTAGTTGGCACCAGATGGATTTTCAAGAATAAGAAAGATGAGAATGATGTAGTTGTTCGTAATAAGGCTAGACTAGTCGCCCAAGGCTACTCACAAGCTGAAGGCATAGATTATGATGAAACTTATGCTCCTGTTGCTAGACTAGAAGCCATTCGATTGTTTCTTGCATATGCTGCTTACATGAAATTTACTGTATATCAAATGGATGTTAAAAGTGCATTTCTTAACGGTATTCTTGTGGAAGAAGTATATGTTGAACAACCCCCAGGTTTCGAAGTCAAAGGTAATCAGGTATACAAATTAAAGAAGGCCTTATATGGACTAAAGCAAGCTCCAAGAGCCTGGTACGATACTCTTTCTCAATTTCTATTAGAAAATGGTTTTACTAAAGGCAAGGTAGACAGAACCTTGTTTGAAGACAAGAAGGGAAAGACATTTTACTCGTCCAAATTTACGTAGATGACATCATTTTTGGTTCACCTAACAAAGAGCTGAGTGAAAGTTTCTCAACACTCGTGCAAAGTAAATTTGAGATGTCTATGATGGGTGAAATGAATTTCTTTCTTGGACTTCAAGTAAAACAGACCCCTGAAGGGATTTTCATAAATCAAGCAAAGTATACTAGAAATCTTCTAGACAAGTATGGTATTAAGACATGCAAGTCTGCTGGCGTACCAATGCTACCTACATACAGAATGGACCCAGACGAACAAGGTAAGTGTACTGATCAAACTCATTACCGTGGCCTAATTGGTTCATTACTCTACTTAACTGCTAGTAGACCTGATATTGCATTTTCTGTTGGTGTGTGTGCTCGCTTTCAAGCTAATCCAAAAGAGAGTCATATGGAAACCACTAAAAGGATATTGAAATATTTGAAAGGAACCATCAATCGTGGTATATGGTATCCTTCGAATGATGATTTATCTCTAAGTGGCTACTCTGATTCTGATTTTGGTGGTTGTAGAATAGATAGGAAATCTACATCTGGTTCTTGTCAATTCTTAGGCACAAAACTCATTTCATGGTTTTCGAAAAAGCAGACAAGTGTTGCTACCTCTACTACTGAAGCCGAGTACATGGCTGCTGGTAGTTGTTGTAGTCAATTATTATGGCTTATTCAACAACTTAGAGATTATAATGTTTGTGAATCAAATGTTCCTATATTCTGTGATAGTAATAGCGCAATTGCCATTACACAAAATCCTGTTCTGCACACACGTTGTAAGCATGTTGATGTGAAACACCATTTCATACGTGATCATGTAGAAAAGAAGGATATTCGCATGGAAAAGATTCATACTGATTTTCAAAGAGCTGATATTTTTACAAAACCATTAGCTGAGGCACGATTTCGTGAATTATGCATTAGTCTAGGTACAGTACTAAGAAGAAAGGAGAAATAGACAAGCTACCACAAAAGGACAGAGCACTCGTCTACTCATGCAACAGACAGGTATACAAGGTCAGACAAGTTGACCAAACAACCCGATGAGGAAGCTGGTAAAGCTGAGGGTAATACTAAGGGAATAAACATTTAAGGGGGAATCTTTGATTTCTTAAAGATCCTTATGTTGACTCTTTAGTTTGGTAACAGTCATCTTGTTTGAACCTTGATCATTGATTTCAATTAATATTCGTCATATAAATTCTACTCGACTATCTGTCGTACTAAAGAAGACAGATACATAAAGCTGTTCGACATTCAGACAGATACGCATAGTCGAAGGGGGAACTCATCTGGTGAACATAAGACTACTCGTCTTATGCCGCTTAACCCACTCGCCTTATGAAGCTTAGTCCTACTCATCTGTTCTGGATGGACTCGAACAGACAAGCTAAGTTTTCATTTGATTTTCATTGAATGTGTGTTAATATGTTTACTCGAACCAAATTAACTATGATAAAGAAATGTGATTGTGTTAAAATGTGGAAATCCTAGAATTTGATTTATACACCACTAGTTAATGAGGTGTACATATTTCGTTCATGCCAAAACACGACCAAAATAGGTCAGATGAATACACTCTTTTATTTTTGCAAATAAGAAAGGCGGATTTCAATTTGCACATAATCAATTCACATTCTTTTCTCGGTTCCGTAACTGAATGCCAAAGGTCTTCACCGTTGGATCTAATTTTTCTATATTGGCCGTTGGATCAAATTCTGTTTTAAACAAAAACCAACTATTGCACACGTCTTGCCTCACGTTTCATAACCTCTCTACTTCTTGCTACCAGTAATTTACTGCATAATCCATTTGTTTGTGTTCTTAGTAAATCATTCACCATGTCTATTCGATCGATTCTCGATGTAAGTTCCAACATGCAGGCACCATTTGATCTCGGAAGATATATAAATGATAACAAGGTACATGTTGAACCATCACTATTCTTCAAAGGCAATCACAAGGAAGGAAACATGGAAATCTTGACCAAATGCATCAGATGCGGTCTACAGCCCTACCTAGAGGCATTTCCACAGGTTGTGTTAGAAGAAGAAGTTCTGGAATTTTATGCCAACGTCAATAGACAGGGAGAAGTGTTAGAATCTTTTATTGATGGGCATCGGGTGGAAATCACTAAGGAAGTAATGTTCGAAAGATTAAGGCTACCCATCGGAACGATTGATGTGGACAGGTATGCTGAAGGGCAGGAGATGAAGTATTTGAGTATCTTCTGTGGAAAGAAAATGAGACTCAAGCCAGATGGTAAAGCTACTACTGCCAAGAAGGGTGATCTCTTGGAGAAATATCGCACTCTGCTAGACATAGCAAGCAAGATGCTCCTATGTGCCACTGGGTCTCATGACTCGGTCACTCAAGCCAAAACAAGGATCATGGCAGTTATCTATGATGGAATCACTGAGGTGAATTGGTTCAAATTGATAGCTGACAGGATAATGTACTTCGAACGAAGTGTAAAGGTGGATGCTGATACCAGACATTGGGTGGTATCTCAAGCAGTCGGGTATGGAAACAAGCTGAGTATATTACTTCCGTTTTTGCTGCCAAACAAGAATGATTGGAGCAAAGGAAAGCCGTTTCATCCTCTTAAGTTTTACTTAAAGATTGAAGCAATGAGGAAGCAGGCTGCTGCAAGGCCAGCTGCCCCAAGGCAGGTTCAAATTGATGAATCAGAAGTGTTGTCGTATGCCGATTCATCCAGTTCTTCTCAAGACAAGACTGAAGAGGCGGAGTCTAGTACAGCTGACTCAGAGAAGACTCAGTCAGAAGAAGAGTCAACTCAGGAGAAGGAGTCGAGTGAACAAATCCCTGAGATGTACACTCTCGTGAGAGTTGGGTCGCCCACTCGTCCAGTCGAGTCGAGTATACAGGTTGGTACCTCTACTCAATCTGTTTCAATTCCTCTCTCTCTCCCATCTACGTCTATCCGAACCAAGGCTAGATCACATCGATCTAGGCCTCGACCTGTACCCCCAACCTCGCAAGCACTGGCAGCACGACCGCTGAGGGCCAGTCATCCCCTATACACTCCTATACGTGATACAACTGATACTCCTACAGTTGTCATACCTGACCAAGCCGCATTACAGCCCATTGAAACCATTGCTTTCACACCCTCTCCCTCACCAGAATATGGTGAACCCCCTAAACCATCTACTTCAGACAAGACGCCAGTTGCCACTGCAACAGCTGAGTTAGAGACCCCATCTACTCAGGACCCGTCTGTTGTTAGATTCGAATCCCTCGTCTATTATCCTATGTGTTTGAGAGAGAAGAGAATTCGAGCCCGAATGACCAGAAATCTGAAGAGGACGCTCTCAACTGTCGAAGTCGACTATGAGTCAGAACAGTTTGAAATTCTTGTAAGGATATGCACCTGGTTTGCTCTTAAGAAGTCCTTCACCGATGATCTTTTCGAAGTTATTCAAGGAATGGGAGGCATCTCCAATTTTCTGGATTGGGAGATGGAACAGAAGGAGCATAGTGGTGTAAAGGATCATTCAGAACTATTTCCGCCGAGAGCCTTAGTTGATCTTGTGAAGAAGTTATTAAAAATTCCTGACGGAATTCTGGTTGAAGAGTTTTCATCAGATATTGGAACTCAAACTGATCTAGTTGAAGAAGAGATCAAGCCAGAAGTTGCTGAGATAGCAGTCCAGACTTCAGAACAGTTAGAAGAAATTGTTCTTAGTGATGAAGATGAAGTCGACTCATTCATGATTGGAAAAGAAGATGATGAGTTTTTGGATGCTGTGATGTTTGATGAAGAAGAACTCAAGGCAGTTGATAATGTTGTTGGACCTTCCAGTTCGACTCTAACTATGCCAGACAGCTTTCTGAATGATTTAAAGACTGATCTGCGAAGTGTTGTTCACACTGCTATAGATGAATTTTTGAACTCGAAAATGAAGGATGTGCTGATCACACAAAATCAATCACTTATTGATCAATCCAGAGACTTGTTTATTGGTGAAATCAACAAGATGGACTCGACTTTCAGAGATGAGTTGTTTACTCAAGTTGATGATTTTCTGAAGAAACAAATTGATAATTCAGAAAGGAAATCAATCTCGTTTGCTCGATCATTGGCTGAAGAGTCCAGTAAAATGGAAAGACTCTACAGTGTTAAAGTTTCCATTGCTGATGAACAGAGAAGGGAAGCACAAGACCAGTTGGTGCGTTCTCGAGCTGTTTTACATGAGCTGACTGAACAGAATACCCTTCTTAGACAGACGGCTACTCACTTGAAGGATGAACTAGTTTCCTGTACACAGAAGTTGGAGCTAGTTACTGAACGCTTAGACAAGATGAGCAGTGCTGATTCGCATCAGAAGCACATTGAGTCAGCTGCTGAAGCTATGAAAGAAGCTTTGAAAGAAGAAATGACTCACTTTACTTCTCTTTTTACTCTTAAGGCAAGTGATGAAGCCAAAAAGGGGGAAGAGACCAGTCTAGTTGAAGTTACGAAGTCTGCTAGCGCTGAACCGGAGATGAAAGATGCTGCTACTGCAATTGAAGAACTAAGAAGGCCTAAGAGAGGCAGATTAGTAAAGAAGGCAGATCTAGAGCAAGCTGAAACAGAAAAGCAGATGAGATTAGTGAAAGGTAAAGGTGTTGCATCGTCTCCTGAAGCAGAGATTCAGACCAGACGAGTTAAGAGGAAGCTGAGTATTGAAGAACCTACTCCTGAATCTACTAGTTTGAAGAAGCAAAAGATTAGTGATCCAAGTGATGAAGCGCATTATGCAAGCAAAAAGAAGATAGAAAAACACATTGAGAATCTGCAGAAGCTGAAGGAAGATAAAGAGAAAATGGAAGATCAGTTCATTGATTACTTCATTGACAGAGAGCATCGTCAAGATTGGCTCAAAGTGAAGAGACAATGGGAACTTGATCACTGGATAATCAGAAAGTATGGAGATTCTGAAAATGCTGATGAATTATACTCGATGTTTGATAAGTTTATGGAAGGTCAGAATCGAATGCTTTGGAATCTGATATTGAGGGTATCTGCTGCTGCAAACTTCAACATTCTGATACCAATCTTTCCAAGATGGAAAACTCCTATGACAAGCTCAGGTAAGAGAGTTGATCGTAACCAGATCAAGAAGTTTGAAGAAGAATTGCTAGACAAGGAGAAGATTGAAGATGAAGATCAGATTAGCTTAATTCACAGAAGACTCCTCGATGCATTCTGTGTTCCTAACCCAGAAGGAGGTAATCTTTCAGATTAGTTGATTGTTTTAGTTGTTTTTTTTTTTGCTCTGATATTTTGATATTTTTGAAGTATTTGTAATCTCTACTGATCTACTTCTGAATGAATGAAAAAGATAAAGTACTATTTTGATGTTATAAGACAAGGTAACTACTTAACTAGTCTACTTATAAGAAAAGATTCAAGTAGTTTTGGCTTCATCAAAAAGGGGGAAATTGTTGGGATATGAATCCTAGAACAAGTCCTAAATGATGAACAAAAGATATAAGATAAAGTTTTGATAAGCCAAAAGAAGACTTGAATATTTTCTAAGTGTTGACTAATCTAGTCTAGTTGAGTTGAAGTCATCTTGAACAGATCAGTAGAATTCAAAAGACAAGTACAAGCTTAAAAGAAAAGTACTATTAAAAGATAAGTACGATTTATAAGTACTTCATATCTGTTCATATATGTTAGATTGTTACTGAGCTATTTAAATGTTGTATAGAGCTCATATTTTTATATGTAATAGATAGATTCGTTGTATAGTTTATAAGTTGACTAAGCTTATATTATAAAAGCTTAAAGTAAATGTAATAGTCTTGGTAAGATTAGTATAGTCTACTCTACTGTTTGAAGAAGGAAGACCAGACAAGAAGAGTCGAAGTCTACTACTCAAGATAAGAAGACTACACAAGACAAGTCAACTTGAAGTTAGTTACGAATACGCGTATTAAAGATAAAATTGAAGAAGTTAGTTATGGAATAACTAATTCATAATGGAAACGCGTGGATTGATAAGAAGATTCAGTTGAAGGTAGTTATCAAGAAAAGTTGGTTACAACTTACTAAGTTCTTGAAGATTGAAGTCTATAAATACTTCATGATGGTGATCAATTAAAAACGACTGATACACTGACGTTCATACACAAGTGAAGCATTATCAAAGATATATTTGAAGTTTACTCTCAGAGATTGACTGAAGTTCAGAAAAGATAGCCAGAAGACAAGTGAAGAATCCAGAAGGCTACTACTGAAGAACAGAGAAGTTTTAAGTTTTTGTTTGTTATTTTTCAAGGTGCTAGATACTTGTAAAATTTCTAGTAAGATCGTAGACATATCTGGAGGTATAGTCTGTTGAAGATCTAAGTCTTCTTCTTGGGACTTTAAAGACAGGAATACACACTTGTACTCGATTGGAAGAGTTTAGTGGAAACATCACAACTGGGTTTGTGAGAGTGGACGTAGACAAGTTGTCGAACCACTATAAATCTTGTGTTTGATTTACCTTACAGTTTTGATTGTTAATTTGCTTAATTGGTTGAATTACTTAACTGATCTAGACTAGTTGAGTATAGAACAGAGTTCTCGAAAATAAGTTGAGTATAATCTTGAATTGGGCTCATTGATAATTTTGTATTCCGCACATTGTACTTTGATATTTCGAAAGATTTTTGAAAAGTCTATTCACCCCCCTCTAGACATTTACACTAGCTTACTCGTTATTAACTCAACTTGGGACCAACATAAGTACACTTGCTCATAACCTAAAATACTCATTTTTATTCAATTCAGACAGCCTCCCCCAGCTAGCTAGCACTAACCACAACCCCTTTTCTTCACTTCAACCATGGACCCAATTGTCCCCACCTCCACCACCGACGCAAATGTCATCCCAGCTGGCCCATCGGCCAAGAATTCGTCCAAGTCCAAATTAAAAGGAGCTAGCTAGCTAGCATAAATTAATTAAGTTAATCTTTTGTTATTTTTGGGGACTTGGAATCAAATTCTTCCGGAGAAATGTGATTGAACTCCGGGTACTTAGACAGGAACGAAGGAACTTGACTGGGGCGCCTGAGCATCTTGCCCGTTGGAGTCTCATAGTATACTTCCACCCTCGACAAATTGTGTCTGAGCGACAGTTTCCTCTTGAGACCAGGAGGCGATTTTGGGAGGCTTTGCTTGTCGAAACCCCATACCCAAGCATGTAGGGGCTCGTCTGCACCACACTCCAGATCAGGCTCGTCTTGGCAAGAAACTCTCCCATCTCTTTGTTCACAAGTGAAGGGGTTCTCCACTATGTTTTCCCTTATAGTTTCATATTGTTCTTGGTTGGGTATCACCCGCCATTTTTTGCAGTTGCTACACTGCACGGCGCATGTAGGGGCCGTCTGCAAAGTCGGACAGGACTGAAACCAACAATTGGATACAATTTAATTAGCAACACAGTAAAATTTCGAAATTTAGCAAGGCAATTTTACTCTCACAGAAAACAAAAACAAAAGCACAAAATCCAGTCACAACTCTAAGTAAAAAGAGTGAAGCAAAAGAGAACTTGGACAGAAAACAACAACAACTCATGGATCTATTGAGAAATTGATCATCGGATTAGATTAAGTAATTAAGAGCTTAATCCACAGTACAACCCTAGCACAAACAGCAGTTGGACAGTAAAGTACTGTAGCAGCCCTAAACAGCATAACAAGACACGGATCTATAAATGATAATTCAGATCTTATTAATTAACCATTCAAAATAAAAAACATTCAGATCTAATTTAAAGCTAGCTGCAGCAATGATGAAAATGAAGCATATATATATACCTTGGACTTGGACGAATTCATGTCTGATGGGCCAGCTGGGATGACATCTGCGTCGGTGGTGGTGGGAACAATTGGGTACATGGTTGAAGTGAAGAAAAGGGGTTGTGGTTAGTGCTAGCTAGCTGGGGGAGGCTGTCTGTATTGAACAAAAATGAGTATTTTAGGTTATGAGCAAGTGTACTTATATAGGTGTGAGTGGCCGGAGTGTGGTCATCCCATCTCTCTCTCTCTCTACACATACATGTTCTATTTTATTGATACAGTTTTTGTCGCATATGTATGTTTGCAATTAATTTTTGGTTGTAAGTTTTTGTCGCACATGTATGTTTGCAATTAAATATAAGATCTTTGTAAAGGATTCTAACATTATATTTTTTTAGTTGGATTAATTGTCTAGGTTTAATTCTCAGCGTTATTTGAAATATCATTAATTAGTTGTTTGGGCGGGTTAATGTTGTCCATGTAAAGCGTTTTCGATCAATAATTTTTATCAAGTGGAAATGCCCGTCAAAATAAGTCATCAAATGCAATGGAAATTGCATGTGTGTTATATGTGAAGAGGATCCGTCGAACACATTTATTTTTTCAAATGCAAGGTTGCGGGTCTGATATGGAGAGGGTCTTAGATGGCTATGAATCCCTATAGCTCTGCATTTCTGATTTTGATCCTATTAACTTTCTAATTTTGATTTTAGTCTTATATATAACTTACACTTTTTCAATCTTTTGGCCATATGACCTCTTATAGCAGGTAAAAGTAATGTGGTTGATTTGTATATAAATCTTATATAATAAAAGGAGGATGGGACTCTCCTGCTTTCGACATGTGTGCATTTGAGACCCCTCCTCCTTCCGGCATGTGTCTGCCATGTCATAGTTTTTTATTGCTGATGTGGAGGTTCTTCCTCTTCCAAAAACAAACAACCGTCCATATTCTCCCTCCTTAAAGTAAAAAAAAAAAAAACGTTTTTTCTCTACAACTATTCATTCTCTATAATGAAATCAAAATCTTCCAATTTGCAGAACTAGAACCCTAATTCAATGGCAGTTGTTGGTCCTGAAAGGAGTATATAACAAGTGTATGGGGGGGAATACACTTGTGTGCAAATCTTTTCAACTTATGATCAAACCAGAGCTCAGCAAGGTTGTCTTGGACAACTCTACTGAAGATGATTAACTCTTCTAAGATAATCAAACCACTAAGTACTATTGAGTACTTAGTTGAATAACTATCTAGGGGAGTTATATGTGCGGAATAGTGGTTGGCCCTTTAGTTTAGACTCCTTAAGTTTCTGAAATCACTTTGTCAACCCAATACAGTCCAGTTTAGCTTCAGGAAACTTGTCCAAATCAGTTTTGCACAGTCTTTGAATATGTATCTTTTGAAAGATCAGTTTTGTGTGCAGTGTTGAATGAATGTAAGTACTTTGTAAGGCAAATCAACACAGGAGATTATAGTGGTTCAGAGACTCAAGCTCCTACATCCACTTTCCCTGATTTAACAGGATAATTCCTTCACTCTTGGAATTAACTTGTTTTATAGTGCCAAGGTGCACTTGATCAATAACACCACTCCTTGGTGAATTGATCCCTAGGATGTCTAGAGTCCTAGTACCCTCTTCTCAACTCAGAACTGAACTGTTCTTCTCTCAACAGTCAGCTCCTACCACTTCTACTACTACAACCTTCTCACTTTCTCACTTGAAAGGGTAAGGATTGAAGTAAGGTTCCAACTAATGAGATATCCTTTACAATGAAGATCAAGGTATAAGGATAGGATATCTCTCTAAGCTTGTGTATGGATATACAATTGGGTTCAGCTTAGAAGAAGGGTTTGAAGACTAAGATAGTCTTTTTCAGCTTTGAAAGCAGTTTGACTTGTAGGATAGTTGGATATTCTTGTCAAGGTTGAGGTGCTTCAATGGTCTTCACACTCCTTGTATTTATAGACAAAATGGAGATTTGCCCGTTGGAGAGGCAGCCCCAAATTGCTATAAATGTCTTCCTTGAGTTCTTCAAACTGGAAGACAGATTCTTGATAGTGACATGTCCTCATTTGGGTAATAAACGGCTTGTAAGACTTTGTCTTCTTTCTGCAGCACTTTTCCCAATGTTTGACTTCTTGTTAGGACTTGGACATGGCTTCTGAAGGTTGATCCAATGATAGGACAACATTCCTTATCAAATGGACAACTCTCCTTATCACTATCAGCATTTTTGCTTTTCAGCAAGGTTGGCTTGCTCATTTTCAGATGACTTGGCTCTTTCCCTTTCTTTCACTTTAAGTTGATCTTAGCATGTTTCAATGAGGTTCTTTAGGGTATGGTTGTCTCTAGCTTCTTCAGCATGGTTGACCTTTTGTTCTGGTTCAAGCTTGCTGAGACAACTCTTCTGGGACAACTCTCCTGATCAGCTTGTTTGGCCTTTTAGCTTCAGAGTTGTTGCTTGTACAGAGTTTACTTCTCTGGACAATTCTCCTGATCAGAGTTTTTGAATAATTTTGTCCTTTTGAGCTTTGCAATCTTCTTCTTGCATAGAAATAACTCTTCTGGACAACTCTCCTGGTCAAGGCCTTTGGTTTCATATGGAGTTTTCTTGTCCTTAGAGTTTGTTCCAGACTTTGAGCCTTGAGGGGACTTGATATAGATCACTTTGAAGTCATAGGTTCCCCCTCACAGTGTGCATCTAATCATCTAAGAGCTGCCTAACATATCAGCTTCTCATCTAGCCTTATGCTATGTGTTCTATCATATTTTGACCACAATCATCTTGACTTAGGCATGTCTCAGGGGGTTTTGGTATTTAATCAAAACATGTATCAATTTATTCCCAATAATTTCCCCCTTTTTGATGATGCCAAAACCTACACATTCTATGCAAAAGTGACTTGTCTACACCTATTACATATATCTTCAGAAGACATGACTAAGGTCAATATTCCTGAAAAGACAATGTGTTAGTGTATTCACTGTTTTTGTTGCAAGTAGGTTTCAAGGATAGGCATAGAGAGATTTTTGCAATAATGTATCTTGATTCAAAGGTGGTTCAACTATCATTCATATAAAAATCATTACAGGCATGTTGATAGTTGAAGATAACTTATCAGAGCATGAATTCAAGACAATATTACAAGATGAACATTTCAATACATACTAAACATAGGATCAGAGCAAAACAGACTTCTTCAAGTATCAGAGCTAATACAAAATATTCCAGATATCAAAGTAGAACACATCAATTCTTGTATCAGAGCAATCCAAAACATGTTAGAGCAATCAGCATATCAATGCACATCACATCAGCAGGCTTGTCCAAACTTCAGCAGATTTGACCACTTAGCAAAAATATCTTCAGATAAGATAGTTTTCTATCCAGAAAGAGTCAGAAGACTTAGCCATTTAAAGATCATCCTCAGGAGGTGGGTTCATCCCATATTGTGCCCACACTCTCTTCTTGAGTTCCATGGCTTCCTGGTTGGTTCCTTAGGGTCCAAGGGTCATCTTGTTCAGCTTTAGAATTTCTGTGAACTCCCTTAGGATCCTTGCTTGGTCAATCCATCCATCAAGCTTTGGAGGCATGTAGATGATAGGCTTGGGAGCATTGAGTTCAATTCTTGCAATGTCAGCAGCTGCAAGTAGTTGTTGATACAACTCTCTGTAGTATTCTATCATGAACTCAGCAAAGGCAGAGTTGGCATCTCCACCATTCCATCTGTCAATGACATAGTAGTCATAGACAAATTCCCTTTTAGCCTCTTCCCATGTATCATTCAGCTGAATTGGCACCCATTTATCCAAGTGTGGATATTTAGTGTCCATTGGGACCAAAAGCTGAGGCTTCATCTTGCTGTAAGTTGCTCTCCTTCTTCTTGGTTTCTGAAAGTTAGCTCTTCTCTTGTCTCTTGCTCTTTGTGCTTCCTCTAACAGATCTATTTTCTCTTGGGCCTTCATCATGGCCAATTTCTGTTGTGTTTCAGGGTCTTTGCCATACCCTTCATGAAACAGCTTTGATGGATAATTCAGTACTACAATCTTTGTCTTCTTGGGTCCAGGTCCAAAGCCTTCTTCATATAAAGCTTCCACATCTTCAGTAGCTTTGGCACCTTCAGCAATGTTGACCGTTTCAGAAGATTTGTCTTTTTCAGCAGTTTTGGGCTCTTCAGCAGCTTTGGCTTTCTTTGATGTAGGCTCATCTTCATCAATTCTGAATTCAGGTGGAAGGTCAAGGCTGTTAGGAAAGTCAGTGAATGTCTCAACTTGCCTTTTCTTTCCTTTTGCCCTCTTGATCTTTCCTCTAGTTTGGACACCTTCATCATCTTTGTCTAAACCAGACACCTCACCACCTGGTCTTTGTTGTAACCTCATCCTTTCTTCTTGTGCTGATGCCATTGAATTCTTCAATGCAAGTGCTAGTTGCTCTTCTTCATTCAATTCTTCTAAGTTTAGCACTGCAGGTTCTTTTCCTTTTGCTTCAGCAGTTTTGTCTTTTCCCTTGTCTGAGCCTCCAATCACCAAGGCACCTTTTGCTCTAGCTCTTTCCCTTTCCCCCTTTTTGGCAGCATCAAAACACTGGGGTTTTAGCTCACTCATAGTTGTGGCTATTAGGGATTGGGCCTGGTTCAGGGACTTCATCTCCTCCAACAAATATACATTTTCATCATGTATATTCTGCATCCTATCACTGCTCAAGCTAAGGAAAGCTAGAACAGGCTTCATCTTTTGTTGAACAACCTCCTCCAAGGTTGCTTTCAGGGATGCATCAAGGTTGGCTTTGAGGAACTCAGTGAGGTTGGCCACTGCACCTTCAACAATGTTGGCCAATACCTCTTGGGAAAACTTTTCAGAGGCTGCTTTCACCATAGCTAGCCTTTGCTCTTCAGCTCTTCTCTTTTGCAATGCAGTCTGCTTTCCAAGAGCTTGCTTGACAGTGAGCCTGAGAGCCTTGACATTGGCATTATGATTGTCTCTCAGCAGCTTTTGCTCTTTCTTGACCTCCTCTGAGATGGCTTCCATGGTGGATTTGGCATTTTGTACTTCAGTGGAAATGGTTTGGAGGCCAGTTTCCACACCACTAATCCTTGTTTCCAGAGTTGGGAGCACAACATCTTCAGAGCCAGTGAGCCTCATTTCTACATATGCTAGGGTCCTTCCTTTCTCATTCAATGCTCCTGAAGTTTCAGCATGAGCAGATTGGACTTGATGAGCCAAGGAGTCCAATTTCTCTGATTTCATTCCAAGTAAGGCTTGAGCTGAGCCTGTATCTACTTGGATAAGTGCATCTGTTAAGAACTCATCTGCAAAAATTTGGTCAAGGGAAATACCTGCAACATTAGACAGATCAAATAGGTTAGGAAATAGACACTCATCACCCTCAATTTCTTTTATATAAGACTCTGATACATCAGCAACCTTCTTCTCATTTTCAACTCTTTCTTTTCTCCCTTCTTTAATAATTTCCTCACTTAAAGGAACAGGCCTCCTCTCATCAAGGGATTCCTGAAGTTCAGATTTGACTTCAAGAATAGCCTGCACTTCCTCACTTATATCACCCTCATTTGGTGGTACACTCACTATTCTAGTGATCACCACATCTCTCTCATCTACTACTCCCTCTGGTTTTTCCAGTAACTTCTCCTTTTCAACTCCTTCTCCTAAACCTGCAACATTTCCACCTTCAACAAGGTTCAAAGATGGCAGTTGTGGGGAGATCACAGTGCTTATACCAACAGCCATTGAGTCATCCTGAATGATTAAGGGCTGATCAGTGTCCAACTCTTCTGACACTGAATAGGCCTTAATCAAACCAGCCTTTAGCATAGGAACCTCAACATCTTTAGGCTGTGCCTTGGGTTCAGAAGAACCTTCATTGACAGATGTTTCTTTGGTTGTGTTACCACCCTTGGTCAACACCTCTAAGGATACAGAGCCTTTCCTATGATAGGTTCTAGGAGGATTTGAAAGTCTATCTGCTACAGAAGACTTGGGTTGAGAAGGTTCAGGGAGGTTGGCTTGAGGGGTTTCAGGAGGGTTGGGGTTTGAAGGGTTTGAGGGATTATCATGGGAATCATCATCATTTGAGCTACTGTCAGGGTGTTTGATTCCCTTAGCTTTCCTTTCTTTCTCCTCCTTAATTTTATCAGCTACCAGCTTTGCAAAAATTTCCTCATCAGTGAGAAATCTTGTCTTTGAAACTCCAGCAAAGTTTAGCAATCTGTTTTCCTCTATTTGCCACCAGTTTGCACCATTATCTTGGATGACTTGTGATATCTCCATCATAGATTTGTCTTTTACATCAACAAGCATCCTTAGATCATGAAATATCTTCTGAATTCTTGGAAATTCAGCAAGTTGTGGATACAAACTGTCCACTGTGGCCTTAGCTCCACCTCTGAGCATACTTTCATAAGTATACTCCTCCTCATTCTCACTAGATGGAGAACTTTGGGCTATAGGGGAGTTGGCTGTGGTTTCCTTAATTGCAGCTTCAGGCAAGTTAAGTTCAGGGGGGTTGGCTTCAGAAGGATTAGGCTCAATTGAAGGTACTTCAGTTGCTTTAGAGAGCAATGAATTTGAAGGGGCTTTGCTCAGGGGAATTGGCTCATTGAGTGCATGTTCTAAAAGCTTTGAATAATTGAGCATGGATGAGTCAAGGGGAGACAGGAGTCTTGTCTCATCTACTGCTAAATCTGCAAGCACATCAATACCACTTCTTTGTACACTCCCTTCTGGAGAATATCTCTTAGTGAGATCTACAGGGGTAATGGGTTGGTTGGGAGGGGTAATGTGGGTTTCAGGGGAGTTGGGCTCAGGGTACTGAATTTCAAGGATGTTGGCCTCTTTAGGTTGACCTTCAGGGACTTTGGATTCTGGAGTTCCAGATCCAGATGAGCTAGTCCTTGACTTGGATTTGGTCCTGCTTTCAGCCCTGCTTTCTCTTAGAGCCAATTGTAGTGACCTTTCTTCCTGCATCTCCAACACCTTTTCAGTAGGTTTGGCCCTTCTCTTGCTGGCTCTACTGCTCCCACTTCCTTCACCTTCCTTCTCAGGGACAACTTCCCTGATCCTCTTATCTCCTTTCTTCTTCTGCCTTGTCTCATTATACTTCAGCCTCAACTCTTCTGAGTGGTCAGAAGGCACACTTACTCCCTCTTCTGCCACTTCATCAACTTCAGCTGATGCTCCTGAGGCTTCTCTTGAAGACAATTGAGATATTTTTCTTGTTTTGACAGCCCTGGCCTTGGTTCTTTTCTTCATCTTAGGCTTTTCTTCAACCTGTTCTTCAGGAGGTTTGGCCATAAGCATCCTTCTTTGCTCAGTTTTCTTGCCGAGCTTCCTGAACAGGATCTTTTGGGCTGGGAGGGGCTTTGCAAATGTTTGTATCTGAGAGTAATGGGAGAATCTCTCAATTAACAAGCTTGCCCTGGTGCAATACTTGAGTTTCCCTTCTAGCACAACCTTGTTGTGAGCTCTCACTTTAAATTTAGCCTTTTCCTTCATCATCTCAGATATAATGAAGGTCCTCCAATCAAATTTAATGCCTTTGTCACTAGCATCAATCACAGCAGCCATGATTTGATTCTTGGATGGCTGACCTGCTCCAAGCTTCCAGTATTGCTCAAGAGACTCTTAGCAACTACCTCAAACAGGTTGAGAAATTCTGGCTTGAGAGTCTTCTTGTTTTGTGTTGAAGAAATGGGGCCTGGAACCAATAACCATTCTTGAGCTATTTCATCTTCATGGCCAGTACCATAAACTTCTGGATTCCTTCCCTCATAAGGCAATCCAAAGGCTCCTTCCAGATCTTCTGAGGAGAATTTCACTCTATGAAATCTCTCTTCTTCCTCTCCTTCTGCAGTATATGACAATCTTGTGGAAACTTCACCATCTGTAGGTTCACCTCTCCACTTGAGAAAGGCAAAGAATTCAGCCATGTAACTTTCCAAGCATGAACTTGGTCTTTCTTCCATGAACCTTTGCAAACCAGCTCTTCTCAGCCATCTTAGAGTTGGTGTGATTTCAGGATCTTCACTCTCAAAAGATACTATGGGCTCAAAATGAAGATTATTTTTGTTGCTCAAGTATCCAAAATCAAGGTCTAAAGCCTTGTTTGAGAAATCAATAATCATCTCTGGTCTAACCTTGGGGGCCATTAGAGAGTTACAGAGAAAAGTTTGAGAGAGTTTAAAGAAATTTGAGTTAGGGTTTCGAATACTTGGGGAAGAAGTGTTTGTGGGGGATCTTAAGACTTGTGAATATTCTAAAAAGAATGTTTGTCAATGAGTTGGTGAAGTCTTGATGTAATTCAAAGGTGGACAAAAATGGAAATCCAAAATGAACGGCTAGGATTGATTTCAGGGGAGTTGTCCAATTTTGATCCAATGGACAAAATTCAATGTAACAGTGAAAAACTGTTTTATTCAAAACGTGGGTGGAGTTTAATGTTTGTTTAAGGCTGGGAGTTTTTCGAGATAGATCATGTCCCAAAAAGTTTAATGCAAACAAGAGTTAAATCTTGGCATTTAATGCATTGAAAGTGACCTTTTGGGTGGGAGATAAATTAAATCCCAAAAAGGTGAAAACTGTATTTTCAATGGGACAGATTTTGAAATAGACAATGGTCACCCAAAATAGGTGCTTATCAGACCAAGATTTGGTTTGATAGCCAAGACAACTTATCTGACCCTACATGGACAAGTGTCTTGAAGAGCTGTGGACAAGTGTCATGAAGAAGTAAGGTCAACTTCTCTGAATTTCAGTAGACTTGACCAAGTCTGCTGAAGTTTGAATTTATTTCTCCCTTAATGAATAAACTCCTTTGGACTCATTTGTCCAACTTCCCTGGATCAAGAAGACCCAACTCTGCTGATAATTCCAGAAATCTTGCCTCTGCAAGTGGCTTTGTCAATATATCAGCTTTTTGATGATCTGTGTGGATCTTCACTAACTTAATATCCTTCTTCTCCACATGATCTCTAATGAAGTGATGCATGATGTCCACATGTTTGCATCTTGTGTGCAATACAGGATTCTGTGATATGGCAATTGCACTGTTATTGTCACAGAATATTGGCACTTCAGTAGAGTTGACTTTGTAGTCTCTGAGTTGTTGTTTCAACCAAAGGATTTGAGCACAACAACATCCAGCAGCAACATATTCAGCTTCAGTGGTGGAGGTAGCCACTGTGTTTTGCTTCTTGGAAAACCAAGATATGAGTTTGTTGCCTAAGAATTGACAGGTTCCTGAAGTGGATTTTCTGTCAATTCTGCATCCTCCATAATCAGCATCTGAGTAGCCAGTTAACTCAATGTTGTCATCAGCAGGGTACCAAAGGCCTAGATTTTCAGTGCCTTTGAGATACCTCAAGATCCTCTTTGCAGCCTCAAGGTGGCTTTTCTTAGGATTTGCTTGAAACCTTGCACAAACACCTACTGCAAAGGTGATGTCAGGCCTGCTGGCAGTGAGATAGAGGAGTGATCCAATGATTCCCCTATACTCAGTGGAGTTGGTTGGAACACCACTTTCATCAGGATCCATCTTCCAATTAGTATTCATTGGGATCCTTACTGGCTTGCTTGTTGTACACCCAAATTTCTTAATCATTTCTCTGGTATACTTAGCTTGGTTGATGAAGATTCCTTCTTTGGATTCCTTCTGAAGAGAGTTCTGTCCACAGTTCCCTTGGTGAATCCATGATCCAAGAGAAATTGTGACAGTGTGTCATACCAAGCCCTAGGGGCTTGTTTGAGTCCATATAGAGTCTTCTTCAGCCTGTATACTTGGTTTCCAATCTCAAAACCTGGTGGTTGCTCCACATAGACTTCTTCTTTCAAGACTCCATTCAGAAAGGCACTCTTGACATCCATTTGGTACACTTTGAACCTCTTGTAGGCTGCATAGGCTAGGAAAAACCTTATTGCTTCTAGCCTTGCCACAGGTGCAAATGTCTCATCATAGTCAATGCCTTCATGCTGGCAGTAACCTTTTGCCACTAGTCTTGCTTTGTTTCTGACAATCACATCATTTTCATTTTTCTTGTTCTTGAATACCCACTTGGTTCCAATAACATCTTGATGTGAAGGTCTATCCACCAGCTCCCATACTTCATTTCTGGTGAATTGATTCAGTTCTTCCTGCATGGCTGTGATCCAGTTGGCATCTTGAAGTGCTTCTTCAATATCACTTGGTTCTTGTTCTGACAAGAAACAACAAAACATAGCACTTTCACCATGAAAACTCCTGGTTTTGACTCCTATACTTGGGTCACCAAGTATCAGATCAGGAGGATGGTCATATAACCAAGTCCTTCTTTTTCTGATCCCTTCAGTAGAGTTGTCCTCTACTGGAGTTGAGTCATTTTGATTATAGAATTCAGGATAATTTAGTGCAGGATCTAATTCAGGATCATAATCAGGGGTGTTATTCTCAATGTCAGGGACATTGGTATTTTCAACATTTTGTGTTCCCCCTTGATTATTTGACCCATTGACTACCTCAGCAGGAACTGCTTCTTCATTGGTAGTTGTTACCTGGATGTGAACTGGGATTGGCTCATTCAGTTCACCATTTTCATCAGTGGGGTTTGTCTCAGGAAGGTTGCCTTCAAGATTGTTGTCCAATATGGTATGTTCAGGTGGATTGGCTTGGACAACATCTATGAATTCAGTGTCTTTGTCTTTTAGGCTTAATCTGGTTATCCTCTGTGTGATTTCTTCAGGTTCCAAACTATCATTCCTGATCTCAAAGATAGATTCATCAAACACAACATGAGGTGTTTCTTCCACAATAAGGGTTTTCTTGTTGTATACTCTGAAAGCTCTACTGATTTGAGAGTATCCAAGAAATACTCCCTCATCAGCTTTACTATCAAAAGCTTTCAATTTTTCCTTCCCATTATTGTGTATGAAACACTTACAACCAGAAATGTGAAAGTTTGACACTTTAGGCATTCTTCCTTTCCAGAGTTCATAGGGGGTTTTTCCTTGCCCCTTAGTAATTAAACATCTATTTTGAGTATGACATGCTGTGTTTATGGCTTCAGCCCAAAACCTCTTAGGTAAATTAGAATCAGCAATTAAAGTTATAGCAGCTTCTTTTAATGTTCTATTCCTTCTTTCTGCAACTCCATTTTGCTGAGGAGTTCTAGCTGCTGAGGTTTCATGAGCTATTCCATTAGATGTGCAATACTCATTGATGTAAGAATTTATGAACTCAGTGCCTTTATCAGATCTTATCTTGATAATGCTAAGGCTTTTCTCATTTGACAGTCTCTTGAGAAGTTCAGGTAGTTTGACTTGTGTTTCCTTCTTATTAAGGAGAAACACTACCCAAGTGAACCTAGAGAAGTCATCTACTACAACCAATGTGTATTTTCTACCATTTATGCTTGAAGGGGTGATTGGTCCAAAAAGATCCATATGTAGAAGAACAAGTACCCTTTCAGTAGAAATGACTGGTTTACCTTTGAATGAGGCTTTAATCTGTTTTCCCTCTTGACATGGTTTACACACATGTTCTTTTATGAAAACCTCATTAGGTAGTCCTTTAACTAATTCATTTCTAGCAAGTTTGTTCATTGATTTGAAGTTCAGATGGTTTAGCCTCTTATGCCATAACCAGCTTTGTTCACTAGTACTCTTAGCAATGAAACATGCAGCATCAGTAGACTTATCCCAGTCTGCAAAATACACATGTCCTTTCCCAGTTCCAGTCAATAGAGTTTGTTGAGTTTTATCCTTAATTAAGCATTTTCCACTTGAGAACTCAACTTTAAAATCTTTATCGCAGAATTGACTGATACTTAGGAGATTATATTTGAGACCAGCTACATAAGATACATTGGTTACTTTGATGTTACCAATCATCAAAGTACCATAACCTTTAGTTGTTGCTTGTGAGCTGTCTCCAAAGGTGACATTTGGGCCTTCTTTTTCAATAAAATCAGTGAGGAGTTCCTTGTTCCTAGTCATGTGCCTTGAGCATCCACTGTCAAGGTACCATGTTGTCTTTTTGCTCATACTCCTCTTCTTGTGGCCCACTGGTACCTGCAATTAGATAGGTTTAGGTACCCTTTGAGTTTTGGGTCCTGAGAGGTTAGCTGTACCTTTTGGAACCCAAACTTGCCTAATTACCCTGATTGATTCAAGGTGGCTAAGTTGTTTTCCTTGTGCATACACTTTCTTTCCTTTGAATGCCTTGGGGAAAGTATGTGTGAATGTATTAACTCTGTAAGTTTCAGGGGAGTTGTCAACTCTCCTGAACTTATGAGTTCTTTGTGCAGCTTGATGAAATCTTTGAGGAAAGGCATTTTTATGACCATTACCCTTTGGCATGAAGGGTTTTGGTTGTCTCATTTTATTCTGCCTTTGAGGATAGTTTTCCTTAGGTCTATTCAGCTGAGGCTTTCTCAGATGAGTTGGCCTAGGCTGATTATACCTTGGATAACTCCTCTGAACATTGTTCAGGAGAGTTGCCCTTCCATTGGGTCTACTCTGCTGACCAACATTCCTCTTGTGTTCAGGAGCCTTGACCTTTTCCAAAGGTTTAGGTCTAGTCTCCTGAAGCACTAGAGTAGGCATTTCATTCATCTTGCCCTTTCCTTTGTTCAGTGGTTGAATTATTTCATTTTCAGCTTGTTGTTCCACTGATTTGACAAAGATTTTCTTAGTGTTACTTGTAGAAGCAACACTGAGACAAGGTGAAGATTCAAATGGATCAAAACCTAATCCACTTCTTTGAGCCATAGGTCTTTGATAACTCTGAATTTCCTCTATTGCTCTAGAGGACTTGTTCAAAGCAGACATCTTTAATTTCAGGCTCTCTTCACTTGATTTAAGAATATCATATTCATGTGAGAGATTTTCAAACTTGGCATTTAGAATTTTTAGTTCAAAGTCTTTTCTTTTCTGAGAAAGTAGTTGATTGTCAATCTCCTTTTGTTGGTCAACTGTCCTGAGATTTGCTTCCTTAAGCTCTCTCAAGGCTTGTTGATACAACTCAGTAGATTTGACATCAACAGCTATCTCAGAGTTTTTGGTAAGTTCAATAGCCAATCTTTCATTTTCTCTCACACAGTTATCATGAAATTCTTGTAATCTAGTGAAATCTTCCATCAACTTCCCAAAGGAAAGTTTCAAGTTGACTTCACTAGTGTTCTGTGATGAAAATGATGGTGAGCTAGAAGTGGAGGATACCTCATCATCCTCAAGAGCCATGTTGCACACATCATCATCATCATCACTGTTTGAGAACAGTCCATCAGAGGAGTTGAAGCTTTCAGAATTATCAGATTCTTCACCAGCCATCATGGCTTTTCTATTGGTGAACTTTCTGTCTCTTTTAGCTTGTCTTTCTCTTCTTTCTTTAGAACTCAGTTCAGGGCAGTCATACTGGAAGTGCCCTTTCTTTTTGCAATTGTAGCACAGGTCTTCATCATCATCCTTCTTGGATTCATTTCTTCCTTTTGATGATGAGGGGTCAGCTCTATTGGACCTTCTCCTATCAGAGTACTTGTCCTCTGATCTTTTCTCTTCAGGCTTTTTGTCCTTGGCCTGATCTTCTGGGGAGATGTACCTTCTCCTGAATTTGTTGTCTTGGTAGAATTTCTTGTATCTACCAAACCTTGTGTTGAGCTTGTCAAACCTTCTAGCCATCAAGGCTAGTTCTTCCTTCATTTCAGTCTTTGAAACTGACTTTGATGATTTGGAAGTGGGTTGCATTTCAGGTTCAGCAACTTTGGCTTTGAATGCCACTCCCTTAGTAGGATTTGAAGGTTCCTCAACAGGCTTTCTTCTGTTGAGATCGAACTCATAGGCTTTGAGTTCTGAGAAGATTTGTTGCATGGGCATGGAGGAGAGATCCTTGGTATTCTGCATCATCACAGCATAGACATCCCACTTTTGAGTGAGACTTCTCAAGATCTTAAATCCAACTTCTCTCCTGGAGTAGACTTTGCCCAATGAGTTGATTTCATTCATCACATCAGTGAATCTACCAGCAAACTTTTCAATGGATTCATCAGCTTCCATTGTGAATTGCTCAAACTTTTGCACAGCAACTTGGAGCTTGTTCTCCTTGATCTTTTCTGTACCCTCACACATTTCAGCAAGGGTATCCCAAATTTCTTTGGCTGTGGTGCAGTGGTAGACTCTTCCCATGATTGCATCTGGAATTGTTTGATAGAGGGTGTTCATTGCAAGATAGTTCAAGTTATCCTTCCTCTTTTCATCAGCAGTGAAGTCATCTTCATCTTTGGGAATCAGTTCCCTTACATCTGCTCTTTGCTCATCTGTCAATCTTGGGTTAGTTTGAGTGAACACAAAAGGACCTCTAGTGATCACTCTCAAGGTATCAGTATGAAGAGAAGCAAGATGAGCTCTCATTCTAATTTTCCAGAAATCATAATTTTCTATTGAGAACATGGGTAATTTATGATGTGAAATGTGGTTGACTGGATTTGTGGCCATGTTGTCCAATCCTTGAACAACAGGTGGAGGAACAACATTGTTGTTGGTCATATCTCAAGAGTAAACAGTTTGTCAACAAAAGATAGATTTCAGATAGAGATCAGTTCAGTGACCACACAAATATGTGAATTTTGAAAATCAAGATGGATTTTCAGAAGCAGTGGTCTTTGAACCCCTGCTCTGATACCACTTGTTGGTCCTGAAAGGAGTATATAACAAGTGTATGGGGGGGGGGGAAATACACTTGTGTGCAAATCTTTTCAACTTATGATCAAACCAGAGCTCAGCAAGGTTGTCTTGGACAACTCTGCTGAAGATGATTAACTCTTCTAAGATAATCAAACCACTAAGTACTATTGAGTACTTAGTTGAATAACTATCTAGGGGAGTTATATGTGCGGAATAGTGGTTGGCCCTTTAGTTTAGACTCCTTAAGTTTCTGAAATCACTTTGTCAACCCAATACAGTCCAGTTTAGCTTCAGGGAACTTGTCCAAATCAGTTTTGCACAGTCTTTGAATATGTATCTTTTGAAAGATCAGTTTTGTGTGCAGTGTTGAATGAATGTAAGTACTTTGTAAGGCAAATCAACACAGGAGATTATAGTGGTTCAGAGACTCAAGCTCCTACATCTACTTTCCCTGATTTAACAGGATAATTCCTTCACTCTTAGAATTAACTTGTTTTATAGTGCCAAGGTGCACTTGATCAATAACACCACTCCTTGGTGAATTGATCCCTAGGATGTCTAGAGTCCTAGTACCCTCTTCTCAACTCAGAACTGAACTGTTCTTCTCTCAACAGTCAGCTCCTACCACTTCTACTACTACAACCTTCTCACTTTCTCACTTGAAAGGGGTAAGGATTGAAGTAAGGTTCCAACTAATGAGATATCCTTTACAATGAAGATCAAGGTATAAGGATAGGATATCTCTCTAAGCATGTGTATGGATATACAATTGGGTTCAGCTTAGAAGAAGTGTTTGAAGACTAAGATAGTCTTTTTCAGCTTTGAAAGCACTTTGACTTGTAGGATAGTTGGATATTCTTGTCAAGGTTGAGGTGCTTCAATGGTCTTCACACTCCTTGTATTTATAGACAAAATGGAGATTTGCCCGTTGGAGAGGCAGCCCCAAATTGCTATAAATGTCTTCCTTGAGTTCTTCAAACTGGAAGACAGATTCTTGATAGTGACATGTCCTCATTTGGGTAATAAACGGCTTGTAAGACTTTGTCTTCTTTCTGCAGCACTTTTCCCAATGTTTGACTTCTTGTTAGGACTTGGACATGGCTTCTGAAGGTTGATCCAATGATAGGACAACATTCCTTATCAAATGGACAACTCTCCTTATCACTATCAGCATTTTTGCTTTTCAGCAAGGTTGGCTTGCTCATTTTCAGATGACTTGGCTCTTTCCCTTTCTTTCACTTTAAGTTGATCTTGACATGTTTCAATGAGGTTCTTTAGGGTATGGTTGTCTGTAGCTTCTTCAGCATGGTTGACCTTTTGTTCTGGTTCAAGCTTGCTAAGACAACTCTTCTGGGACAACTCTCCTGATCAGCTTGTTTGGCCTTTTAGCTTCAGAGCTGTTGCTTGTACAGAGTTTACTTCTCTGGACAATTCTCCTGATCAGAGTTTTTGACTAATTTTGTCCTTTTGAGCTTTGCAATCTTCTTCTTGCATAGAAATAACTCTTCTGGACAACTCTCCTGGTCAAGGCCTTTGGTTTCATATGGAGTTTTCTTGTCCTTAGAGTTTGTTCCAGACTTTGAGCCTTGAGGGGACTTGATCTAGATCACTTTGAAGTCATAGATTCCCCCTCACAGTGTGCATCTAATCATCTAAGAGCTGCCTAACATATCAGCTTCTCATCTAGCCTTATGTTATGTGTTCTATCATATTTTGACCACAATCATCTTGACTTAGGCATGTCTCAGGGGGTTTTGGTATTTAATCAAAACATGTATCAATTTATTCCCAACAGCAGCAATCGGCCTCCACAAAGCAAACACCCATGCAATTGCATTTGTGATTCATTTTTATATGACTGGGAGGCAGGCAAGCATTCGATGGGAAAAGAGACAATCTAAAGTCTGGTTTCTAAATTTGGGTTTTGAATGGATAAATCTTACAAAAACAGAGTGCCTGAAAACAATTTTAATTTATTGCAGGCACAAGCTAGAATGAAGATGGTGAAGCAGAAAGGTTCTGATAAAGCTTCCGGTTTTTTGAACAATGTTTGGAGCAAGCCGGAAGTGCGGGGTTTCTAATCCTAAATAAACAGGTTTGAATCACTGGAAGGTATGCAACATGTATTTGTGGTGGTGTAAATATGTGAAATTTGAGGAATGATCTTGTGGAGTAGTTTGAGCGATTTCAAGTTTCTATATGAGATAGAATTTCTTTTGGAGAATCAAGATGTATAAAGATATGTGTTGTTGTCGATCTTTAGGGTCAAAGATCATAAGCAATTTGGACTTCAGTTTCAATGGTGTTTACCAATTTTCTATGTTTTGATTTTAAGAATTGACTGCAAGTTATAATGGAATGGTCCAACCAAACTTATTTAATCTTCCTCAATGTAGTTGCAGTATTTTTGTTTCTTGGACATTTGATCTTATGTTTTCATTTGTCCGGCGCCCAAAGGTTGTTACCGCACAGTATATCAAGGTATTCATGCTTCTTGCTTTATATATATATATATATATATATATTTTTTTTTTTTTTTATGTAGATTTAATTGGATACAAATTTAGTATTCTACCAATTGAGTTCTATATGCACAATTCAGATGGGAATTACGATTTTCTATCTCTCTAAGGAAGCAACTAAACTAGCACTAAAGACGTTAGATTAAAAAATTAGCCAATTCACTTCAATTAAAAGAAATGAGTTTGCGGCAAAGGAGGAAAATGTCGTAAAAATGTGAAAAAGGTTTGTCTTCTTACCTATATTTTCTTTCTATTGTCTTTTGCATTAAGTTATGTGTACCTATATTTGGGATGTACTATTGTAGTTGACTGAATAGTTCAGATGTCTTTTGTACTCCATCTCTTAACACCAGTTTGAGAGGTGATCTTTTATGTTATAACAACTTGCCCTTTCCAGCCCTTTTTTATGACAAATGAAATCTTTGTTGCATGTGTCATAAACTCATAATGAATATATCAGTAGATTTTTTATTAATTGTTTGAGATGTGCACTGATTACCAAGTTCTTTGATTGACTTAGTGCAGCTTTGTTCTACTTCATTTTTTTCCCTTGCTTTTTATATGATATCCTTAATGTGCTCTATGATATTTTATCGGTTGCATTCATATACATTCTCAAATCTAAATGAATGTTGGATTTTCTTCCACAATAGTTACTCATAAAACCTTTTTTGACTTGCAGAAGGCATTTCTTCTAGAAGAAGGTGTGAAGGCTTTGGAAGAGATATATCCCCAATTGAAAATGTGATAAACAATTATAGTTATGCTATACTTTGGCAATCAATAGTTAGTTGTACCCAATCAAATGTGGTGGTAAATGCAGACCACATATGTTTCTATGCGATGCAACAAGTAAATGGAGTTTTCCCTTCAGAAACCACTTGTATATGTGAGTGATATTCTCTTTCAGTTATAGCCTTGTGCAATAAATTAAGTTGATATTATTTATTCGGTATGTATATTTGTTTGACGAAGGGCAACATGGCTGAAAGGTAAAGTTGATGAACTAAATACTTAAATTGCATTAGATGTTTAACACTCCATAAATATGACTTTTTTGTTCTACATCAAGTAGTATTTGTCATGTCTCTAGGCTGCTACTGTCGTAAAAAATACTACTGGTCTTAGAGTAACTGTTGTAAATACATAGTATTTTATCAATTTTCTTAAGTATATTTGTAGATGCTTTTTTAATATGTGGTTGGCATATTTAAATATTTTTAATTTCCCTATTTATTTTATTGTTTCATTTTACTCAACAATACTTTTCTTTTCTTTTCAATTTCATGTGTTCAATTTTGTTTATTGCTATAGCCATCTCTGAATAAATATTGTTTAGCCGAAGGCATATTTCAAACAACATGCTCTAATATGCTCGTGTTTTAAATGTAGGTGAATGTGAATGCTTAGAAGCATCTTTAAGGCCCATTTCATTTTTGAATAGGCAATTTCTTTGACTAATCAAAATATGCATATCGATGCGAATGAAAATGAGAAAAAAAATAAAAGCTTGGGTGGAAGTTGGGGTGTTGAACGGATTACTTTGTTTTACCTCAAATTTGGAGAAAAAAGTGGATCAATCTAGATATGCAATTAGTTTTTTAGGTAAAAGGGATTCACCAAGAAAATTCTGAGCACAAGAGCTCAAAGGATGTCTGGAACCTTTTTGGAATGATATATGGATATGGGACTAAATCTGTGAAATATCTTTTTTTTTTTTTTGACAGAATCTGTGAAATATCTTATATATCTTGATTATGCCAAATTAAAGCTTTAATGGATAATGAAAATTATCTCCATATAAACTGATGCTGGAAATTAAAGCTTTAATGGATAATGAAAATTATCTCCATATAAACTGATACTGGAAATTAAAGCTTTTTTCTAACTTTCTTGTAGCTTCAAGCATGAGTTCTTAGCCCTTCCTCTCTTTTCCTGTTTTTTTCGTCTCAACCAAAATTAGATATTGCAAGTTTGCAACCTTTAGCTGTTCAATTAACATATGTTCGACAGGTGAGATCTTAAATGCTATAATATTGCCTTAATTCTTACTCCAAGCTGCAGACCTTTTTTCAGACTGAAGAAGTTAATACTACATCGATCTACATGACAGTGCAAAAATCACAGCCATTGCAGGCACAACAACTTCTGGTGTGCTTGCATATTCTCATTTATGTTTTGAGTGATTCATAGTAGCTTCTATGTTCATCTGTTTTGACTAATTTTCTAATGGGGGTTGGTAATTTGCAGGATTGCTACTCCATTAAAACCATGTGATGTACCTCTCAAAAGAGAGTCGATTGTGACAAAGGATTTTTTTTAAAGAAAAATACATTATTACGGTTAAGATTAATGTCCTTTATTTATTTATATAAATGGTTTTGATTGATAATCAAATCTACACCGTGGGCAGGTATGAAAAGTGGCGAGGAAACGATCAAAGAGGTTAGCTTACCTGGTGGCGACAGTAATGTCATAGCTTATGGATTACATCCAGGGTCGTATCAATTGTTTATTGTACATTCTATTGGCAAACAGAGGTAAATTAATTTCTCCTCTTTAGTTCATTCAGTGGTATTGTTTTTAATTGAAGTTTGGTTACTTCTACATTACAGAACATTAATTTGGCTTTCCTATTCGACCTCTGTTTCTCAATTAAAAAAAAAAAACCAACTTTACCATTATCACTTTAAGGATGGGGGCGAAGATTATCATTGATGTATTGTATGTATCTATAATTTATTTATTCATTTTAAAATCAAATAATTTCTTAGTAGTTTGGAGTTTGCCAGATACAATTACTGATGTATTTCCATTCAATTTTGGTGGATATTAAACAAAAAAATATCAAAATTTATGGGTAGTTTGTCCCAGCTTTGTGTTGATCTATTTGGTTGCCAAGAAGAGACTTGAGAGGAAGGTGGTTGGAGCCCTGGTGTTGCGATGAAGAATTTGGCGTAGCCGAGGAAAATAAAGGTCTTCACATTGTTTTTATTTTTTGAAAACAGGTCTTCACATTGTTCAACTGTGTGTTAAGTTTCAACTAATTGAACCAAACTAATACATATTTGACTTTGGAGAGCTTTTAAAAGAGCTCTTCAAGTGCGAGCTGTCCAAGCTAAATTGCACTTGGAGAGCCTTTACTTGGAGAGCCCTTAAGGGCTGTCCAAGTGCAATTTACCTCTCCAAGGCCGAATATGTATTAATGTATAAATGAAAACAAAGAATTTTGGCAAGGAAAGTAAAATTATTGTTGAATTCGATCCAAATGTATGCAATTCAATATTTATACATTACATATTTCACTTTCGATGTTTAATTATTTCAAGATTAATGTTTTTGGTAATTTTTCTTTCCCTTTTAAAGATTTTTTTTAGTTTAATCAAAATAATTATAAATATAACATTCAAACTATATAAAGCAACAAAAAATATTATTTTCAAAAAAAAAATTGACAATATTTAAACAAACTATATACAGAACAAAAAAATTAAAACAGACCCGTGCATCGCACGGGCAAAAAAACTAGTATTGGTAATAGTAATACATAAAATTGTAAATGGTCTTAATAATATAACTATTAAGACTGGCCAAAAATAATTTGGCAAGCAAGTTTTGGCCACACTATTATGTTTGCAATTGATTTTTATTTTTTTAATCAAGGTATCCTATGAGTTTTGGATATTACGTTATTTATTTTTGGCCACACTATTATGTTTGCAATTGATTTTTATTTTTTTAATCAAGGTATCCTATGAGTTTTGGATATTACGTTATTTTGAAATCAAGGTAACTGTTGGGATATGGTTTATAATAATAAAAGAAAATATGATTTTGATTTGATACCAAAACCCTAAGTAAAACCCCAAGTATGATGATTTGCAAGTCTAGATTTTCCGGTTAGAAAAGCTCATATATGTTAGGGAGCTTTAATTTTTAGATAGATTATTCTTTGAATCTATGACCTGAAAGCGCAAAGCACAAAAGACAAGTATCATTGAAGACAAGGAGCTGAAGTCACTACAGGAAATCATACTTTACATGACGATTTTTTTCGTGACGACCCAAAATTTGTCACAATTTGTCATTCAAAGGTGACAAAATTAATTTTCGTCACTTAACAAACATAATTCGTGACAAAATAAAATTTTGTCACCAATACTTATTTTATTCGTGACAAATTTTTATTTTGTCACTAAAAATAACTATTTTCGTCACTATTTTGAAAATATTATGACGACAATAATAAATTCGTCACAAAAAACTTTGGTGACGACATTCATAATAATTGGTGACGATATTTAAGGCCATGAAAAATAATTTTTTCATGACGATACCATGTTTTGTCATTAATTAATCAAAATAATTAGTGACATAATTATTTCGTCACAATATTATTTGGGGACGATATTCATTGTATTTAGTGACAATCATATTCGTCATATAATATTTTAATTTCATGACGATTTTATGTTTCGTCATTATTTAATCAGATTAATTAGTGACATTTTATTTCGTCACCAATACATATATATAGTGGCGATTGTTAATCATTTCATTTGTCACTTTTCACAAAGAGGAGTCATTAATTATATAATGAACTTTTTTGCGATGTAATTCAGTTACAATTTTTTTTTAATATAAATTGAAATTACATATGCCACATGGAAATATTATTTAACACCTAATTGCTTCGTTAGTTTCCATTAAATATATTGTAATGGTGTTAAAATCTTAAGCCTTCAATTGATAGTTCTACATGAAATTATTAGAAGCTTTTTTGTCCGATCTACACGTAGGGTCTATATTTGAAGACCAACTTTTATCCCAATATTTCAAATTATTAGATAGAAAGTTGACTCTATTCTAACAGAATTAAAAAAATCTAACAAAATATCATACCAAATTCAATGTAATTATAAACAATTTACAATTTAAGAACATGCTTCTGCTTAAAATGGCAATATGGTGTTTGACACACTCAAGTCATGATTGGACATGGATTCAGATACGGGCATATACTTTCTAGAGTTGTCTAATGCAATAATGCATAGCAGAAAATATGTACCTTTGTTGGTAAATCTCTAGCAAGAGATAGGTATGAAGATGCCAAAATGACCTTAAGAGTAAAATGCAGATTTAACGGCAGATTCCACAAGATATTCTGTCTTGGCATAACTTAGACACGCCATAAGAACATAATCGTTAAATTAAGTAATCTTTGCTATCTAGCTCAATCTAACTTTATATATATATATATATATATATATATATATATATATATATATATATATATATATAAAAAAGGCAATTACAACTGAACTATATCATAAGCATGAATGATTAGATGAGGAAACATGCATTTATGACGTTTAAAATAATCACAAAGGAATCTGATTCTTTTTCAGCATAACTACGCTTAGGAAAACAGAGGCATTACTTGATTGTTCAAAACAGAGTAAAGCTTCAACTTGGGCCTCAACTGCATGACGTCAATCTTTTTTTTTCATTATTGAGCCCCGAAGATTAGAAGTTTTCATCCAGACACAACACAACATATTCTGCACAATCAAAACCAAATAAGTGACATAAAAAATTGTAGATGAGTTCAATTTCAAAACCAATACAAAATAAACGAGAGCGATTAAATATATTTATGTGAAATGTTTGGGAGAAGCCTAGTGCAATTTAATTGGAAAACTAGCTAATAAGGTGAAATTATACAAAATGTGCAAAAAAGTGTAGCGTCCCTAGTGGTTGTGCATCTGTGTAAATTGTAGAACTTATCCCAAAAAAAAGGAACTACAGAAAAAGATCTCAAATAAGATAGTCTCAAACCTCTTCCTCTAGTTTTTGAGAATGCAATGCAGAATCATTACAAGCATTTGCATATCACCATTGTAAATGTCTGTTGTACAACAGCCGCAATTGATGGATATCTTTAATTTGATTAGTAGCCTTCTTTACAGGTCTAATATCCACAATAAAGCTAAGAACATAATTTGAACTTTGAGATTGTCTTGTGGGGTTGGCTGGTCTTACCCGAGCAAGGCTGGGTAATCTAGAAAAATAGAAAGAGCTCCTAAATCATTGATGTACATATCTTTATGATAAAAACAAAATAAATAGAAAAAGAGACTAAGGACTCCTGAGACAAATATCTATCCAAGATTTTTCAAAGACAAACTTGTGAAATGGTCCTCAACTCGTATGTGACAATCTGAACCAATTGAATTGTTATTACCAGGAGTTCCACTGCTCGCTTCATAGTTGAATTGACAGACATGTCTAGCTCGAACCTGTAGCGTAAATTGTACTCAAATATATGTTTTAGATTTATGTTAAATAGATGTAAATTTATTGTTATTATACTCTTTATAGTGCTAAGAATCCATATATCTCAATTTCACTCATCTAGGCTAAGCATGTTCTAGTTTCGGTACTACTCAAAACTCTCCTGAAATAGGATATAAACATTCCCTACAATCTTAGAGCCAGTCTTAGCACCTCATTTCATCTTGGCAAACTGATCCAAATAAATGGAACCAACATGTTGTTGCACACATTCTTTTTCAGAACCAACATATACAAATATATACATTTTATATGAACTTATCCCTAACATAAAACCACTACATAGCAACATAAAACCACTTCATAGCCGCATACAACCACTCCATAGCCGCATACAACCACTCCATAGCAACAAATTAAATAGTACCTGGAAAATATAAACAAGTGTAGAATTTTAAAAGAATTTAATAAGTACTTGATTGCCATAGAACAACACATACGGGTGTGAATTTAATACATATGATCATTAGGATTTAGGATTTCGCACGCACAAGGTTAATCTACGATTCACCTCGAATTTCAAACAACCACAGAGTATCAATAAAAATATAGGATGAGTAACAAAAATAAAATCGATTGAAATCAGGGAAATAAAAACCTGAAACGGATGTAGGAGAGACATAGGAAAAGGAAGACCGAACGCCTATCAAGAGGAATTAAGAGATTTTAATAATCAAATTTTCACCTTAATTAAGGGACTTAGGGCAGCGGGTTTTAGATTGGGGACTTAGGGCAGCGGGTTTTAGATTGGGGAGGAAGAAGAAATTTTCGATTTGGCGCCTATTAATTTCATTTGGCGCTAATTACACAAAAAATCGTCTATTTTGGATTAAAATTCCAATGTAATTAAAAGTAGGTTGTTTTGTGATGGTTGAGAGAGTGGAGCGATTTTTTTTTTAGAGAGAGAATTAGGGATGGCAATGGACCGGGTATCTACATACCCAGGTCCAGTCCATTTCAATACGGGTCTGAGTCGGGTCAATCCATTCAGGTGATGGGGTGGGACGGGTTAAATCGGGGCAACCCATTATAAATTTTTAAAAATATTTTTAAAAAATTAATAAATATATATTTTAAAAATATATAACAAAAAATTTAAATTTGTATTGAAAAATAAATAAAATAGTTTAAAAGCACGTTTATAAACTTATTTTCACATTATAAAGAGATTAATATTGACATAAATTTTTAGATGAACTATTTGATATTATGTTTTATCGATTTATATTAACCTAAAAAAATATATATGAAGGTGAATTATTGTTATATACTATGGTATATGTATTAATAAACATGTTATATGCAAAATAATGAAGATATATTATATTTATATGTATAATATATAAAAAAATATATAAAAATGGGTCACGGGTTCGAGTTACGAATCGAGGATAATACCTGGACCCGTCCCATTTCAATATGGGTACGGGTCAGGCGGGTCGGGTTGAAATCTAGAGAGAATGGAGCAATTTTTGGAGAGTCAAGATTTTATTTATAGATATTTTCCTAATTGAAACTTTTAACTTAAACTGTAACTTTAACTTTGAAAACGAAAAGATTGACAAACAAAAAAGAAAAACCGCCAAAAAATAAATAAAAATAGACTACCGTCACCCTAGTGTTTTTTTGGCTCCAAACTTCTTTTTAGTAACTTTAATTTTAGACATTTTTATATAGTGTGGATTTATATCTAGCTTGTAGGAATTTTTTTTTTTTAAATTATAAAATATATCTAATTTTATAATTCTCATTTCTCAAAAAAATATATTATAACCACTACTTTATTATTTTACTCTACCCCATCTTTCACTTTTATATAAATAATTATTTTCTCTTAAAATCAATGTTCAATTCAAATGAGAATTATAAAATTGAACAAAAGGAGTATTATTCATTAAAAAAATTATAATTTTTTTCTAACTTGTATCATTAGGTTATAAATATGGCAAAAATTTATATACAATATTTTGCAATATTCTTATTGTGAAATATGTCCAAATAACTATCTAGATTTGACACACTATATTCAATCTATGTGCACCATCCACATTTTATGAGTTCACCCCTCCTTTTGTAAAATAAATAAATAAATCTGAACCGACTCTTTATATTAGATGGCCACGGTTATTTTCCCCTATTTTATAAGTTCACCCCCCTATTTTTAACAACCTAATTGACGATGTTTGTCAATCCGCAGTGCTCCTACTCATTGACAACTCATAATAGGTCTACCGACACCTATTAGTCAATCTACATCCAGCTCCAGGTAGTTACTTCTCTGATGTTTGTTTGTCTACTAGTCTCTGCTCGTCAGATTTGCCACTATTCAACTATCTCATCCTTTATCTCAATAGCTTATGATGTTGATCTTGCCAGGACGTATTAGTCACTTTCAAAACACCTGTTAGCTCATGTTAGTAACTTCATTGTAAAAGGCTAAACACTTTCACCTCTCAGCCTACCCAAGCATTACACGTTAAACATATTTTGCCTAATTCACCTCTCCTAATTTGGATGAGTGTGTAATTAGTTCATTCACACTTTTCAATGTCGGATTAAATAGCAAAAAAGAATACTCCCTTCGTCCAATGATTATTTGCACACTTTTTTTATTAGAACGTCTCAAGATTGCTTGCAAACTCTTAATATGAAAATATCTCACAAAATTAATATTCTCTCAACATCATTTTATTTTCAAAATTGTTACTCATTTTTTACATAATTTTACTTTACACCTCACCAAATCACTTAAAATACCCATCATTTATCTTACATCACCCATCACTAAATTTCATTTTCTTAAAAAGTGTGTCGATCAAACCCGAGAGGGAGGAAGTAATATTTATCATATTTGATATTTTTTTGGATGTATGATATAAGATATAACTATTTGCGCTAAATATAAAAATGATATATTCTAGCTTAAACATAATTTTATTCCCAAAAAAATTAATGAACAATTAAAAGTGATTTATTTTATTAATTAATAATTAACCATACTTTTAGAAAAAGTGAAAAAAAATTCGTTTGACGGTCTTTGCATTTGTAAAGGCGGTAAATAATGCCAAAAATTTAATTTTGATTACAGAAACGGAAAACCCTAAATATCATTAAGGTAATTTTAATTTAATTTACTCCACCTTCATTAAATAGACACATCTCTATTTCTTCTCACAAATTTAATTGGATTTGATTTTTTAAAAGATTAAAGAGACCGTGTTATCTCAATCTTTCACAAAGTTTCTTTCTGCGCTGCAGTCCGATACAAGCCAAGACGTCGCTTCGCCTCTTCAGCGATTGTCGATCAATTATCGGCCAAGACGTTGTTCCGCCTCTTCAGCGATTGTCGATCAATTGACTCGAGAACTCCACCGCCTCGTTAGGTACGCAAATGCTCGAGAAGCTATCCATTCGTTCTAGTTTAATTCTCCCGAAAACCACATACATATTCATTATTATTTGAAATCTTTAGTTGCACTGTATATTTCCTATGAGTTATGATTTTTGTTTACTTGATATATATAATATTATTTGATCTTCACGTAATTGAGTCTAATATTGGTGTTTATGGATGTGCTTGTGATTTTTGACTTGGTAAAATTAAATTTTTTGCCTTGGTTTTTAAAATCCAATTGAAATAGGATCTTGAGTGATTTGGGATAACTATATATGTGTTGCCTTTAAATTTATGTTTCATTTGCAGTATTAGATGGACTTGAAATTTGTTTCATTTTTTAGTCAATTTTGGTATTCATTGATGAATTTTTAGTTGTTCAAATTTATTGGTTATCTGTTTGATCAAAATTTGATTTCTGCTTACCATTCTGAATAATATTTTTTTAGGAGTAGGCGTTAGTTGTTGCCATAGGAGTTTTATTTTAAAAGGAGGGGTTTCCCGTTTCCTACATCCTTGAGATAATTTTCAATTTTGTGAATCTTTAGTTCTGCTTATTTTTTATTTTTAGTTGGATCTGCTTTTAGAGCTTATGATATTTTCAAAGTGTCATACCCATTTATGCCTGTTGACACACATATTTCAAATGGATTGGGCACCCAAATCATTGTCATTCTCTAACAAACCTTTCAGATTTAGAAAAACCAACAAGAATATAGACCCATCATTTAAAAAAAGAAAGACAATTCAAATTTCAAAATTGTGCAAATTATACCATGAAAATACAATTTCAACTAAATATGATGATCAGTGCAGTTTGAGTGTAACTGGATTTGAGAACCACCAAAGAACAGAGGCACAAAGCATCAAGACAAATGGGATTAATGCATAGATGAACAAATTTGTCAGCTAATGAATTAGGCTTCATGAAGAAAATATTATTCTTTGAGATATGATCATCAGAAATGATAGCAATATCACTGTTGCAAGTATCATTCAATTATACTTACTTGCTTAATTAGAGTTCAATTCTTCTTTGCTCTTTATTGGTAGTAATGATATTTATGGGTTTTCGTCGATAAAAATGTATCACTTAAAAAATCGGGATAATTATTTATGAGATTTACTTTTATTACTAAAATTGATGGCAAATTACTTTTGTTTATGCTAAATTGTTAGGAGATGATGAAAAAAACGAGAAGAATATATTGAGCTCAGAATTGAAAAGAGTGCAGATGAGATAGTATTGGAGGTGTTGGGTCATGGAACTGGATATGTAAAAGGTCTTGGTTATGGTCCAAAACCTCCAAGCAGACGCAACACATTGCACGATTCTTCTAATCAATTACAAGAGGAACTAAAAGATGCGAAAGAAAAGGTGCAAGAGTCTGAAGCTCAGGTGGAAGAACTCAAAATGCAGTTGACTGTTTTGAATGCAAAGATGGTTGCACAAGATGCCAAGATGGCTGCTCAATGTGCATATATTGAGAAACTAATGACTTTTTTGAATGATAAAGGGAAAGAGTTATAAACTTTATGTATGTTTTTTTTTTTTTTGGTTTCATGAAGTAATGGAACAATATTTCTTGTTAGTTATTAAGTTTTCTAAATGCTTGAAGGATTTTTTATTAATGCAAAATTATTTTTTATCTCTATAGAATTAAATAGTACATTATAGTGACAAAAAAAAAAAAAAAAACTTGTCACTAAATAATGTAATTTTTTTATATTGATTTAAAAATTAAAAAAAAAAATTGGGACAATTATCATTTTCGTCATTGAAAAATATTTTATTATAACAAAAAATATTTTGTCACCATTCTCACATCTTTGTCATTGAGCATTTTGTCACTAAAGATGGAGAAATGTATTGTCATCATATCTAAATATATAATGACAAGCAAATTTTAGTCACTATAGTGCAATTCTTTCATGACGAAATATTTGAAATACGACAAAAATATGTTGTCACAGTCACTAAACTTTTAGTGACTGCCACCATTTTCGTCACTAAATAGGAGTACATTATAATGACAAAAAAAGTTGTCACAATTTCCACATCATTTAGTGACAGTAGAAATTTTGTCACTAAATCATACTTTTTCGTGACAAATTTTGTCGTCATTATATATACACACATATAACAACGAACAACATCTTGTCACGAAAGAACAAATGTATCGTGACGAAATATACAAAATATGACAAAATAGTTAGTCTAATTGTAACAAAAAATAATGTCACTAAAATTTGATAAGGTTAGTAATAGATGGACAATCGTCACAAAAAAATAATTTTTAGTGACAATAAATTAAATCGTCTTGAAAATTCTATCCTTTAGTGACGAAATATCATATTAAGTGACGAAATTTTAACACCAGATGTGACGATTTATATGTCACCATAGATGAATGATATAGTGACGATGACCTTTATCGTCATCAAATGATGACTTTTAGTGACGAATCAAAACAACGTCGCATTTTACCTACAGCCACGCACATTTGGTGACACTCTTTGTGACGAAAAATTTCGTCACCGAACAACTTTCGTGACGAAAAATGGGGTTTTTATGACGATTTTTTTCGTCGCGATTTCTAAAATTTCTTGTAGTGAGTGTTATGAAGAAAGTGACAAGGATTCATGAAGACAAGTATGCTGGACAACAAAAGTCAAGTATGATGAATTTGGATATTCATATACTTTGGACTTGGCATACTTATGGACAAAGACAAGGAATGACTAGGCACCTTTCCCAGTACAAGGCCGTTAGCGGGAAGGACATAATTATTCCAAATTAGCCAAGGAATGAGAGCCACCTGTCACTGCGCATAACAAACTCTGATATTGGAATGCAAATTGCAGAATGGACGTGAATACATGTACTATTTGCATGCAGGCCCCTGAACAATTTGAAAGTTCAAATTTATGGATAAGTTTTACTATCTCCACCAACGGATAGTTTACTTCATCTATAAATAGGCCATATCTTGAATCATTTCAAGTGAGACGGGACAGACATCAAGCTACAAGTCATACATATTCTAGCAATTTTTTTTGCATTCAAAAGCATTCAAAAACACTCGAGAGATTAAAAAGCTTTTAAGCATATTCATTTGTGAGTGTTACCTTTAGTCCCCACTAGGCAAGCTTATTGTTGATTATCCAAAGCCTAGACAGTGATATCCTATCCTTTATATTCGTTCTTAAATTGTAAAGGATATCACACAATTAGTTGGTACTAGAACAAAACCCTACTTTCACCTTGAGAGATAGATTGAGAGTATTGTTGAGTTCGTAGTAGAGATTGAAAGTATTGCAACGAGAGAAGGTTGTAAGAAATCAAGAGAAGAGAAGGAGAAGAAGTAGAGTGCACCTTGGCACTGTAAAAACAAGCTAATTCTGAAGTGATTAAGGAATTATCCTATTAAATTAGGAGAGTGGACGTAGGAGCAGTTTAGTCTCCGAACCACTATACGTCTTGTGTTCTTACTTACTGCATTTATCTTATTGCTTTAGCTTTTGTGTTGTTATAACTGCTATTTGCTATTTGATAACTTAGTATCTAAGTGCATATTAATTAAGGAGTATAAAAGGGCCTATCATTTATTCCGCATACAAGTTGCATACTGTTAAGAATTCTTAAAATCTACTGCTAGTATTTTCATAGGACTTGACACACTGTGTAACTTACTTGACTCTGATTATTTGTGTCGATTACTTGCAAAAGTTTTTATTGAAAAACACACACACGTGTATTCCCCCCCCCCCCATACACGTGTCACACTCCTTTAGGGACCAACAAGTGGTATCCGAGCAGGGGTTTAAAGACCACTGCTTTGAGGATCAACTGTGGTTACCTAAACTGATCTACTTGTGCACTTTTTGTGATATTCATTATTTCTGATTATTCACTATGCCTAACACATCTTCTTCTGAGAATTCTGGTGTAGCTATTCCACCACCTACTACTATGGGGACCAACCCCATCAACAAGATATCTTACCAGAAACTACCCATGTTCTCTATTGAGAATTATGACTTCTGGAAGATAAGGATGAGAGCTCACTTGGCCTGTCTCCATGATGAAATGCTAAGGGTGATCACTAAAGGTCTATTTGTGTTCATGAAATCCAACACAAATGTTACAGAAGCCCAAAGAGCAACTGGAGCACAAGAAATTCCAAAAGATGATGATGAGCTCACTCCTGAAGAAAGAAAGAAGCAGAATCTCAACTATGTTGCAATGAACACCCTATATCAGACCATTCCAGATGCTATAATGGGTAGAGTGTTTCACTGCACAACTGCAAAGGAGATTTGGGACACATTAGCTCTAATGTGTGAAGGAACTGACAAGATCAAGGAAAACAAACTTCAAGTTGTTGTTCAAAAGTATGAACAATTTAGGATGAAATCTGATGAAAACATTGATCAACTGGATGGAAGGTTCACAGACATCATGAATGAGATCAATTCACTTGGAAAAGTATACTCCAAGAGAGAAGTGGCTCTGAAGATACTTAGGAGCTTGACAACCAAATGGAATGTGTATGCTGTCATGATGCAGAATACAAAGGATTTGTCAACAATGCCAATGCAACAAGTGTTCTCAGAACTCAAGGCATATGAATATGACTTGAACATAAAGAACAACACTGAGGAACCTGAGAGCAAAGGGATTGCACTGAAGGCCAAATCCAATGAACCTGATTACAAGAAAACCAGCAAATCAAGCAAGAGTGGAAAAGGGACTTCTAAAGCTGACTTTTCAGATGAGTTGGCCATGATGGCTAGAAGATTTGAAAGATTAAATTCTAGATTTGGTAAATACAAAAGGTTTTACCAAGATAGAAGAAGAAGGTTCAACTCACCTGAGAAGAAGAATGATGAAAGGAGATCCAGAAGGGACAACTCCAAAGAAGATCCATCTTCATCAACCAAGAAGAGAGATGTTGAAAAGAAGAAAGATGAAGATGAGGATACATGCTACAACTGCAAGAAGACAGGACATTTCCAATATGATTGTCCAGAGCTAACTTCCAAGGAAAGGAAGGAAAGACAAGCTAAGAGGGACAAGAAATATGGAAAGAGGAAAGCATTGAAAGCTGAAGAAGAAACCTCTGAAGATGATCAACTTCCATCTTCATCATCTGAGATGTTTACAGACAGCAGTGATGAAGAATGTCTAATGGCTATTGAAGACAATGATGAGGTACAGTCTATTTCTAGTTCTGTCAATTCTAGTAGCACAATGATGTCAAATGAAGACAACCTGAAGCTTACCTTTGGTAAGTTGATGGAAGACTTCATGAGACTACAAGAGATTCATGATCAAACCTTAGAAGAAAACAAAGTCTTGAATGCTAAGATTGAAAGAATTACTCAGGTTGAAGCTGAACATGATCTGAGAACTAATGAGTTGTGCAATGACTTAACTAAGGAGCTGAATACTCTAAAGGACAAGTCATCTGAACAACTTATTATGTTGAAAGAAAAGGTTAAGCTTCATGAGAGTAAGGATTCAGACTACCAAGCATTGATGGCAAAGTTTGAACATCTTTTCAAGGAACATGAATGTCTTAAATCTAGTGAAGAGAGTCTGAAACTTAAACTGGCTGCCCTGTATAAGTCATCTAATTCAATAGATGAACTACAAGGGATGCAAAGGCCTATGACTCAAAGATCTGGACTTGGTTACAATCCAGATAAAGTATCTTCACCATGCCTCAGTAATACTTCAACAAGTATTACTAAGAGAGTCTTTGTAAAATCTGTGGCTCAGACTGAAATTGTTGAACCAAAGCTGCTACAGATAAAGGACAAGGGTAAACAACCCATTGTACCAACTATCCTGAATCACAAGTCAAAGGTTGCAAGACCTAAGATAAGATTTCAGAGGCCTGAGACAATTCAGATGAGTAAACACTATAAGAAAAAAGCTGAATGACAACGCTCAATAGACAACGGTTTTGAAAAAAATCGTTGCCTTAAGTTTAAAAAATATTGTTTAAAGTAAAACCGTTGTCTTTTAGTTTATATTTACGCTAAAAGACAACAATTTCAGTGATCCGTTGTGGTTCTGCGTTGTAAATTAGTGAAAAATCCGCTGATAGACAACGGTTTTGGCACCATTGTTGTTTCACGTTGTTGTTTCCTAAAAAATGCTAAAAGACAATGGTTTATGACCGTTGTCTTTCCAAGTAATAAAATATACTATTTTGCGCTGAAAGACAACGGGTTTTTACCGTTGTCTATTCATGTAATAAAATATGTTATTTTGCGCTGAAAGACAACAGTTTTTTACCGTTGTCTATTCAAGTAATAAAATATGTTATTTTGCGTTGAAAGACAACTGTCTATAACTGTTGTCTTTCTGATTAGTTAAATCAATGATTTTACATTGAAAGACTACAACTTATGACTGTTGTCTTTCTACATTGTTTGAATCAACTATATAATTAACACTTTTAATTCGTATGTTTAAAAATTAGCACTTTTAATTCACGTGCTTAAAAATTAGAACTTTTAATTCATCTAGCATAACTAATTTTTTTTAAATTAAATTATGAAAAAGGTATTTAATAATAATTCTTAATACATATTTTGTTTAAATTATTATATATAATGTAAACAAAAATTACTATATATAATGAAAATTATTAACTAAAATATCAAATTAGAAAAATTGGCAATGAATTTGGCGAAGTAAATTACTACCTGTAATTAAATATCAGATTAAAAACAATCATCAATGAATTTGGCGAATTCCATTTTCTATTTATTTTTATATATTTTAACTTATTATAAAATGGGTTAATTGCAAAAAAAATCACCACCTTTTGAGTATTTATCAATTACAACATATTCTTTTTTTCTTTGCAATTCAATGCACCATCTTTTTAAGTTTTGCAATTTAATGCATCGATATATTTTTTGATCAATTTTAATTTGACGTGGCTTCTAAAAATTGCAAATTCGTCGTGTTTTGCGTGATTATATATATATACACACACATATATATATATATATATATATATATATTTTTTTTTTGCAACATAACATAAATTTTTTTTTTTTTTTTTTTTTTGATTAAGAAAAAACAAGTCAATATAATCAAGAAAAAATATTAAGACAAGGAATAAATATGATTTTAGTTAATGCACAACATGTGTGATTATAATTTTTTTTTAGCAAAAACATGTTAATGCACATTCTAGGAATAAATATAATTATAAGAATTATTTTATTTTGCAGAATTTTTTGATTAAATTATTTTATATATAAAATTATTTAGATATTACATTTGTGTAGAGAATAAGAGATATTTGAAATAGAAAACATCAAATCAATATTCATAATATTAAAGCATAAAGTTGGAGAATTTTGTCAAAAAATTATAAAAATATATATGAATTCGGTGGCAATTTATATAAAAAATCATTTTTTTAAATGTGCATGTGTCTTCCATTAAAAAAAAAATTATTAGTGATAGTTTATGTGGCGACAACATGGTGAGTTCGCCTTTTTCGGCGCCAAGTTAAATTAAAATTGATTGAAAAAATATATTTGTGCATCGAATTGTAAAACATAAAAAGGTGGTGTATCAAATTGTAAAGAAAAAAAGAATATACTGTAATTGATAAATACACTAAAAGTGGTGATTTTTTTTGCAATTAACCCTAAATACTAGTATTAAAAAAGAAATTGTTACTGGATTTTATGATTTCCATTCATTTTTAAAGTTCTCAAGTAATAAATATGAAATCATAGTTAAAAAAAGAAATTTCAAAGAGGTCCCTAAAGAAATTAAAAATTGTAAAAAAATATGAAAAAATTTTAGTAAAATATCGTTTTCACCCATTAAACGATAGAATTTTGCAAAAAAAAAAAAAATAATTTAATACTTCATGGCAAAACATGAGTTTTGACTTGAAAAAGTGTATTCCTTTATTCGAATCGGACTTCGACGCCGAGAACTAAAAAAAAAATCCTAGTCGAAAATAGACCACCTAATCGACTAGCCAATTTTTTTGATCGATTTAAGTAAATTCAAGTCAGCAGACCGTTGACTAGCTATTCTAATATAACTATATAATACATTTTTAATATAACTAGCACTCTTATTTTAATTTAATCTAACACTTTAAATATAATTATATAACACTTTTTTTAATATAACTAACACTTTTATTTTAAACTACCATTTTAATATATATATATATATATTATCCTCTAGCGATATTTTATATTCCTCCATTTATGTTATTGTTCATTTTTTATAACCATCTAAAGCCCTAATCTCAAGTCTGATCTAGAAAATCAATCTCCTATTCAAACTACAAATTTGTGTTCCTCTCCCAGAATTTTTCTCGTAGTCCTACTTCAATATTTTGTAAAATCATGGTAGAATTTTAATATGTCTATAATCCTCAGCCCATTTCACCAGTTTTGGCCTTCTACAATTTCATTTTCGTTGGTATCGGTTATTGAAGGCTGCAAAATTCACCAGACCGAGTGTCCAAGAGACTTCAATGTTGAAGATCCTCTATGTTTCTGTGAAGAATTCGCGATTTCAGGTACTCTCTCCTCTGCACGTTTCTCTATTTATTTAGAACTTAAAAAGTTAGATCTGATTGTGAGTAATGAGAATAAACAATGGAAAGCTATTATGGTAAATTGGAAGGAGGGATACATGAGAGGGGATAAACCATACCAGGGGCGGGGTGGGTTGAGGAGTGTCGTTTATGATGCATATTATGGATGTCGGATCAAGCCTTATTTCTGTGTTGAGGTATTGTTTGATAGCCAAGATTCGTTAGACTAAAATTATGATGATATCTATATTTTATAGATTTTAAAGCATGTGTTTGATATCTATATCAACCGGCCTACATTTAATCTTAACTATGATCAAATAAGTCTTGAGAGTTTTCCGTATAAACTAAGGCAAACACTGGAAAAGAGGGGTCAAGCCTTAGTCTTCTTAATATTGCTTCCAGTTTGGTTCTGTTGTGTGTTTCAAGCTCAATGAAGAATTTTATTTTCTCGTTAGGTGAAAACTTGTGAATGTGTTAACTAAAATTATATACATGCATGCTTGTGTGTGCTAATTAAAGTTCCATGAGAAGGAACATGTTTTGATTTTAGTGATATAGACGTATTGTGAATAGTTAATGATCTTGTTTGGTTTATAATACGTCTACTACTCTAATCTATTTTCTGCTGCTACATATTTCATGATTATCATCAATTAAGGTAAAAAAAAAATCAATTATGTGTGTGAATAGGAATTGATTATCTGGAAGAGAAATTTAAGTTTTTCCTTTTGTTTGTTTTGTTGATTTGGCTTGGAGATCTTTTTCATGATGCGTCACATTTAAGAAAACTAGTGTAATTTCATTGTCAATACTGCTTTGTTGCATACCTTTTTTCTTATTATTTGTTTGTCCTTATGGCTTAGGCGTGATTAAATGCTACCCTCAGTTTGCATTGAAATTATTCCTTTGCTAGAAAGATTTAGATATCATTGTAAATTATTCACCCTTTTGATTAGATCTATTATTTGATCAACATAGGTGTAATGTCATCAATTTGTGCTTACTTAGTTTCATTGCTAATGAAGTGACACAAGTTTTGGCTGAATTATGTGTGATGTAAAATTAGGAAATTGTACATATCCAAACGCGAGGTTTATGGCTCTTTAGTAATTTGCACAGGTTCACATAAATTATTTAAATATTAATTGCTAAACTTATGCTTTCATTTGGTGTTTTGATTCGACACTTTTTTTTTTGATGTTATTAGACACAGATTTTTGTGTGAGCAGTTATTCTTGTTATTCGATACAGATCTTTTCCAATTCATAAGGTTTTTTTCCACTTAAATTCAGTTGTTTAGCTTTACTTCATTTTCAGAATTAGGTATTAATACACTACAAGAAAAGAGGTTTTTAGTATCAGAAAATTAGTATCGAATACATTTTCTGATACTAAATCTTAACCTTTGGTATCAACTAAAAATCTTATGATACTACCTTCATTCTTGGTATCAAAAATATATTTTTTGACACTATTAAATATATAGAATCATTTATTTAGTGATACTAATATTGTTTTTGCATCAAAAATTTATTTATTGATACTATTTAGTTTTAGGATCAAATACTTTTTCGAAACTATTTATCATTGGTATCGAAAATTAAATTTTTAATACCATTAACTTTATAGCATCCGCCACTTATTTGATACTATTATTATTTTAGTATTAATAATTTATTTATTGATACAACTTATTCTTTGTATCAAATAATTTTTTTGATACTACTTATCATTGGTTTCGAAAATTAAATTTCCGATACCATTAGTTTTATAGCATCCAACATTTTTTTGATACTATTATTATTTTAGTATTAATAATTTATTTATTGATACTACTTATTTTTTGCTTCAAATAATTTTTTTGATACTACTTACCATTGTTATCGAAAATTTAATTTCCGATACCATTAACTTTATAGCATCCATCACTTTATTGATACTATTACTATTTTTGCATTAGTAATTTATTTATTGATACTACTTATTTTTTTGTATCAAATAATATTTTTGATACTACTTATCATTGATATCAGAAACTTTATTTCTGATACAATTAATTTAATAGCATTCAAACTTTTTTTTGATACTATTATTATTTTAGTATTAATAATTTATTTATTGATACTACTTATTTTTTGTATCAAATAATTTTTTTGATACTACTTATTATTGATATCCAAAATTTAATTTTCGATACCATTAATTTTAGTAGCATTCAACATTTTTTTGATACTATTACTATTTTAGTATTAATAATTTATTTGTTGATAATACTTATTTTTTGTATCAAATAATTTTTCTTGATACAACTTAGGATTGATATCTGATACCATTAAACTTTATAGCAACTCCACTTTTTTGATACTATTGTTATTTTATTATTAATAATTTATTTATTGATACTACTTATTTTTTGAATCAAAATTTTCTTTTTGATACTAGTTGGTATCCGGACATTTATTTTTAGATACAATTAATTTTAATAGCATTCAACAATTTTTTTTATAATATACTATTTGTATTAGTATTTTATTTATTGATACCATTTATTTATTTTCTGCATCGAATTTTTTTTTTTGATACTATTGTTATTTTAATTGATAAAATATTTTTTTTTATAGGAATGATGATTGGTATCGGTGTCGGTATCCGATACCAATACCCATTTTCATATTTCTCCTTACTTTGTTAAATTAATTGAAGCCTTCATCCCCAAACTCATCAAAAGCCTAGTCCAGTCCACTACGCGAAAAACCCTCACTGTGTGCGATTCTCACACAATGAGGGTGTAACCGTACATTCTTCAGCCGCCGCCACTCTCAGCGCCTCTGGCCACCACCTGCGCGCCGTCGCCACCTCTTTGACGGCCGTACTTGCGCGATCGTTTCACCACAAGCTTCCGACGTCCACTCCTATGGCGTCATCTTCCCCGGCGCCGGCGACAATTCCATTATTTGCCGCTGCTACAAACGTGCCGCCGCGGTCCGTTCCAGCAGACGCTGCGCCGCGGCTCACTGCCGCTCGTTCCGACTCTGGGCGGCTTCTCTCCTCAGCCGCTGCGCTCTGTTCAGCGAATCCAAGTTCAATTCGAATAGACAAACCGGATCCGGTCTCTCTACACCTATATGGATCATCTTTGGTGTTCCATAGCCTCCAAACCTCAACGCAGTCTCTGGAAAAGGTTTGTTAATCGTTTAATTCAATGACTCAAAATTGTTGTGATTCATTCGGTTTCAGCCCTCTGTATCTGTCTTTCCTCTATCCAGATCATATTGCAAAAACCTCAATTCTCCTAGTTAGATCTCGGTGATGGCGGAAGATAAGTCGTGAAAGAGATGCAATCGAATCCTTCAGATGATTCTCTCGAGGTTTTTTTTTTTTTTTAATTTGCTATTAATTTCGTAATCTGTTTCGTTGAATATTTGTTTTTGAATTGTTTATATTTAACTAATTTCTCGTCGCTCGTCTCCCATATATATATTTTACAGTCAAATTTTATGAAAATATGGATCTCTAAATAATTGTCTATTTCGTGATTTTGTCCATTGAGCTTTATCCCTGATTTGACTCAGCTAATTTCTCCAAGAATGAGAGTTCTCTGCCTAGCAGTCATGTGGTAGCCTTATACACAAGCCTAAAGAGTGAAGCTATTGTATGTGTGCATATTTTGTTTTTCACTTCTCTTTACTGATATGTAACTGTGGTGGTGTGTTTTCAGATTTTTCAGTGTTTATCATCATTTGAATGGCTTTGAAATAGAACTCATACGACTATCACCATATATTGGCTCATCCCCAATGTAGCACATTTAAGGCTAAGTGATAACCAAGGCACCAAAATCGGAACCCAACCCTGTAGGACATGCTCTCGCCATCAAGAGATCAGATCCTCTATCTGCTCAAGGTTTATCAATGTCTTCATCGGCTTTAGGTAGCTATCTCTGCACAATAGTTTTGACACTAGTTATGAAGTTCACATCAAAGCATGGAAAACCAGGTTGGATACCTCCCAATTTGAACCAAGGTCATATGGACAGATTTTTCTTCTTGTCGGCTGCTTTGATTGCTTTCGATCTTGTCCTGTTCGTCACTTGCGCCAACCGCTGTAAGTGTATCAAGTTAGAGAAACGGGACCAAGCGAAGGAAATTCAGGCTTCTCTGCCTTGACTTATCTGTAGCTTCTGGAGATAGGACAACATGAAGAAAAGCAAGAGGTTGTGCAAGGGTAATATACTATAGAGGATGCAAGATTTTTCGATTAAAAACAAATCTGAACTCCTTGTCTGAAAAGATTAACAGTAATCATGATGCAAAGTTTCACCATTTCTTTTCCATTGTTGTTCTATGAAATTAATTTTAGTTTAGGTGTGCTAACACTGTGACGATAGTGCAGGTTAATGTTCATGGACAACCAAAAGTTAGAAATGGGAGGAAGTTGTCATCCTACCTTCTCTTGCTTGCAAGAGATCCAAAATTGATACCTTTTGATTTAGAAGATTGGAGAAAGTTCTTGGATGAGCTAACTAAAGAAACCCTTTGGAAGATCATTTTGGTATCATCTCTAAAAATTTGCATATGCATAAGAGTGATTGCTTTTGTAATTTTATATCATATCTACATTAAAATACATTGAAATTCATTATGCGAGGCTATTAGTACACAGTCTTTGGCAACAACTACTCTATTTATTTACTATCCCTAAATTATTTTATGTTTATTAGTCATTTATCTACATTTTACATTCAGGCATCATGATCATGCTATTCAAAGTAAGAAGACATTGCAGCAGCCAGAAAGTGCTCGAAAAGGAACCACTGTGAAGAAGCAGAAGCAGTGTGTTGGAGAATTACATCTTCAAAAAGGTTTCTATGATGAATGTAAAGGAAAACCTTTTAATCTTTACTGCATTCTATAATGTCCTTATGACAAGATAGGTTTCAGATAGATTTTGGTATAGTGGAAACCTAATATTTGTAGTTTTTAAAATTTTTACATTCAACATTTATAAATTTCTTTCATATCACCCTGAAATTCAATTTTGTAGCCTTTACTATTTTGCGAGATTATTATTTGTCTCAAGTATCTTTAGGGTCATTTTCCTGTTGATAAAGTATATCTATAATATTTTTAAAAAAAAAAAAGTAATTATACCGTTAATTTTAGTATCAGAATTGATATATTGATATGTTTAGTATCAGATAAAATTTTAGGATATTATAAGTACAATTTAGTAACAAAAAAATTTGATACCATTATCCGACACTAAATATTATTTCGATACTAAAGGGTTCAATCATTTAGTATTAGAAAATATTTATTGATACTATATGTTTAGTATCGGTAAAAGTTTACGATACTATAAATACATTGTTGTATCAAAAATTTTTGATACAATAATCCGATACTAAATACAATTCTGATACTAAAGAGTTCATTCCTTTAGTATCAGAAAACATTTATTGATACTATATGTTTAGTATCGGTAAATGTTTACGATACTATAAATATATTGTTGTATCAAAAAAAATTGATACAATAATCCGATACTAAATACAATTCTGATACTAAAGAGTTCAATTCTTTAGTATCAGAAAATATTTATCGATACTATATATTTCTGATACTAAAGGGTTACCCTTTGGTATCAGACTTTTTTTTCGGATACGCAGTCTTTAGGATCGGGAGTATAGGTATCGGAAGTGGTATCGAAAATAAATTTGATACCAATACCCTTTAGTATCAAATATTTCATCTTTTGTATCAAAAATAATCCGATGCTAAAAACCCTTTTTTTTGTAGTGATATTAATGTTTTCTGATGCCTTGTTCAGTTCAATTCAGAAATTAATGGTTCCCGTGACGACCATGCAAACTAGATATTCATGGACCTGATGCAAATTTCTAGCAAGACTTGGAGGCTAAAATTATGGAGTGTACTATTTGGCCCTTTTTCTGGTATACTTCTCTATGTTTTCCATATACATATATTTTTTTAGCATGACCTTTCTCTCACACATGCTCTAAAGTGGGTTCTAATGACTTTAAATTAAGTCATTCATTTGAGGTCGCATCAAAGGGTTAGTCATTCATAATTAGCTTCTCAAAGGCGTTGGCGCCTAATTCTGGTCTTTATCTTAATTTTTTATTGCCTTCGCATCGAGTGTGTTGCTGTTTTGTATGCGTGCGATCTGGGTAATAACAACTTGTTTTGCATTGATCGATGCAACTTCTCATTACGAAGATGGGTTAGCAGCGACATATGTTGAAAAGGAGCTTTACCGTGTCCTAGGAGAGTTATATACTTTTATGTCGGATCAAGGTGGTATTACATCATAAAAGATGCATTATTTTCTGCAGTCCACTTTTATTTCCTTGACAAATGAGTGAACTGGCAGTTTATCCGGGGATTGGTATAAATCTATATAGACGTTTCACTATATGTTTTTAATAAACTGTTATAATTCTTTATATTTTCACTATATGTTTAACTTATATATTAAGTGAAGAACAATTTTAATTTTAAGTTCTTATAAAACCGGATTAAGGGTACTCATGGTAAATGTTTTGTTTTTATTTGGCAGCAGCACCACCATCAACCATGAGCTAGACGCATGCTACTTTTCAACAAAACTGGAAAATTGTTGGAACGAGGACTTTTGCTCGAACTCATCTAATGGAAGACATCTAATGGAAGACAATAGAAATGATAAGATTCTTGTAATTTTTACTAGAATTATAGGCCTCTCTTCAACTTGTCATATCTTTGTCTAAACTCATAAGATTCGTATTTGAATTATGTATTTGGCAACAAATGTTAGAAATAAAGATTCGATGGTTATTTTTTGTTATTATTTTATTAGAATTTGGAGGCATAATGTAAATTAAAAAAAAAAAATAGGTTTATGGTATTTAAAAAAAAATAGAAAGACAACCGTAAAAAACCATTGTTAAAAAGAAACAATAATGGTTAGAAAGTTGAAAAGACAATGGCTACTCACGAAAATCCTAGGCAACGACAACGGTTTTCATTCGAAAAGACAACGGTTATCAACCGTTGTAAAAAGTTAGAAAGACAACAGTGGAAAATCGTTGTCTATTAGTGCAATTCATTAAAATTATATACAACGACAACAATTTGAATTTGAAAACACAACAGTTTTCAACCGTTGTAAAAAGCAGGAAAGACAACGGTTGAAAACCGTTGTCTATCAGCATAATTCATGAAAATCATATGCAACGACAATGGTTTTCATTCGAAAAGACTACAGTTTTAAACCGTTGTCTTTTCCATCTTTTTACAACGGTTGAAAAACGTTGTCTATCGGCGCCCACTTACGACAACGGTGGCTACAACAACGGTTATTTTGTTGGATTGACAACGGTTTTTCACCGTTGTCTTTCAGCTTTTTTCTTGTAGTGAAAGGTCAATGGAAGACAACTCACCTGAAAAACTCTCAGACTCAGGCAAGAAAATCACAAGATATTCAAAGAAGACCAACTCAAATGAGAAGGCCTACAATGAATTATCAAAGGAATTTCCAGCCTAAGTACAATGAGTACAGAAGACTTGAATTCTACATGCCAAGGACATCAAGTAATCTGAATGCCTATCCACAAAGATTCAAGCATGCTGCACATGAGTCAAAAGATAGATTTAGCAGATATATTCACAAGAATAGATATAACTCTTCTAAATCATCCAAGATTCACACTAATACTCAATCTCAACCTAAGGCATTTAAAAGGAAGATTGTGTATTTAGATGTTTATGGAAAACAAATTAGCCCTTTTCAAGTAATGAAAATAAGGCAAGTTTGGGTTCCAAAAGGTATGTCTAACCCTCTAGGACCCAATTTTCAAAGGGTACCTAAGTTTTGATTTGTAACAGGTTCCTGTGGTGCCATCAACAAAGAAAAGAAGTCCTAAAGAACTTACATGGTACTTGGACAGTGGATGTTCAAGACATATGACTGGAAACAGGGAACTTCTGTCAGATTTCGTTGAACAAGATGGACCACAAGTAACTTTTGGTGACAACTCACAAGGAACAACCAAAGGTTATGGAACTCTCAAAATTGGTACTATAAGTATTTCAAATGTTTCATATGTCTATGGTCTGAAACACAATCTATTTTCAATAAGCCAATTTTGTGATAAAGGTTTTGATGTTGAGTTTTCTAGTAACTTATGTTATATTAAGAACAAATCAAATCAACAGTTACTACTAACTGGGTCAAGGAAAGGTAATGTTTATCTTGCAGATTGGAACAAATCCCCTGAAGATATCTGCCTAGTTGCAAAAGGTTCTAAAGATCTCAGTTGGCTGTGGCACAAAAGGCTAAACCATCTGAACTTTAAGACCTTGAACAAACTTGCAAGATTTTCCTTAGTAGATGGCCTACCAAATGAAGTATTCACAAAAGAACATATATGTCAAGCATGTCAAGAAGGAAAGCAAGTCAAAGCATCTTTCAAGACAAAGGCTGTCATCTCAACTGCAAGAGTATTACAATTACTTCACATGGATTTATTTGGACCCATTACCCCTGTGAGCATCAGTGGGAAGAAGTATACACTAATAGTAGTGGATGACTTCTCAAGATACACTTGGGTAGTATTCATGCTAAACAAGAAGGAGACTCAACATAAGCTGCCATAACTTTTGAAGAAAATTACAAATGAGAAAGGCTTGAGCATTGTAAAGATCAGATCAGACAAAGGAACAGAATTCATCAACTCTTACATAAATGAATATTGTCAAGCAAATGGAATCACTCATGAAACTTCATCAGCTAGAACACCTCAACAAAATGGTGTAGCAGAAAAGAGAGTTAGAACACTCAAGGAAGCTGGAAGAACCATGATAGCAGAAGCAAAGATTCCAAAGAGGTTTTGGGCAGAAGCAATCAATACTGCTTGTCACACCCAAAACAGATCCATGCTAACAAAGGAACAAGGAAAAACTCCTTATGAACTCTTCAAAGGGAGAAAACCAAGAATCTCTTACTTTCATATTTTTGGATGTACATGTTTCATTCACAATAATGGGAAGCAACAATTAAAAACATTTGATAGCAAAGCAGATGAAGGAATCTTTCTAGGATATTCTTCATCTAGCAAAGCTTTCAGAGTTTATAATTGTAGAACTCTTATTGTTGAAGAAACACCTCATGTTATCTTTGATGAGTTTTCTTTCAAGCACAGGACCTCAAACAAAGAAGACAAATCTCATGATGTAATCAACACAAGAGTGACAAGGCTAAGAGATGGTGAAAGAAAAGAATCTACATTTACTGATGTACACTATCCTGACTTGGACAACCTCAAGATATCCAACATATCTGAAGCCAATCAAGATAAAGACAACTTACCTGGAGCCAACATCCATGAGGAAAATAGCAATGTTGAGTTGAATGAACCCACTCAACCTGAGGTAAGTTCTCCCAATGACGAAGCTGGTAATGCTGAGGGAGTACAAGGATCAAATGATTTAGGGGGAACTCAACCTGTAAATGTCAATATCGATGACATGGACAACACCCCTGAATATGAAACTGATCCTGCTTTTAATTTTCCTGAATTCTATGTTGAATTAAATGTTGAACCAAATGAGACTAACTTATCTGAAAATGATCAGTCTAGAAGGACATGGCTAGATGCTCATCCTTCAGACCAGATCATTGGTGATCCTACTAGTGGTGTAATCACTAGGAGACAACATGGAGAGAGTGCCTTATTTTGTTGTTTTCTTTCTGAAACAGAACCCACAACCATTGAAGAAGCAATGACAGACTCCAACTGGATTACAGCAATGCAAGAGGAACTAAATCAGTTCAAAAGGAATGATGTTTGGGAGCTGGTAGACAGACCAACACATCAGGATGTTGTAGGAGCTAAATGGGTTTACAAGAACAAGAAGAATGAAAATGATGTTATAGTTAGAAACAAAGCCAGACTAGTTGCCAAAGGTTATAGTCAACATGAAGGAATAGACTATGATGAGACCTTTGCCCCTGTAGCTAGGTTAGAAGCAATTAGGCTGTTCTTAGCATATGCAGCTCATATGAAGTTCAAGGTATACCAAATGGATGTGAAGAGTGCATTTCTGAATGGTGTACTTAAAGAAGAGGTTTATGTAGAGCAACCACCTGGTTTTGAAGAAGGAGACAAAGTGTATAGATTGAAGAAAGCACTTTATGGTCTCAAACAAGCACCAAGAGCTTGGTATGAGACACTATCACAATTCCTATTGGACAATGGTTTTGTGAAAGGCACAGTTGATAGGACCTTATTTAGGATAAGTGAAGGAAATGATATTCTGTTAGTACATATATATGTTGATGATATCATTTTTGGTTCACCAAATGAGGATATGTGCAAGAAATTTTCAACTCTCATGCAAGGGAAGTTTGAAATGTCAATGATGGGATTGATGAACTTTTTCCTAGGTTTACAAGTCAAACAATCTGAGAAAGGAATCTTCATCAATCAAGCTAAGTATACTAGAGAAATGATCAAGAAGTTTGGATGTGAAAATAGCAAACCAGTTAGAATTCCTATGAATACAAATTGGAAAATGGATCCTGACAGTGATGGATTAGATACCAACCCCACTGAATATAGAGCAATAATAGGTTTTTTTATTATATCTAACTGCAAGCAGACCTGATATTACTTTTGCAGTTGGTGTTTGTGCTAGATTTCAGTCCAATCCAAAGAAAAGTCACTTAGAGGCTACCAAAAGAATACTTAGGTATTTAAAAGGTACAGTGAACGTAGGATTGTGGTATCCATCTGAAGACAACATTGAGTTGACTGGTTATTCCGATGCCGACTATGGAGGATGTAGAATAGACAGAAAATCAACTACTGGCACTTGTCAATTCTTAGGAAACAAATTGATTTCATGGTTTTCCAAGAAACAAACTTCTGTAGCTACTTCAACCACAGAGGCTGAATACATGGCTGCTGGAAGCTGTTGTGCTCAAATCTTATGACTCAAACAACAGCTAAGAGATTATAAAGTTGTCACAAAAGATGTACCTATTTATTGTGATAATAATAGTGCCATAGCTATTACTCAAAATCCAGTGTTACACACAAGGTGTAAACATGTGGATATTAGACATCACTTCATAAAAGATCATGTAGAGAAAAAGGACATCAGAATGGAAAAGATTCATACTGGAATTATTTGAGTGAAGCAACCATGCTTCACTTTGAGCAGACTGTGTGCTTTGACAATCTGTCAAATAAACACACAAGAAGAATAGTTACTTGGCTGGAGCAAGCTGGATTGAGAAAATGGCTCGAGGCCATCCCCAAGACATGCCTGGAACTTTCAACAACTCAGTTCTTAGGCACTTTTACTCCAAAAAGCTCAGGATCTGGTTATATTATGACTCATGAACCAGACACATCCAAGAAGTCTGCTGGGAAGTTTGAGTTCACTGAAGAAAACTTTGATGAATTCTTTGGTCTGAATGCTACTGGAGAAGATCCTGAAGAGTATATGAGGCACAATGAACAAGAAGTTGTCAACCAATGGATGAACAAGCCAGTACTACTCAAATCTGGTCTACACAAGAGAGTTCTGAAAGAGGAATATCAACTATTGCTAGATGTGGTGGCAAAGGCTGTGATGTGCACCACAGGGAGCTATGATCAGATCAGCAGATCCAAGGTGAGATTGATGAAAGCTGTCATTGATGGAGGAAAGAAGCCAATGAACTGGAAAGATTATTTTCTGAAGAAACTTGCTGAAGAGAAAGGAAAGTTCAAAATTGTGGATGTAAGAAGGGTAGCTGTCAAGAAGACACTAGCTTTCTGTACAAAAGTTGCTGCATTCCTATACAAGTATGGACCTGAGGATATTATTGAAGATGGAGTAAAGTTCAACACCACCAAGATATTGTTTAGACAATTATCTGTGAGAACTCAGAAAAGATTGGGGCTGGAGATCAAGTCACCAAAAGCCTCAACAAGGAAGCAAGTTAAATCTGCCAAGCAGAAGAGTGAAGAAGCAACACAAATGGTGATCAATATTCTTGAAAAAGCCAAGAAGGAAAAGAAAGGAAAGGAGGTTGAGACAGCCTCAAAGTCCAAGAAAAAGAGGGCCATGTCTAGCCCTAGTGAAGATGAAACTGAAGAGGAGTATGTTGATACTTCTGAAGAGGAAATGGATATTGATGAGCAAGCTGAACTGGAAGGATCAGATGATGATGATGAAGGTGATGATGATGAAGAAAGAGTATCATCTGAAAACCTAGATTTGAATGAACCCTCAAGTCATAGCCCAAAAGCTGTTGAAACTACCCCCCATTTGAATGATCCAACCATTCAAAAAGTTGTCTACAAGTCTGATACCCCCATACCCATTCTTTTTTATGAACTTCAACCCTCATCCAAGTCAGATACAACCTCTGAATACACCTATGAAATGTCATTGAGAGATGAATCCAAATTTTTCCTAGACCAACTTTATCCCCAACTTACCAAATACCCTGATTTAAGATCAACCTTCTATGATCTTAGATTGACTGTAGATATAAGGAAGAAATCCATGTATGATATTGGGAAAGTGATTGAGTCCAAGGGACTGGACTTGTGGGAGAATGCGGAAGCCAGATTAACAGATTTTGCTGAAGTGGAATCCACTTTTGAATTGACAGATGAAAAGTTGTTTGCCAACTTGGTGAACATTAAGATTCAGAAGAAAGCTATTCAATCCATTATTGCTGGGATTGATCTGAACATTGAAGACTTAATGGAGGAAGATGATAAGTTATCAAAGCAAGCTGATGGAGATGTTGAAATGTCCAAAAGCACTGAGGACAAGACTGAAGAAGAGTCCAAGACTGTTGAGGATAAAGATGATGGAGAGATTGCTGCCATGGAGGCAGACATCACTGAAGGAGGAATTGAAAGCCAGAAGCCTGCTGAGAAAGATTTCTTTGATGGAGTTGAGACTGCCATTGAAGAATTGAAGATTGGAGAAATCAGTGAAGGAGGAAAGATTGATGAAATTGACCAAGGTCAATTGATTAAAAATGTTGAAATACAGCCAGCTGTTGAAGCCACTGCATCCATGGAGATTGTCATTTTTGAACCTCCAACTGAGAAGACTGCTGAAAATCCTAACATTCATGATGCTGAGTTGAATGAGCCAACTCCTGCTGAAGTCACTGAAGCTGAGGCCAAGAAAGATGAAGTGGAGGCCAATATTGCTCAACAAGAAGCTGTGAAGACTGAGGAACCAGCTGCTATGAAGAAGCCCTTGGAAAATGAGGCAATAGCTGCAGCACCATCAACTTCGATGGAGTTCCCAATTCACTTAGATGCTTCTCCTTTGACTGAAGTCTGCATCATTGATAAGGAGGATGGAAGAATGAAGGCAGTGATGGAAGAGTTCAATTCTGAGATTGAACAAATCAATGAAGTTGAGAGGAAGAAGCTGGAGAATGTTGTAGGCTTATGCCTAAACATGGGAAAGTATGTGAGAGATAGTTTGGATGAAACTATCATTCCAACAAATGAAGCCCAACACAAGTCTTTGATCAATTTGAACACAAAGGCAAAAAGGATGACTAGGAGGATGGAGAACCTGGAGGAAACCATTGATAACAATGCTATGGACTTAAGCATCAAGGTTGAGAGTTTGGAAGAGAAGATGAACTCCACAACCATAAAACTGGAAGCTGTTGAAAGAGGATTTGAGACCTTTGATAAGAAAATTGACAGTGTTGGAAAGGATGTGAAGGACTCTACCCTCAAGATTGGAGAGTCATCAAAGATTATGTGAGATGCTGTTACCACGTATTTTCACACTGAGAAAGAGCTGATCAAGAAGGACAGAGAGGAAATTCTAAAGCTAAAGGATGATGTTGCCAAAGAAAAGGAAGAAATTTCCCAGATGCTGTCAAAGGACATTGAAAAGCTGACTCAGTCCATGCAGAGTCAAAGAGATCAACTGATCAAAGAAACCATCAAGAGTTCACTGAATGCTGCTTCTGATTTATTCAAAGACAACTTAGAAGGCATAATCAAGATGATGAGGAACCAAGTTGATCAAGCTGTGAAGAAGCAAGTGGAAGAGTCTGTAAGTTCCACCATTTCTGCATTTCTATTGAATCATGTTGACCCCATTTCTGTCCAGATGAAAAGAATGGACAACTACCAACAAGAGCTCTCACTTACTATGGCTAAGATTGATGCCAACCCTGCTGACCCCACCAACCTTGAGGCATGTGATGATGCCAAAAAGGGGGAAAGTGAAAAGAAGGGGGAAGATCTATTGAGGAAGGGTGAGAAAAGTAAGGGGGAAGGTAGCAAAGGGAAAGGGAAAGCAAAAGTTTTGGAGATTGCTGAGGCTACAGAGGAGGAAGATTGCCTCAAAACCAGAAGTGGAAAGATAAGGAAGCCAAATTTGAAGAGAAAGAAACTTGCAGATATCTCTGACCAAGAGAAAAGCAAGAAGTACAAGTCAAGTGAACCAGATGATGATGAAGAGATGGAAATTTCAAAATTGGTTAGAAGGGAAGATAAGCTACCTGTCAGAAGAACTTCTCCTGAAGTTACTGCTGCTGATCTTGTGAAAGACAAAGCTCATGTGTTTGAAGAAGTTGCAAACATCTTTGCAGAAGGAGCTGGACAAGATGCAGAAACCAGAAAAGGAGTAAGAAAGCTTGTTATTGAAGAGAGAACCAAGATGTTCATAGATGCTGAAGAGTGCAGGTTGAAGAGGCACAAAGACTTCAATCCAGGAAATTCTAAGTCTTACAAGAGTTCTTATGCTTTGATGATGGAAAATAGAGCCAAAAGGAAGTCAGAAACCTTGAAAAGGATCCCTCATACTGACAGCTGGGTTCCTACTGAACTCAATGGTGCTTGGGATGAAGCCAATCGAGTATGGGATCATCTCTTCTTTGTTGTGAAGAGATGGGGAGACTTTGAAGACATTGATGGTCTTTATGAAGGTTTTATGATGGAGAATTATCCAGAACTGTACACGAAGATTCTTGGAGCTGCTCAAAAGGATAAAGTGATTGTCAAAGCTCCTGAACAGATTTTCTGGACTCCACCAATGAAGACTGATGGTAAAAGCATTGATAGGAAAGCAATTACTGATGAGTTTGTGCAACTTGTCAAGGATGAAGATTTGATTGGGAATAATGAGGAGGTCATGGCCTTGAAGAATAGGCACTTTGCATCGTATGGGTTAACTCCACTGTTTAAGGAACTCCCATCTTTCCTGAAGAAGAAGTCAGATGCAGCCAAGTGATGAAGCTGCTGAAGGTCAAGTCAAGATTTAATCTCGAACAAACATGAACTTTTTAATCTATGTTTATTTTTATTCCCAGACAATTGTTGCTCCTTAAGAGCTAGAACTTAAAACTTTCTGCTCTTACTACTGTGCTATCTTATTATCTATCATATGCACTGGACAACAATTTTTGAGTCTTTATACTTGTGTTATTTGTCTGAAAATAGGATCTAGCAAAATGATTTTAAATTGATTCTTGCTTAGAACAAGTTTTATAGAATTCAGAGAACTTAGCCCTTTTCAGGTTAATTATCTGAATTTATTCTGTGAAATTCTCTAAGTATAGAATATACATGCTAGTTGTCCTGTTTTTTTGTCAAATCTACTGAAAAAGAAATCCCTATGGATCTTTTGAAGTAAGTAGGTTTTGGCATCATCAAAAAGGGGGAAATTGTTGGGATATGGTTTATAATAATAAAAGAAAATTTGATTTTGATTTGATACCAAAACCCTAAGTAAAACCCCAAGTATAATGATTTGCCAAGTCTAGATTTTCCGGTTAGAAAAGCTCATATATGTTAGGGAGCTTTAATTTTTAGATAGATTATTCTTTGAATCTATGACCTGAAAGCACAAAGCACAAAAGACAAGTATCATTGAAGACAAGGAGCTGAAGTGTTATGAAGAAAGTGACAAGGATTCATGAAGACAAGTATGCTGGACAACAAAAGTCAAGTATGATGAATTTGGATATTCATATACTTTCGACTTGGCATACTTATGGACAAAGAAAAGGAATGACTAGGCACCTTTCCCAGTACAAGGCCGTTAGCGGGAAGGACATAATTATTCCAAATTAGCCAAGGAATGAGAGCCACCTGTCACTGCGCATAACAAACTCTGATATTGGAATGCAAATTGCAGAATGGACGTGAATACATGTACTATTTGCATGCAGGCCCCTGAACAATTTGAAAGTTCAAATTTATGGATAAGTTTTACTATCTCCACCAACGGATAGTTTACTTCATCTATAAATAGGCCATATCTTGAATCATTTCAAGTGAGACGGGACAGACATCAAGCTACAAGTCATACATATTCTAGCAATTGTTTTTGCATTCAAAAACACTCGAGAGATTAAAAAGCTTTTAAGCATATTCATTTGTGAGTGTTACCTTTAGTCCCCACTAGGCAAGCTTATTGTTGATTATCCAAAGCCTAGACAGTGATATCCTATCCTTTATATTCGTTCTTAAATTGTAAAGGATATCACACAATTAGTTGGTACTAGAACAAAACCCTACTTTCACCTTGAGAGATAGATTGAGAGTATTGTTGAGTTCGTAGTAGAGATTGAAAGTATTGCAACGAGAGAAGGTTGTAAGAAATCAAGAGAAGAGAAGGAGAAGAAGTAGAGTGCACCTTGGCACTGTAAACACAAGCTAATTCCGAAGTGATTAAGGAATTATCCTATTAAATTAGGAGAGTGGACGTAGGAGCAGTTTAGTCTCCGAACCACTATACGTCTTGTGTTCTTACTTACTGCATTTATCTTATTGCTTTAGCTTTTGTGTTGTTATAACTGCTATTTGCTATTTGATAACTTAGTATCTAAGTGCATATTAATTAAGGAGTATAAAAGGGCTTATCATTTATTTCGCATACAAGTTGCATACTGTTAAGAATTCTTAGAATCTACTGCTAGTATTTTCATAGGACTTGACACACTGTGTAACTTACTTGACTCTGATTATTTGTGTCGATTACTTGCAAAAGTTTTTATTGAAAAACACACACACGTGTATTCCCCCCCCCCCCCATACACGTGTCACACTCCTTTTGGGACCAACAGTAACCTATGAGTTTTGGTAATTAAAGGTATTTTATTAATTTTAATTTGATTTTTGCTAATTCAACTCATTATTAATTAACTAATGGACCTCCAATTTTTGGTCATCGATCTAGGTCACTTTTGGATCCACGACTTGTTGTTGTTTCAGCCCACTTCTGAGCCTACCACTTATTTTTGTTTTGGGCCACTCTTGGGCCTTTCACTGTTTTTTTTTTAACCTTTTATAAAATGCCTAATTACTATCCAAGTTTGGGTGGCTCAGCCCAAGCCTTTGATTTTATTTTCTAATTTTTTACTCCCTTAGTCCCATATTTATTGTTTTTTAATTAAAGGTGTTTCACACAAATTAAGAAAAAAATTAAATATCAATAAATGTGTGTCTTATTAATTGTAATTTAATATTTTTATTCAACTTATTAATGGACCTCCTCTTATTTAAGGTAATTTCAATTCTCATCAATGCCAATTGTCGCACGTTCGCCGCCACGCTTGCCACCACCTCGCCGCCGTCTCGTGCTGCCACTCTGTTGCCGTTGCACACTCAATATCAAGATAGAATTGAGACTTGAGAGTAAAGGCATGGTCTAACCTAATCTGTGATGAATGGGCGACATTTAATTAGTTTCTATTGGGAAGGGGAATAGACAATACCCACATTTACATTTGATATATATATTTTAAAATTAGGGCTAGGTCATATTTGTGATATTTTGCGGAATTGTGGGCCTATTATATCTATTTAGCCCATGACATACTAATCCACATTTAAAGATATCTGGGTCCATTTTATTGGGCCTATCAAGGATCTTATTTAAAAAAAAAAACACTAGGTTCCGACTAGGCCCCACCTAGACGTCCTAGGTGTTAGGTGGCTGAAAATGCCCAACATTCAATTTTTGATTTTTGCAACCTTAATTTTAATTATCATTATTATGTTTTTTTAAATCATGAAATCCTATGAGTTTTGGTTATTTTTGGTATTTTATTAATGGTAATTTGATATTTTTTTTTAATTCAACTAATTCTTAATGGACCTCATCTTTTTGGTCATCAAGGTTGCTTTCGAGCCAATGACTTGTTGTTGTTTCGGATCACTTTAGGGCATTAATTTCACTCTCTTTGTTTGGGTTTAGCTATATACCCCCTCTTAATATGACATACGTTATATGTACCTCACGAAAATACCTAACTCATTTGATATGAAATTATAGATACACTCACTCATATTATTAAATCATATCATGAAACCCTAATTTTTCTTCTCATACCAAGAAATAGATCTTAGTCCCTCTAATTTCATTATTCTCACTTTCGTTTTTTTTTTTCAATTTCATTATTCACGTTCTCTTTTTAGAAAAAGTAATACTCCCTCCATCCCAGTGAAAGCTCCCCATGAGCTCCAGACACGAATGTTAAGAAATACTAATATAACAAGTAAATGTATTAGAGATGATGTGATGGAGAAAGAAAATATTATAATGAGTTGTTTGAGATTATAGTTACCTAATAGATTTACTTATTATATTAGTATTTCTTATTATATTAGTATTTTTTAACATTAGTGTCTGAAAGCTCATGGGGAGCTTTCCCTGGGACAGAGGGAGTAATATTCACACTATTTTTTTATGGAAAATTGCACTTTTGGTCCTGTAGGAATGAGGCCAATTCACTTTCGTTTCTTTTCGTACATTCTTAATCCCATAGTAAATTTTTGTTTGTTTTAACGGATGAAAATTGCTTGAATTTCACGCACCTGTAAAAATGAGATCAAATCACTTTCGTTTCTTTTTCATACACATTTAGTCCCATACTAAATTTATGATTGTTTTTACTGATGAAAATTGATTGAAATTCACGTTCCCGTTGAAACACATCCAAAATCCTAATATTGAATTAAACAAACTCCCACAAAAAAAAAAAACACAAGAAAACAAACCATAAATTGCACTAAAAATCGCACCCAAACCCAAATTGAATGGAAATCGGACTCAATTCACAAGTATTGTACAAGCAACATGAGGCTTTCACCCAAAAAAAAAAACCATTACTTTATGTATTCTTTCAATATTATATATGTTAAATGAAGAAAAAAAATAAAAAATATATTTGACCTTAAAAAAATAAAAAAATTATTTAACGGTTTTATGCAATTTTCATCCGTTAAAACTAATGGAAATAAAATACAGGACCAAAAGTGTATGAAAAAGGATCGCAAGTGATTTGAACTCATTCTTACAGGACCAAAAGTGCAATTTTTCCAAATTTAAATATATATTTAGCTTTATTATTGATATAAAAACACTATACACCACTAACATAATTCCATTAATTCTAAATTATTAGTAATTGATCAGACTTCTAAAAAAATACAAAGGCATTAATGGAAACTAAAATATCTTGTATTTTCGACGTTGAGTACCCTTGTTCTCATATTAAATGATTTTTTCTTTTGTTTTTAAAAAATTGAATCAAGAAAGATATCCATATATATGTTGGGATATGAATCCTATAAACAATGTTCTAGATGATGAAAGTATGTTTTGATGGCCAAAAGCAACTTAAAGTTAGTGATATATGTGGTTCTAAGTCATCTTAACTAAGTCATCTGATGAGAAACTTAAATTGAGATTACTGATCTTAATGCTAACTGAAATAAGTTTACTGATCTTATTTAGTAATATTAGGAATAAGATTACTGATCTTAACTGAGTCATTTGAAATAAGATTACTGATCTGAGTATGGAAACTGAGAATAATTTTAGTGATCTTATATGATGTATTTGAATCTGAGTTACTGATCTTATATATTTACTGATCTTATATGCTTACTGATATTATATGTAAGTTACTGATCTTAGGTGTTTACTGATCTTATTGTTTACTGATCTGATATATGAACTGTTAAGAACTAAGCTGATGTTTTGTATTGTATAGACAGCTTATAGTATAGGACTTACATGTACTCATCTGTATATAGTTCAGTTGATGTATAGATAGGTTTTATATTTGTAAAGTTGTATTTTATTGTATTCAGCATTGTAATAGTTTAGAACAGTAGATTAACACTAGATTAGAAGAAGATTAGAAGACTAATGAAGACTCAGAAGACTACTTCAGAATAAGAAGACTTCAAGAAGAGTTGAAGAAGAGCTTAGAAGAGATCTGGAGAAGTTTTGAACAGTTTTTAGTTACTGTGCTGACTGGCTCAGCAGAGTAAAAATCCGAAGAGTAAAAATCAGAACAGTAAGTTAATGTGCTGATTTGGTAAAATTGAAGAATAAGTTTGGATAACTTATTTAAAGAGTAACTGAAGATATATTGAAGATATGCTGACTTGGAAGTTGAAGGAAGTTACAAAGTCGGTTACAAGAAGAAGTTACAGAAACAGTTTAGAGTTAGTTGAGAGTTAGTTCACAAACTGCTAACTGTCATACTAAGTTCTATAAATACTGTGTGATCTCCTACTGCTAAGACTACTGATCATAAAGCATTCACAAGCAATCTAAGTCTATAGAGCACAAGAAGAACTCACAGAGTTGAAGGAGATTAAAGAAGAGAAGCCACAGAATTGAAGAGAAGAATCAAAGGCTAACATAGAGAATTTTTACTTTTCAAGTTTTAAGTTTGTATTTTTGTAAACAAGTGTGCTAGTTACTTGTAGAATTACTAGTAGATCGAAGATATACCTGGAGGTATAATCGAAAAGATCACAGTCTTAATCTTGGGACATTAAGCCACAAGAAACTCAAGAAGAGTAATAAAACATCACAACTGGGATTGTGAGAGTGGATGTAGACTTATTGGTCGAACCACTATAAAATTCTGTGTTCTTTACTTTTCTGTTTGATATTTGTTTGAATTGTTTAACTAAGAACATTTAGAATTTACTAAGTAAAGATCTAAAGAAAAGTTGAGTATAAACTAGTAAGGCCCATATTGTTTTGAAAGTACTGATCTGAGCTAAGTAAGCACAGTACAGTACATAAGAAGACTAAATTCCGCATTGCATATTCTGATATTTTGAAAGAATTTTAAAAGTCTATTCACCCCTCCCCTCTAGACTTTTACTAGCTTACTCAATCTTAACTCAACTTTGGGACCAACAAGTGGTATCAGAGCAGTAGTTCTTTGGACTGCTGTTTCTTGATAACCTTGTAGATCTTGAGGGAAATCTTACTAATCTTGCTACTATTTCTTGATATTTGTCACTATCTGAATACTTGAAATTTACCTGCTATACTACTGATCCTATTGGTCTAATCAAACATGGATGATACTAATGTGAACAAACTGCCTAAGTTCAAGATTGCAGATTATGAATACTGGAAGCTTAGGATGGAGGCCATCTTTAGCTCAACCCATGATCTAATGGTGTCTGTGGTGACTGAAGGACCAATTGTCACCATGGTGGAGAACACTGCTGTTCTGGATCCTTCTCAACCAGTTGGAGCACTGGTCCCTAAACCAAGGTCAGAACTGACTTCTGAAGAAATGAGACAAAACAATTTGGATAGTCTTGCTAAGAATTATATTTTACACACCTTGCCAAATGAGTATCTTGGTAAAGTGTTAAAATGTAAGACTGCAAAACAAATGTGGGACAAATTGGCTATTCTTTGTGAAGGTACTACACTGATCAAAGAAAGCAAATTATCCACAGCTGTCCAAAGGTTTGAATCATTTAAGATGAAGCCAGGTGAATCAATTGATGAATTGGATACTCAATTTACCAAAATCATGAATGATCTTGATGTGTTAGACAAGACTTATACTGACAGAGAAGTTAACTTGAGAATCTTGAAAGCTTTGGATGAAAGGTGGAAAATGGTCAAGATGATCATTAAAACCACACAAGACATTGATTCTTGGCCAGCAGAAACTATGTTCCAAACACTCAAGGCACATGAGTTTGAGTTAGATGAAGAAGATCCTATTACTGTGATTCATAAGGATAAGGATGCCTCTAAGGACATAGCTTTTAAAGCCTCTACCTCTAAGGGGTCTAGATCATCTAAGTCTAAGGCCTCAAGCATAAAAGATGAACTAGACAATTCTGATCTTAGTCTGAAAGATCAGATGAGCCTTATGATCAAAAGATTTGATAAACTTAATAAGAGGTATGGTAGATACAAGAGATTCTATAAGGAAACTAAGGGTTCTAGTAACAGGGACTCTTCTGTGAACAGAAGGGATCAAAACTCCTCTGAAAGAAGGGATGAGATCTCTAATGAGAACAGGAGAGATAGGAACTCATCTGATAAAAGGGATAGAAAGTATTCTGATAAGAAAGACAGGAACTCAATTGACAAGCATGACAGGAACCGAAAACATTCTCCTCCTAAAAGAACTTCTAACAATCCTGTTTGCTACAATTGTGATAAGCCAGTACTGAAGATCGAGAAGAAAGGAAAGCCAGAAGAGATCGAAAATATGCCAAGGGTAAGAAGGCAATGATGGCTTACAATGACTCTAATTCGGAATCAGAAGAGTTGCCATCGTCTTCATCTGACTACCCCTCTAGCAATGAAGATGAAGCCTTCATAGTAGATGATGGACTGGTAATGATGGCCAAAATAAATGATGAGGTATCATCTGCTAACTGTTTTCAATCTTGCAAGAATTCTGACACTGATGAAAGTGATGCTGCTGTTAGCAGTGTAGGAAGTAGTCTTCATCATTCCCAAGGAGTGACTGAAGAAGACCTTCTACAAGCTAACAAAGCATTCATTGAAATTAGTGATGAGAATATATCTTTAAAGCAAGAAATCATTAATCTGAAAGAAGCTCAGTCAAAAGTAGATCCTAATATAGCTGTCATAAATGCAAGGCTATCAGAAGAGTTGTCCCAACTCCAAGAAAAGTATGCATCTATTGACAAACTATATCAGGGTATGCTTAAAACTCAAGCCAAAGAAACTAATGAATTCAATGATTTAAAGATTAAGTGTGAAAAACTTGAAGAGCGCAATAGATTCTTAGAATCTGAAGTAGTGAGCCTAGATCGAAAGCTATCTGGGATGATTAACTCTACTAAGATTAATCAAACTATCTCAGACAGATATAGAGCTCCAAATGATAAAAGTGGGATAGGTACTGATCTGCCTAGTTCCTCTACTTCAGAATTTAAGAACACTAATGGAGCTAGTTCAAGTTCTTTGCAACTAGATAAAGGAAAAGAACCTATGATTTATGATGATGATCCAAAACTCAAAGTACAGTCTAAATACATCCCTCCTACTACCAAGAATGGTAAAATGAAGAATGTATTAAGACCAGTACAGTCAAGACCATACCAGAAGAGTTATACTCCTCTGACCAGATCAGATCAGTCCTGGTATCAGAAGAGACAAACTCAGAACAGTAGGTCAAGACAAGCACAGGCAAGTTGGGAACAGCCTAGACCTCCTTTCATAAGGCAGTCTCAGCTGTATTCAACTAAACCTAGGAGATTTGTGCCTCATTATCATAACAAACCTGTGCTTTACCCTCCTCCTTTATCCTATGATACCATTGGAGAGGAAAGACCAAAACGCATCTATAAGCCGTATGGTCCACATGCTTTTAGACCATATTCAAACTATTACAGACATACTGATCTTACTGAAAAAGGGATAGAACCAAGGAAAGGCTATCTCAGAAAAATAGATCCTAAATCTGCTGATAATTCTGAACTGGTTAATAAAGTACTGTTCTGTGATAAATTTGGAAGGAAACTGAAGAGGTCCCATTTATTCAAATCCTCAATGTTCATTTGGGTACCTCTCACTACTAACCCCCAAGGACCCCAATAAACTAGGGTACCTAAATTATTAAGATCACTACCTTGCAGGATCGACTGGACTTATACAAGAAGGGTGGTTCAGTTGGTGAGACCTGGTACATAGACAGTGGGTGTTCACACCACATGACTGGTACCAAGGCCTTACTTACTAACTATCATGAGAAGGAAGGACCAAAAGTCATCTTTGGAGACAGCTCCATAGCAATTACAAAAGGATTTGGATTCATCAAGAATGGAGATGTTGAAATCCAAGATGTCTCCTATGTTGAAGGTTTGAAATATAATTTGTTATCTGTATCTCAATTCTGTGACAGGGGATACAAAGTTCAGTTCAAGACCAGAAGATGTGAAATAATAGACAAAAGGACTCACAATGTTCTACTTGTTGGCACAAGACAAGGAAGTGTATACATTGTGAATTGGAATAGTTGTCCTAAGAATGCTTGTCTTATTACTAAGAGTCCTAAAGAAAACAGTTGGCTTTGGCACAAACGCCTCTGCCACCTGAACTTTAAGATAATCAACAAGATTGCTAGAGAACATCTTATTGAGGGCATTCCTAATGAAATCTATTCCAAATCACAAGTATGTGATTCCTGTCAAAAAGGTAAACAGGTAAAGGTTTCATTTAAGTCCATTCCAACTCTTTCAACAAGCAGAGTTTTAGAACTCTTGCATATGGATCTTCATGGTCCTATCAACCCTCCTACATTGAATGGAAGAAGGTATACTCTAGTTGTTGTAGATGATTACTCTAAGTTTACTTGGGTAGTCTTTCTACACAAAAAGAGTGATACACAAACACTACTTCCAGATCTATTGAAGAGGTTGCAGGTTGAAAAAGGTCATCCCATTGTCAAGATTAGGAGTGACAAGGGGACTGAATTTATTAACTGTTACATCTCTGACTATTGCTCTAAGTCTGGCATACAACATTTGACAAGTGCAGCCAGAACCCCTCAACAAAATGGTGTTGCAGAAAGGAGAAACAGAACACTAAAAGAAGCTTCCAGAGCCATGATTGCAGAATTCAACACACCTCAAAAATTTTGGGCAGAAGCTATTAACACAGCTTGCCACTCCCAAAATCGAAGTGCTCTTAATAAGGTGCATGGTAAAACACCTTATGAGGTATGGAAAGGCAGAAAACCAAGAGTTTCTTATTTTCATATTTTTGGATGTAAGTGTTTCATACATAACAATGACAAAAGTAAATTAAATGCTTTTGATGCAAAAGTTGATGAAGGAATATTCTTAGGATACTCTTCTGTAAGCAAAGCATTTAGAGTGTTTAATTACTCTACCCTATGTGTGGAAGAAACACCCCATGTAGTCTTTGATAAGAATGTGCAGGACTCTGCTGATCATCAGCTCAGTAAGAAAATTGACAAATTACAGCTCCAAATCAACAATGAAGATGATGATACAGAAACATATGAATCTGTACAAGCATATAATCCTTTCCTGAAAGTCCTAGATCAAGATTCTGAGAAAGAAAAGGTAAAAGACAAAGGTGAGTCTTCTAAAACTTCTGATATACCAGAATTGAATGACTGCTCTCCTATGAACAAATCTGCTGATATAAATAATACTGATCTACATGATGATTTGCATGATGTAAATGATGATAGCATTTCTGTTAAGAATAGAAGGACATGGAAGTCTGCTCATTCTACTGATCTGATTCTAGGTGATTCTAGTAAAGGTTTTAAAACTAGAAAACAATTGTTTGATTCCCAGGAAGAACTTAGTAAGTCTCTATTTTGCTGGTGTTGTTTTCTATCATCTATTGAGCCTAAAACTGTGATTGAAGCTTTAAGTGATAGTAACTGGATTATAGCCATGCAGGAAGAACTTAATCAGTTCACTAGAAATGAAGTTTGGGAACTTGTTGATAGACCTAGTAATCATAATGTTGTAGGCACTAAGTGGATTTTCAAGAACAAAAGGGATGAAAATGATCTTGTAGTAAGAAACAAAGCTAGATTAGTTGCTCAGGGCTACTCTCAAGCTGAGGGTATTGATTATGATGAAACTTTTGCCCTTGTAGCTAGACTAGAAGCTATAAGACTGTTCCTTGCTTATGCTGCACATATGAAATTCACTGTGTATCAAATGGATGTGAAAAGTGCATTTTTGAATGGTATACTTGCTGAAGAAGTTTATGTGGAACAACCACCTGGTTTTGAAGTGAATAGTCACCAAGTATACAGGTTAAAGAAAGCACTCTATGGATTGAAACAAGCCCCAAGAGCATGGTATGATACTCTTTCTCTATTCTTACTTGAAAATGGTTTTACTAAAGGCAAGGTTGATAGACCTTTGTTTAGAAGACAAGAAGGTAATGACATATTACTTGTTCAAATTTATGTGGATGATATTATATTTGGATCACCCAACAAAACCTTGAGTGAAAGCTTTTCTACACTCATGCAAAGTAAATTTGAAATGTCTATGATGGGAGAAATGACATATTTTCTTGGTCTTCAAGTAAAACAAACTACATAAGGTATCTTTATAAATCAAGCAAAATACACTAAGAATCTGCTAGATAAATTTGGTATTAAAACCTGTAAGACAGTTGGTGTGCCCATGCAACCTACATACAGAATGGATCCTGATGAAGGAGGTAAGTCTTATGACCAACCTCACTATCGTGCTTTAATTGGCTCTCTACTCTATCTAACTGCCAGCAGACCTGATATTGCTTTTTCTGTTGGTGTATGTGCAAGATTTCAAGCAAACCCCAAGGAAAGTCATCTGGAAGCTGCCAAAAGGATATTGAAATATCTAAAGGGGACCATTAATCGAGGATTATGGTATCCTGCAGATGATGATATATCTTTAAGTGGTTATTCAGACTCGGACTTTGGAGGTTGTAAAATAGATAGAAAATCTACTCCAGGTTCATGTCAATTCTTAGGAACTAAGCTCATTTCATGGTTTTCAAAGAAACAAACAAGTGTGGCAACTTCTACTACTGAAGCAGAATATATGGCTGCAGGTAGTTGTTGTAGTCAACTTCTTTGGCTAATACAACAACTCAGAGACTACAATGTTGTAGAATCTAATGTACCTATATATTGTGACAGTAATAGTGCCATTGCCATCACACAAAATCCCGTTTTACATACTAGATGCAAGCATGTTGACATTAGGCATCACTTTATTAGGGATCATGTGGAAAAGAAGAATATTAGGATGGAAAAGATTCATACTGATATTCAAAGAGCTGACATTTTTACAAAACCATTGGCTGAAGTGAGATTCAGAGAGTTATGCATTAGTTTAGGACTGATAGATATGGATTCTGTATGTATATAGAACTGTGCTAACATTTCAGGTACTGGTCTTATACCAAGAAGAATATAAAGCAGAAACTAAGAGCAGTTCATCAAAACTCAAAATTCAGAAGAGACAATCCTATGTCAGATCACTACACTTAAAACAGGTAACAAGGTTACTAAAGTGACCTTACTCCCGATGAGGAAGTTGGTAAAGCTGAGGGACACTGAGAACATACATTAAGGGGGAATCTGTGATTTCTTAAAGATCCTTTTGTTGACTCAGAACACTAAGTCACTTTAGTATAAACCTTGATAAGATCATTAAATTAAACATATTGTTACTAATCTGTACTGTTTTGCACTTATATCTCATGAACTAACACTTTTACCAAGGTGAAACAGGCACAGAAGAGGAATTCTCCACTGAAGGGGGAACTGATCTGATTACAGATTTGAAAAGTCTACTAATCTGATCTGATTACAGGATATAGCAGTCTACAAATATATTCTGATTAATAAATTGACTTGTCTACAGAACTGTACTGATTACAAAGCTTCTTTGCCTACAGTACTGATCTGATTACAACTCAGTTATTCTACAGAACTAATCTGATTACTAACTAATCTGTCTACAGAAAGATTTGTTCACTACTAATCTGTCTACAGAATTCTACTGATCTGACACAGTACTGATCTGAGGATTACTGTGCTGATATCAAAAAGGTGAAATCAGGAAAATTGGGTACTGATCTGAAATCTACTGTGCTGATTCATCTACTGATCTGATTTCTTAAAAGGTTACTCAACTGATCACAGTACTCAGCTGATCCAGATAAGTGAAATTTTCTTTATATACTAGTAAGAAAATGAAGTGGAAAAGTTTTGGAAACTACTGTGCTGATTTGCATCAGAACAGTCTTTTGAATTAGAATACTCTAAGTCAAAAATTGTTCAAGATTTTAGATTACTAATAGAGAAGATTAGTACACTCCTCTATTTCTAACCTAAAAACTGTGGTGTATTTATCAAACACAAATTGGCTCCAAAATTAAGAATGGTACTAGAATATGAACAGTTCTTGTTAAACACAGATTTCGAGACTTAATCTCAACCATTCTTTGTGATAATCAAATTCAATCCTAGCCCTAGATTGGTTTTGAATTTGACAAAAACGATCACTCTTCATCGTCTTCTTTCTTACGAGTTCATTTCTGGAAAGCTCATAAACTCAAATTTACTAGAAAAATCTATTCTCTACAAAATTCTACAAATGGCAACTATCAATATTATTAGTGAATCTAACGAAGTTGCAGGAACATTTGATTCAAATTTCTGGGTTCGCGAAAAGGGCATTTTTGTAGAAAATGCTGTATATTTCAATGGCCAACACAATGCTGAAAATCAAGCCATTCTGACAATGTGCGAGGAGTGTGGGCTGAGGAAATTTCTTGAATCATCTCCAATGAATGTATATGAACCGGAGGCTATGGAATTTTATTTGCAACTCAAAGGTGATAAAAATGGTGTTCACTCCATGCTTTCTGGGCACAAGGTCACGATTACAAGGGAAATCCTAGAAGTCATGTTGGATTTGCCTCAAGGCCCAGTGGACATTATGAACTACAAAGCTGGAGAAGAGAAGCACTACAGGAAATTTGAGAAATCGCGACGACAACAATTCGTCATAAAAGCATCAATTTTCGTCACTAAATGTGTTTGATGACGATTTTTCTCCGTCGCAAAGAAGGTCGCCGTAGGTGCGTCGCATTAGGTAAATGTGACTTTATTTGAATTCGTCATCAACAGTCATCTTTTGGCGACACTAAAGTTCATCGTCACTATATTATTCCATCTACGGTGACGAATAAATCGTCACATTTGACACTAAATTTTGTCGCTGAATATGATATTTCGTCACTAAAAGTTCAACTTTAAATGACGTTTTTATTTATTGTCACGAAAATATTAATTTTTAGCGACGATTATCCATTTCATATCAACCTTTTAAAATTGTATTGACGAAATTTCCGTCACAAATAAATTAATTATTTCGTCGTAATTTATATAGTTCGTCACCAAATAGTTAAACTTTACATGACGATTTGATTTATTGTCACTAAAATAATAATTTTAAGTGACGATTTTTTCCATTTTCTACTGCATTTGTCAAATTTTAGTGACAATATTATCGTCACAATTAAATGAATAATTTCGTCACCTTTTATATAGTTCGTCACCAAAGAATAACACTTTAGTGACAAAATTTTAATCGTTGTTATACATATGTATTTATAATGACAACACAATGCGTCACGAAAGGGTAATATTCAGCGACAAAATATTTTTTATCACTAAATAGCATAGAAATGGTGACGAATATTTTTGTCATAAGAAATATTATTTACTGACAAATATGATAATTGTATTGTTACAAATTTTTTATTGTCATCATATGTGCATATATATAATGACAACACAATTTGTCATTAAATAATACTATTTTAGTGACAAAATAGCAATCGTCATAAATATATATATATATATATATATATATATATATATATATAGTGACAACATTTATCGTCATTACTAATTAGTGTAATGTGACAATTTTTTTTTATCATTAATTGCATTTTTAATGAACTAATTTAATTAATAATTTATAATAAATAAATATGTAGATTGACCACTAAATTAAAGATGATACATAAATTTAAATTGTATGATAAGATAAAAAAAAAATACAATGAACTTAATTGTTTCAAAAGTCAAAAGCAACAAACATAAGAATAAATATAAATATAAGAAAGGTTCTCTTAAATCTTAAAGACTTATCCCTCTCTCGACCAAGAAATTCATACGTTTGTTCATGGTGCCTTTGTATCACTCACTTCTTCTTGAAGTGCACCTACGCGAGTTTCAGACGCTTCCAACTTTTATTTTGTCACAAGTAACTCCCTTTCCAATTGGTTAGAAGCATCATTTGAAACACTACGTCTACTCGGAGGCTTTGGACCATAACCAAGCCCTTTTATATAACAAGTCTCATGGTCTAGGACCTCAAGAACAATTTTAGTTGAACTTTTATCAATTCCTTGCTCAGCATATTCTTCTCGTTTCTTTACCATTTTTTCCTATGTGGTCATTAATTATGACAAAAAAAAATCAATTAGCATCAATTTTAGTAATAAAATGAAATCTCATTTATACATGCCTACATGACTTACCCAATTTTCTTTAGCCTCGTCGGATTTCCAACCATCTTTCTCTGAAGAATGTGTACGGACATACAATTCAATCATATCACACTCTTCACCATTTAACTCATGTTTAGACTGCAAAAAATTAATCGTAAAATTAACATATTTAGCTAGCTCAAATGAATTGATCGTAAAATAAATAACACCACAACTATCCAAAAAGAAAATATATATATATATATATAGTTTAAAGTCAAATAATTAAACAAAATCCAACCATTAATCAACAATTAAACATTATTAAGCATGAGAAAGAAATTACTCACAAGTTCATGGAGCTTAACTATAAAAGCCTTTTTTCCAGAAATATGCTTGCATTTCAATTTGCTCCTATTTTTTTTGTTCACTTGACACACACGCTAGAAAAACAATACAACTTTAATATATAAAATTATGCTGATAAATTTATCATAACATTTAAGCATAAATTTTTAAAAAGGATTATTACCTTTTAGTTATCTAATGAAAAAATCTCACAAAATTTAGAGGTATAATTCTCAAAAATTAATTTACTCAGAGGTTCATATCTACATTACAAAGAGTGTGTTTTCTTAATGTCTTACGTGAGAAATACATATATATATATATATATATATAAACTCACACGCACACTCACACACGCACACAACAAACAAATACAGAGTATATATTTATACACACAATAGACACATATTACTCACACATATAAATTAACCACACAGAACTCACTCAACAAACACGTATAGGTATATATACCACACACAACACATCCATATAATATAATTTCTTTTATGCATTATAGATTATGGATTACGCACCAAAAGACCACTCTTATTAATCATAGCATCATAGAACTAGATTATCTCATCTTTCTATGTTTCGGTGTGCATTAGTTGAATGATTGACTTTCACAGACTTCTTCACCATGATCCAAATGAGTGCCTAGGAACAAGCATCAGAGGTAAAACTTATCTAATTATCTACAGCACACACTCATATATATAGATATATATACACACAGCATATATATATATATATATACGCACACACGTCAGTATATATATTACTCACACAGTGCAAACACATATTTATTTATTTATTACTCACACAACAATATATATAAAAAGCAGATTGTTATATAGGAGTATTACTCAAAGATTTAAATCATTGCAGTTTCCCTAAAAAAATAAGATCGAATAACGATGCGCAACAAGTAATAATTATACCGACAGTGAAGAAAACTCACCTCGCGCACGATAAGAAATCAGGTATCATCACAAAAACCTAAATAAACACACCGATGCACCAAATGGAGTAGGAGGGTTTGAGAGTGATTTGAATACTGTATATGAAGAAAAAAAAAAGTAAAAGAACCGAAATAAACTCATGGAGGCAGGCGATTTGAATATATGAAAAAAAAGTAGGGTAAGAATATATTTTTGTGGGAGATTTGAGTAAAATCAAATTTTGAAATATTCCTAATCAAATTTTGATAATCCCGCCAAATTGAGCGCTCAATCTAATTTAATTTTTTTTAGTATTTTTAGGATTTAATAATTGTTTAAATAAATCTAATTAAAATACTATAATATATACTCCCACGTCCACAAAAAGTGTGCTTATTTCCTTTTTTGGATTCACAAAAAAAAACATGCTTATTTCATTTAAATAATTCACTTTTGAATATTTTTTCTACTTTACTAAGAGTATCTACCAAATACATTCTTTGCTCATTATCATAAATATATTATTTATAATTAAAATGTGATTTTTTTAAAAACACATATAAAAAAAAGTGAACACACTTTTGGTGGATGGAGGATTATTAAGTTTCAATTGTTCATATTCAAAAACAGTAAAAAATTTATCAATATAATTTTTTATTTTGGTGAGACAACTAGGGATGGGCATATATTTTTTCAGATTTAGTAATACTATAATTTTCCAGGTTTTAGTATATATTCTTATATTTTCTTTATACTTTTATATTTTCATATTTTGTGTATTTTTAATTTAAAATTTTTTTTTTTATGATTTGTTAATATAAGTTTTATACTCTTTTAATTTATTTAGTTTTTTTTAAAAATAATTTAATGATGTTTTTAAAAAATATGTAAAATAAAAAATCTTGCCAAAATGGGGAGACTATTAATTAGAAAGAAAACATTTTGGAAGAATTTATACGAACTACGAAAAATGCCTAAATTGACAGAAAGTGAATGATAAGAATTAAGGTTCGGTTACGGTTAAACTGCTTTTTTTCAATTATGTTGATGGTTTAAATTTTATGTGGTATAAAAATATATTAATTTAAATTTTATGTAGTCTAAATATTAAAAATGAGTGTAAACGAACAAAAAAATGAGCGAAAACGGAACGAGAAAAAGTAAATAGTTTGCTTAAACCGAAACCGCTGATTTCTAACTTTCTTGCTCGTTTTCTCTTCATCACATTTTTTCATGGTAGATAAACAATATCTCTAACATAGACGACAACAACACCTTGCACCATAAGAGGGCTGTAAATGAGTCAAGCCGAACGCGATGTAGTCCAAGCTTGTTTGAAATATTATCGAGCTTTGACATTATTGTTTGAGCTTGTTTGATAATTAAACGAGCCAAGATCGAACGAGCTTTATTCAAGCCGAACACGAGCCGAGCTTAAGTAGTTTGACAATTTTACACTAAATTTATCATTTTTTACTTATCGAGCTCAAGCTTTAGATTGTACCGAACATAAATATATGTTCCACCTTGTTTGATATCTAGGTCGAATCGAGCTCAATCGAGCTTTTACCGAACGATCTTAAATCGAGTATCGAATAACTTGATTTGATTTTCAGCCCTAACCACAAGCAATGAGAAGAAATAAAGAAAGGGTGAAAAATCAATTCTACACTACAAACACTAATATATAAAATATTACACATATCAAGATCAATGAAATACAATCGTTTCTTTTCGTTGCTTCCACTTTCTTGCTCACTTTCTCTTCTTCACGTTTTTTTCATAGCAGATTCTTCTTGCTCAATGACTGTTTATCTTGTTAAATTTACATTTCAATTTGGTGGGTCACGGTTTAATAGATATTTTGATATTCTCGCATTTTTACTGATTTCGCTTATAAAGTAACATATTTCTCAATAAAGTAATACATTTAAATCTATTTTTTTTTTTTTTTGAATTTTCTTTTTGGAGTATGTTTTTCAAGTTTTTGAACTTAGGATTTATTTTTTTGAATTTTTACTAATTTTATTCTAAATTAAATTATATAAATAATTAATTGTGAAAATAAGTAACTTGTTATAGCTTGGTTAGCTATTCATATTATTGATTGAATTATTATTTGTATATAATATTTGACAAAATCCCTTTTCGTGAATTAGTTTGGATTGAACTGGAAATAAAATCTTTTAATTGGAAGCTTTACTAATTGACAAGTATTTTATAGTATTTTTTCCTTTACCAAATAAATAAGGAATTAAAAGAGGGCAACCTCCCATATTTCCCACATATTACCGCCAATTTCCAAGGATTTTTTTTCACGCCAATGTTTTGTACGGAGTATATGATATTTGACCAAATTCACATTCAATAAATTATTTTGGATTGACATGGAAATAAAATCTTTTAATTAGAGGATTTCCTATTGATATGTATTTTATAGTATTTTTTTCATTTAACTAATAAATAGGTTTAATAAAAGATTTTCAAAGATTTTATCATATATATATTATATATATATATTTGATAACAAATCTGACTCTATCATATATATATATATATATTTATATATTTGATAACAAATCTGATACACAAAGGTTCTATATATATATATTATTATTATTATTTGAGATTTATAATATATTTTTTAAAAGTTATTTAATTATTTGGCGTTTATATACTCCGTATTCTTTAGTAGGCTTAAAATAAAATACTCATGATTTGATAAAGGCGCGCGTAAATGAGTATTTTTCTTTGAGAGAGGCGGGTAAGTTTGGAGGGAACACAAATCCCAAATCCTAAATCCCTAAACTTGCGCAACAATTATCAGCCTCAATCTACATATAAAAACTCAACTTTTGTGAAAGAATTACCGCATAACTCGTAAGTCCTAATTCACAGCCGCTACCACAACTCTTTTTCTACCTCTGCCGGCGGCCCCAACTGTTGGTCCTGAAAGGAGTATATGACAAGTGTATGGGGGGGGGGGGGGGGAGAATACACTTGTATGCAATTCTTTTGCTAATTTGATCAAACCAGAGTTTTAGCAAGGTTGTCTTGGACAACTCTGCTGAAGAAGATTAACTCTTCTAAGATAATCAAACTACTAAGTACTATTGAGTACTTAGTTGAATAACTATCTAAGGGAGTTATATGTGCGGAATAGTGGTTGGCCCTTTAAGTTTAGACTCCTTTAATTTCTGAAATCACTTAGTCAATGCAACACAGTCCAGTTTTCAGGGAACTTGTCCAAATAGGTTTTTGCACAGTCTTTGAATGTTTATCCTTGAAAGATCAGTTTTATGTGCAGTGTTGAGTGTATGAAAGTACTTGGAATGTAAATCAACACAAGAAGTTATAGTGGTTCAGAGACTCAAGCTCCTACATCCACTTTCCCTGATTTAACAGGATAATTCCTTCACTCTTGGAATTAACTTGTTTTATAGTGCCAAGGTGCACTTGATCAAGAACACCACTCCTTGGTGAATTGATCCCTAGGATGTCTAGAGTCCTAGTACCCTCTTCTCAACTCAGAACTGAACTGTTCTTCTCTCAACAGTCAGCTCCTACCACTTCTACTACTACAACCTTCTCACTTTCACTCTTGAAAGATGTAAGGGTTGAAGTAAGGTTCCAACTAATGAGATATCCTTTACAATGAAGATCAGTGTATAAGGATAGGATATCTCTCTAAGCTTGTGTATGGATATACAATTGGGTTCAGCTTAGATGAAGTGTTTGAAGACTAAGATAGTCTTTGAAAGCTTTGAAAGCACTCTAGCTTGTAAGAACTGTGAGCTTAGATGGATTGTGTTGAGGTTAGTTGGATGCTTTCAAATGGTCTTCACACTTCTGTATTTATAGACAAAATGGAGGATTTGCCCGTTGGAGAGGCAGCCCCAAATTGCTATAAATGTCTTCCTTGAGTTCTTCAAACTGGAAGACAGATTCTTGATAGTGACATGTCCTCATTTGGGTAATAAACGGCTTGTAAGACTTTGTCTTCATTCTGCAGCACTTTTCCCAATGTTTGACTTCTTGTTAGGACTTGGACATGGCTTCTGAAGGTTGATCCAATGATAGGACAACATTCCTTATCATCTGGACAACTCTCCTTATCACTATCAGCAGTTTTGCCTTTCAGCAAGGTTGGCTTGCTCTTCTTCAGATGACTTGGCTCTTTCCCTTTATTTCACTTCAAGGTGATCTTAGCTTGTTTCTTTGGTGATCTTTAGGGTGTGGTTGTCTCTTTCTCTTCAGCATAGTTGACCTTCAACCTTTAGAACATCTGTTCTGATTCAATCATGCTGAGACAACTCTTCTGGACAACTCTTCTGATCAGCATATTTGGTCTTTTAGCATCAGAGCACTTTACACATAGAGTTGGCTTCTTTGGACAACTTTCCTGATCAAAAGCCTTTGAGTAGTCTTGTCCTTTTGAGCTAGGTAAGTTTGTTCTTGCATATGGCTAGCTTCTTTGGACAACTCTGCAGATCAGAGTTATTAAGCTTGTCCTTTTGATTTTACCAATCTTGCATATGGACACTTTCTCTGGACAACTCTCCTGATCAGATCATCTTATTGGACTTGTCCTTTTGAGCTTTACAATCTTGTTCTTGCATAAGAACATCTTCTCTGGACAACTCTCCTGATCAGTGCATTTGGTTTTTCATAGAGTGTCCTTGCTCTTAAGTGATTGTTCCAGAATTTGAGCCTTGAGGGGACTTGATCTTGATCATCTTCAAAGCATAGGTTCCCCCTCAAATTGTGCATCTAATTGTCTAAGAGCTGCCTAACATTTCAGCTTCTCATCTAGCCTTATGCTATGTGTTCTAACATTTTTAGAACACTATCAATTTGACTTAGGCATGTCTCAGGGGGTTTTGGTATTAGATCAAAACATATCTCATTTTATTCCCAACAATTTCCCCCTTTTTGATGATGCCAAAACCTATACTATCTAAGCAAAAGTGACTTGTCTACACCTATTACATGTATCTTCAGAAGACATGACTAAGGTCAATATTCCTGAAAAAATAATGTGTTAGTGTATTCACTGTTTCTGTTGCAAGTAGGTTCAAGATAGGCATAGAGAGATTAGTGTTTCTTGATTCAAAATAAGTTCAACTATCATTCATTCAAAAATCATTACAAGCATGTTGATAGTTGAAATTAACATATCAGAGCATGAATCAATAACACTTAAATACATCAGAGCATTTCATTCTAACAGTTCAAGACATAAATAAGATATTCAGCATCAGAGCACAGAGCTTGCATCAGAGCAATCCATAACAGATCATAGCAACCAGATTAGCACACCATATCAGCAATCTTGACCATATTTTAGCATAGTTGATCAATCAATAAAGGTCAGAAGACTTAGCCATTTCAAAGATCATCTTCAGGGGGTGGCAGCATTCCATACTATGCCCACACTCTTCTTTTCAATGCCATGGCTTCTTGGTTGGTTCCCTTAGGTCCAAGAACCATCTTGTTTATCTTAAGGATCTCAGTGAATTCTCTCAGAATTCTTGCTTGATCAATCCATCCTTCAAGCTTTGGAGGCATGTATATGATTGGTTTGGGAGCTGTGAGTTCAAATCTTGCAATGTCAGCAGCTGCAAGAAGTTGTTGATACAACTCTCTGTAGTATTCTAGCATGAACTCAGTGAAGGCAGAGTTTGCATCTCCTCCATTCCATCTGTCAATGACATAATAGTCATAGACAAACTCCCTTTTGGCTTCTTCCCATGTGTCATTCAGTTGAATTGGCACCCATTTATCCAAGTGTGGATATTTGGTGTCCATTGGGATTAGAAGCTGAGGCTTCATCTTGCTGTAAGCTGCTCTCCTCCTTCTTGGTTTCTGAAAGTTTGCTCTCCTTTCATCTCTTGCTCTGTTGGCTTCTTCCATCAGATCCATTTTCTCATGGGCCCTCATCATGGCCAGTTTCTGTTGTGTTTCAGGGTCTTTGCCATACCCTTCATGAAACAGCTTTGATGGATCATGGGCTAGAACAGTTGTCTTCTTCTTAGGTTCAGGTCCAAATCCTTCAGCATATATTTCTTCAATGTCTTCAGTGGACTTGGTACCTTCAGCAGTTTTGCCAGATTCAGAAGATTTGTCCTTTTCAGCAGCTTTGAGCTCTTCAGCAGTTTTGGCTTTCTTTGATGTAGGCTCATCTTCATCAATTCTGAATTCAGGTGGAAGATCAAGGCTGCTAGGAAAGTCAGTGAATTTCTCAATTTGTCTCTTCTTTCCTTGGGCCTTCTTGATCTTTCCTCTAGTTTGGACACCTTCAGCATCTTTGTCCAAACCTGACACTTCACCACCTGGTCTTTGATGTAGCCTTACTCTTTCCTCTTGAGCTGAGGCCATTGAGTTTTTCAATGCCAATGCTTACTGCTCCTCTTCATCCAAATCTTCCAAGTTCAGCACTGCTGGCTCTTTTCCCTTTCCTTCAGGGACTTTGTCCTTCCCTTTCACTGGACTCCCAATTACTAAGGCACCTTTTGCCCTTGCTCTTTCCCTTTCCCCCTTTTTGGCAGCATCAAAACACTGGGGCTTGAGGTCACTCATTGTTGAGGCCATCAGGGATTGGGCCTGGTTTAGGGACTTCATCTCTTCCAACAAATACACATTTTCATCATGTATATCTTGCATTTTATCATTGCTCAAGCTAAGAAAAGCTAGAACAGGCTTCATTTTTTGTTGGACAACCTCCTCCAAGGTTGCTTTGAGAGATGCATCCAATTTAGCTTTCAGAAGCTCAGTGAGGTTGGCCACTGCACCTTCAGCAATGTTGGCCAGCACATCTTGGGAAAATTTTTCTGAGGCAGCTTTGACCATAGCTAGCCTTTGCTCTTCAGCTCTTCTCTTTTGCAGTGCAGTCTTCTTTCCAATAGCTTGTTTGACAGTTAGCCTGAGAGCTTTGACATTAGCATTGTGATTGTCTCTCAGCAGCTTTTGCTCTTTCTTGACCTCCTCTGAGATGACTTCCATGATTGATTTGGCATTTTGAACTTCAGTGGAGATGGTTTGGAGACCAGATTCCACACCACTGATTCTTGCCTCAAGGGTTGGTAGCACAACATCTTCAGAGCCAGTGAGCCTCATTTCTACAGATGCTAGAGTCCTTCCTTGCTCATTCAATGCTCCTGAAGTTTCAGCATGAGCAGATTGGACTTGATGAGCCAAGGAGTCCAACTTTTCTGATTGCATTCCAAGTAAGGCCTGAGCTGAGCCTGTGTCTACTTGGATAGGTGCATCTGTTAAGAACTCATCTGCAAAAATTTGATCAAGAGAAATACCTGCAACATCAGACAAGTCAAACAAGTTAGGAAATAAGCACTCATCACCCTCAATTTCTTTTGTATAAGACTCTGATACATCAGCAGTCTTCTTCTCATTTTCAACTTGTTCTTTTCTCCCTTCTTTGATAATGTTCTCACTCAAGGAATCAGGCCTCCTCTCATCAAGGGATTCTTGAAGTTCAGATTTGACTTCAAGAATAACCTGTCCTTCCTCACTTATTCCACCCTCATATGGTGGTACACTCACTATCTTAGTGATGACTACCTCTCTTTCATCCTCAACTCCCTCTGATTTTTCAAAACTACTTTCCTTTTCAACTCCTTCTCTTAAACCTGCAGCATCTCCACCTTCAACAAGGTTCAAAGATGGCAGTTGTGGGGAGATCACAGTGCTTATATCAGCAGCCACTGAGTCATCCTGAATGATTAAGGGCTGATCAGTGTCCAACTCTTCTGACACTGAATAGGCCTTAATCAAACTAGCCTCTAGTACAGGAACCTCAACATCTTTAGGCTGTGCCTTGGGTTCAGAAGAACCTTCATTGGCAGATGTATCCTTGGTTGTGTTACCACCCTTGGTCAATACCTCTGATAACACAGAGCCTTTCCTATGATAGGTTTTAGGAGGGTTAGAGAGTCTATCTGCTATAGAAGACTTGGGTTGAAAGGATTCAGGGAGATTGGCTTGAGGGGTTTCAGGAGGGTTGGGATTTGAAGGGTTTGAGGGATCATCAGGGGAATCATCATCATTTGAGCTACTGTCAGGGTGTTTGATTCCCTTGGCTTTTCTTTCTTTCTCCTCCTCAATTTTATCAGCTACTAACTTTGCAAAAATGTTCTCATCAATGAGAAATCTTGTCTTTGAAACTCCAGCAAAGTGTAGCAATCTGTCTTCCTCTATTTGCCACCAGTTTGCACCCTTATCTTGGATGACTTGTGATATCTCCATCATAGATTTGTCTTTCAAATCAACAAGCATCCTCAAATCATGAAAGGCCTTCTGAATTCTTGGAAATTCAGCAAGTTGTGGATACAAACTGTCCACAGTAGCCTTGGCTCCTCCTCTGAGCATACTTTCAAAAGTATACTCCTCCTCATCTCCACTTGAATGGGACTTTGGGTTATAGGGGAGTTGGCTCTGGGTTCTCCTAATGTGGCTTCAGGCAGATTAAGTTCAGGGATATTGGCTTCAGAAGGGTTGGGCTCAAATGAAGGTATTTTAGTTGCTTTAGAGAGCAATGAATCTGAAGGGGCTTTACTCAGGGGGGTTGGCTCATGGAGTGCATGCTCTAAGAGCTTTGAATAGTTGAGCATGGATGAGTCAAGGGGAGACAGGAGTCTTATCTCATCTACAGCTAAATCTGCAAGCACATCTATGCCACTTCTTTGCACATTCCCTTCTGGAGAATATCTCTTAGTGAGATTTACAGGGGTAATGGGTTGGTTGGAAGGGGTGACATGGGTTTCAGGGGAGTTGGGCTCAAGGTTCTGAGTTTCAGGGAGGTTGGCCTCTATAGGTTGACCTTCAGGGACTTTGGATTCTGGAGTTCCAGAACCAGATGAATTAGTCCTTGACATAGATTTGGTCCTGCTTTCAGCTCTGCTCTCCCTTAGAGCCAATTGAAGAGACCTTACCTCTTGAAGCTCCAACACCTTCTTAGTAGGTTTGGCCCTTCTCTTGCTGGCCCTGCTGCTTCCACTTCCTTCCTTCTCAGGGACAACTTCCCTGATTCTCTTATCACCCTTCTTCTTTTGCCTAGTCTCATTGTACTTCCTCCTCAACTCTTCTGAATGGTCAGAAGGCACACTCACTCCCTCTTCTGCCACTGCATCAACTTCAGCTGATGCTCCTGAGGCTTCTTTTGAAGACAATTGAGACATCTTTCTTGTTTTGACAGCCCTGGCCTTTGTTCTCTTTTTCATCTTAGGCTTCTCTTCCTCCTGTTCTTCAGCAGGCTTGGCCAGTAACATCCTTCTTTTCTCAGTTTTCTTGCTGAGCTTTCTGAATAGGATCTTTTGGGCTGGGAGGGGTTTTGCAAAGGTTTGCATCTGGGAATAGTGGGAAAACCTCTCAATCAACAAGCTTGCCCTGGTGCAATACTTGATTTTCCCTTCTAGCACCACCTTATTGTGGGTTTTCACCTTAAATTTAGCCTTCTCCTTCATCATCTCAGACATGATGAAGGTCCTCCAATCAAACTTGATGCCCTTATCACTGGCATTAATAATGGCAGCCATGATTCTGATCCTTGGATGGCTGACCTGCTCTAAGCTTCCAGTGTTGCTTAAGAGGCTCTTAGCAACTACCTAAAAAAGATTGAGAAACTCTGGCTTGAGAGTTTTCTTGTTTTGAGTTGAGGAGAGAGGGCCTGGAACTAATAACCATTCTTGGGCTATTTCATCTTCATGCCCAGTACCATAAACCTCTGGATTCCTTCCCTCATAAGGCAATCCAAAAGCTCCTTCCAGATCTACTGAGGAGAATTTTACTCTGTGGAATCTCTCCTCTTCCTCTCCTTCTGCTATGTAAGATAATCTGGTTGATACTTCACCATCTTCAGGCTTGCCTCTCCACTTGAGGAAGGCAAAGAATTCTGCCATGTAGCTCTCCAAGCAAGAGCTTGGTCTCTCCTCCATGAACTTTTGAAGTCCAGCTCTTCTCAACCACCTCAGGGTTGGAGTAATCTCAGGATCTTCACTTTCAAAAGAAACTATTGGCTCAAAGTGAAGATTGTTTTTGTTGCTAAGGTAGGCAAAATCCAGGTCTAGATCCTTGTTAGAGAAATCAACAAGCATCTCAGGTCTAACTTTGGGGGCCATTGAAATTTGCAGAGAGAGTTTTGAGAGAGTTTGAAGAAAATTAGAGTTAGGGTTTCGAATTCTTGGGGAAGAAGTGTTTGTGGGTATCTTAAGACTTGTGAATATTCTAAAAAGAATGTTTGTCAATGAGTTGGTAAGGTCTTGAGACAATTCAAAGGTGAACAAAAATGGAAATCCAAAATGGACGGCTAGGATTGATTTCAGGGGAGTTGTCCATTTTTGATCGAATGGTCAAAAACCAATGTAACAGTGAAATAACTGTTTTATTCAAAACGTGGGTGGTTTTTAATGTTTGTTTAAGGCTGGGGGTTTTTCGAGATAGATCATGTCCCAAAAAGTTTAATGCAAACAAGAGTTAAATCTTGGCATTTAATGCATGGAAAGCGACCTTTTGGGTGGGAGACAAATTAAATCCCAGAAAGGTGAAAACTGTATTTCAAGGGACAGATTTCGAGATAGGTATTGATCACCAAAAATAGGTGCTTATCATACCAAGATTTGGTTTGATAGCTGGGACAACTTATCTGACCCTACATGGACAAGTGTCCTGAAAGACTGTGGACAAGTGTCCTGAATTTCAAAGGACAAGTGTCCTGAAGAAGTAAGGTCATGTTTCTGAGTTTCAGTAGACTTGACCAAGTCTGCTGAAGTTTGAGTTTGTTTCCCCCTTAATCAATGAACTTCTTTGGATTCATTTGTCTAACTTCCCTGGATCAAGAAGTCTCAACTCTACTGATAATTCCAGGAACCTTGCCTCTGTAAGTGGCTTAGTGAGTATATCAGCTTTTTGATGGTCTGTGTGAATTTTCACTAGCTTGATATCCTTCTTCTCCACATGATCTCTAATGAAGTGATGCTTGATGTCCACATGTTTGCATCTTGTGTGCAAGACAGGATTTTGTGATATAGCAATGGCACTATTGTTATCACAGAAAATTGGCACTTCAGTAGAGTTGACTTTGTAGTCTCTGAGTTGTTGTCTTAGCCAAAGTATTTGAGCACAACAACTTCCAGCAGCAACATATTCAGCTTCAATGGTGGAGGTGGCTACTGTATTTTGTTTCTTGGAGAACCAAGATATGAGTTTATTGCCCAAGAATTGACAAGTCCCTGAGGTGGACTTTCTGTCAATTCTACATCCTCCATAATCAGCATCTGAGTAGCCAGTTAGCTCAATATTGTCATCAGCAGGGTACCAAAGGCCTAGATTCTCAGTGCCTTTGATATACCTCAAAATCCTCTTTGCAGCCTCAAGGTGGCTTTTCTTAGGATTTGCTTGAAACCTTGCACAAACACCTACTGCAAAGGTGATATCAGGTCTGCTGGCAGTGAGATAGAGGAGTGAACCAATTATTCCTCTATACTCAGTAGAGTTGGTTGGCACACCACTCTCATCAGGATCCATCTTCCAATTGGTGTTCATAGGGATCCTTACTGGCTTGCTAGTTGTACACCCAAACTTTTTGATCATTTCTCTGGTGTACTTAGCTTGGTTGATGAAGATTCCTTCTTTAGATTGCTTGACTTGTAGACCCAAAAAGAAGTTCATCAACCCCATCATGGACATCTCAAACTTGCTTTGCATGAGCTTGGAGAATTTTTCACATAGCTTCTCATTAGGGGATCCAAAAATTATGTCATCCACATAAATTTGGACAAGCAAGATGTCCTCTCCTTCAGAGATTCTGAAGAGAGTTCTGTCCACAGTTCCCTTGGTGAATCCATGATACAAGAGGAATTGTGACAGTGTATCATACCAAGCCCTAGGGGCTTGTTTGAGTCCATATAGAGCTTTCTTGAGTCTGTAAACTTAGTTTCCAACTTCAAAACCTGGTGGTTGCTCCACATAGACTTCTTCTTTCAAGACTCCATTCAGAAAGGCACTCTTGACATCCATTTGGTATACTTTGAACCTCTTGTGGGCTGCATAGGCTAGAAAGAGCCTTATTGCTTCTAGACTTGCCACAGGTGCAAATGTCTCATCATAGTCAATGCCTTCATGTTGGCAATACCCTTTTGCCACAAGTCTTGCTTTGTTTCTGACAATCACATCATTTTCATTTTTCTTGTTCTTGAACACCCACTTTGTTCCAATAACATCTTGATGTGTAGGCCTATCCACCAGCTCCCATACTTCATTTCTGGTGAATTGGTTCAGTTCTTCCTGCATGGCTGTGATCCAATTGGCATCTTGAAGTGCTTCCTCAATATCACTTGGTTCTTGCTCTGACAAGAAACAACAGAACATAGCACTTTCACCATGAAACTTTCTGGTTCTGACTCCTATACTTGGATCACCAAGTATCAGATCATTAGGATGGTCAGACAACCAAGTCCTTCTTTTCCTGATCTCTTCAGTAGAGTTGTCCTCTACTGAAGGTGAGTCATTTTGATCATAGAATTCAGGATAATTTAATGCAGGATCTAATTCAGGATCATAATCAGGGGTGTTGTCCTCAATGTCAGGGACATTGGCATTTTCAACATTTTGAGTTCCCCCTTGATTATTTGACCCATTAACTACCTCAGCAGGAACTGCTTCTTCATTGGTAGTTGTTACCTGGATGTGAACTGGGATTGGTTCATTCAGTTCACCATTTCCATCTGTAGGATTTGTCTCAGGAAGGTTGCCTTCAGGATTGTTGTCCAATGTGGGTTTTTCAGGCAGATTGGCTTGAACAACATCTATGAATTCAGTGTCTTTGTCTTTTAGGCTTAATCTGGTTATCCTCTGTGTGATTTCTTCAGGTTCTAAATGATCATTCCTGATCTCAAAGATAGATTCATCAAACACAACATGAGGTGTTTCTTCCACTATAAGGGTTTTCTTGTTGTAGACTCTGAAAGCTCTACTGATTTGAGAGTATCCAAGAAATACTCCCTCATCAACTTTGCTGTCAAAGGCATTCAACTGTTCTTTCCCATTATTGTGAATGAAACATTTACAACCAAATATATGAAAGTATGACACTTTAGGCATTCTTCCTTTCCAGAGTTCATAGGGGGTTTTGCCTTGCCCCTTAGTGATCAAACATCTATTTTGAGTATGGCATGCAGTGTTTATAGCTTCAGCCCAAAACCTCTTAGGTAAATTTGAGTCAGCAATTAGAGTTCTAGCAGCTTCTTTTAAAGTTCTATTCCTTCTTTCTGCAACTCCATTTTGTTGGGGAGTTCTAGCTGCTGAGGTTTCATGAGCTATTCCATTTGATGTGCAGTACTCATTGATGTATGAATTAATGAACTCAGTGCCTTTATCAGATCTTATCTTGATAATGCTAAGGCTTTTCTCATTTGACAATCTCTTGAGAAGTTCAGGTAGTTTGACTTGTGTTTCCTTCTTATTAAGGGGAAATACTACCCATGTGAACCTAGAGAAGTCATCTACTACCACTAATGTGTATTTTCTACCATTTATGCTTGAAGGGGTAATTGGTCCAAACAGATCCATATGTAGAAGTTCAAGTACCCTTTCAGTGGAAATGACTGGTTTTCCTTTGAATGAGGCTTTAATCTGTTTTCCTTCTTGACATGGCTTACACACATGTTCTTTAATGAAAACCTCATTAGGTAGTCCTTTAACTAATGCATTTCTAGCAAGTTTATTCATAGATTTGAAGTTCAGGTGGTTTAGCCTCTTATGCCATAACCAACTTTGTTCACTAGAACTTTTAGCAATGAAACATGCAGCATCAGTAGACTTGTCCCAGTCTGCAAAATACACATTTCCCTTCCTAGTTCCAGTCAATAGGGTTTGTTGAGTTTTATCCTTAATTAGACACTTTCCACTTGAGAACTCAACATTAAAATCTTTATCACAGAATTGACTGATACTTAGGAGATTATATTTGAGACCAGCCACATAAGATACATTGGTTACTTTGATGTTACCAATCATCAAAGTACCATAACCTTTTGTAGTTGCTTGTGAGCTGTCTCCAAAAGTAACATTTGGGCCTTCTTTTTCAATGAAGTCAGTGAGGAGTTCCTTGTTTCCAGTCATGTGCCTTGAGCATCCACTGTCAAGGTACCATGCTGTCTTTTTGTTCATGCTCCTCTTCTTGTGGCCCAATAGTACCTGCATTTAGATAGGTTTAGGTACCCTTTGAGTTTTGGGTCCTGAGAGGTTAGCTGTACCTTTGGGAACCCAAACTTGCCTAATAACCCTGATTGATTCAAGGTGGGTAAGTTGATTTCCTAGTGCATCAACATACACTGTCTTTCCCTTAAATGCCTTTGGGAAAGTATGTGTGAATGTGTTAACTCTGTAAGTTTCAGAGGAGTTTTCCACTCTCCTGAACTTATGAGTTCTTTGTGCAGCTTGATGAAATCTTTGAGGAAAGGCCTTTTTATGACCATTACCCTTTGGCATGAAGGGTTTTGGTTGTCTCATTTTATTCTGCCTGTGAGGGTAGTTGTCCTTAGGTCTATTCAGCTGAGGCTTTCTCAGATGAGTTGGCCTAGGCTGATTATACCTTGGATAATTCCTCTGAACATTGTTCAGGAGAGTTTCCCTTCCATTGGGTCTACTCTGCTGACCAATATTCCTCTTGTGCTCAGGAGCTTTGGCCATTTCCTTAGGTTTTGGCCTTTTCTCCTGAATCACTTGAGTAGGCATTTCATTCAATTTGCCCTTTCCTTCGTTCAGTGGCTGAATTATTTCATTTTCAGTTTGTGCCACTGACTTAACAAAGATTCTCTTAGTGTTACTTGTGGATGCAACACTAAGACAAGGTGAAGATTCAAATGGATCAAAACCCAATCCACTTCTTTGAGCCATAGGTCTTTGATAACTTTGAATTTCCTCTATTGCTCTAGAGGATTTGTTCAAAGCAGACATCTTTAATTTTAGGCTCTCTTCACTTGATTTAAGAATATCATATTCATGTGAGAGGTTTTCAAATTTGGCATTTAGAATTTTAAATTCAAATTCTTTTCTCTTCTGAGAGAGAAGTTGATCATCAATCTCCTTTTGTTGGTCAACTATCCTGAGATTTGCTTCCTCAAGCTTTCTCAAGACTTGTTGATACAACTCAGTAGACTTGACATCAACAGCTACCTCAGAGTTCTTGGTTAGTTCAGTAGCCAATCTTTCATTTTCTCTCACACAGTTGTCATGAAATTCTTGTAATCTAGTGAAATCTTCCATCAACTTTCCTAAGGAAAGTTTCAGGTTAACCTCACTAGTGTTTTGTGAGATGAATGATGGTGAACTAGAAGTAGAGGATACCTCATCATCCTCAAGAGCCATGTTGCAAACATCATCATCATCATCACTGTTGGAGAATAATCCATCAGAGGAGTTGAAGCTTTCAGCACTATCAGATTCTTCACCAGCCATCATGGCTTTTCTATTGGTGAACTTTCTGTCTCTTTTAGCTTGTCTCTCTCTTCTTTCTTTAGAGCTCAATTCAGGGCAGTCATACTGAAAGTGCCCTTTCTTTTTGCAATTATAGCACAGGTCTTCATCATCATCCTTCTTGGATTCTTCTCTTCTCTTAGATGAAGAAGGATCAGCTCTACTGGATCTTCTCCTATCAGAGGACTTGTCCTCTGATCTTTTCTCTTCAGGCTTTTTGTCCTCAGCCTGATCTTCAGGGGAGTCGTATCTTCTCCTGAATTTGTTGTCTTGGTAGAATTTCTTGTATCTACCAAACCTTGTGTTGAGCTTGTCAAACCTTCTAGCCATCAAGGCTAGTTCTTCCTTCATTTCAGTCTTAGAGACTGTCTTTGATGATCTGGGAGTGGGTTGCATTTCTGGTTCAGCAACTTTGGCTTTGAATGCCACTCCCTTAGTAGGATTTGAAGGTTCCTCAACAGGCTTTCTTCTATTGAGGTCAAACTCATAGGCTTTAAGTTCTGAGAATATTTGTTGCATGGGCATGGTGGAGAGATCTTTGGTATTCTGCATCATTACAGCATAGACATCCCACTTTTGAGTGAGACTCCTTAGGATTTTCAGTCCAACCTCTCTCTTGGTGTAGACCTTGCCCAATGAGTTAATCTCATTCATCACATCAGTGAATCTACCAGCAAATTTGTCAATGGACTCATCAGACTCCATTGAGAATTGTTCAAACTTCTGCACAGCAACTTGAAGCTTGTTCTCCTTGATTTTTTCAGTGCCCTCACACATTTCAGCAAGGGTATCCCAAATTTCTTTAGCTGTGGTGCAGTGGTAGACTCTACCCATAACTGCATCTGGAATTGTTTGATAGAGGGTGTTCATGGCAAGATAATTCAAATTATCTTTCCTCTTTTCATCAGCAGTGAAGTCATCCTCATCTTTGGGAATCAGTTCCCTTATATCTGCTCTTTGCTCATCTGTCAATCTGGGGTTAGTTTGAGTAAACACAAAAGGTCCTCTTGTGATTACTCTAAGCATATCAGTATGAAGAGATGCAAGATGAGCCCTCATTCTAATTTTCCAGAAATCATAATTGTCTATTGAAAACATGGGCAGTTTGTGATGAGAAATATGGTTAACTGGATTTGTGGCCATATTGTCCAAACTTTGAACAGCAGGTGGAGGAACAGCATTGTTGTTGGCCATATCTTAAGGAAAAATCAGTCAGTCAATAGGTGATGGATTTCAGAAAGAGATCAGTTCAGTGACCACACCAAATATGTGAGTTTTGAAAATCAAGATGGATTTTCAGAAGCAGTGGTCTTTGAACCCCTGCTCTGATACCACTTGTTGGTCCTGAAAGGAGTATATAACAAGTGTATGGGGGGGGGGGGGAATACACTTGTATGCAATTCTTTTGCTAATTTGATCAAACCAGAGTTTTAGCAAGGTTGTCTTGGACAACTCTGCTGAAGAAGATTAACTCTTCTAAGATAATCAAACTACTAAGTACTATTGAGTACTTAGTTGAATAACTATCTAAGGGAGTTATATGTGCGGAATAGTGGTTGGCCCTTTAAGTTTAGACTCCTTTAATTTCTGAAATCACTTAGTCAATGCAACACAGTCCAGTTTTCAGGGAACTTGTCCAAATAGGTTTTTGCACAGTCTTTGAATGTTTATCCTTGAAAGATCAGTTTTATGTGCAGTGTTGAGTGTATGAAAGTACTTGGAATGTAAATCAACACAAGAAGTTATAGTGGTTCAGAGACTCAAGCTCCTACATCCACTTTCCCTGATTTAACAGGATAATTCCTTCACTCTTGGAATTAACTTGTTTTATAGTGCCAAGGTGCACTTGATCAAGAACACCACTCCTTGGTGAATTGATCCCTAGGATGTCTAGAGTCCTAGTACCCTCTTCTCAACTCAGAACTGAACTGTTCTTCTCTCAACAGTCAGCTCCTACCACTTCTACTACTACAACCTTCTCACTTTCACTCTTGAAAGATGTAAGGGTTGAAGTAAGGTTCCAACTAATGAGATATCCTTTACAATGAAGATCAGTGTATAAGGATAGGATATCTCTCTAAGCTTGTGTATGGATATACAATTGGGTTCAGCTTAGATGAAGTGTTTGAAGACTAAGATATTCTTTGAAAGCTTTGAAAGCACTCTAGCTTGGAAGAACTGTGAGCTTAGATGGATTGTGTTGAGGTTAAGTGGATGCTTTCAAATGGTCTTCACACTTCTGTATTTATAGACAAAATGGAGGATTTGCCCGTTGGAGAGGCAGCCCCAAATTGCTATAAATGTCTTCCTTGAGTTCTTCAAACTGGAAGACAGATTCTTGATAGTGACATGTCCTCATTTGGGTAATAAACGGCTTGTAAGACTTTGTCTTCATTCTGCAGCACTTTTCCCAATGTTTGACTTCTTGTTAGGACTTGGACATGGCTTCTGAAGGTTGATCCAATGATAGGACAACATTCCTTATCATCTGGACAACTCTCCTTATCACTATCAGCAGTTTTGCCTTTCAGCAAGGTTGGCTTGCTCTTCTTCAGATGACTTGGCTCTTTCCCTTTATTTCACTTCAAGGTGATCTTAGCTTGTTTCTTTGGTGATCTTTAGGGTGTGGTTGTCTCTTTCTCTTCAGCATAGTTGACCTTCAACCTTTAGAACATCTGTTCTGATTCAATCATGCTGAGACAACTCTTCTGGACAACTCTTCTGATCAGCATATTTGGTCTTTTAGCATCAGAGCACTTTACACATAGAGTTGGCTTCTTTGGACAACTTTCCTGATCAAAAGCCTTTGAGTAGTCTTGTCCTTTTGAGCTAGGTAAGTTTGTTCTTGCATATGGCTAGCTTCTTTGGACAACTCTGTAGATCAGAGTTATTAAGCTTGTCCTTTTGATTTTACCAATCTTGCATATGGACACTTTCTCTGGACAACTCTCCTGATCAGATCATCTTATTGGACTTGTCCTTTTGAGCTTTACAATCTTGTTCTTGCATAAGAACATCTTCTCTGGACAACTCTCCTGATCAGTGCATTTGGTTTTTCATAGAGTGTCCTTGCTCTTAAGTGATTGTTCCAGAATTTGAGCCTTGAGGGGACTTGATCTTGATCATCTTCAAAGCATAGGTTCCCCCTCAAATTGTGCATCTAATTGTCTAAGAGCTGCCTAACATTTTTAGAACACTATCAATTTGACTTAGGCATGTCTCAGGGGGTTTTGGTATTAGATCAAAACATATCTCATTTTATTCCCAACACCAACTTCTGTTGGGATCCCCGGTTGCAAAGCCCTCTTATTTCAATTCTTGAAGCTCTGTTGAAATCGATTTACGCTGCCACCACCCAACGTTGCTATCTCAGGTAAATCCTTAAATTGAATGTTGTTGCTGATTCAAATTTTAAATCTTATTATATTTATGTTTATGCATCTGCTAGAAATCCTAACAGAGCCTTTAATATCTTGACAGAATATCTTTGAGCACATAATTAAATATGGAATCTGACTCAATGAACAAACTAACTCTGTTATTATAAAATATCATCATCCAATAATAAGAAATAAGAATCTAGTTAATTTAGAATCACGAAACCTCCCTATCTTGGACACTCAAACCTGGTGAAAGAGATTGCTTCAATTTGTCAGCCTTCTCGAGATCAAAGACACAGAGGGTGTGAGGGAAAATAAGAATCTAGTTAAAAAAAACCACGGGTATTGAGTGTGGTAGGGTTTCTTTTTTATTTTTTCTTTTATAAATTAATTGTGATTTGTGATACTGGTTTTGCTTAGAGTAACAGTAATTGACAGCTACACTTGTAAATGACTGAGATACTGTGATTTAGGGAAGAGTTGGGAATGTATAATAGCTTCCCATTAATGTTAGAAAAAAATTTGTATGACCTGGCTCACGGATTCTGAGATCAGTGAACTCCATTGATCCTACCCAATTTTTTAAAATGGGTCCTATATACAGCGTTTTGTTAGTGAACTCCATTGATCCTACCCAATTTTTTAATATGGATCCTATATACAGCGTTTTGTTAGACCCATTCTGTAAATGGGTTAAAAATTGTATGAAGTTTACATGAACCAAGTACACAACTGTTATTCTTAATGTTAATATTGTATGTTATAGGTACCAACATCATTAGAATTAATATGGTCAAACATGTTATAATGGTATACATAACATGCTTACAAATGTTCCCTTGTCTTCACTTTGTTGAGTTAAAAATGTTGAATTATCTATTCCAATATATGCGTCTCCATGCTGCAAATAATTTTGACTTCATTTTAATTGAATAAACCTTGCTGTAAGTTTGTAAATCTAATAGTCATCCTATGTCCACTTTGCCCGACAATCAGATACACTCTTGACTTTGTTTGTGGTTGTATTCGTGTGTAAAGAGAATGAATTTCCCGTGAGATCATTAATCTATGACTTGCATTAAGTATAATTTTCTTGTTTGCTAATTTATTATTAACATCATTGATATTTCAGTTTGGACCATAACCATTTGCAGAAGCAAGACTAATGTTTTGCAGGAGATTTCGCAGGACAATAATGCTCCTCAATTCATGACGAGACTTATCAGTGTACTGCGCACTTGCATTTCTTTTGATATTTGTGCTTGGCGCTGCTTTCACGTTGCTTCTGGTAAACATTCCACAATTGATCCTGCTGAATCAGAGTATGAACAGGATTTTTAACGTTTATTTTTCAAAAAATTAATGAATTTTAGAATCATTTAATTGCACTGGCTCCAAACTGATCTGTACTATATTTATTATATTTAAAATATGCACATTGTTGTTGCAGGGATAGCATGACTTTCAAGATGTTAGGAATTTGAAAAATTAAGTTAATTATTATTCATGCTTATTATTTGAAATAATTAACTAGATATTTAATATTTAACTTCAAATTATTTAACAAAAAAAAAAAAGACGGTAATTTCTTGTTCTTGCTGTGATATAATAGTTATATATTCTAATTAATATTATTAAAAAGTATCGGCTACTGATCATAATGACCGACTTCTTTTTAATTAAAAAGCAGTTTTAGACGATGTCTAAAACTGCTTTCGATATGAGATGGCATGCTGAAAAACTTGTCCAATTCTGTGAAGGCACTATGATGGAGATATAGTATAATTTATTATCTGTTTTAAATAGATTTGAAATAAAAAGCATATACTAATTATTTAAAAGTGTATAGATGATGTCAACATCATCATATATAGATGGCTAGACCAACAAGTCTTTTATTCAATTTTTACGTCACTTTTAATTACTTAAATAAACAAATAATTTATTGGCTATTAGTAATTTGAATATTTATATGTTAGGTACACTTTGAAATGGACAAGACTTGGATGCGTGGTACCATGGAATTTGTTAGAACTCATATGGGTCGAGAGTGTGATGTTCGATGTCCGTGTAGAAATTGTTTAAACTTAAAGTTCAGGGATAAAAAAACAGTTAAAAATCACATAGATAAAAAAACAGTTAAAAATCACATAATGGTGAATGGAATAGATCCAGGGTATATTACATGGTTTTATCATGGTGAACCTAATTAACGACGAAAAATAGCATCGTCAGTAGTATATTTTATGACGTTGATTACCGTCATCAATTATTATTAAAATGGTCACCAATAATTTTCGGGACGAAAAAAGTTTGTTACTAAATATTTCAAATAAGTACGACGAAAAATAGGATCGTCATGAAAATATATATATATTTGCGACGTTAAATATCGTCATCAATTATTATTAAAATCGTCACTAATTATTTTTGTGATGAAATCATTTTATCACTAAATATTTCGAATAATTAATGACGAAAAATAATATTGTCATTAAAAATATATTTTTCATGACGTCCAATGTCGTCATCAATTATTATGAAAATCGTCACAAATTATTAGTGTGACGAAAATATTTTGTCACTAAATATCTTGAATAATTAATGACGAAAAATAGTATTGTCATGAAAATATATTTTTCATGACGTCGAATATTGTCATCAATTATTATTAAAATCGTCACCAATTATTTTTGTGATGAAAACATTTTGCCACTAAATATTTCGAATAATTAATGATGAAAAATAGTATCGTCATGAAAATATATTTTTAATGACGTCGAATATCGTCATCTATTACAATCAAAATCGTCACCAATTATTATTATGACGAAAATATTTTGTCTCTAAATATTTTAAATAATTATTGACGAAAAATGGAGTTCGTCATGAAAAAAATATTTTTTATGACGTGCAATATCATCATCAATTATTATTAAAATCGTCACCAATTATTATAGTGGCGATAGTTTAGCATTGTCAAGAAAAACTAGTTTCCATGACGTCGAATTTCGTCACCATTTATTATTAAAATCGTCACATAGTATTATTGCGACAAACTTATTAACATCGTCACGAAATATACAAACTTGTGACGAAAAAATTTGTAATTGGTGACGAAGTTAAAATTTGTCACAATTTCTAGTACTTTAATGACGAAAAATAAAATTCGTCACATTTAAGTAACAAATTGTGACGATTTTTGTGTCGTCGAAAAAAAATTCGTCACAAAATGTGTGATTTCCTGTAGTGAAGGAATGTGTAGGAAGATGGTCAGGTGTTGAAACAGAGTCCTTAAGTAATCTGAAGAAGGATGTTCTTCCTACTGGTCTTCAATTTTTGATGGACATAGCCGGAAAATGTTTGTTAGGGCAACATCATAGCCAGGATGCTCTATCAAGTTCCAAGATCCGAATTATGGCTGCAATCATTGACAGAGTTCAAGGTGATTGGCAAGGATTTTTCTTGGAAAGGTTATTAAATGAGAAAGACAAAGTTTTGTTCGATGAGGATACTATGGAATTTTCGATTAAATCGAAATTAGGGTTCGGAAACAAGTTGAGTTTCTTGTTGCCTCAGCTGGTTAAAAAGCCGTACTTAATCCCAAGAAATTCCATCATGGAAAATTCTTGATGAAGAAGGAGTATGTTCGTTTTGAACAAAAGAATCCTTTGGAGCAACCCCAAGAGTCTGAAGCACAAGAATCTGGAGCTTCAATGTACCGATCTGATGATAATCAACCAGAGATTAGATCGAAGGCGAGGCATGATCCGAGCAGTATTAGACCAAGGAGAGGAAGGTCTGCTACAGCTGCCTCAGAGCCAACAGTCAGATTTGTTGAGACTGTGGTGCAAGCAAGCTCAGAAGAGCAAGAGGTTAGTGTTCCTAGTCCTATTTCTTTACATAAGAGAACTAAGAGGAGAAGTGCTAGGAGGAAGTTGGTTGATGTTTCTTCTACCCCTTCTAACTCTGAACCAAGCCCAGCTGAAACCCAAAACCCTCAACCTTCATGTTCTGGACAATCAGCTCACTACTTTCCTGTGTCTCAGAACGCTCCCCATTCTTCCCCTCAGAACACTAATTTTGATCCTACTCCTATTTCAAGTCCTCAACACCAACCTTCACCACATCATTCCCCAATACAGGTTCATGATCACTCTACTGAACATGAATTTGAGCCTTCTACTGTACCAATTGACATTTCATCATCCCCTGAACCTGAATTTATAGCTCCTAAACCTGCTGGTTTAATGGATTATACTATATGTGATAAAGAGGATAGAATCAGGATAGATTTGAGATTGGCTTTGTTAAAGCAATTTCCTGGATTGGATGAAAGCTCAGTTGAGTTTGAGAAACTCCTTAGGATAGGCACATGGGTGTATCATAAGAGGAGTACTTTGAAAGAGAATTTGGCTATTATGGAAGGTATGGGAGGTGCTTCAATCTTTGATGATTGGGAAGCAGAGCAGATGCAAGCAGCTGGTGTTAACTCATTTCTTGAGCTAGTTACCCCAGAGTCTGTAGTTCACCTTGTTGAAAGGCTGACAGGAATTAAGTATTCTGTTGAAAAGGTTGCAACTCCCACTGCAGATGATGATTTGTTTGTGGAAAGTGAAGAGAAGGGTGTTGATGAAGCTGAGAATGCTGCTGAAAAGGATTTCATGGAAATTGATGAGGATGTTGACAATGCAACAGAAGTGTTTGAGAACACTGTTGTGATTAAAGAAACAGAAGCCTTGGAGAATCAAGAGTTAAATGCTGAAGAGATGGAAAGCATTCCATTACACTCTACTGATCCTATCATTCCTGAGGATGTGCAGGAACAGATCAGAACAGTTCCTGTTGAGAAGGAAACTGATAACTCAAGCTTTGAAATGTTGAAGAAGCAGAATGCAGAGCTTCAAGCTAAATTGGAAGATGCTGTGAAAATGTTTCATGAAGCTACTAACAGAATGAATAAGATAAATTCTGATAATTCTTATGACAGAGTTATGGAGCATACAATGTCTAAGATTTATGACCTCCATAGACTTCAAGAGAAGAACTTATCTAAAGTGTTGCATGACAAGATGGAACAACACTTAACTCCCATGAAAGAGTGGCATGATGAAGCCAAAAAAGGGGAAGATAAGATAAGAAGAGTAATGGAGCAAACTCAGTCACAACAAGCTCAACTAGTTGTGAGTCAAGATGAATTGAAAGAAGAGATTGCAATTCTGAATGAGAAATTGAAACTAAGGAAGAAACAAAAACAACAAGTTGAAGAAGTTGTTGTGAAGAAGAAAACTGATGCTGAAGTTGTTGTGAAGAAGAAAACTGATGCTGCTGGAAGTTCTAGTCAGAAAAAGAGAAAATTAATACTGTCTGATGAAGAAGAACAAGAAGAAGAAACTGGTAGACTTACCAGATCCAGAAGCAAGTTGAAAGTTGGTGCTTCAAGTGAAGAAGCAGAGTTGAAAAAGAAGAAAGAAAAGGATGTCAAGTTCTTGAAAACAAGATTTGATGATCGAGTTACAGCTTTGAAGAAGAAATTGAATGCTCAAAGGAAAGCTGAAGGAAAAGAATTTGATAAAAAATTTCAAGATGAGAACTTTGTGGATTTTATTGTTCTAACAGAAAATATGGAATATTGGAAAAATTTGAAGAAGAAGTGGCAGATTGCAAACTTCATTGTGAGGAAGTTTGGTGATCATTCGAGCAAGGAAGCTGAATTTGCTGATTTTGAAGAGTTCATGCTAAACATTGATCAAGATTTTTGGGAAGACATAGCACAAGTTGCTGCTCGTGCTGGAACAAAGATCTTATGTCCTGAAGAACCGAATTGGGAACCTCCAAGACTAGAGAATGGAGAACCTAATTACAAGGAAATTGGTAACATAATTGCTGAGATTATCAAAGAAGAAGGAATCACTGATCATCAACATATAATGAATATCAAGGCAATGATGTATGTTGCATTCAGAATCTGAAGATACAGAATGAAGATGAAGGACTAAGCTCACAAGATAACATTTCTTAACCTTAATCTTTATTTCTATATTTTGTGTTTATTGCATATTTTGTTAGTATGTGTAATATGTGAAATATCTAATCTGATTGTGAATATGATATGATTTTTGAAATGATGAACTGTTATGATAGACTACATACTTAACTACTGATTTATTAACATTTAAGTAGTTTTGGCTTCATCAAAAAGGGGGAAATTGTTGGGATATGAATCCTATAAACAATGTTCTAGATGATGAAAGTATGTTTTGATGGCCAAAAGCAACTTAAAGTTAGTGATATATGTGGTTCTAAGTCATCTTAACTAAGTCATCTGATGAGAAACTTAAATTGAGATTACTGATCTTAATGCTAACTGAAATAAGTTTACTGATCTTATTTAGTAATATTAGGAATAAGATTACTGATCTTAACTGAGTCATTTGAAATAAGATTACTGATCTGAGTATGGAAACTGAGAATAATTTTAGTGATCTTATATGATGTATTTGAATCTGAGTTACTGATCTTATATATTTACTGATCTTATATGCTTACTGATATTATATGTAAGTTACTGATCTTAGGTGTTTACTGATCTTATTGTTTACTGATCTGATATATGAACTGTTAAGAACTAAGCTGATGTTTTGTATTGTATAGACAGCTTATAGTATAGGACTTACATGTACTCATCTGTATATAGTTCAGTTGATGTATAGATAGGTTTTATATTTGTAAAGTTGTATTTTATTGTATTCAGCATTGTAATAGTTTAGAACAGTAGATTAACACTAGATTAGAAGAAGATCAGAAGACTAATGAAGACTCAAAAGACTACTTCAGAATAAGAAGACTTCAAGAAGAGTTGAAGAAGAGCTTAGAAGAGATCTGGAGAAGTTTTGAACAGTTTTTAGTTACTGTGCTGACTGGCTCAGCAGAGTAAAAATCCGAAGAGTAAAAATTAGAACAGTAAGTTACTGTGCTGATTTGGTAAAATTGAAGAATAAGTTTGGATAACTTATTTAAAGAGTAACTGAAGATATATTGAAGATATGCTGACTTGGAAGTTTAAGGAAGTTACAAAGTCGGTTACAAGAAGAAGTTACAGAAACAGTTTAGAGTTAGTTGAGAGTTAGTTCACAAACTGCTAACTGTCATACTAAGTTCTATAAATACTGTGTGATCTCCTACTGCTAAGACTACTGATCATAAAGCATTCACAATCAATCTAAGTCTACAGAGCACAAGAAGAACTCACAGAGTTGAAGGAGATTAAAGAAGAGAAGCCACAGAATTGAAGAGAAGAATCAAAGGCTAACACAGAGAAGTTTTACTTTTCAAGTTTTAAGTTTGTATTTTTGTAAACAAGTGTGCTAGTTACTTGTAGAATTACTAGTAGATCGAAGATATACCTGGAGGTATAATCGAAAAGATCACAGTCTTAATCTTGGGACTTTAAGCCACAAGAAACTCAAGAAGAGTAATAAAACATCACAACTGGGATTGTGAGAGTGGATGTAGACTTATTGGTCGAACCACTATAAAATTCTGTGTTCTTTACTTTTCTGTTTGATATTTGTTTGAATTGTTTAACTAAGAACATTTAGAATTTACTAAGTAAAGATCTAAAGAAAAGTTGAGTATAAACTAGTAAGGCCCATATTGTTTTGAAAGTACTGATCTGAGCTAAGTAAGCACAGTACAGTACATAAGAAGACTAAATTCCGCATTGCATATTCTGATATTTTGAAAGAATTTTAAAAGTCTATTCACCCCTCCCCTCTAGACTTTTACTAGCTTACTCAATCTTAACTCAACTTTGGGACCAACAATATATTTTGGATGCGCTAGAGGACCAATTTATAGAAGGAATTATCATTTTCCTCCAAAAATTCTGAAGTGCTTTCCCTCTAATTTCAACAACTAACGGACTCCATTAACGATTTAACGGACAGGACCATTTGTGCAACAAAAAAGACTATTTTCGAATTACAGGATCGAAAGAAGTTTTGCTTTATTCTTACAAGACCAAAAATGTCTTGTTTTTTCCCATTATTTATAAAAAAACATTTTATTTATAAGTGGACCTGATCACAATACCCATCATATCCACCAACCCTATATATTTTATATATAATCTATATTCATTAATGAATTTTGATGGAGAGAGTAAATTTAATTAGCAAGACAATTTTACTATCCCAAAAAAAGAAAAACACCAATTTAGCAAGATGAAACCTAGCTAGGCCAGGTTTTCTCCTAAAAAATAGATTAATGGTAGCTGCATTGTCATTAAGGAAAAATTCAAATTGGCCAAGGTATTTTTTCGAGAATGGAGTAAAGATCACTTTGGAAATTTGGATGCCCGAATTGAGAATAACAAACAGAAGCTCTTCGAGCTGGATCTTATTGATGATGCATTGGGGTTGGAGGTGGACGAGATTGCTCAAAGACGATCGATTATGGCCGACATTCTCACAGATTGCACAGCGCGACATAGTTTTCTTTTTCAAAAGGCGAAAGCCTAATGGTTAAAAGAAGGTGATATCAACTCCAAGTTCTTTCATAAGTGCATAAATGTTAGACGTAAAATCAATGATCTTTCTCACATTCGAGTGGATGATGTTTGGCTGTCCTCTCCGGATGATATAAAGAGATCGGTTGCGGATCATTTTAAACGACATTTTCAGGCGCCCGACATTATACGCCCAAAAATCCCTCACGACCTGGCTGTTCATAAAATCAGTGCACAAGATAACGTGATGCTTGTAGCAGCTTTCACTCCTGAGGAAATTAAGGATACCGTGTGGAGTTGTGAACCCTCAAAGTCGCCTGGTCCGGACGGTTTTACGATGGCTTTCGTCAAAGCCAATTGGGATGTTTTGAAGGGTGATTTTCAAAGGTTGTTTGATGAATTTCACTTAAATGGGAAATTCGTCAAAGGCTTCAATCCTTCCTTCATAACCCTTATTCCGAAAAAACTAAGTGCGGAATGTATTACTGATTACCGGCCCATATCCATGATTAACTGTTCCTACAAAATTATCGCTAAGGTTTTAGCGAGAAGGCTGTCAAAGGTAATTGGGTCGGTGATCTCGGAGACGCAATCTGGGTTCGTCCAGGGGAGGCAGATATTAGACGGCGTGCTTGTTGGGAAATTAATCCCAATACCCAATAATAGTCCCCCAACAATGTGGTCCCCAACTCCTTTGTGGGAGATTATTATGGGACCACATTCCCCATCTCCTTTGTGGGGAATTATTGGCACTTGTGGGTTATGGACCATCACGCTAGGAATCCTTTGAGACTCCCGGGAATCTTTTGAGATGCCCTAGGGATCTTTTGAGACTCTTCGGAATTCCTTTAAGACTCCTTTAAAATTACCCGGATCTATTTGGGACGTAATTTAAATATGAATTATCATAAATCTAATTTCATAATTTAAACAAATTAAATCAACTAATTTATGTAATGAATGTACAGTAAAATAATTAAATCCCTAAACATGCGGAACTAAGGGATTACGTGTTTACCTTTAAATCGGAGAGATACCGTTGAGAAGAGTAACAACTTCAATCCAATTGCCTTCTCAAGTATTCCCTAAGTCCTAGTCCGTTGACCCGGTGGGAGATCTCACGAACTATTAACTCTCAAGGAAGAATTAATTTTCTCTTGTTGCACACACTGTAATTTTGAAAATTACAGATCTTTTTTTTTCTTAGTCTCCAGAGTACCAATTTTTTTCTTCTCCTTTTATAAGAGAGAATCTATATTTCTTCTCTTACAAGAAAGAAAAATTGACCGGTCAATTTATCTTGGAATAATATAGAAATAATCTCTTATTTCCATATATCTTTTTCCATAAATATCTCTCTCTAATTTCTTGCAACAAAATTAATCCTTATCTTTTAATTACCTTAATTAATAGACTTTTATTGGGCTACTTGAGGGGCCTTTAGGAGAATTAGGATTGGACCTCCCAATGGACCCAAAAATCAATATTGAGCCACAACATTTTTCCAGCCCATTAATATTAATTCATTCCACTATAGAATTAATATTGCACTATCCATCCTAACCCATATTACGAAATATGGCTCCCGGTTATTATTTCCCGTGTTTAAGATTCAATGTCCATCAATTAATTTAAGCTACTGAATGCTTTAATTAATTAATATCTTTTATTCCTCGGAGTAAGGACAACTCAACATTATTATCATACCGGAAATAAATTCCACTGATCAGATTTGATATGATAAACCTTCTGAGCCCACCAAGGGGACATAATCAACTTGACACTCCAAGACACGATTCTCTGTATTAATTTTGGCAATCTGTCCTGTAATTAATAATATTGCCCAAAATACAAAGTATTGAATCAAATTGATTCTTTACCCATAATAAATCAAAGCAATACTTCTTAACTACAGACAATCCCATTTAAGTGACAAAGATTAAGAAATCAACAACCACTGAGGTCTAATTCTTCATTCCTTAATTCAGTCTAGAAGAATTACCTCTCTGTAGGTCCTATTCAGCACATCATAATGCACTAGTGTAATCTCTTGGTCAAGATAAACCAATCCGAGCCTTACACCTCAACTTCTACCAATGGATTGTTCAATTCCATCTAAGTTGTGAATCAATTGTACTTATATACAAGGAACTGACAATGTGATCTTCTGTGATCTTCTACACACCACATTGTCTACAATGTAAAATACATCTGAACGTTTATGCAATAAATAATTAACATTCATTATATTTAAAGCAACCAGTGATAAAAATATTATTCTCATTTATAAGTGCAAGAATCAGTTTGTATACATAAGTAGCACTAAAAGCATACTTGCCAGTATAACCCTAAACAGTGCTGGTGCTCAATGAACTTATTGATGATGCAAAAAAGAAGAGGTTGGAGAGGCTCTTTTTTAAGATCGATTTTGCAAAAGCCTTTGACTCTGTGGATTGGGGTTTCTTGGATGACATGTTAATAAGTATGGAATTTGCTCCTAAATGGCGTAAATGGATTCGGGAATGCGTTTCTTCGGCCTCTGCGTCTGTCCTTGTCAATGGCAGCCCTTCAGCCGAATTCCATCTTCAACGGGGCCTTCGACAGGGGGATCCTCTATCCCCGTTACTCTTTATTATTGCGGCTGAAGGATTAAGCGCCCTCATCTCTAGAGCCACTTCTATCGGCATTTTCGATGCAGTAAAAGTAGGGAGAAAGGAGGTTCCGGTTACACATCTTCAATATGCCGATGACACTATATTAGTGGGGGAGGTGACCACGAAAAACATATGGGCTCTAAAGTGCTTACTGATTAACTTTGAGAGATTATCCGGGCTTACGATTAATTTTGCAAAGTGTAGTCTTATTGGTCTTAATGTGGATGTGGAAGTGCAACAGGGAATGGCTGATTTCTTGGGTTGTGGTGTTGGGGCGCTTCCTATGAATTTCCTTGGTATTCAAGTGGGGATTAATCATCAAACAACACTAGCTTGGAAAGGGGTGGTGGAAAAGGTGAAAAACAGAATTAAAATGTGGGAGGATCGACAAATCTCTTTTGGAGGAAGGATCACATTGCTCAACGCGGTTCTCGTTTCGCTGCCTATTTATTATCTCTCCCTTTATCGTATTCCTAAAAAAATCTTGAGTGAACTAGTTAGGTTGCAACATAATTTTTTGTGGGGGGGGTGGTGTGAGTACTACAAAAATTCCATGGGTCTCATGGAAGGATATTTGTAGACCTAAGCCAGTCGGGGGACTTGGTGTTAGAAATCTTGATTTATTTAACATTTCTCTTCTTGGCAGGTGGGCGTAGAGGTTGCGTACGGAACCAAAAGCATTATGGGTTAAAATTCTGGATTCTAAATACGAGATTAATTTGACAGGTGCCGCTGCTGCAACGGTTAACAGGAGCTATCACTCAAGCTGGTGGAATATGCTTTCAGCTCAATTTGTTGTTAATGGCCAAAATGCTTGGTTCACCAATAACATGGTAAAGATTGTGGGGTGCGACAATGAAACATTCCTATGGCATGATAGATGGTCGGATCATCCAGCCCTGAAAGATCTTTACCCTAGGCTTTTCTCTTTATGTGTTCATAAGGATGCACGTCTAAGTGAATCGGGTAGTTGGGTTAATGGCTCTTGGCCTTGGGATATACACTGGAGGCGGCCCCTCTTCGCATGGGAGGCGCAATTAGTTGACCAGATGGGGTGTCTGCTGGCTGCCTTGCACTTACAGGCCGCGTCTTCAGATTCGTGGCGCTGGAAAGCTACTGCAGATGGTAAGTACAGCCCCAAATCTGCATATGGCGGTTTCGTGCTGCCAATCCAGATGCAGCCCCTTTGTCTCGAGGCTCTTGCTGCAATCAGGAGGATCTGGAATAAATTGACTCCTCTCAAATTCTCGGGGTTGGCCTGGAAGGTGTTACGAGGTCGTCTTGCCACACGGAGCGAACTTCATAAGCGGAAAATATTAAGTGCCGGAGCAGACCTGGATTGCGCTCTTTGTGGAACAAGTGAGGAAAATCTGCAACATCTGTTTATTGGATGTGGCATGGCTAATAGGATTTGGAGGCTGTCTTTTGCTTGGCTGGATAGTAGCTCCCCAATGCCGAATGATATTATTTCACACTTTCACCAATTCTGCGGCATCGCCGGCCCGCAGCGAAAAAAGAACATTTTAGAATGCATTTGGTGCGTGACGGTCTGGTTTGTTTGGGATGCTAGAAATAAGAAGATATTCTCACATGAAGAGTCGAAGCCGGAAAAGCTGTTCGATGAAATTCGAGCAAAGGCCTGGAGTATTTTTTGTCTTCATAATGTAAGCACATCAACGTTCTCTTTTAATGATTGGTGTGCATGCCCGAGAGCAGCGATATGTTCTTAGGAGGGTTACCTTGTTTCAGTTTTAGATGGGGTTGTTTATTTTACTATGCTGTAATCGTTTTTGGCTGCTGTAACTAGATTAATTCTTAAGAGTACCCCTGGTACTCTTTTATACTAAAATGCAACATTTTTTCCTCTCAAAAAAAAATGGTAGCTGCATTGTACTGGAACTGGAATATTTATATATATAATATAGAAGCAACTAAACCCGATCCGTTGTAACTCTCATCCGGATCCATTGATCCATTGATTACCTTTGGTACTCATCAATAAAGTCCTTTTTTCTGTCCAAAAAAAAAAAGTGCTTGCAGGAACCTTTGGTACTCATTAATAAACTCTCAGCTCTTTCTTTTAAATTCTGCTGCAGCAATTCTCTGCAAACCGATTTTTGCACATATTATAATGGAAGAGCATCAATAACAACAGTCAATGTTGCTAATTAAAAAATTCCAAATTAAGCGGCGAGCACCACAGCACCACCGGTTTCCTCAGCATTCTAGGAAATCAGTTTCGCCTTCACGAGTACATGTTTATCGGAGGGCGGAAAACCATATTTCCTGGCCTCGCTTCCTTATTTTGGTCAAGCAAGGTCTGTTTTGTCTCGTAGGCTAATTATTGGGCGGATCAAGTCCCGTTTTTTTTTTTTCTAATATTTGGTTTGCAAAATTCGGGTCAAGATAGACCCATCTCACGGAACTCATTCCATTGGACATCGGTCCAATGTATATGTAAAAATGACAGTGCTTATGTAAAAAGTGATAGTGTTTATGTAAAAAATGATAATGCTTAAGTAAAAAATTATATTACATTTGATAAAAATATTATTATTTTTTACTTAAAACATTATAACATTTTAAATAATGATATTTTTTAAAGAAAAAAATAGACAATTTACTCGGAAAATTGATACAAAGAGTAAAATAATCATGTCCACTAACAGATAATCATTCATTAATTCGATATTGAAAAGTGACAATTATATTTATGTAGAAAATGGTAATGTTTAAATAAAAGTGAAAGTCACTCTTCCTTCCCGCGTCATCGCCGTTGTCACTGCCTTGCACCTACGTGATTTTTTTTTTCGTACTGTGTTGCCTTGTAGGGGACTGGGCTAAGCAGATTTTTTTGTGTTGGGCTGGGTTGATTTTCTTAATAAATTGATTAATGAATTAGCGTAAAGGGAGATCTGTCTGACTGTCTCACAAAATGTGACTCGTGAACTGTCTCACTCAAGATTAATTCTTGCTTATATTTTTATTTAAAATATATTATATTCTATAAATAATGCATGTGATAAGACAAAAAATAAATATTTAATAAAAAAATTGTGGGCTACTCCAAGGAGCCGCTTTAAGTGGGTTTGGTTGAGTAGTTTTAAGGGCACGGTTATACACACACCAACCTATTGAGGAAACCCACTGGATGAGGACACACACAATGAGATGAGGACACCCACGGGTAAAAACTAAAAAATACCCTTCTCCCTAATAAAACCCTAAATCCTTCATATCTGTTGGTCCCAAAAGGAGTGTGACACGTGTATGTGGGGGGAATACACGTGTATGTGTTTTTCAAAAACTTTTTGCAAGTAATCAACACAAATAATCAGAGTCAAATAAGTTACACAGTATGTCAAGTCCTATGAAAATACTAACAGTAAATTCTGACAGATCTTAACAGTATGCAACTTGTATGCGGAATAAATGATAGGCCCTATTATACTCCTTAAATGATATGCACTCAAATACTAAACTATCAAGTAGCAGTAAGCAGTTATAACAACACAAAAACTTAAGTAAGAAGATAAATGCAGTAAGTAAGAACACAAGATGTATAGTGGTTCGGAGGCTAAACTGCTCCTACGTCCACTCTCCTAATTTAATAGGATAATTCCTTAATCTCTTCGGAATTAACTTATTTTTACAGTACGTGCCAAGGTGCACTCTACTTCTTCTTCTTCTCTTCTCTTGATTTCTTACAACCTTCTCTCGTTGCAATACTCTCAGTCACTACTACGAACTCAACAATACTCTCAAACTATCTCTCAAGGTAAAAGTAGGGTTTTGTTCTTGTACCAACTAAGTGTGATATCCTTTACAATTTAAGAACGAATGTAAAGGCTAGGATATCACTTTTTAGGCTTTGGATAATCAATCAATAAGCTTGCCTAGTGGGGACTAAAGATAACACTCACAAATGAATATGCTTAAAAGCTTTAATCTCTCGAGTGTTTTGAATACTTTTGAATGCTAAAAATATTGCTAGAATGCGTATAGCTTGTGTGTTCTGTTGTATGTCCCGTAATCTTGAAATGATTCAAGATGTGGCCTATTTATAGATTAAGCAAACTATCCGTTGGTGGAGATAGCAAAACTTATCCATAAATTTGAACTTTCAAATTGTTCAGGGGCCTGTATACAATTAGTACATGCATTCACGTCCATTCTGCATTCTGAAATTCATTCTCAGAATTTGTTATGTGCAGTGACAGGTGGCATCTGAATATTGGTTGATTTGGAATAATCCTGTCCTTTCCGCTAACGGCCTCGTATTGGGTAAAATGCCTTGTCATTCATCGTCTTTGACCATAAGTGTGCCAAGTCCAAAGTATATGAATGTACAAATTCATCATACTTGACTTCATGAATCCTTGCCACTTTTCCATAACACTTCAGCTTCTTGTCTTCAATGCTACTTGTCTTCATATGCTTTGTGCTTTCACGTCATTTGTCATAGATTCAAGGAATAATCTATCTAAGAAAAAATTAAAGCTCCCTAACATATATGAGCTTTTCTAACCTGAAAATCTAGACTTGGCAAATCATCATACTTGGGGTTTTACTTAGGGTTTTGGTATCTAATCAAAATCAAATTTTCTTTTATTAATATAAACCATATCCCAACAATTTCCCCCTTTTTGATGATGCCAAAACCTACTTACTTCAAAAGATCCATAGAGATTTCTTTTTCAGTAGATTTGACAAAAACAGGACAACTAGCATGTGTTTTCTATACTTAGAGAATTTCACAGAATAAGTTCAGATAATTAACCTAAAAAGGGCTAAGTTCTCTGAGTTCTATAAAACTTGATCTAAGCAAGAATCAATTTAAAAAATTGCTAGAGCCTATTTTTTGACAAAAATAACACAAGTATAAAGACTCAAAAATTGTTGTCCAGTGCATACGATATAATCATCATTCAAATAAAACAGCACATAGTAAGAGCAGAAGGTTGTAAATTCTAGCTCTTAAGGAGCAACAATTTTTGGAAATATAAAATAAACATAGATAAAGAGTTCATAATAACTTGAATCTTGACTTGACCTTCAGCAGCTTCATCACTTGGCTGCATCTGACTTCTTCTTCAGGAAGGTTGGGAGTTCCTTGAACAGTGGAGTCAGCCCATATGATGCAAAGTGTCTGTTCTTCAAGGCCATGACTTCCTCGTTCTTCCCAATCAAGCCTTCATCCTTGACAAGTTGCACAAACTCATTAGTTATAGTTTCTCTATCAATATCATTTCCATCAGCCTTCATTGGTGGAGTCCAGAAAATCTGTTCAGGAGCTTTGACAATCACTTTTTCTTTCTGAGCAGCTCCAAGAATCTTTGTGTATAGTTCTGGATAATTCTCCATCATAAAACCTTCATAAAGACCATCAATGTCTTCAAAGTCTCCCCATCTCTTAACAACATAGAAGAGATGATCCCATACTCGATTGGCTTCTTCCCAAGCACCATTGAGTTCAGCAGGAACCCAGCTGTCAGTATGAGGGGAGCCTTTTCAAGGTTTCAAACTTCTTCTTAGCTCTATTCTCCATCATCAGAGCATAAGAACTCTTGTAGGATTTAGAATTTCCTGGATTAAAATCTTTGTGCCTCTTCAACCTGCATTCCTCAGCATCTTTGAACATTTTAGTCCTTTCTTCAATAACCAGCCTTCTTACTCCTCTTCTGGTCTCTTCATCCTGACCAGCTCCTTCAGCAAAGATATTTGCAACCTCTTCAAAAACAGGAGTTTTGGCTTTAGCAGGTTCAGCAGCAACTTCAAGAGAAGCTCTCTTAACATGCAACTTATCTTCCCTTCTAATCAATGTTGAATTTTCCTCCATTTCCTCATCATCATCTGGTTCACTGGACTTGTACTTCTTGCTTTTCTCATTCTCAGAAATATCAGCAAGCTTCTTCCTTTTCAGAGTGGGTTTCATTATCTTTCCACTTCTGGTTTTGGGGCACTCCTCCTCCTTAGTTATATCAGTAATTTCCAATAACTTGGCTTTCCCCTTGCCTTTGCTTCCTTCCGTCTTACTTTTAAAATCTTCCCCCTTCTTCTTTTCCTTCTTCTTTTCTTCCCCCTTTTTGGCATCATCAAATGCCTCAAGGTTGATGGGGTCAGTAGGGTTGGCATCAATCTTTGCCACAGTAAGTGAGAGTTCTTGTTGATAAGTGTCCATTCTCTTCATCTGAGCAGAAATGGGATCAACATGGCTTAGCAAAAAGGCAGAAATAGTGGAACTTACAGACTCTTCCACTTGCTTCTTCACAGCTTGCTCAACTTGGGTCTTCATCATCTTAATTATACCCTCTTGATGGTTTCTCTAATCAGTTGATCTTTTTTAGTCCCCATAGATTGAGTCAGCTTTTCAATGTCCTTTGACAGCATCTGGGAAATCTCTTCCTTTTCTTTGATAACTTCATCCTTTAGCCTCAGAATTTCCTCTTTGTCTTTCTTGATCAATTCCTTCTCAGTATGGAAGTATGTGGTAACAGCATCTGACATGATCTTTGATGACTCTCCAATCTTGCGGGTAGAGTCCTTCACTTCCTTTCCAACGATGTCCATCTTTTTATCAAAGGTCTCAAAACCTTTTTCAACAGCTTCTAGCTTGATGGTTGTGGAGTTCATCTTTTCTTACAAACTCTCCACTTTGATACATAAATCCAGAGCATTATTATCAACAGTTTCTTCCAGGTTCTCCATCCTCCTTGTCATCCTTCTTGCCTTTGTGTTCAAATTGAGTAAAGACTTATGCTGGGCTTCATTTGTGGGAATGATAGTTTCATCCAAACTATCTCTGACATATTTTCCCATGTTTAGGCATAAACCTACAACATTCTGCAGTCTCTTTCTTTCAACTTCATCAATTTGTTCAATCTGAGTGTTGAACTCCTCTTGCACAAATTTCAACTTTTCATCCTCCTTATCAATGACGCAGACTTCAGTCAGTGGAAGAGCATCTAGGTGAATTGGGAACTCCATCGAAGTTGATGGTGCTGTAGCTATTGCCTCATTTTCCAAGGTCTTCTTCATAGCAGCTGGTTCCTCAGGTTTCACAACTCCTTCCATTGCAGTGTTGGCCTCTACTTCATTTTTCCTGGCCTCAGCTTTAGTGACTTCAACAGGAGTTGACTCAATCAACTCAGCATCATGAATGATAGGATCTTCAGCAGTTTTCTCAATGACAATCTCCATAGATTCAGTGGTTTGAACAGTTGGCTGTGCTTCCTCTTCAATATTTTCAATCAATTGACTTTGGTCAATTTCATCAATCTTCTCTCCTTCATTGGTTTCTCCATTCTTTATCTCTTCAATGGCAGTCTCAACTCCATCAAAGAAATCTTTCTCAGCAGGTTTTTCAACTTCATTTCCTCCTTTAGTGTTGTCTACTTCCATGGCAGCATTCTTTTCATCATGTTTGTCTTGTACTGTCTTGGTCTCCTTTTCAGTCTTGTCCTTAGTGTTCTTGGACATCTCCTCTGTCTTGTCCTCAACTTGCTTGGACACTTCAACATCCTCCTCCATTATGTCTTCAAGGTTCAGATCAATCCCAGCAATAATGGATTGAATAGCCTCCTTCTGAATCTTAATGTTTACCAAATTGGCAAACAACCTTTCATTTGTTAATTCAAAAGTGGATTCCACCTCTGCAAATTCTGTCAATCTGGTCTCCTCATTTTCCCACCAGTCCAGTCCCTTGGACTCAATAACTTTCCCAATGTCATACATATATTTCTTTCTTATGTCAACAATCAATCTAAGATCATAGAAGGTTGATCTTAAATCAGGATATTTGGCAAGTTTGGGGTAAAGTTGATCTAGGAAAAATTTGGATTCATCTCTCAATGACATTTCATAGGTGTATTCAGGAGCTGTATCTCATTTGGATGAGGGTTGGGATTCATAAAAAAGAATGGGTATGGGGGTATCAGACTTGTAGGCAATTTTAAGAATGGTTGGATCATTTAAGTGAGGGGTAGTTTCAATAGCTTTTGGGCTATGAATTGGTGGTTCTGGATCATTTAAATCCAAATTTCCAGGTGATACTCCTTCTTCTTCATCACCTTCATCATCATCATCTGAACCTTCCAGTTCAGCTTGCTCATCAACATCCATTTCTTCATCAGAAGTATCATCATACTCCTCTTCAGTTTCTTCTCCACTTGAACTAGGGCTTGACATGGCCCTCTTTTTCTTGGATTTTGAGGTTGTTTCAACCTCTTTTCCCTTTCCTTCCTTCTTGGCTTTTTCAAGAATGTTGATCACCATTTGTTTTGCTTCTTCACTCCTTTACTTGGCAGTTTTGGCTTGCTTCCTTGTTAAGGCTTTTGGTGATTTGATCTCCAGTCCCAATCTTTTCTGTGTTCTCACAGATAATTGTCTGAACAATATTTTGGTGGTGTTGAACTTAACTCCATCTTCAACAATGTCGTCTGGTCCTTTCTTGTATAAGAAAGCAACAACTTTTGTACAGAAGGCTAATGTCTTTTTGATAGTCACCTTCCTTACATCCACAATTTTAAACTTTGCTTTCTCCTCTGCAAGTTTCTTTAGAAAGTAACCTTTCCAGTTCATTGGCTTCTTTCCTCCATCAATGACTGCTTTCATTAATCTCACTTTAGATCTGCTGATCTGATCATAGCTCCCTGTGGTGCACATCACAATCTTTGCAACCACATCTAGCAATAGTTGATAGTCCTCTTTCAGAACTCTCTTGTGTAGACCAGATTTGAGAGGTACAGGCTTGTCCATCCATTCGTTGGCAACTTCTTGTTCATTGTTCCTCATATACTCTTCAGGATCCTCTCCAGTAGCATTTAATCCAAAGAAATCATCAAAATCTTCTTCAGTAAACTCGAACTTCTCAGCAGTCCTTTTGGTTGTATCTGGTTCATGAGTCATAATGTATCCAGATCTTGAGCTTTTCTGAGTGAATGTGCCTAGGAACTGAGTAGTTGAAAGTTCCAGGCATGTTTTGGGGATGGCCTCGAGCCATTTTCTCAGTCCAGCTTGCTCCAGCCAAGTAACTATCCTCCTTGTGTGTTTGTTTGACAGGTTATCAAAACACACAGTCTGCTCAAAATGGAGCATCGTTGCTTCACTCAAGTAGTTCCAGTTGATGTCCAAATCGGCAGAGTTGAAGTCAACTAAAACATAAGCAATACATAAGATTAACATGGATAGTCATCAAAATCTTTCCATATAATTACTAAGCCATATGGTTAACCTATTTTTAATCAATATCTTGCTTTTATGTCTAAGATTTATTGTGGATAGATTTACAGAGCATGTTTACAACAACATAATACCATATCCAACAATGTATTTAAGCTCGTAATCATGATATCTAAAAGCAATATATGTACGATTCTAAGACATTGTCAAGATTTTAAGCATAACAACATGCATTTAACAATATATCATTCAGTAAATGACGAATCCGTAAATATAGCATTTAAACAGAGTCATTTGAACTAAAAACAGAGCATGTTGTGTTTTCTTGAAAGCTTGCATGTTCTCAAAAAAAAAAAATATGAGAAATACTAACCTATTTCCAAAGACATTTTTGTTAAAGAGATAGAGCTTTGGGCAAAACTTGAGGATGAGCTTGAGGATTCTTGAAGAATTTAGCTTAGGGCTTTTTCAGAAATTTTGAAAACGTAAATTGTGAAAAATTCTAAGTTTTGCTTTTATACTTCCTCAGCTGTACGTTTTGAAAAAGTGTTAGGTGTAGGGCTGAGATTAATTTTATCGAGATCAAGGGCTTAGATCAATTCTGTTATACCAAAGGACGCAAATGTCGTGTCCAGTGCACAGTGAGTTGCTTTTACAGAAAACCGTGCAATTGATCGTCTTTTAGCAAAAATTTCTTGTTTGTCGATTATGAGCATTAAATGCGTACTATAATGATGGACAGAGTTTAACTTATATGAAAAAGAAAACTTATCTACAGTCAAGTGATAACTTGACTGAATAACCCTTGACAACTTCTATTGAAGTTTCTCATGTTCTTTCACATCCTCTACGTTGTCCTTCGTAGTTTTCCTCGCACTTGTCGAGTATCTTTCCTTGATTTTACTCAAGAATGCCATGTACTTTGTCCAAGTTTCCTGCATGCAAAATTCTTAAAAATAATATCAGTAAGTGAAAATAAATTAATGAACTTTGACTTTATTTCATTTATCTTATCCTTCATCTGGATTGTCCTAAGACTTCTCTCTAAGTTCCCCCTTGGGTTAATACTAGTATCTCTGGCATGAATTAAAGTAATTCCTTATACTTTAAATATTCTCTCCAGGATCTAATAAACCAAGTTCCATTGAAAGTTCCTTGAACCTTGTTTCAGCTAGGGGTTTTGTAAGAATATCAGCCTTTTGCTTATCAGTATGAATCTTTTCCATTCTGATGTCCTTTTTCTCAACATGATCTCTAATGAAGTGATGTCTAATATCCACATGTTTACACCTTGTGTGTAACACTGGATTTTGAGTAATAGCAATGGCACTATTATTATCACAATAGATAGGAACATCTTTTGTGACAAGTTTATAATCTCTTAGCTGTTGTTTGAGCCATAGAATTTGAGCACAACAACTTCCAGCAGCCATGTATTCAGCCTCTGTGGTTGAAGTAGCTACAGAAGTTTGCTTCTTGGAAAACCATGAAATCAATTTGTTTCCTAAGAATTGACAAGTGCCAGTAGTTGATTTTATGTCTATCCTACATCCTCCATAGTCAGCATCAGAATAGCCAGTCAATTCAATGTTGTCTTCAGATGGATACCACAATCCTAAGTTCACTGTGCCTTTTAAATACCTAAGTATTCTTTTGGCAGCTTCTAAGTGACTTTTCTTTGGATTGGACTGAAATCTAGCACATACACCAACTACAAAAGTAATATCAGGTCTGCTTGCAGTTAGATATAATAAAGAACCTATTATTGCTCTATATTCAGTGGGGTTGGTATCTATTCCATCAATGTCATGATCCATTTTCCAATTTGTATTCATAGGAATCCTAACTGGTTTGCTATTTTCACAACCAAACTTCTTGATCATTTCTCTAGTATACTTAGCCTGATTGATGAAGATTCCTTTCTCTGTTTGTTTGACTTGTAAACCTAGGAAAAAGTTAATCAATCCCATCATTGACATTTCAAACTTCCCTTGCATTAGAGTTGAAAATTTCCTGCACATATCCTCATTAGGTGAACCAAAAATGATATCATCAACATATATCTGTACTAACAGAATATCATTTCCTTCACTTATCCTAAATAAGGTCCTATCAACTGTGCCTTTCACAAATCCATTGTCCAATAGGAATTGTGATAGTGTCTCATACCAAGCTCTTGGTGCTTGCTTGAGACCATAAAGTGCTTTCTTCAATCTATACACTTTGTTTCCTTCTTCAAAACCAGGTGGCTGCTCCACATATACCTCTTCTTTAAGTACACCATTTAGAAATGCACTCTTCACATCCATTTGGTATACCTTGAACATCATATGAGCTGCATATGCTAAGAACAGCCTAATTGCTTCTAACCTAGCTACAGGGGCAAAGGTCTCATCATAGTCTATTCCTTCATGTTGACTGTAACCTTTGGCAACTAGTCTGGCTTTGTTTCTAACTATAACATCATTTTCATTCTTCTTGTTCTTGTAAACCCATTTAGCTCCTACAACATCCTGATGTGTTGGTCTGTCTACCAGCTCTCAAACATCATTTCTTTTGAACTGATTTAGTTCTTCTTGCATTGCTGTAATCCAGTTGGAGTCTTCCATTGCTTCTTTAATGGTTGTGGGTTCTGTTTTAGAAAGAAAACAACAAAATAAAGCACTCTCTCCATGTTGTCTCCTAGTGATTACACCACTAGTAGGATCACCAATGATCTGGTCTGAAGGATGAGCATTTAGCCATGTCCTTCTAGACTGATCATTTACAAATGAGTTAGTCTCATCTGGTTCAACATTTAATTCAACATAAAATTTAGGAAAATTAAAAGCTAGATCAGTTTCATATTCAAGGGTGTTGTCCATGTCATTGACATTGGTATTCTCAGGTTGAGTTCCCCCTAAATCATTTGATCCTTGTACTCCCTCAGCTTACCAGCTTCTTCATTGGGAGAACTTACCTCAGGTTGAGTGGGTTCATTCAACTCAACATTGCAGTTTTCCTCAGGAATGTTGACTTCAGGTAAGTTGTCTTTATCTTGAATGGCTTCAGATATGTTGGATATCTTGAGGTTGTCCAAGTCAGGATAATGTACATCAGTAAATACAGATTCTTTTCTTTCACCATCTCTTAGCTTTGTTTCCCTTGTGTCAAATTCACCATGGGGTTTGTCTTCTTTGTTTGAGGTCCTGTGTTTGAAAGAAAACTCATCAAAGATAACATGAGGTGTTTCTTCAACAATAAGAGTTCTATAATTATAAACTCTAAAAGCATTGCTAGATGAAGAGTATCCTAGAAAGATTCCTTCATCTGCTTTGCTATCAAATGTTTTTAATTGTTGCTTCCCATTATTGTGAATGAAACATGTACATCCAAAAATGTGAAAGTAAGAAATTCTTGGTTTTCTCCCTTTGAAGAGTTCATAAGGAGTTTTTCCTTGTTATTTTGTTAGCATGGATCTATTTTGGGTGTGACAAGCAGTATTGATTGCTTCTGCCCAAAACCTCTTTGGAATCTTTGCTTCTGCTATCATGGTTCTTCCAGCTTCCTTGAGTGTTCTAACTCTCCTTTCTGCTACACCATTTTGTTGAGGTGTTCTAGTTGATGAAGTCTCATGAGTGATTCCATTTGCTTGACAATAATCATTTATGTAAGAGTTGATAAATTATGTTCCTTTGTCTGATCTAATCTTTACAATGCTCAAGCCTTTCTCATTTGTAATTTTCTTCATAAGTTCTGGCAGCTTCTGTTGAGTCTCCTTCTTCTTTAGCATGAATATTACCCAAGTGTATCTTGAGAAGTCATCCACTACTATTAGTGTATACTTCTTTCCACTGATGCTCACAGGGGTAATAGGTCCAAATAAATCCATGTGAAGTAATTGCAGTACTCTTGCAGGTTAGATGGCAACCTTTGTTTTGAAGGATGTTTTGACTTGCTTTCCTTCTTGACATGCTTGACAGACATGTTCTTTTGTGAATACTTCATTTGGTAGGCCATCTGCTAAAGATAATCTTGCAAGTTTGTTCAAGGTCTTAAAGTTTAGATGGTTTAGCCTTTTGTGCCATAGCCAACTGAGGTCTATAGAGCTTTTTGCAACTAAGCAGATATCTTCAAGGGATTTGTTCCAATCTGCAAGATAAACATTACCTTTCCTCGACCCAGTTAGTAGTAACTGTTGATTTAATTTGTTCTTAATATAACATAAGTTACTAGAAAACTCAACATTAAAACCTTTATCACAGAATTGACTTATTGAGAATAGATTGTGCTTCAGACCATAGACATATGAAACATTTGTAATACTTACAGTACTAATTTTGAGAGTTCCATAACCTTTGGTTGTTCCTTGTGAGTTGTCACCAAAAGTTACTTGTGGTCCATCTTGTTCAACAAAATCAGACAGAAGTTCCTTATTTCCAGTTATATGTCTTGAACATCCACTGTCCAAGTACCATGTAAGTTCTTTTGGACTTCTTTTCTTTGTTGATGGCACCACTGGAGCCTGTTACAAATCAAAACTTAGGTACCCTTTGAAAGTTGGGTCCTAGAGGGTTAGATATACCTTTTGGAACCCAAACTTGCCTTATTTTCATTACTTGAAAAGGGCTAATTTGTTTTCCATAAACATCTAAATACACAATCCTCCTTTTAAATGCCTTAGGTTGAGATTGAGTATTAGTGTGAATCTTGGATGATTTAGAAGAGTTATGACTATTCTTGTGAATATTTCTGCTAAATCTATCTTTTGATTCATGTGCAGCATGCTTGAATCTTTGTGGATAGGCATTCAGATTACTTGAAGTCCTTGGCATGTAGGATTCAAGTCTTCTGTACTCATTGTACTTAGGCTGGAAATTCCTTTGATAATTCATTGTAGGCCTTCTCATTTTAGTTGGTCTTCTTTGAATATCTTGTGGTTTTCTTGCCTGAGTCTGAGAGTTTTTCAGCTGAGTTGTCTTCCATTGACTTTTACTCATTTTAATTGTCTCAGGCTTCTGAATTCTTGTCTTAGGTCTTGCAACCTTTGACTTGTGATTCAGGATTGTTGATATAATGGGTTGTTTACCTTTATCCTTTATCTGTAGCAGCTTTGGTTCAACAATTTCAGTCTGAGCCACAGATTTTACAAAGACTCTCTTAGTAATACTTGTTGAAGTATTACTGAGGCATGGTGAAGATGTTTTATCTGGATTGTACCCAAGTCCAGATTTTTGAGTCATAGGCCTTTGCATTCCTTGTAGTTCATCTATTGAATTAGATGATTTATACAGGGCAGCCAGTTTAAGTTTCAAACTCTCTTCACTAGATTTAAGACATTCATGTTCCTTGAAAAGATATTCAAACTTAGCCATCAATGCTTGGTAGTCTGAGTCCTTACTCTCATGAAACTTAACTTGTTCTTCTAACTTAATAAGTTGTTTAGATGACTTGTCCTTCAGAGTATTCAACTCTTTAGTTAAGTTATTGCACAACTCATTAGTTCTCAGATCATGTTCAGCTTCAGCTTGAGTAATTCTTTCAATCTCAGCATTCAAGGTTTTGTTTTCTTTTAAGGTTTGATCATGAATCTCTTGAAGTCTCATGAAGTCTTCCATCAACTTACCAAAGGTAAGTTTTAGGTTGTCTTCATTAGACATCATTGTGCCACTAGAATTGACAGAACTAGAAATAGATTGTACCTCATCATTGTCTTCAATAGCCATAAGGCATTCTTCATCACTGCCGTCAGTAAACATCTCAGATGATGAAGATGGAAGTTGATCATCTTCAGAGGTTTCTTCTTCAGCTTTCAAAGCTTTCCTTTTTCCATATTTCTTGTCCCTCTTAGCTTGTCTTTCCTTTCTTTCCTTGGAAGTCAGCTATGGACAATCATATTGGAAATATCCTGTCTTCTTGCAATTGTAGCATGTATCCTCATCTTCATCTTTCTTCTTCAGCATCTCTCTTCTTAGTTGATGAAGATGGATCCCCTTTGGAGTTGTCCCTTCTGGATCTCCTTTCATCATTCTTCTTCTCAGGTGAGTTGTATCTTCTTTTTCTATCTTGGTAAAATCTTTTGTATTTACCAAATCTAGAATTTAATCTTTCAAATCTTCTAGCCATCATGGCCAACTCTTCTGAAATGTCAGCTTTGGAAGCTCCTTTTCCACTTTTGCTTGATTTGCTGACCTTCTTGGAATCAGGTTCATTGGATTTGGCTTTCAGTGCAATCCCTTTGCTCTCAGGTTCCTCAGTGTTGTTCTTTCTATTCAAGTCATATTCATATGCCTTGAGTTCTGAGAACACTTGTTGCATTGGCATTATTGACAAATCCTTCGTATTCTGCATCATGACAGCATACACATTCCATTTGGTTGTCAAGCTCCTAAGAATCTTCAGAGCCACTTCTCTCTTGGAGTATACTTTTCCAAGTGAGTTGATCTCATTCATGATGTCTGTGAACCTTCCATCCAGTTGATCAATGTTTTCATCAGACTTCATTCTAAATTGCTCATACTTTTGAACAACAACTTGAAGTTTGTTTTCCTTGATCTTGTCAGTTCCTTCACACATTAGAGCTAATGTGTCCCAAATCTCCTTTGCAGTTGTGCAGTGAAACACTCTACCCATTATAGCATCTTGAATGGTCTGATATAGGGTGTTCATTGCCACATAGTTGAGATTCTGCTTATTTCTTTCTTCAGGAGTGAGCTCATCATCATCTTTTGGAATTTCTTGTGCTCCAGTTGCTCTATGGTCTTCTGTAACATTTGTGTTAGGTTTCATAAACACAAATGGACCTTTAGTGATCACCCTTAGCATTTCATCATGGAGACAAGCCAAGTGAGCTCTCATCCTTATCTTCCAGAAGTCATAATTCTCAATAGAGAACATAGGCAGTTTCTGATATGATATCTTGTTGATGGGATTGGTTCCCATAGCAGTAGGTGGTGGAACAGCAAAAACTTGACACGTGGTTTTACCAACACGTTCCCCTCAAGTATAAGAGGTTCGCGTGTAATAAAAGTAAGTGCCCGGTTAAATTATCGAACCACGGGACTAGTTTGCTAGCGTAGCCTTAGTGTTGTGTGCGTCACGTAATTATAGTGAAAGAGCATGGGAGTGAGCTAAAGACTAAATGTAAAAATCAATAAGCTAAATACTATCTAAGAAAAGCAAGTAAAATGATGATCAAGATCAAATGGAGAGATGTAGTGTTCGGGTGTTCGTCATTGTGTGGAAAATTGAGTTAAAGTTTGACTTTGATGTATAATTCGTAGGTCGGTGTTTGGTAGAAGCGATCACTAATGCATATCTCTAATCGAGCACCTAGGATCGGGAGGAAGAATAGAGACGTTCTTACCCGGGTAATCACACAACTAGGGGGTTCTACTCTATCTAAACTAAACTAAACTAAACTAATCCCTAATCATGTTTTTCCACTTGAATACTAGCAACCAAGCTCCTATGGTCTTCTCACTAATCACTTAAACTAACATTCAAGCAATTAATGTAGATTAATGGGGTTCTAATGAAAATTATCCAACTCTCGTTGCGATAATCCAATATTAACTCAATCCACTCGTCCCCAACCCTCGATTATACGATCTATCAAGACTAACCAACTCCCGTTGCACTAATCGAGCTTCAACATATAATCTACTAATTGAATTCAAGCAAATGATCATTTAAAACTCAAAAACCTAACCAATACACCTTCCAATTGAATTACACAATCAAAATTAAGCTAATAACACAAATTCCATCACAAATCAAAACACCCAAACACCAACAAACCTAGTTAATAATTAAATTATCAAATAAAAGCAAGCTTATAAAAGATAAATAACAAAGCATTAAATTAAAGAAAGGTATCACCTCAAGTCTTGTGTTGCTTGCAAGAAAATGAAACACTACATTAAAAACTAGCTAATAAACTAAATTAAACTAAGAGTGTATTGAGTGAAGGTGTAAATGGGAGGAATGAGGGTTTCCCCCAACGCGTGCTCTGTTTCGTGCCCTCTCCCCCAGCGTGTGTTCTTAATTCCCCTCCTTCAAGAATTGATTAATACGTAGGCCTTAATTTGTTAGTTGGAGGTGAAATGGGCCTAGGCCCATTAGAATTGGCAAACAAAAGGAATGGTGGCCCTCCTTTCTTTTTGACTCACGGCCTGTCCCCCACATATATGAAAATGGGCCCCACTTTTATATACCAACTTAATTTTGATGGGGGCTCGGCCGTGCTAGGTGCTCGGCCGTGCCTCTTGACTTTCGAAATGTTGCTGTATCGGGCACGCCTTGTCCGTGTCCCGGGTTCGAGCGTGCCCTTCCTCCAACCTCTTCTTGTTTTGTGCATATCTTTTGCTCCGGGTGTCCGATCGACTCGATTCTTGTCTCGTTTCGACCCTCTCTTCACCTTCTTTCATGTGGTCAACTCATGGACTCGATCCAACGGCTGGATTTTTTGTAATTTGATTCAAAACACCTCGTTTTACCTACAAAAAATAGCAAACCACACCACTTCTCCAAATCGAGTGCAATTAGTAAATTTAGTGTAAATAATGCACGGAATCCTATAAAATTATGCAAATTAAATACATAAATTTCGAGCAATTTTCACACTAATCAACCCCCCAAACTTAAAGTGTTGCTCGTCCCCGAGCAACGAAAGAAAAATAGAACAAGTGGGAGAATTGCAAAGGAATTCATTCAAGACAATATAGAATGAGTGATTGTCAAGTTCAATCAATTTAGTCAAGCCAAGAGGTAGAGACATCAACACACAAGTTCACAAACTATGCTCAAATCCATGCAAGATTAAGTGCTCAATTCACAACTTCCTCACAAGTAAGTGTATCACTCTTCACACAAAGTGTATATCAAGGAATGTATGCTCTCAAAATCAAATCACACAAATGTACTACCATATGCTTGCCAAAAGTCTCAATTCTCCACCACAAGTTATGTGTTCAATTCATGAATCAACAAGGACTTGTCATTTGGTTGTAATGTAGGCTCTTTGGTTAGGGTGGGGAAGATTTGGATAAAGTGACTCGTAAACTAGTGGAGCAAGAAGTAAAGACGCCCCGTCGAACATCTCTAAAACTCAAGAGGAAAGCTACAATTGATCAAGTTGCAACTCCAAATTCCAAACTCCAACAATTCATTTGCTCACTCGTTTAAAGCACATTCTTCATCACCAAAACTTTTTGAGCACTTTTGAACTTCAAGCTCTACCAAATATTTGCACACAAGAGAGTTTTCTTTTTCAATTTTTTTTTTCTTTTCTCATCAACTCAATCTTTTTTATGCACTCTCTCAATTCATCTTTTCTCCATTTTTTTTCTTTCTTTTCAATATTTTCACTTTCAAACCAAACTCATCCACCCAAAATCACATTTAAGCTCAATTCAACCATATTTGCCAACATTCAAGCTCCACTAGTTCATAGGGAAATTAGGCTCACAAAAGATGGACAAATAGGCTAAATTTTGTAGGTTGCCAAAGAATACAAGTCAATAGGCTCAAATTGGCTAACTACGTAAAAATATCATTTGGTATGGACAATTTGGCTAAATGACTATTCTAAACAAAGATGGCCTTATATCACTTTCACAAATCTCACACAAATAGTAGCCTCAAACAAGACAATTGACAAGTTCTAGAGTACACAAGCATAAATGATACTCACATGAAGGAAAATAGACCAAAATATATAAAAGTCTAAAGGCTCTAAAGCTCACGGGCTTGTCTATCATGAATTAAAAGCACCAAACCAAGCAAAGATCTTCACATAAGCAAATAAACAAGCAAGTATCAATCAATACCAACAAGCTCAACCAAACATCAAAAACCAACAATCACCATCAATGAAGTCCCAAACTCTTTCTTTCACAATATATCATATCCACCAAAGCTAAACAATTATAGGACAAACGGTGCAATAAAAATGAAGGTAAACACACGAAATCTCTCCCCAAACTTAAATGAAACTATCTAGTTGAATGCAAAGTTTGGAGATGAGTGTGTTACCTTAGAAATTTTCCACCAACGAAGCAAGCTACCACAACCGTTTTGTCCATTGAGCCTTGTAGCACCAAAGCATCTCATCTTTAAACTTCACGAAGCACATCTCCCATCCTTTAACATCCACCACAACACTCAACCTACAAAACAAAAACTCACCAAAAAGATCAAACAAACTACAAAGCTAAAATAAAATAAATGAAAGCAATAAAGAATGGGTTGCCTCCCATTTAGCGCTAAGTTTAACGTCTTCAAGCCGGACGGAAATGAATGAGCTCATCGAAATGGCCATGGATATCGGTCCTCCTTGCCATTGTATTTCAATCTTTTGGCCTCAAAGTCAAGGAGGCTCTCATGGATAGTAGTCCAAATTCTTGCATCTTTCATGTGCATTCTCATCATTAGAAGCTCATCTTGCTCTTCCTCCATACTTTCTTCCCATTCTCTTCCTTTAAGTCCAAGGATGCCCAAGCACTTCTTAATTTCCTTTTTTAGGTCGAAGTGATAAAGAGGTAAAATAAAATCACTAGAAGCATCAATATCATATAAAGTGAAAATTGAAGAGTGTAAAGGTTTAGAAATGCTCATTTCGCTCTTCAACTCGTCTTGTGATGCTTCTTGATCTTCTTGTTCTTTGTTGCCCGTGTCCATCAAGGGACATTCTCCCTCTTCATCATTTTCTTCCATCTTCATTAAGTACCTATCATCACCACAAATAAGAGAAGAAGTATGGTCAATCTCAATATCAAATAGAGGATTATCGTGAATACGAGGAAAGTAAGGCTCAAGAGACATTTGAAGTGTCTCTTGAACACAAAGCTCTACACTATCAATCTTTTTGCACTCATAATCTTCTAAATTATGCTTCTTAGCACCATGAGTGTCAAAATCAATCTCATCATTGGTAAGCTCGAGTGCCAACTCTCTCGTGCTCATGTTTTCAAGTTGATATCTCTCTTCATCTTCATCCTCCTCTTCGCTTGAGCCCTCTTCTTCTTCAATTATCATGCTTGTCCCTTCATAACTAGTCTCACTTGAAGAAGCCATTTGACTCAATTGGAACGCCACATTCTTCATTCGATTCGCAAGTGAGACCATTTCCTCATCCATCTTTTCCAATCTTGCACTTTTGTGAGCAGAAGCTTGATTGGATTGAGTTATGAAAGTGACTAGCAAGTTTTCCAAGTAAGCATTTCTCTCATCATCTTGATAAATGGTGGAAACTTTTTGCATTTGACAATCGTAATCGTAGTTCCCCCAACTATCATAACAAACTTCTTCTTGATAAGAAGGATAAACCATATCATATTGATCAAATGATTGATTCCATGAATATTGGTTATATCCGTCCATCTTGCAATTAAGCTCACCTACACAAATAATCAAGGATCAAAAGCACAAGATAGTAGAGAACAAATAAAAATAAAAATCACTAGTAATTACGCTAAACTAACACTAAGTTACACAAAAAGCAAAACTAATCCCCGGCAGCGGCGCCAAAAACTTGACACGTGGTTTTACCAACACGTTCCCCTCAAGTATAAGAGGTTCGCGTGTAATAAAAGTAAGTGCCCGGTTAAATTATCGAACCACGGGACTAGTTTGCTAGCGTAGCCTTAGTGTTGTGTGCGTCACGTAATTATAGTGAAAGAGCATGGGAGTGAGCTAAAGACTAAATGTAAAAATCAATAAGCTAAATACTATCTAAGAAAAGCAAGTAAAATGATGATCAAGATCAAATGGAGAGATGTAGTGTTCGGGTGTTCGTCATTGTGTGGAAAATTGAGTTAAAGTTTGACTTTGATGTATAATTCGTAGGTCGGTGTTTGGTAGAAGCGATCACTAATGCATATCTCTAATCGAGCACCTAGGATCGGGAGGAAGAATAGAGACGTTCTTACCCGGGTAATCACACAACTAGGGGGTTCTACTCTATCTAAACTAAACTAAACTAAACTAATCCCTAATCATGTTTTTCCACTTGAATACTAGCAACCAAGCTCCTATGGTCTTCTCACTAATCACTTAAACTAACATTCAAGCAATTAATGTAGATTAATGTGGTTCTAATGAAAATTATCCAACTCTCGTTGCGATAATCCAATATTAACTCAATCCACTCGTCCCCAACCCTCGATTATACGATCTATCAAGACTAACCAACTCTCGTTGCACTAATCGAGCTTCAACATATAATCTACTAATTGAATTCAAGCAAATGATCATTTAAAACTCAAAAACCTAACCAATACACCTTCCAATTGAATTACACAATCAAAATTAAGCTAATAACACAAATTCCATCACAAATCAAAACACCCAAACACCAACAAACCTAGTTAATAATTAAATTATCAAATAAAAGCAAGCTTATAAAAGATAAATAACAAAGCATTAAATTAAAGAAAGGTATCACCTCAAGTCTTGTGTTGCTTGCAAGAAAATGAAACACTACATTAAAAACTAGCTAATAAACTAAATTAAACTAAGAGTGTATTGAGTGAAGGTGTAAATGGGAGGAATGAGGGTTTCCCCCAACGCGTGCTCTGTTTCGTGCCCTCTCCCCCAGCGTGTGTTCTTAATTCCCCTCCTTCAAGAATTGATTAATACGTAGGCCTTAATTTGTTAGTTGGAGGTGAAATGGGCCTAGGCCCATTAGAATTGGCAAACAAAAGGAATGGTGGCCCTCCTTTCTTTTTGACTCACGGCCTGTCCCCCACATATATGAAAATGGGCCCCACTTTTATATACCAACTTAATTTTGATGGGGGCTCGGCCGTGCTAGGTGCTCGGCCGTGCCTCTTGACTTTCGAAATGTTGCTGTATCGGGCACGCCTTGTCCGTGTCCCGGGCTCGAGCGTGCCCTTCCTCCAACCTCTTCTTGTTTTGTGCATATCTTTTGCTCCGGGTGTCCGATCGACTCGATTCTTGTCTCGTTTCGACCCTCTCTTCACCTTCTTTCATGTGGTCAACTCATGGACTCGATCCAACGGCTGGATTTTTTGTAATTTGATTCAAAACACCTCGTTTTACCTACAAAAAATAGCAAACCACACCACTTCTCCAAATCGAGTGCAATTAGTAAATTTAGTGTAAATAATGCACGGAATCCTATAAAATTATGCAAATTAAATACATAAATTTCGAGCAATTTTCACACTAATCAACCCCCCAAACTTAAAGTGTTGCTCGTCCCCGAGCAACGAAAGAAAAATAGAACAAGTGGGAGAATTGCAAAGGAATTCATTCAAGACAATATAGAATGAGTGATTGTCAAGTTCAATCAATTTAGTCAAGCCAAGAGGTAGAGACATCAACACACAAGTTCACAAACTATGCTCAAATCCATGCAAGATTAAGTGCTCAATTCACAACTTCCTCACAAGTAAGTGTATCACTCTTCACACAAAGTGTATATCAAGGAATGTATGCTCTCAAAATCAAATCACACAAATGTACTACCATATGCTTGCCAAAAGTCTCAATTCTCCACCACAAGTTATGTGTTCAATTCATGAATCAACAAGGACTTGTCATTTGGTTGTAATGTAGGCTCTTTGGTTAGGGTGGGGAAGATTTGGATAAAGTGACTCGTAAACTAGTGGAGCAAGAAGTAAAGACGCCCCGTCGAACATCTCTAAAACTCAAGAGGAAAGCTACAATTGATCAAGTTGCAACTCCAAATTCCAAACTCCAACAATTCATTTGCTCACTCGTTTAAAGCACATTCTTCATCACCAAAACTTTTTGAGCACTTTTGAACTTCAAGCTCTACCAAATATTTGCACACAAGAGAGTTTTCTTTTTCAATTTTTTTTTTCTTTTCTCATCAACTCAATCTTTTTTATGCACTCTCTCAATTCATCTTTTCTCCATTTTTTTTCTTTCTTTTCAATATTTTCACTTTCAAACCAAACTCATCCACCCAAAATCACATTTAAGCTCAATTCAACCATATTTGCCAACATTCAAGCTCCACTAGTTCATAGGGAAATTAGGCTCACAAAAGATGGACAAATAGGCTAAATTTTGTAGGTTGCCAAAGAATACAAGTCAATAGGCTCAAATTGGCTAACTACGTAAAAATATCATTTGGTATGGACAATTTGGCTAAATGACTATTCTAAACAAAGATGGCCTTATATCACTTTCACAAATCTCACACAAATAGTAGCCTCAAACAAGACAATTGACAAGTTCTAGAGTACACAAGCATAAATGATACTCACATGAAGGAAAATAGACCAAAATATATAAAAGTCTAAAGGCTCTAAAGCTCACGGGCTTGTCTATCATGAATTAAAAGCACCAAACCAAGCAAATATCTTCACATAAGCAAATAAACAAGCAAGTATCAATCAATACCAACAAGCTCAACCAAACATCAAAAACCAACAATCACCATCAATGAAGTCCCAAACACTTTCTTTCACAATATATCATATCCACCAAAGCTAAACAATTATAGGACAAACGGTGCAATAAAAATGAAGGTAAACACACGAAATCTCTCCCCAAACTTAAATGAAACTATCTAGTTGAATGCAAAGTTTGGAGATGAGTGTGTTACCTTAGAAATTTTCCACCAACGAAGCAAGCTACCACAACCGTTTTGTCCATTGAGCCTTGTAGCACCAAAGCATCTCATCTTTAAACTTCACCAAGCACATCTCCCATCCTTTAACATCCACCACAACACTCAACCTACAAAACAAAAACTCACCAAAAAGATCAAACAAACTACAAAGCTAAAATAAAATAAAAGAAAGCAATAAAGAATGGGTTGCCTCCCATTTAGCGCTAAGTTTAACGTCTTCAAGCCGGACGGAAATGAATGAGCTCATCGAAATGGCCATGGATATCGGTCCTCCTTGCCATTGTATTTCAATCTTTTGGCCTCAAAGTCAAGGAGGCTCTCATGGATAGTAGTCCAAATTCTTGCATCTTTCATGTGCATTCTCATCATTAGAAGCTCATCTTGCTCTTCCTCCATACTTTCTTCCCATTCTCTTCCTTTAAGTCCAAGGATGCCCAAGCACTTCTTAATTTCCTTTTTTAGGTCGAAGTGATAAAGAGGTAAAATAAAATCACTAGAAGCATCAATATCATATAAAGTGAAAATTGAAGAGTGTAAAGGTTTAGAAATGCTCATTTCGCTCTTCAACTCGTCTTGTGATGCTTCTTGATCTTCTTGTTCTTTGTTGCCCGTGTCCATCAAGGGACATTCTCCCTCTTCATCATTTTCTTCCATCTTCATTAAGTACCTATCATCACCACAAATAAGAGAAGAAGTATGGTCAATCTCAATATCAAATAGAGGATTATCGTGAATACGAGGAAAGTAAGGCTCAAGAGACATTTGAAGTGTCTCTTGAACACAAAGCTCTACACTATCAATCTTTTTGCACTCATAATCTTCTAAATTATGCTTCTTAGCACCATGAGTGTCAAAATCAATCTCATCATTGGTAAGCTCGAGTGCCAACTCTCTCGTGCTCATGTTTTCAAGTTGATATCTCTCTTCATCTTCATCCTCCTCTTCGCTTGAGCCCTCTTCTTCTTCAATTATCATGCTTGTCCCTTCATAACTAGTCTCACTTGAAGAAGCCATTTGACTCAATTGGAACGCCACATTCTTCATTCGATTCGCAAGTGAGACCATTTCCTCATCCATCTTTTCCAATCTTGCACTTTTGTGAGCAGAAGCTTGATTGGATTGAGTTATGAAAGTGACTAGCAAGTTTTCCAAGTAAGCATTTCTCTCATCATCTTGATAAATGGTGGAAACTTTTTGCATTTGACAATCGTAATCGTAGTTCCCCCAACTATCATAACAAACTTCTTCTTGATAAGAAGGATAAACCATATCATATTGATCAAATGATTGATTCCATGAATATTGGTTATATCCGTCCATCTTGCAATTAAGCTCACCTACACAAATAATCAAGGATCAAAAGCACAAGATAGTAGAGAACAAATAAAAATAAAAATCACTAGTAATTACGCTAAACTAACACTAAGTTACACAAAAAGCAAAACTAATCCCCGGCAGCGGCGCCAAAAACTTGACACGTGGTTTTACCAACACGTTCCCCTCAAGTATAAGAGGTTCGCGTGTAATAAAAGTAAGTGCCCGGTTAAATTATCGAACCACGGGACTAGTTTGCTAGCGTAGCCTTAGTGTTGTGTGCGTCACGTAATTATAGTGAAAGAGCATGGGAGTGAGCTAAAGACTAAATGTAAAAATCAATAAGCTAAATACTATCTAAGAAAAGCAAGTAAAATGATGATCAAGATCAAATGGAGAGATGTAGTGTTCGGGTGTTCGTCATTGTGTGGAAAATTGAGTTAAAGTTTGACTTTGATGTATAATTCGTAGGTCGGTGTTTGGTAGAAGCGATCACTAATGCATATCTCTAATCGAGCACCTAGGATCGGGAGGAAGAATAGAGACGTTCTTACCCGGGTAATCACACAACTAGGGGGTTCTACTCTATCTAAACTAAACTAAACTAAACTAATCCCTAATCATGTTTTTCCACTTGAATACTAGCAACCAAGCTCCTATGGTCTTCTCACTAATCACTTAAACTAACATTCAAGCAATTAATGTAGATTAATGTGGTTCTAATGAAAATTATCCAACTCTCGTTGCGATAATCCAATATTAACTCAATCCACTCGTCCCCAACCCTCGATTATACGATCTATCAAGACTAACCAACTCTCGTTGCACTAATCGAGCTTCAACATATAATCTACTAATTGAATTCAAGCAAATGATCATTTAAAACTCAAAAACCTAACCAATACACCTTCCAATTGAATTACACAATCAAAATTAAGCTAATAACACAAATTCCATCACAAATCAAAACACCCAAACACCAACAAACCTAGTTAATAATTAAATTATCAAATAAAAGCAAGCTTATAAAAGATAAATAACAAAGCATTAAATTAAAGAAAGGTATCACCTCAAGTCTTGTGTTGCTTGCAAGAAAATGAAACACTACATTAAAAACTAGCTAATAAACTAAATTAAACTAAGAGTGTATTGAGTGAAGGTGTAAATGGGAGGAATGAGGGTTTCCCCCAACGCGTGCTCTGTTTCGTGCCCTCTCCCCCAGCGTGTGTTCTTAATTCCCCTCCTTCAAGAATTGATTAATACGTAGGCCTTAATTTGTTAGTTGGAGGTGAAATGGGCCTAGGCCCATTAGAATTGGCAAACAAAAGGAATGGTGGCCCTCCTTTCTTTTTGACTCACGGCCTGTCCCCCACATATATGAAAATGGGCCCCACTTTTATATACCAACTTAATTTTGATGGGGGCTCGGCCGTGCTAGGTGATCGGCCGTGCCTCTTGACTTTCGAAATGTTGCTGTATCGGGCACGCCTTGTCCGTGTCCCGGGCTCGAGCGTGCCCTTCCTCCAACCTCTTCTTGTTTTGTGCATATCTTTTGCTCCGGGTGTCCGATCGACTCGATTCTTGTCTCGTTTCGACCCTCTCTTCACCTTCTTTCATGTGGTCAACTCATGGACTCGATCCAACGGCTGGATTTTTTGTAATTTGATTCAAAACACCTCGTTTTACCTACAAAAAATAGCAAACCACACCACTTCTCCAAATCGAGTGCAATTAGTAAATTTAGGGTAAATAATGCACGGAATCCTATAAAATTATGCAAATTAAATACATAAATTTCGAGCAATTTTCACACTAATCAACCCCCCAAACTTAAAGTGTTGCTCGTCCCCGAGCAACGAAAGAAAAATAGAACAAGTGGGAGAATTGCAAAGGAATTCATTCAAGACAATATAGAATGAGTGATTGTCAAGTTCAATCAATTTAGTCAAGCCAAGAGGTAGAGACATCAACACACAAGTTCACAAACTATGCTCAAATCCATGCAAGATTAAGTGCTCAATTCACAACTTCCTCACAAGTAAGTGTATCACTCTTCACACAAAGTGTATATCAAGGAATGTATGCTCTCAAAATCAAATCACACAAATGTACTACCATATGCTTGCCAAAAGTCTCAATTCTCCACCACAAGTTATGTGTTCAATTCATGAATCAACAAGGACTTGTCATTTGGTTGTAATGTAGGCTCTTTGGTTAGGGTGGGGAAGATTTGGATAAAGTGACTCGTAAACTAGTGGAGCAAGAAGTAAAGACGCCCCGTCGAACATCTCTAAAACTCAAGAGGAAAGCTACAATTGATCAAGTTGCAACTCCAAATTCCAAACTCCAACAATTCATTTGCTCACTCGTTTAAAGCACATTCTTCATCACCAAAACTTTTTGAGCACTTTTGAACTTCAAGCTCTACCAAATATTTGCACACAAGAGAGTTTTCTTTTTCAATTTTTTTTTTCTTTTCTCATCAACTCAATCTTTTTTATGCACTCTCTCAATTCATCTTTTCTCCATTTTTTTTCTTTCTTTTCAATATTTTCACTTTCAAACCAAACTCATCCACCCAAAATCACATTTAAGCTCAATTCAACCATATTTGCCAACATTCAAGCTCCACTAGTTCATAGGGAAATTAGGCTCACAAAAAATGGAAAATAGGCTAAATTTTGTAGGTTGCCAAAGAATACAAGTCAATAGGCTCAAATTGGCTAACTACGTAAAAATATCATTTGGTATGGACAATTTGGCTAAATGACTATTCTAAACAAAGATGGCCTTATATCACTTTCACAAATCTCACACAAATAGTAGCCTCAAACAAGACAATTGACAAGTTCTAGAGTACACAAGCATAAATGATACTCACATGAAGGAAAATAGACCAAAATATATAAAAGTCTAAAGGCTCTAAAGCTCACGGGCTTGTCTATCATGAATTAAAAGCACCAAACCAAGCAAAGATCTTCACATAAGCAAATAAACAAGCAAGTATCAATCAATACCAACAAGCTCAACCAAACATCAAAAACCAACAATCACCATCAATGAAGTCCCAAACACTTTCTTTCACAATATATCATATCCACCAAAGCTAAACAATTATAGGACAAACGGTGCAATAAAAATGAAGGTAAACACACGAAATCTCTCCCCAAACTTAAATGAAACTATCTAGTTGAATGCAAAGTTTGGAGATGAGTGTGTTACCTTAGAAATTTTCCACCAACGAAGCAAGCTACCACAACCGTTTTGTCCATTGAGCCTTGTAGCACCAAAGCATCTCATCTTTAAACTTCACCAAGCACATCTCCCATCCTTTAACATCCACCACAACACTCAACCTACAAAACAAAAACTCACCAAAAAGATCAAACAAACTACAAAGCTAAAATAAAATAAAAGAAAGCAATAAAGAATGGGTTGCCTCCCATTTAGCGCTAAGTTTAACGTCTTCAAGCCGGACGGAAATGAATGAGCTCATCGAAATGGCCATGGATATCGGTCCTCCTTGCCATTGTATTTCAATCTTTTGGCCTCAAAGTCAAGGAGGCTCTCATGGATAGTAGTCCAAATTCTTGCATCTTTCATGTGCATTCTCATCATTAGAAGCTCATCTTGCTCTTCCTCCATACTTTCTTCCCATTCTCTTCCTTTAAGTCCAAGGATGCCCAAGCACTTCTTAATTTCCTTTTTTAGGTCGAAGTGATAAAGAGGTAAAATAAAATCACTAGAAGCATCAATATCATATAAAGTGAAAATTGAAGAGTGTAAAGGTTTAGAAATGCTCATTTCGCTCTTCAACTCGTCTTGTGATGCTTCTTGATCTTCTTGTTCTTTGTTGCCCGTGTCCATCAAGGGACATTCTCCCTCTTCATCATTTTCTTCCATCTTCATTAAGTACCTATCATCACCACAAATAAGAGAAGAAGTATGGTCAATCTCAATATCAAATAGAGGATTATCGTGAATACGAGGAAAGTAAGGCTCAAGAGACATTTGAAGTGTCTCTTGAACACAAAGCTCTACACTATCAATCTTTTTGCACTCATAATCTTCTAAATTATGCTTCTTAGCACCATGAGTGTCAAAATCAATCTCATCATTGGTAAGCTCGAGTGCCAACTCTCTCGTGCTCATGTTTTCAAGTTGATATCTCTCTTCATCTTCATCCTCCTCTTCGCTTGAGCCCTCTTCTTCTTCAATTATCATGCTTGTCCCTTCATAACTAGTCTCACTTGAAGAAGCCATTTGACTCAATTGGAACGCCACATTCTTCATTCGATTCGCAAGTGAGACCATTTCCTCATCCATCTTTTCCAATCTTGCACTTTTGTGAGCAGAAGCTTGATTGGATTGAGTTATGAAAGTGACTAGCAAGTTTTCCAAGTAAGCATTTCTCTCATCATCTTGATAAATGGTGGAAACTTTTTGCATTTGACAATCGTAATCGTAGTTCCCCCAACTATCATAACAAACTTCTTCTTGATAAGAAGGATAAACCATATCATATTGATCAAATGATTGATTCCATGAATATTGGTTATATCCGTCCATCTTGCAATTAAGCTCACCTACACAAATAATCAAGGATCAAAAGCACAAGATAGTAGAGAACAAATAAAAATAAAAATCACTAGTAATTACGCTAAACTAACACTAAGTTACACAAAAAGCAAAACTAATCCCCGGCAGCGGCGCCAAAAACTTGACACGTGGTTTTACCAACACGTTCCCCTCAAGTATAAGAGGTTCGCGTGTAATAAAAGTAAGTGCCCGGTTAAATTATCGAACCACGGGACTAGTTTGCTAGCGTAGCCTTAGTGTTGTGTGCGTCACGTAATTATAGTGAAAGAGCATGGGAGTGAGCTAAAGACTAAATGTAAAAATCAATAAGCTAAATACTATCTAAGAAAAGCAAGTAAAATGATGATCAAGATCAAATGGAGAGATGTAGTGTTCGGGTGTTCGTCATTGTGTGGAAAATTGAGTTAAAGTTTGACTTTGATGTATAATTCGTAGGTCGGTGTTTGGTAGAAGCGATCACTAATGCATATCTCTAATCGAGCACCTAGGATCGGGAGGAAGAATAGAGACGTTCTTACCCGGGTAATCACACAACTAGGGGGTTCTACTCTATCTAAACTAAACTAAACTAAACTAATCCCTAATCATGTTTTTCCACTTGAATACTAGCAACCAAGCTCCTATGGTCTTCTCACTAATCAATTAAACTAACATTCAAGCAATTAATGTAGATTAATGTGGTTCTAATGAAAATTATCCAACTCTCGTTGCGATAATCCAATATTAACTCAATCCACTCGTCCCCAACCCTCGATTATACGATCTATCAAGACTAACCAACTCTCGTTGCACTAATCGAGCTTCAACATATAATCTACTAATTGAATTCAAGCAAATGATCATTTAAAACTCAAAAACCTAACCAATACACCTTCCAATTGAATTACACAATCAAAATTAAGCTAATAACACAAATTCCATCACAAATCAAAACACCCAAACACCAACAAACCTAGTTAATAATTAAATTATCAAATAAAAGCAAGCTTATAAAAGATAAATAACAAAGCATTAAATTAAAGAAAGGTATCACCTCAAGTCTTGTGTTGCTTGCAAGAAAATGAAACACTACATTAAAAACTAGCTAATAAACTAAATTAAACTAAGAGTGTATTGAGTGAAGGTGTAAATGGGAGGAATGAGGGTTTCCCCCAACGCGTGCTCTGTTTCGTGCCCTCTCCCCCAGCGTGTGTTCTTAATTCCCCTCCTTCAAGAATTGATTAATACGTAGGCCTTAATTTGTTAGTTGGAGGTGAAATGGGCCTAGGCCCATTAGAATTGGCAAACAAAAGGAATGGTGGCCCTCCTTTCTTTTTGACTCACGGCCTGTCCCCCACATATATGAAAATGGGCCCCACTTTTATATACCAACTTAATTTTGATGGGGGCTCGGCCGTGCTAGGTGATCGGCCGTGCCTCTTGACTTTCGAAATGTTGCTGTATCGGGCACGCCTTGTCCGTGTCCCGGGCTCGAGCGTGCCCTTCCTCCAACCTCTTCTTGTTTTGTGCATATCTTTTGCTCCGGGTGTCCGATCGACTCGATTCTTGTCTCGTTTCGACCCTCTCTTCACCTTCTTTCATGTGGTCAACTCATGGACTCGATCCAACGGCTGGATTTTTTGTAATTTGATTCAAAACACCTCGTTTTACCTACAAAAAATAGCAAACCACACCACTTCTCCAAATCGAGTGCAATTAGTAAATTTAGGGTAAATAATGCACGGAATCCTATAAAATTATGCAAATTAAATACATAAATTTCGAGCAATTTTCACACTAATCAACCCCCCAAACTTAAAGTGTTGCTCGTCCCCGAGCAACGAAAGAAAAATAGAACAAGTGGGAGAATTGCAAAGGAATTCATTCAAGACAATATAGAATGAGTGATTGTCAAGTTCAATCAATTTAGTCAAGCCAAGAGGTAGAGACATCAACACACAAGTTCACAAACTATGCTCAAATCCATGCAAGATTAAGTGCTCAATTCACAACTTCCTCACAAGTAAGTGTATCACTCTTCACACAAAGTGTATATCAAGGAATGTATGCTCTCAAAATCAAATCACACAAATGTACTACCATATGCTTGCCAAAAGTCTCAATTCTCCACCACAAGTTATGTGTTCAATTCATGAATCAACAAGGACTTGTCATTTGGTTGTAATGTAGGCTCTTTGGTTAGGGTGGGGAAGATTTGGATAAAGTGACTCGTAAACTAGTGGAGCAAGAAGTAAAGACGCCCCGTCGAACATCTCTAAAACTCAAGAGGAAAGCTACAATTGATCAAGTTGCAACTCCAAATTCCAAACTCCAACAATTCATTTGCTCACTCGTTTAAAGCACATTCTTCATCACCAAAACTTTTTGAGCACTTTTGAACTTCAAGCTCTACCAAATATTTGCACACAAGAGAGTTTTCTTTTTCAATTTTTTTTTTCTTTTCTCATCAACTCAATCTTTTTTATGCACTCTCTCAATTCATCTTTTCTCCATTTTTTTTCTTTCTTTTCAATATTTTCACTTTCAAACCAAACTCATCCACCCAAAATCACATTTAAGCTCAATTCAACCATATTTGCCAACATTCAAGCTCCACTAGTTCATAGGGAAATTAGGCTCACAAAAAATGGACAAATAGGCTAAATTTTGTAGGTTGCCAAAGAATACAAGTCAATAGGCTCAAATTGGCTAACTACGTAAAAATATCATTTGGTATGGACAATTTGGCTAAATGACTATTCTAAACAAAGATGGCCTTATATCACTTTCACAAATCTCACACAAATAGTAGCCTCAAACAAGACAATTGACAAGTTCTAGAGTACACAAGCATAAATGATACTCACATGAAGGAAAATAGACCAAAATATATAAAAGTCTAAAGGCTCTAAAGCTCACGGGCTTGTCTATCATGAATTAAAAGCACCAAACCAAGCAAAGATCTTCACATAAGCAAATAAACAAGCAAGTATCAATCAATACCAACAAGCTCAACCAAACATCAAAAACCAACAATCACCATCAATGAAGTCCCAAACACTTTCTTTCACAATATATCATATCCACCAAAGCTAAACAATTATAGGACAAACGGTGCAATAAAAATGAAGGTAAACACACGAAATCTCTCCCCAAACTTAAATGAAACTATCTAGTTGAATGCAAAGTTTGGAGATGAGTGTGTTACCTTAGAAATTTTCCACCAACGAAGCAAGCTACCACAACCGTTTTGTCCATTGAGCCTTGTAGCACCAAAGCATCTCATCTTTAAACTTCACCAAGCACATCTCCCATCCTTTAACATCCACCACAACACTCAACCTACAAAACAAAAACTCACCAAAAAGATCAAACAAACTACAAAGCTAAAATAAAATAAAAGAAAGCAATAAAGAATGGGTTGCCTCCCATTTAGCGCTAAGTTTAACGTCTTCAAGCCGGACGGAAATGAATGAGCTCATCGAAATGGCCATGGATATCGGTCCTCCTTGCCATTGTATTTCAATCTTTTGGCCTCAAAGTCAAGGAGGCTCTCATGGATAGTAGTCCAAATTCTTGCATCTTTCATGTGCATTCTCATCATTAGAAGCTCATCTTGCTCTTCCTCCATACTTTCTTCCCATTCTCTTCCTTTAAGTCCAAGGATGCCCAAGCACTTCTTAATTTCCTTTTTTAGGTCGAAGTGATAAAGAGGTAAAATAAAATCACTAGAAGCATCAATATCATATAAAGTGAAAATTGAAGAGTGTAAAGGTTTAGAAATGCTCATTTCGCTCTTCAACTCGTCTTGTGATGCTTCTTGATCTTCTTGTTCTTTGTTGCCCGTGTCCATCAAGGGACATTCTCCCTCTTCATCATTTTCTTCCATCTTCATTAAGTACCTATCATCACCACAAATAAGAGAAGAAGTATGGTCAATCTCAATATCAAATAGAGGATTATCGTGAATACGAGGAAAGTAAGGCTCAAGAGACATTTGAAGTGTCTCTTGAACACAAAGCTCTACACTATCAATCTTTTTGCACTCATAATCTTCTAAATTATGCTTCTTAGCACCATGAGTGTCAAAATCAATCTCATCATTGGTAAGCTCGAGTGCCAACTCTCTCGTGCTCATGTTTTCAAGTTGATATCTCTCTTCATCTTCATCCTCCTCTTCGCTTGAGCCCTCTTCTTCTTCAATTATCATGCTTGTCCCTTCATAACTAGTCTCACTTGAAGAAGCCATTTGACTCAATTGGAACGCCACATTCTTCATTCGATTCGCAAGTGAGACCATTTCCTCATCCATCTTTTCCAATCTTGCACTTTTGTGAGCAGAAGCTTGATTGGATTGAGTTATGAAAGTGACTAGCAAGTTTTCCAAGTAAGCATTTCTCTCATCATCTTGATAAATGGTGGAAACTTTTTGCATTTGACAATCGTAATCGTAGTTCCCCCAACTATCATAACAAACTTCTTCTTGATAAGAAGGATAAACCATATCATATTGATCAAATGATTGATTCCATGAATATTGGTTATATCCGTCCATCTTGCAATTAAGCTCACCTACACAAATAATCAAGGATCAAAAGCACAAGATAGTAGAGAACAAATAAAAATAAAAATCACTAGTAATTACGCTAAACTAACACTAAGTTACACAAAAAGCAAAACTAATCCCCGGCAGCGGCGCCAAAAACTTGACACGTGGTTTTACCAACACGTTCCCCTCAAGTATAAGAGGTTCGCGTGTAATAAAAGTAAGTGCCCGGTTAAATTATCGAACCACGGGACTAGTTTGCTAGCGTAGCCTTAGTGTTGTGTGCGTCACGTAATTATAGTGAAAGAGCATGGGAGTGAGCTAAAGACTAAATGTAAAAATCAATAAGCTAAATACTATCTAAGAAAAGCAAGTAAAATGATGATCAAGATCAAATGGAGAGATGTAGTGTTCGGGTGTTCGTCATTGTGTGGAAAATTGAGTTAAAGTTTGACTTTGATGTATAATTCGTAGGTCGGTGTTTGGTAGAAGCGATCACTAATGCATATCTCTAATCGAGCACCTAGGATCGGGAGGAAGAATAGAGACGTTCTTACCCGGGTAATCACACAACTAGGGGGTTCTACTCTATCTAAACTAAACTAAACTAAACTAATCCCTAATCATGTTTTTCCACTTGAATACTAGCAACCAAGCTCCTATGGTCTTCTCACTAATCAATTAAACTAACATTCAAGCAATTAATGTAGATTAATGTGGTTCTAATGAAAATTATCCAACTCTCGTTGCGATAATCCAATATTAACTCAATCCACTCGTCCCCAACCCTCGATTATACGATCTATCAAGACTAACCAACTCTCGTTGCACTAATCGAGCTTCAACATATAATCTACTAATTGAATTCAAGCAAATGATCATTTAAAACTCAAAAACCTAACCAATACACCTTCCAATTGAATTACACAATCAAAATTAAGCTAATAACACAAATTCCATCACAAATCAAAACACCCAAACACCAACAAACCTAGTTAATAATTAAATTATCAAATAAAAGCAAGCTTATAAAAGATAAATAACAAAGCATTAAATTAAAGAAAGGTATCACCTCAAGTCTTGTGTTGCTTGCAAGAAAATGAAACACTACATTAAAAACTAGCTAATAAACTAAATTAAACTAAGAGTGTATTGAGTGAAGGTGTAAATGGGAGGAATGAGGGTTTCCCCCAACGCGTGCTCTGTTTCGTGCCCTCTCCCCCAGCGTGTGTTCTTAATTCCCCTCCTTCAAGAATTGATTAATACGTAGGCCTTAATTTGTTAGTTGGAGGTGAAATGGGCCTAGGCCCATTAGAATTGGCAAACAAAAGGAATGGTGGCCCTCCTTTCTTTTTGACTCACGGCCTGTCCCCCACATATATGAAAATGGGCCCCACTTTTATATACCAACTTAATTTTGATGGGGGCTCGGCCGTGCTAGGTGATCGGCCGTGCCTCTTGACTTTCGAAATGTTGCTGTATCGGGCACGCCTTGTCCGTGTCCCGGGCTCGAGCGTGCCCTTCCTCCAACCTCTTCTTGTTTTGTGCATATCTTTTGCTCCGGGTGTCCGATCGACTCGATTCTTGTCTCGTTTCGACCCTCTCTTCACCTTCTTTCATGTGGTCAACTCATGGACTCGATCCAACGGCTGGATTTTTTGTAATTTGATTCAAAACACCTCGTTTTACCTACAAAAAATAGCAAACCACACCACTTCTCCAAATCGAGTGCAATTAGTAAATTTAGTGTAAATAATGCACGGAATCCTATAAAATTATGCAAATTAAATACATAAATTTCGAGCAATTTTCACACTAATCAAACAGCTACACCAGAAATCTCAGAAGAAGATGTGTTAGTCATAGTGGATAATCAGAAATAATGAATATCACAGAAGGTGCACAAATAAATCAGTTTAGGTAACCAAGGTTGATCCTCAAAGCAATGGTCTTTAAACCCCTGCTCTGATACCACTTGTTGGTCCCAAAAGGAGTTTGACACGTGTATGGGGGGAGGGGGGAATACACGTTTATGTGTTTTTCAAAAACTTTTTGCAAGTAATCAACACAAATAATCAAAGTCAAATAAGTTACACAGTATGTCAAATCCTATGAAAATACTAACAGTAAATTCTGACAGATCTTAACAGTATGCAACTTGTATGCGGAATAAATGATAGGCCCTATTATACTCCTTAAATGATATGCACTCAAATACTAAACTATCAAGTAGCAGTAAGCAGTTATAACAACACAAAAACTTAAGTAAGAAGATAAATGCAGTAAGTAAGAACACAAGATGTATAGTGGTTCGGAGGCTAAACTGCTCCTACGTCCACTCTCCTAATTTAATAGGATAATTCCTTAATCTCTTCGGAATTAAGTTGTTTTTACAGTGCCAAGGTGCACTCTAATTCTTCTTCTTCTCTTCTCTTGATTTCTTACAACCTTCTCTCGTTGCAATACTCTCAATCACTACTACGAACTCAACAATACTCTCAAACTATCTCGCAAGGTGAAAGTAGGGTTTTGTTTTTGTACCAACTAAGTGTGATATCCTTTACAATTTAAGAACGAATGTAAAGGCTAGGATATCACTTTCTAGGCTTTGGATAATCAATCAATAAGCTTGCCTAGTGGGGACTAAAGATAACACTCACAAATGAATATGCTTAAAAGTTTTAATCTCTCGAGTGTTTTGAATACTTTTGAATGCTAAAAATATTGCTAGAATGCGTATGGCTTGTGTGTTCTATTGTATGTCCCGTAATCTTGAAATGATTCAAGATGTGGCCTATTTATAGATTAAGCAAACTATCCATTGGTGGAGATAGCAAAACTTATCCATAAATTCAAACTTTCAAATTGTTCAGGGGCCTGTATGCAATTAGTACATGCATTCACGTCCATTCTGCATTCTGAAATTCATTCTCAGAATTTGTTATGTGCAGTGACAGGTGGCATCCGAATATTGGTTGATTTGGAATAATTCCGTCCTTTCCGCTAACGGCCTCGTATTGGGTAAAATGCCTTGTCATTCATCGTCTTTGACCATAAGTGTGCCAAGTCCAAAGTATATGAATGTCCAAATTCATCATACTTGACTTCATGAATCCTTGCCACTTTTCCATAACACTTCAGCTTCTTGTCTTCAATGCTACTCGTCTTCATATGCTTTGTGCTTTCAGGTCATTTATCATAGATTCAAGGAATAATCTATCTAAGAAAAAATTAAAGCTCCCTAACATATATGAGCTATTCTAACCTGAAAATCTAGACTTGGCAAATCATCATACTTGGGGTTTTACTTAGGGTTTTGGTATCTAATCAAAATCAAACTTTCTTTTATTAATATAAACCATATCCCAACAATATCCTCCCCAAAATCAAAATCAGTACACCCACCCAAAAAAACACCGTCGCGCCTCCACCTTCTTGAAGAAGACACGACGCCGCCAACGCCTCCTTCCACGCTGCTGCTCGTACAGTGCCGCCGCCCGTTCGCGTCGGCTTGAGCACCCCCTCCGCCGCCGCCCGCCGGTTCATCCCCTCCGCTGTAACAAGAAGAAGGAGCGTCCCTTCCACGTCGGTTCGTCCCCTCCAGCCTCGCCGCGGACGCCACCGCCGCGCACACCACCACCTCCGTTTCTACCGTCCACCCAACCTCGCACCCCACCCCTACCGCCGCGCACACCACCACCTCCGTTTCTACCCTCCACCCAACCTCGCACCCCACCGCCACCGCCGCGCACACCACCACCTCCGTTTCTACCCTCCACCCAACCTCGCACCCCACCGCCACCTGATACATTTAGATCTGCTCCATCCGATTTCCTCCCTCGCCGTTCACAACCTCGTTCGCAACCTCCTCCTTACTACTGTAAGTTTAGGGTTTAGAAAGAATAGGGTTTACAAAGAATAGCATGTGGAATTTCTGGAAAAAAATTATGGTTTTTAGAATATTGGAATTTTTTTACAGATCTTTGAGTTTGTTCATTGATTTTTTTCGAACAATTGAAAGTTGTTGAGGAATTATTTTTCGAATTATTTTCGTACAATTTGTGCTTGTTCAAAAAATAATTCTTGTTCGAAAAAAAATTCAGGACATTTTGTGTTTGTTCGAAAAAAAAATCTTGTTCGAAAAAAACTTCAAGACAATATGGGTTTGTTCGAAAAAAAATTATGTGCAACTTGAGTTTGTTGGGTAAAAATTTTCGGACATCTTAACTTTGCTCGGTTAATATTTTCGAACACATTAACAAATTTTTTCGTTTTTAATTTTGTTGTAATTTTCTGTTTTTAGTAGTTTTTTTGGTTGAAATATGGTGTTTGTTTTGGTGGTGATGGTGGGGATGATTCTGTCGTGGGTGGGTGTACTCATCTTCATTTTTTTTATAAAATTCACACGAGGGTATATGTGACATTTCACAGGTCTTGAAAGATGAAAAAAATGTTTTGTGGGTATACTCAATAGGTTGGTGTGTATATAAATTTCACACGATTCCCTAGTTTTAAATCCATTCCCACTATGAGCCAGACAATCAAAGCCTGTAATATAATAGGTCGACCCTGTGAGTTAACACTATAAACAAAAGTACCTAACACCAATTTAACAAACGTTTTGGGGTGGGGTGGGGTGGGGTGGGCGCATTATAATCATTGATGTATTCAAAAATATAATATTAGTAAAAGATATTGCATTGTAGTTTCTTCTACCAATTTAATAAAGCACCAAGATGCATTCATTCATTCACTACATCATCTAAGTGTCTAATCAATGAGGAAGACTTGCATAGGACGTGTTTTTACATATTTTTATGATACTTTTGAAATTTGAATATCACAAAAATAGACAAATGCACCACATCTCATACATGTTATGACAAAAGACTACTTATGCTTGATAATATTTTAAAAGAGAATTGGGAAATAACCTCTTTTTTTTTTTTTTTCAACACAAACTTCATTTTGGTGTCAAATAAAATTGGAGACAAAACTCCTATAACTAAGACGTTAGTTAAAAAGTGGGCAACTTTATCAATGGAGTTCCAGATAGTCTAAAAATAAGCTTGCAACTTGCAGCAACAAGATTTTTATTTCAAGCATTTTATAGATCAAGATAATTAGGGCCCGTCGGTAAGGATTGACCCCGGAACTCGTCTCTAGTATAACATCAAGAATAAAAAAACCCACAATGTTCACAAATATAATGGATGAACCCATTAATCTAAACTCCACAAACAGCAAGATCATCAGACGCAATTTGAATCTATATCAGTTAAACCTAATCGGGCATACATGTCACAACACATTGAATCGAATGCCATCTAAACCTAATCGGGCCAATTTGAGAAAAACCTGAGCTGGATATCCCTTTGTCTAGGTATATAGGATGCTATTTACAAATCGAAGGGAAGGTTAAAATGTACACGTGAAAAATAGTACCGGGATAAAAATGTAATGGAAGAAACGGGAAATGCATCTCCAACTAGAGGCTAAATGTAACAGCATGTCTCACATATTCAGTACCATATGCTCTTAGAATAGACTTGGTGAAAGTCAATGCCGGAGGAATGTAAATGAATCATTGATATGCAAAGCCCGAGGAATGTAAAGGAAGTACAGAGATTGACAAGATGCCTGGCATCGCTGAACAGATTTGTTGCACGAACGAGCGATTGTTGCAAACCTTTTTTCGACGCGTTGAAAAAGGGAAGATTCGAGTGGACCGATGAATGCGAGAAAGCTTTCGAGAAGTTGAAAGAATATCTATCAGATCCGAAGGTTCTATCTAAGCCAGTCCCAGGCGAGAAATTGTACATCTACTTGGCAACCACTGAGTGCGCGATCAGCTTAGTGCTCATCCGAGTAGAAGGGAGCACACATTTGCCAATTTACTATGTGAGTCAATCACTGAGGGATGCCGAGTTAAGATACACCCCAATGGAAAAATTGGCTTACGCATTGGTCATGAGCGTGAGAAAGCTAAGGCAATACCTGTTCGACCACGAGGTGGTGGTCCTTGCGACGTTTCCTCTACGACAAGCATTACATCGGCCGGATACCACTGGAAGACTATTGAAATGGTTAGTGAAAATCGGGCAATTTGGGCTCACCTACTCACCAAGAACGGCGATCAAAGGGCAAGTCCTGGCAGAGTTCATCGTGGAGCTCACCTTTCCAGAGAAGATTGACAAGGAAATCGAACTTCCTTGGATGTTGTTCGTCATCGGCTCTTCGACGAGCACGAAAGCAGGGGCAGGGATAGTCCTCACCAGCCCGTCCGGACAAACTTTTGATTTGGCGATCGAGTTCGAGTATCGAGCGACCAACAACGAGGCCGAGTACGAAGCGCTGGTCACTGGAATTAAGATGGCAATTGTCGTGGGCACCCGAAAACTGAAAAAAAAATTCAGACTCTCAGCTAGTGGTGTGCCAAATAACAGGTGAGTACGAGGCTCGCGGCAACCAGATGTTAAAATATCAAGAATTGGTGAAAGGATTACTCGAGCAATTCGATCAAATCCACATCGAGCAAATCCCTAGGAAGCAGAATACGCAAGTAGACGCTTTAGCTCGGCTGGCCACTTTAGAGGGGGGGAGTATTTTCAGAAGCTACAATCACAAAAATTTCTTCCCCATCCGTGGGTAGAAATCAAATTATGCAGGTTGAAGCGACCAGCGACGAGGAGTGGATGTCGCCGATCATCAAGTACATCAAGACCGGCGAGCTCCTGGCAGACAAGGTTAGGGCGACCAGACTACAGCTCAGGTCAGTCAGATACACCGTCATAGGCGATCAACTATATAAACGAGGTTTTTCAGTGTCATTATTAAAATGCCTAGGAGCAAAGGAAGCAGAAGTCGTCATGCATGACAACCACTCCAATGGAAAATTGGCTTACGCTATGAGCGTGAGAAAGCTAAGGCAATACCTGTTCGACCACGAGGTGGTGGTCCTTGCGACGTTTCCTCTACGACAAGCATTACATCGGTCGGATACTACTGGAAGACTATTGAAATGGTCAGTGAAAATCGGGTAATTCGGGCTCACCTACTCACCAAGAATGACGATCAAAGGGCAAGTCCTGGCAGAGTTCATCATGGAGCTCACCTTTCCAGAGAAGATTGACAAGGAAATCGAACTTCCTTGGACGATGTTCGTCGTCGGCTCTTCGACGAGCACCAAAGCAGGGGCAGGGATAGTCCTCACCAGCCCGTCCGGACAAACTTTTGCTTCGGCGATCGAGTTCGAGTATCGGGCGACCAACAACGAGGCCGAGTACGAAGCGCTGGTCGCTGGAATTAAGATGGCAATTGTTGTGGTCACCCGAAAACTAAAAAAAAATTCAGACTCTCAGCAAGTGGTGTGCCACATAACAGGTGAGTACGAGGCTCGCGTCGACCAGATGTTAAAATATTAAGAATTGGTGAAAGGATTACTCGAGAAATTCGATCAAATCCACATCGAGCAAATCCCTAAGGAGCAGAATACGCAAGCAGACGCTTTAGCTCGGCTGGCCACTTCAGAGGGGGGGGGGAGTATTTTCAGAAGGTACAATCACAAAAATTTCTTCCCCATCCATGGGTAGAAATCAAATTATGCAGGTTGAAGCGACCAGCGACGAGGAGTGGATGTCGCCGATCATCAAGTACATCAAGACCGACGAGCTCCTGGCAGACAAGGTTAAGGCGACCAGACTACAGCTCAGGTCGGCCAGATACGCCGTCATAGGCGATCAACTATATAAACGAGGTTTTTCAGTGTCATTATTAAAATTCCTAGGAGCAAAGGAAGCAGAAGTCGTCATGCATGACAACCACGATGGAGTATGTGGAAATCACACAGGGGGGCAAGCACTAGCTTTAAAGATAATGAGGCAGGGCTATTTTTGGCCTACTCTAAAGAAGGACGCAATCCACAACGCGTAGACGTGCAAGAGGTGCCAAGGTTTTGCTCCCGCTATACACTCACCACCAGACGAGCTCATTTCGGTGTACAGTTCGTGGCCTTTCGCGAAGTGGGGCATCGACCTTATATGACCTTTTCCTCCAGCTGTGGGGGGAGTAACTTTCGTCATTGTAGCAGTCGACTATTTCACCAAATGGACGGAGGTAAAGGCACTGAGGACCATCACAACGGCTCAAATGACAAACTTCATTTGGAAAAATATCATCTACAGATTCGGTCTACCACGAGCAATCGTGACGGACAACGGACGCCAATTCACCAGTCAAGACATGTTGGATTTCTGCTCAAAATGGAACATCAAGAAGCTTTTCTAATCGCCATATCATCTGCAATCGAATGGTCAAGTAGAGGCTATAAACAAAATCATCAAGCATACTCTGAAGGCGAAGCTGGAAGGATTGAAGGAAAAATGGGCGGACGAGCTACACATGGTGTTGTGGGCATATCGGACGACCCGAGAAATTCTACAGGCGAAACCTCGTTCGCGCTCGCATTCGGAACAGGGGCTGTCATACCAGTAGAAGCACAAATTGCCACCTTCCGAGTGGCAAACTATGACGAGCAGCTAAACAACGATGCACAACTCTCCGATTTGGATTTCCTAGAAGAGCGAAGACTAACAGCGGACGAGAGAAACGTAGTTTACAAGCAAAGGTCAGAACGTTATTACAACACCAAAGTACGAGCTCGGAAATTTATCATTGGCCAACTCGTACTTCGACGGGCAGCGGAGCAATCAATAGGCATACTTGGCCCGACTTGAGAGGGCCCGTACCGCATAACGCGCACGTACTAAAATGGATCGTACGAGTTAGAAGATCTCAACGACAAGCCGAGCCAGTACCCTTGGAACGCGGTCAAATTGAAAAAATACTATCAGTAAGTTTTTATTGTCATTTTTATATGTATAGTTTGTATTTAGAATCGTTTCAATACGTGTCAAGTTTTAAGGTTCATCAAGTGTTAGTGTTAGCATAAATTTTAGATTTTTAGATCAGGGCTCTACGAAGCCATCCAATCTAGGAAACTCGAAAAACATACGGGCATACACTGAAAGGTAGAGGTCTTGGACACGAGCACAGACCGAATGGTTGAAACTCGAAAAAACATACGGACGTAAACCGAAAGGTAGAGGTCCGGAAACGAGCACAGACCGAAAGGTCTAAACTCGAAAAATATACAGACGTAAACCGAAAGTTAGAGGTCTTGGAAACGAGCACAAACCAAAAGGTTGAACTCGAAACATTTACGGATATAAACCGAAAGGTAGAAATCCGAAGATAAGTATTCATTGAAGGATAAACTTGCAAAAATAATCAAATTCGCAAGATTGAAGAAAGTGCCGAAGACGAGCACTAGTAAGTAAACGAACACAGTTCATGAATTTAAAGTTCATAAATAAAAAGGTTTTATAGGCCGAACAATTACAAAGGCCTCATAGGCTGAACACTTCAAAAAATGAAATATCAGCATTCGATAAGAGAAATTGAAATATGGAATCACTGCTAAAAAATGAAATATCAGCATTCGATAAGAGAACAAACATACAAGTCAGTTTTTAGAAACTTATTCGATACCCGGAGGAAACTCTCTGGTAATATGATGAGGAGGCACTCGAAGACCAGCTTGCTCCCTTATGCTCTCGCGGTTAAGGAAGCGACAAGATCTTTCCAGATAACGGCGACGAGCAACACAACAAATGTGATACTGGAACAAGGGTGACAGAAGATGGTCGACGACCTTTGCGCGAGCAGTAGTACCTACAAGAAGCGAGGAGTTATTCAGTATAGATAAGAACAAGCACAAAATCAAAAGACTTACTGTGAATTCTTCTATAGACGGTCGCGATAGAAACGCGATCAGAGGACCCATCGGGCTTCACGACACTTCTCCAGTCTCCAGCGACCCACCACCAATTAGTTTTCCAATCGCGAATTTTGTTGGGAACACCCTCGACAAGTTTGAAGCGATCACAGCCTTTCACGTAAAACCAGCCATTTCCCACTTTCTTGCCGTCCACGGACACTTGGATGAGATAATTAATCTCTCGAGGAGTGAGGAACATGTGCCGACAACCATTTTCATTTGCCTTAAGGCCGAACACTATGAGCAGCCCTCTGATGTTCGACTATCCGTTCGGCGTCACTTGTGAGGGAGCCAGTATAAGGAAATTCAAGTAAAAACTAATTCCTTGGTGCAGTGGAAATCTTAGGACAGCCTCCATCATACCGTTATTGATGGCGACCATTCCTTCAAGAGGCTGGTCGGCCCTCTCATTTTCTCGCAGAACGAAGAAACATACATCCTGAGACAGTTGATATTTTTTCCGGGAATTGGCTAGTTGGGCCGACGAGACGGTACTCGCATATCACGTTTAAAAGTTCCTCCAAACTATCGGCCGGAAGATTAGGGATCCCTACTCTAAGGGGGCTGGTCGAAAGTGTATCGGAGTCAGAGGACACCACCTTTTTTCCTAAGTCGCGGCGAGGACCATCGCCGGAAGTTCCAACCTCTTGATCAAAGGGTGGCGAGCCACCGCCGGAAGGTCCACCAACCTCCATTTTTTTGATAAAAATGGGGGGGAAAAGATTTTTAAGAAGAAGACGTGCTTGGGAAGAAGGCTCGAGAAGAAGTTCGTAAATGCGAAAGTTTCGAAAGTGATTTGTGAAGAAGAGAGGTTCTATTTATAGGCATAAGTATCCAGGGGCTAAAATGCAGAAATTGGGGTCATTTATGCAAAATCCCCAAAATTTAGGGTCGTCCCCGAAATCGAGGCGCCGATTGGGCTCCACGCGCGACCTTTGAAGTGATCGCACGCGCCCCACACGCAAAATTCAAATTTTGTGCGCCGTCCACGCGTCTGACACTGGTCACATCAGACGTCGTCAAAAGCTTGGGAAAACGTGCCCGTTGTGGGAAACGAGGCGATCGCCGACTAATCTCATTATCAAGATTTCCATGTGTTGTGAGTTTCGAAGACAGGTCCGCCTTCCAAGAAGACGATCACACTGCCCGCCTTCCTAACACGAACACGAAGAAAGGCGACCAGGGGGCAAATGTTACACCAGGTTAAAGAAGTCAATCTTTGACAAGTCAATCCTAGTCACCAGCTTGCGTGGCGACGACTAGTCAACTAAGTCGTGCGACGATTAGTCAACATTATTATAAGAAAATGTAAATATGTGCTCGCTCTAAGGTTATCGGCGAGCACGTGAAGAGTTATTTAGAAATACAAGTCTCGAAGCCATTCGAGAATGGGCGAGCACAACCACCTGTCGTGATGAACTCCGGACGAGCATTTCTCCGACGACCACCGTGGCCCAGCTCCTCGTCGAAGACAAGGACGACCACCAAAGAGGCGGTTTAACACCGGAACAACCTTCGAGATGCATTAAATGCAGCCTCCCATCACCTTTTTCTGATGGGATCTCGTAACAAACTAGGGTCTGCCACGTGTAAAGGCATGGCAGCCAATTTCTTACTATAAAAGCCCCAAGAGTCTCATTGTAAACACAAGTTAGAATTATTGAACAAAGACCGAGGCAATACAATACAAAAGCTCCCACAGCTCTTAAGCTTCTCTAAGAAGCTACACAACATCTTCATCTTTGTTCTTCATTGTTTTATCACAAGATCTTCCATCTTTAACCATTGAATCCACATAATAACCCCGTTAATATTATATGATTGTTTAGTGCTTATGAAGTCCACATTCAGATCACCCGTTCAAAGCACGTACAACACTTCCTTTTAATGCCTCTATGAATTCCAGTGGTTCTATATTTGACATAATACATTGTGATCTTTGGGGTCCTTCCCCCACACTCTCAATCAGATCTTTTAGATATCATGTTTGCTTCGTAGATGATTTCTCTCGTTATACATGGTTTGTTCCACTTAAAAATAAATCTGATTTTTTTAATGCTTTTCTTGCCTTTGAGAAATATGTTGATAGACAATTTGATAAAATAATCAAAATATTGCATTCGGATGGTGGAGGAGAATTCATTAACAATAAATTGAAAACTCATTTCCAAAATGAAGGTATTTTGCATCAAGTATCATGCCCTTACACCCCTGAACAAACTGGCGTGGTAGAGCGTAGACATCGAATTATAAGAGAACTTGGTATGATTATGCTTTTTCATTCAGGTTTACCTCTTAAATTTTGAGGTAATGCTTTCTCTACTGCAGTTTACCTCATGAATAGATTGCATAGTTCTTCGATAAATTTTGACTTCCTCTATCACATTTTGCATGAAGTTCACCCCACTTACTCTCATCTTCGAGTTTTTTTGGTATAAATGTTTTCCTTACACATGGGATACGAAAAACAATAAATTTAATCCTAAAACTGTTCTCTGTGTCTTTATAGGCTATAGTGAGCAGTACAAAGGATACAAGTGCTATCATCCTTCTAGTCAAAAGACATTCATGTCACGACATGTAGTGTTTGATGAACTCACATTCCCTTATAAATAAATTACATCCAAACCTCCGTCAACCTCATTAGTTAGTAAAATCTTTGATGAATGGTTGAACGATCCTGCACTAATCAATATATCTCCAAACACTTATAATACCACTCAAATCCCACAACAATACCTGCATGTCGAAGAACCCATAATCATTAACTTTGGATCTCCAAACCCACCCCTTACTTCAAACTTTGGCACCTCTTTAGATACCGCTCCTATAATTTCTGAGCATGATAATATTCCCTCGATCACCAAATCCTATCCCCTTTCCAGAGCTCACTAGTTCTGAAGAGACCACTTCTGATTCCAATGAGACACATAATAATAGCCCACCTTTTTTCCTTCTCCCTGTTGTTGAACTAAGTGGGTCACCTCCAACACCAGAAACTCCAGTTGTCCCTTCACCACATGATACAAGGGATTCGAGCTGCACTCATCACATGATTACCCGCTTGAAATCTGGCATTGTTAAACCAAATCCCAAATATGCACTAAACCTTGTAGCTGCAACTGTTCCTCGTGAGCCTAACAACTTTAGAGTTGCTCTTAAGCATGAGGGTTGGCGTCAGGCCATGCAAGATGAGCTCGATGCTCTTCATCACAACCAGTCGTGGAATCTTATCCCTCGTACTTCAGATATGCATGTCATTGGATGTAAGTGGGTATATAAAACTAAAATTAAAGTTGATGGCACATTTGACCGTCTAAAAGCATGTCTGGCTGCTAAAGGGTTTCAACAGATAGACGGGATTGATTATAATGAAACATATTCCCCAGTAATTCGACCGAGTATAATTCGTATAGTTATTGCAGTTACCCTATCGCGAGGGTGGCCTATTCGTCAACTAGACGTAAAAAATGCATTTCTCCATGGTTTTATCACTAACGAGATATTTATGGACCAGCCTCCAGGAATGCTTGATTCTCAATTTCCTCACTATGTTTGCAAATTGAATCGTTCTTTATACGGTTTAAAACAGGCCCCACGTGCTGGGTTTGACATGTTTAGTAATTTTTTAATTCACAGAGGTTTTCTTTGTAGCTTGGATGATTCATCTTTATTTATTCTTAACAATGATCATGGCACGCTAATTTTGCTCTTGCATGTAGATGATATGCTTCTTACATGGTCCAATTCCAAACTTATATTCGACTTTATTGATGTCTTGGTCGTGAATTTGCAATGAAGGATCTCGAACCTATCCATCACTTTCTTGGAGTTGAAATCACCTCGACCAACTCTGGATTACATTTATCTCAAACTCATTATGCCATGACAATTTTAGAACGCAGTGGAATGCTTGATTGTCAAGCAATGAGTACCCCTATTGAAGCAAAAACCAAGGGCTTAACAAATGACTCTACTTTACATGATCCTCGGTACTATCGTAGTCTTGTTGGTGCATTGCAATATTTGAAGCTTACTCGACCAGACTTGGCTTACTGCATTAACCGGCACTTGTCTAAACACAAATGTGGTCAACGTAGTGAAGTATGAATGTAAAAATTCAAATCTCCATGATGCCACAAGTCTTGCCTAAACATAAAGAAATACACAGCTGTGAATCATTTAGAAGATTTGAACATATTGTGATTGTATAGAAGATTTGATTGAGAATTAAGAGAGCACCTCACAGAATCAATTAAGTTGCTGTCAAAGATGATATTAAGCAATCATGCAAGATTATTGGACAAGACAGAAGCTTCTTTCTAAATTTAAACAATTGATGAATCTCACTTGTATAGTATAAATATTGTAGTATTCATTTTGTTGTATATCATCGATCATTTTATAAACAATTTCTTTCATTAGTTCTTACAATTCTTCTGCTTAGTCATCATCCATAAGTAATATTCATGCAATTTCTCTAAATTTCCTCTCGTAGCTCTTGTTGGAGACTACTCAAATCCTGGTTCAACAGCAGCATGCCTTTTCAACCCAGATCCGCAGCTCACTTCCATCAGTTTTGCGGCATACTCGGACCCAAACGTAAAAGGTTCGTCTTGGAGTGCATTTGGAGCCTGACCGTGTGGTACATTTGAGGTGCCCGACTGGTGTGCCAACCCAAGATCTGTCTGCGCCTAAATTATAGTGTCTCAGATTGTAATTAGGACTGGTGCTTCTAGCTCTTGTTTTTATACCAGTGTATTTTAACATGTAACTTGACAATCTCTTTAGAGTACCCCTGGTACTCTGATATCTTAATGATTATCCCTTCTTCCTTTTAAAAAAAAAAAATTAGGATCAGGGAGAAGAAGATTTGAGTGTATTTATTTGAAATGAAATTAAGGTAACTTGGTTAATTATAAATTAGCACATTAAAGATCGAGCTAGCATAAATAATTGCACTCCATAAAATTTAAATTCTTGAGTCCACGCTCCACGCACACCATATATAACTACACTTGCTCATAACCTAAAATACTCATTTTTATTCAATTCAGATAGCCTCCCCCAACTAACTAGCACTAACCACAACCCCTTTTCTTCACTTCAACCATGGACCAATTGTCCCCACCTCCACCACCGACGCAAATGTCATCCCAGCTGGCCCATCGGCCAAGAATTCGAACTCAAACCCAAATTGAACGGAAATCGAACTCAATTCACAAGTATTGTACAAGCAACGTGCATGAGGCTTTCACCCAAAAAAAAAAAAAACCATTACTTTATGTATTCTTTCAATATTATATATGTTAAATGAAGAAAAAAAATCTATTTGACCTTAAAAAAATAAAAAAAGTATTTAACGGTTTATGCAATTTTCATCCGTTAAAACTAACGGAAATAAACTACAGGACCAAAAGTGAATGAAAAAGGACCGAAAGTGATTTGAACTCATTCTTACAGGACCAAAAGTGCAATTTTCCCAAATTTAAATATATATTTAGCATTATTATTGATATAAAAACACTATACACCACTAACATAATTCCATTAATTCTAAATTATTAGTAATTGATCAGACTTCTAAAAAAATACAAAGGCATTAATGTAAACTAAAATATCTTGTATTTTCGGCGTTGAGTACCCTTGTTCTCATATTAAATAATTTTTTCTTTTATTTTTAAAAAATTGGAATCAAGAAAGATATCCATAAATATTTTGGATGCGCTAGAGGACCAATTTATAGAAGGAATTTTCATTTTCCTCCAAAAAATCTGAAGTGCTTTCCCTCTAATTTCAACAACTAACGGACTCCATTAACGATTTAACGGGCAGGACTATTTGTGCAACAAAAAAGACTATTTTCGAATTACAGGATCGAAAGTAGTTTTGCTTTATTCTTACAGGACCAAAAATGTCTTGTTTTTTCCCTTTATTTATAAAAAAAACATTTTATTTATAAGTGGACCTGATCACAATACCCATCATATATTTTATATATAATCTATATTCATTAATGAATTTGGATGGAGAGAGTAAATTTAATTAGCAAGACAATTTTACTATCCCAAAAAAAAGAAAAACACCAATTTAGCAAGATGAAACCTAGCTAGGCCAGGTTTTCTCCTAAAAAATAGATTAATGGTAGCTGCATTGTACTGGAACTGGAATATTTATATATATAATATAGAAGCAACTAAACCCGATCCGTTGTAACTCTCATCTGGATCCGTTGATCCATTGAGTACCTTTGGTACTTGTTATACCTAGTCAAAGAGGTCAATCTTTGACAAGTCAATCCTAATCACCATCTTACGTGGCGAGGACCAGTCAACAAAGTCATGCGACGACTAGTCAACAAGACCAAGAAAATGTAATAGATTTAATGTATTTAATATATTTAAGTGCTCTTCCAAAGATGTTGGCGAGCACCTGTCTTAGTTAGCTGCTCGCCCAAATGTGTGGCGAGCACGTGCCTATTCTTAGTTAAGATGTTTAAGTATTGAAGTCTTGGGAGACAGCATGGAGCGTGGCGACCACACTCCTCGAAGGCCCTCCGGCGACCACCATGGCCCAGCTCCTCGGCATCTCGGCGAGGACGAGCACCAAAGGCGGTTTAGCATTAAATGTGCCATCAAATCACCTTTTCGGGCAGGATGAAGGTCCAGTCTGGAGACTCCACGTGTAAAGGGCGGGCAGCCCCTGAAAAGCAGTATATAATGCCCATTTGGGCTCATTTGTAACACAAGTTAGAATTTCACACAATCACCCCAACCCAAAGCAATAAACACTCCCAAAGCTCTCAAGCTTTTAGCTTCTCCAAGAAGCTATATCCTTGTTCTTGATCTTTCTTGTTTAGTTCTTCATTAAGATCATCAAGATCATCATATTAATCCATATAAACGCGTAATAACCCCCGTATAAATTATATGTTTGTATTGTACTAAGAACAGCCTACATCCAAGTCAACCCGATTTAAGTGCATACAACATTTGGCGCTAGAAGGAGGGGACCTTTTACGTGTTTTAATCATCAAAGTTTCGTCCGATCAACGAGCGATCGGTTAGCAAACTCCCTGTTTCAAGCTTTAATCGGTATATCTACCGTTTAGAGCATCATCTACGATCTTTAGTGTTCTTCGTGTTCTTGAACATTTTTAGTTTTCGTAGCATATTTTGGAGTTTGATCTCCTTGTATTTGTGTTTTCAAGCTTCTATTGTTGTTACTTTGCTAAGACTAGTAGTTGTAATAGCACGTTCTTCTGCGTAAGAACTTTAATCTTTCGTTTTTTAGATCTTTACCTTGTAATCTAAGAAGAGACACTCTTTAAACGATGTCTCAGCATACTCCGCGTGACGGAATCATACCGCCCGGAGGGAACGAGCACCCTCCGCCGCCGGCAAATCCTTTTGCAAACCTAAACATGGGGGATATTCTGAATGACCCCCAACACTTGAAAGACCTATCGGACTACCTCCTAGCGAAGAGGAAGTTGAACGAGGAGGAAGAGCTGGAAAAGGCCAAAGATCGGGCCTTCGAAGAAGCTCGCAAAAACAGGGGGCATGAGGATGAACGCTCCTTTCACTCACACTCTGCTCACCCCCGAGGTAGAGGCAAAGACAAGGTCGACGAGCACTCCCACAATAGCCATACGGGAGACTCACGACAAAGAAATTCGGTTTTCAACCGAATGGACGACAATGATGGAAGGGCTTCTCGCCGAGTACCTTTCAACGTGGACGGCCGACCAGATAAGGCCGACCGCCAACATCGCGCTGATAGGAGAGATCAGGGCGACACGGTCTCAGCTCTAGACAGGGTGGGACCGGCGAAGGGTTCGCGAGCTCCAGCGAAGAGTTATCGCGGCCACCACTCTGACAGGCACTCTCCCAGGCGATCACGTCATGATGATCGCCCGGCCATTTCCCATGGGAGTCGACGTGACGAGAACGTCGTCCCACGAGCTCAAACTGCCGAGGAGGGGCAAATCGCCCAGTTCCTCGAGACACAAAAGTTGATGAAACAAGAGATGGACGCTCTGCGAGCAGAGGTGGTCGCCTCGAAGCAAGGGACCACACCGCCGATCAGTCTGCCCGCACCTCCACTAAGTGTTGCAATCCTCACCGCCCCCATTCAAAGGAAGATCCAAATGCCCTCCATGGCGGCATATGATGGGATGTCCGGCCCCAGAGTACACTTGTCCAAGTACTCCAACTATATGGCCTCAATCGGGGCAACGGACGCCACACAATGCAGAAACTTCTCCCTAACATTGGGAGATCGGGCTCATCGTTGGTACACAACTTTGAGTGCCGGATCAATCACATCATTCCACGAGCTGGGACAATACTTTCTGACCTACTACGGGTCCATTGCTGCTCGCCCGGCATCAAAGCAACGTTTGGCTAACGTTCGCCAATTTGTGAATGAGTCGGGAAAAGACTTCATCGAGCGCTTCGATAGGCTGGTGATCGATGGAGAGGCCGTAAACGATGAGACGAAGCTAATCTCGGCTGTTTCCGGTCTAAGGATAGGTACCAAGCTTTGGGAATCTATCCATCTTACTTTCCCAGTTTCTTATGCGGACTTCCGCACGAGGGCTGGGAACTTCATCCAAATGGAGGAGATAATGGACGCTGCCAAGGCTAACGAGCAGCCTGACACGTCCAAGAGAGTGTGGCCCAAGAAAAACACTAACACTGGGGAATCTTCCCAGCCCAAGAAGGCGACCACTCAAGCTGGCAGTGCTCGCCCAGCGAACTTCAGGCCGTTCGAGGAAGCACCTGAGATCATCCAGTTCAGGGAGGCCCTCACCGTGGATCCTAGGGGCATCTACGACGCAATCAGGGGGAAAAATCTGCTCCCCCAAGCAAAGCCCATGCATACGAGCGATGCAAATCTAGATGGTAGTAAATTTTGCAACTACCACAACTCTGTCGGCCACCACACCAATGGGTGCCGAGACTTGGTGAGAAATCTCTTCAAACTTTACAACGAGGGTAAGCTCACCCAATTCATCAAGTCCGGAGGTGGAAACGGCGACAACAGGGGAAAGAAACGTCGCGACGACAGCGACGACCTGCGCCAACAACTGAGTCGTCCCAAGCTGACTCCTCCCATGCCAAAGAATGTTATTGGCGACATCGACAATCTGGGCCAAGACTGCCTTGTGATAGAGGGACCTTTGGGTGGGACTCAATCCGGAGTCGCTCTGTCTGTTCGCCGGGCTCAGGGCGAACAGCGAGCACTCAACAATGTGCACCAGGTGTGCGTCGCTCCTACTGCCGAGAAGCCTCCTTCTCATCAAATCCGTTTCACGGACGACGACCTGAACGGCGTGGTGCAGCCAAACAATGATGCGTTGGTCATCACGGGAAAGATAATGGGAACCGTCGTCCATCGCATGATGGTCGACACTGGGTCATACACCAACATCCTTTTTAAGCATACTTTGGATGCTCTTGGTGGATATGCAGATTACATCGAGCCTTGCGACGATATAATCGTAGGGTTCGGGGACACGTGCAACCTTCCCATTGGGAAAATCAGATTGTCCTTGGAGTTGGCATCGTCAAAAGAGCCTGAAATGCACCATGCTAGGCAGCTCGACTTTTTGATCATCGACATGCCATCATCCTACAACGCGTTCCTAGGCCGACCTTTCTTCAACGAGTTCAAGGCGGCCGTTTCAACTTTTTATTATTGTGTAAAGTTTCCAACCCCGGCGGGAGCTATAACCGTTAAGGGCGATCAGACACGGGCGAGGGAGTGTCTCGTCCGCTTTGCAAAACGTCATTCTAAAGAAAGTGCCATGGTTGGAAAGTATTTTATGTGTCAAACTCAAACAGAACAAATGAACTACTTGGAGGGTCTTCCTAGCAAGTACAGAAAAATTGAAGTTGGGGAGTGCAGTCATCGTTCCGACGACCACCAAGTGGAGGCGAACGAGCACGCCTCCATGGAAGTGGACGACCACACCCCAATGGAAATCGACGAGCAGACAGATCCGGGCGACCAGATCCCCGGCGACCAGTCTCCAGAAAACTTTCCAGATTTGGAGCCTAGGTTAGGCTTTGAGCCAAAATTCGGAATTGAGGACCCTCGTTGGAAGGAGCCTAAAGAGCGGGCGACTTCAGCGGAGGACCTTGAAACCATCCACTTAAATGAAGCTCGTCCCGAACTCGAAGTATTCATAGGTTCGAATTTACCAGAACATCTGCGATCGGACATGATCGCATTTTTGAAAGAAAACGTCGGTGCGTTCGCCTGGTCGCACGAAGATATGGTGGGCATTCCCACGAATCATGCCTGCCACAGACTAAATATTGATCCAACAAAGAGACCCATCACCCAAAAACGAAGAAAATTTGGGCCTGATAAAAGTGCGGCTTTGGCAGTCGAAATCAAGAAATTGATCGACAACAAATTAATCGAGAAAACTGGAACTGATCCCGAGTGGTTGGCAAATCCAGTGCTCATCAAGAAAACGACCGGGTCGTGGAGATTGTGCATAGACTTCACAGATTTAAACGACGCCTGTCCAAAAGATCATTTTCCGATGCCCCACATTGATCACCTAGTAGATAATACAGCGGGGCACGAGATGTTAACCTTCATGGATGCCTTCGCAGGGTACCATCAGATTGCAATGCATCCCGACGACCAGCGACATACGGCCTTCATGACGGCGCTTGATATGTATAGCTGGAAAAGAATGCCTTTCGGTTTAAAAAACGCGGGGGCAACATACCAAAGACTGGTAAATAAGATGTTTGAGAAGCACATCGGTGAGATGGTAGAGGTCTATATCGACGACATCGTTGTCAAAAGCTTACGAAAAGAAGATCACCTACACCACCTTGCCATGACTTTCGATATCCTAAGAGAGTACAACATGAAGTTAAATCCAAAGAAATGCAGTTTTGGAGTTAGCTCAGGAAAATTTCTGGGGCACTTGGTTAGCCAGCGGGGCATCGAGGCGAATCCGAGTAAAATTCAAGCAGTAATCAATATGCAAAGCCCAAGGAACGTGAAAGAAGTTCAAAGGTTGACAGGATGCCTTGCATCGCTGAATAGATTCATTGCACGAACGGGCGATCGTTGCAAACCTTTTTTCGACGCTCTGAAAAAAGGAAAGTTCGAGTGGACCGACGAGTGCGAGAAAGCTTTCGAGAAATTGAAGGAGTATTTATCGGATCCGAAGGTCCTATCCAAGCCAGTCCCCGGCGAAATTTTATATCTATACTTGGCGGCCACTGACTGTGCGATCAGTTCAGTGCTCGTCCGAGCTGAGGGGAGCACACATCTGCCTATCTACTACGTAAGTCAAACACTGCGAGAAGCAGAGTTGAGATACACTCCAATGGAAAAATTGGCGTACGCACTAGTTATGAGTGTTAGAAAATTAAGGCAATATATGTTCGACCACGAGGTGGTCGTCCTCACCACTTTTCCTCTCCGACGAGCACTGCATCGTCCGGATACCACGGGAAGACTTCTAAAATGGTCAGTAGAGATCGGACAATTTGGTCTCACCTACGCACCCAGAACGGCAATCAAGGGACAAGTGCTGGCAGAATTCATCGTAGAGCTCACTTTCCCAGAGAAATTGGACGAGGGAATCGAGCTTCCTTGGACACTGTTCGTCGATGGCTCGTCGACGAGCACCAAAGCAGGGGCAGGAGTTGTCCTCACCAGCCCAACCGGACAGACGTTTGCTTCGGCGATCGAGTTCGAGTATCGGGCGACCAACAACGAAGCAGAGTACGAGGCTCTGGTTGCAGGAATCAAGATGGCTATGGCCGTGGGCGCTAGAAAACTGAAAATTTTTTCTGACTCTCAGCTGGTTGTATGTCAAATCACGGGCGAATACGAGGCTCGCGGCGATCAAATGATAAAGTATCAAGACCTAGTGAAAGGATTACTCGAGCAATTTGATCAATTCCACATCGAGCAAATCCCTAGGGAGGAAAATACGCAAGCAGATGCGTTAGCTCGGCTGGCCACTTCAGAGGGGGAGGCAATATTTTCAGAAGCAACCATCACCAAAATTTCTTCCCCATCGGTGAACAGAGGTCAAGTTTTGCAGGTTGAAGCGACCAGCGACGAGGACTGGAGGACGCCGATCATCAAGTACATCAAGACCGGCGAGCTCCCGGCAGACAAAGTGAAAGTAACCAGATTGCAACTCAGGTCCGCAAGGTACACAATTGTGGGCGACCAGCTGTACAAACGGGGTTTTTCGATGCCTTTGTTGAAATGCCTCGGAGATGACGAAGCGAAGATCGTCATGCACGAAATCCACGATGGAGCTTGTGGAAATCATACAGGGGGGCAAGCGCTCGCTCTAAAGATCATAAGGCAAGGCTATTTTTGGCTAACACTAAAGAAAGATGCAATCCATTACGCGCAGACGTGCAGGAGATGTCAAGCCTTCGCTCCCGCCATTCACTCACCACCAGACGAGCTCATCTCGATGTATAGTTCATGGCCTTTCGCGAAGTGGGGGATCGACATCATCGGACCTTTCCCACCAGCTGCTGGGGGGGTAACTTTCGTCGTCGTAGCAGTCGATTACTTCACCAAATGGACAGAGGCAAAGGCATTGAAGACCATCACAACGGGCCAAATGACAAGCTTCATTTGGAAGAACATAATTTGCAGGTTCGGCCTACCACGAGCAATAGTGACCGACAACGGACGTCAATTCACAAGTCAAGACATGCTAAACTTCTGCTCAGAGTGGAACATCAAGAAAAAATTTTCAACACCCTACCATCCACAATCAAACGGTCAAGTAGAGGCGATCAACAAAATCATCAAGCACACCTTGAAAGCTAAGCTGGATGGATTGAAGGGCAAATGGGCGGACGAGCTGCACATGGTTCTGTGGGCATATCGGACGACCACGAGAAATTCTACTGGTGAAACTCCTTTCGCGCTCGCGTTCGGAACCGAAGCTGTCATACCAGCAGAGGGGCAAGTCCCAACTTTTCGAGTAGCAAATTATGACGAGCAGTTGAATAACGATGCACAGCTCTCCGATTTGGACTTCCTAGAAGAACGAAGGCTAACAGGGGACGAGAAGAATGTGGTCTACAAGCAAAGGTCAGAACGCTACTACAACACCAAAGTACGTGCTCGCCAGTTCACTATCGGCCAGCTCGTACTTCGGAGGGCGACGGAGCAGTCCATTGGCATACTTGGCCCGACTTGGGAGGGTCCGTACCGAATAACGCGCACACACCTAAACGGATCATACGAGCTTGAAGATCTCGAGGGCAAGCCGAGCAAGTACCCATGGAACGCGGTCAAGCTGAAGAAGTATTACCAGTAAGTTTTTCATTTTTTCATATTTGTATAGTCTGTATCTAATTACCATGTCAATACAAGTAAAGTTTTAAATTTCCATCAAGTGTTAGATAAATTTGAAAGTTTAAACAAGGCTCTGCGTAGCCATCTAGGAAACAAAAGACGAGCACTCTTTCTTAAAGATGCTCGCAAGGTAGTGACAAAGATGGTCACTACCTATCAAACAAAGAGTTCAACCGACGAATGGTTAACTCTAAAAGACGAGCACTCTTTCTTAGAGTCTCGCAAAAGGAAAGACGAGCACTCTTTCTTAGAGTCTCGCAAAAGGAAAGACGAGCACTCTTTCTTAGAGTCTCGCAAAGGAAAGACGAGCACTCTTTCTTAGAGTCTCGCAAAAGGAAAGACGAGCACTCTTTCTTAGAGTCTCGCAAAGGAAAGACGAGCACTCTTTCTTGAAAGATGCTCGCAATGGAAAGACGAGCACTCTTTCTTAAAAGATGCTCGCAATTGAAAGACGAGCACTCTTTCTTAAAGATGCTCGCAAAAAAACAGCATCAAACACAAACCAATGAAAGAAAAATAAGAAGTATTTATTAAAAGCACTTGCAAAAAATTATCATTAAAACAAGTGGAAAAACGAACACATCGTAAGCAAAAACTTCCATTCATTAAAAAGCCTTAAAAGGCTGAAATTACAAAAAAGGCCTTAATGGCCGAGCAGTTCTAAAACAAAAAAAAAAAGAAATGGAAAGAGACTAAGTCTCTGTAGTAGTCTCCTCGCCAGCAGCACCGTGCTCGCCGGCAACTTCATCCTCGCCAGCAGCACCCTGCTCGCCGGCAACTTCTCCTTGAGTGGCAGCAACCTTCTCGCCTTCTCTCGGAGGATTCGTAAAAAACACCGGAACACCCATGAGCCTTGGGAACTGAAGTCCCAATTGAAGTAAAGGGAGCAGGGGGAGTTCCGATTCCGGTTTAGGGTTTTCCTTCATGAGAAGGTCGTCCAAAAGTCCGCCGAGCGGAGTCACGTCCACTTCAGGATGAGCGTCCAGTAATTGATCAATAAGCCCATGGGCAGTGAGTGCCACAGTAATACTGGCCACACTCCCAGCGAGCTCAGTGATCTCGTCCTTCTCATCCGTCAGGTCGACCAGTTGCTGCCGAAGAGTGGCCAACTCTTCCTCATCATCTGCAGTTTTGTTTTCAAAATTTCTTACCTCGTCCTCGGCAGTCTTGAGGCGAGCACGGAGACGTTCGATCTCTTGAAGATCTTCTTGATCCTTCTTTCGAACCATCTCAAGTTGGGCCTCAGAATCGGCCAACTTTGCCTCAGCATTGGCCAGCTTGGTCTCGAGGTCGACCACTTTCTCCTCTGAGGCGAGCAGTTGCCCTTCAACAACAGTTTTTGCCTTAGCCATTTGAGCAACTTTCGCAGCCCTGTCCTCGCTGAGCTTGCGACCTTCAGCGATCTGGCTGGCGAGCTTCTCCATGGTATAAGAGGCTCGGCTCAAGTCAATGGCGACCAGGCGCGCATTTTCCATGGCATTATGGTTGTTGACCTCTTCGATCAGAGTGGTCGTCAACGAGCGAGGCAGGTGTTTCACCGCCCTCTGTGCGAACGGGTTCAAAGACTCCTTATCGACCGGGTCCCGCGACCGGTAGAAGCCGAGAAGGTTCTCGTTGAAGGGTTGGGCGATCGGATAGTCGGCAACCCTATTAGAGAAGGTAAGAATTAGAAGAAAAATACTTGAAAAATTAATACTCTTTTTGAAGAAAAAAGCTTACTTGGCAACCCTTGCGGCTTCCCAGCCGAGAAGGGTGTTATCTCCCGGAGCCCTCTCCCCGGCCGACGAGCTCGTCGCAGTCTCTCGCGACCGAGTGCTTCGGGGAGGAGGGGATACAACAGGTTTGGGGGGGGCGAGTCACCCCTCGGCGGAGGAGATCTCCTCGGCGAGATCCTCCTTTCGGCAGCAGGTGGGCGAGAAGTACCCCCTCTGGTCGGTCTAGCGACCTTTTTGGGTGGAGCCCCCGAGCTCTCCGCCCCTTTTCTTTTCTTTCCAGCGCCATCAACGATCTTGCGCTCGCGGAGTAGTTGTGCCTGTCGAAGCATCCTGTTCGCTTTTAGGCGATCGACTTCAACGGTGGGAGGAAGATAGGCGACAACCCTTTGAGGAACCACTACTAGAAAGAGAAGCGAGAAGTCAGTATCTTCGAAGAGTAAATTTAAAAGAATTTTGAAGAAATATTTTACCTGGAGGGAACTCTCGAGTGAAGTGATGAGGAGGTACTCTGAGACCTGCTCGCTCACGCATACACTCCCTGTTCAGAAATCGGCAAGACCTCTCCAAGTAGCAACGATTGAGAACGCAGCAAACGTGGTACTGAAAAAGAGGAATGAGACGGTGGTCGGCAGTCTTCTTGCGAACAGTTTCACCTACAAAAAGCGAGGAGTTATTCAGTATAGACAAGAACGAGCAGAAATTAAAAGACTTACCACGAATTCTTTGATATTCGGTCTCAATGGGAATGCGATCAGAAGATCCATCCGGCCTCACTGAACTCATCCAGTCCCCGGCTACCCACCACCAGTTGGTTTTCCAATCTCTGATTTTGTTGGGAACCCCTTCAACCAACTTGAAATTATCACGGCCTCGTACATAATAGTACCCATGGCCTACCTTCTCTCCGGTCTCGGCCGCCTGAAGGAGATAGTTAATCTCCTTCGGGCTAAGCCACGTGTTCCGACATCCATTCTCGGCCGCCACCAGGCCGAACAGAGTAAGAATGCCGATCAGGTTCGACCAACCGTTCGGAAGTATTTGAGAAGGGGCCACATTCAAGAAATGTAAAAAATTTGAGATGCTGGGGTGCAGGGGGAACCTAAGCCCTGCCTCCATCATGCCGATGTTGACGGCGACCATGCCCTCTGGCGGCTGGTCGGCCCTCTCATCCTCGCGAGGAACAAAAAAGCACACATCGGCCGGCAGTTGATACTTTTTTCGAGAGTTCTCTAGCTGCGCCGAGGAGACTTTGCTCGCATATTTGCTCGCCTCGTATATCGTTTGGAAAGCTTCTCGATGCGGGCGAGGAACATCTCGAGGAAGGTATTCGCGGAAATACTTATAATAGGCCTCCCTCGAGACCTCGTCGCCATCTAAATTCTCCCTACCACTCAAAATGTCCTTTATGCTCTCTGCATATTGAACAACTTCTTCATAGTCCTCGCGGAGACTCCTCGTCAAGGTCTCCTCGACTTGGGCGACTTCTATCTGGTCGCCCATCTCTCGATCCAAACCCTGATCATGCAAATCAGAGTCCGTCTCACTGCCACTCTCCTCGGCATCACCCTCCTCGGCATCATTGCCGGCATCATCCCTTTCAGAGTCATCGAGCTCGTCGACGTCGACGACCACTGCCTTCCCGAGATTACGGACACTGTAATTTATGGGTTCGGGGGAGTGGATCATAGAGTCTGAAGAAGACGCCCTCTCCGTCAAAGCTAAGGCTAGACGATCAGCCTCGTCGGAACTTGCGGCACCACCATCTAACGGCGGCGAACCACCACCGGAACCACCACCAACAACCATTTTTTCTTAAGAAATGGGGGAAAATAGAGTTTTAAAGAAGAAAATATGTTGTTTTTACCTTGCTGCCGATCAGAAACCACCCCAAAGTCGCCGGAAAAACTCGAAGTTTGAAGCTTGGACGGAAACTTGAAGAAATTCGAAAAAGTGCAAAGTGAAGAAAGTGTATTTGTGAGGAAGGAAGTCATATTTATAGGCAAAATTCGTGCAGGGACCTAATTGCAAAAAACGGGGTAAAATCCGTAATTTTCCCAAAAATTTGGGGCCATTTCCGAATTCGAATTCGGAGAGTGACCCTCACGCGCGACCTTTGAGGTCGGCACGCGCCCCACGCGCGCTTTTCAAATTTCGAGCGCCGCCCACGCGCCTGACACAAGTCACATCATACGTCATCAAAGTGCCTCGGAAGGCGAGCTCGGCGTAGGAAACGAGGCGACCGCCTCCATCTCACGTCATCAAGATCTCGAAATTGATTGTGTTGTCGAGAACCATTTTCACCATCTGAGAAGACGATCAAACTGCTCGCCTTTCCATTCTACGAATACGAAGAAAGGCGACCAGGGGGCAAATGTTATACCTAGTCAAAGAGGTCAATCTTTGACAAGTCAATCCTTATCACCATCTTACGTGGCGAGGACCAGTCAACAAATTCGTGCGACGACTAGTCAACAAGACCAAGAAAATGTAATAGATTTAATGTATTTAATATATTTAAGTGCTCGTCCAAAGATGTTGGCGAGCACCTGTCTTAGTTAGCTGCTCGCCCAAATGTGTGGCGAGCACGTGCCTATTCTTAGTTAAGATGTTTAAGTATTGAAGTCTTGGGAGACAGCATGGAGCGTGGCGACCACACTCCTCGAAGGCCCTCCGGCGACCACCATGGCCCAGCTCCTCGGCATCTCGGCGAGGACAAGCACCAAAGGCGGTTTAGCATTAAATGCGCCATCAAATCACCTTTTCGGGCAGGATGAAGGTCCAGTCTGGAGGCTCCACGTGTAAAGGGCGGGCAGCCCCTGAAAAGCAGTATATAATGCCCATTTGGGCTCATTTGTAACACAAGTTAGAATTTCACACAATCACCCCAACCCAAAGCAATAAACACTCCCAAAGCTCTCAAGCTTTTAGCTTCTCCAAGAAGCTATATCCTTGTTCTTGATCTTTCTTGTTTAGTTCTTCATTAAGATCATCAAGATCATCATATTAATCCATATAAACGCGTAATAACCCCCGTATAAATTATATGTTTGTATTGTACTAAGAACAGCCTACATCCAAGTCAACCCGATTTAAGTGCATACAACAGTACTCATTAATAAAGTCCTTTTTTCTGTCCAAAAAAAAAGTGCTTGCAGGAACCTTTCGCCATTTTAATTCCTTGCTACTCAGCTCTTTCTTTTAAATTCAGCTGCAGCAATTCTCTGCAAACCGATTTTTGCACATATTATAATGGAAGAGCATCAATAACAACAGTCAATGTTGCTAATTAAAAAATTCCAAATTAAGCGGCGAGCACCACAGCACCACCGGTTTCCTCAGCATTCTAGGAAATCAGTTTCGCCTTCACGAGTACATGTTTATCTGAGGGCGGAAAACCATATTTCCTGGCCTCGCTTCCTTATTCTAGTCAAGCAAGGTCTGTTTTGTCTCGCAGGCTAATTATTGGGCTGATCAAGTTCCCTTTTTTTTTTTTTTTTTTTCTAATATTTGGTTTTCAAAATTCGTCAAGATAGACCCGTCTCACGGAACTCATTCCATTGGACATCGGTCCAATGTATATGTAAAAATGACAGTGCTTATGTAAAAAGTGATAGTGTTTATGTAAAAAATGATAATGCTTAAGTAAAAAATTATATTACATTTGATAAAAATATTATTATTTTTTACTTAAAACATTATAACATTTTAAATAATGATATTTTTTGAAGAAAAAAAATAGACAGTTTACTCGGAAAATTGATACAAAGAGTAAAATAATCATGATAATCATTCATTAATTCGATATTGAAAAGTGACAATTATATTTATGTAGAAAGTGGTAATGTTTAAATAAAAGTGAAAGTCACTCTTCCTTCCCGCATCATCGCCGTTGTCACTGCCTTGCACCTACGTGATTTTTTTTTCGTACTGTGAACGCAAAGATTTCATGTTAAGTAGACTTGCAGGGGACTGGGCTATAAGCAGATTTCTTAGTAACTTGATTAATGAATTAGCGTAAAGGGAGATCTGCTGACTGTCTCACAAAATGTGACTCGTGAACTGTCTCACCCAAGATTAATTCTTGCTTATATTTTTATTTAAAATTTATTATATTCTATAGATAATGCATGTGATAAGACAAAAAATAAATATTTAATAAAAAATTTATGACCTACTCCAAGGAGCCGCTTTAAGTGGGTTTGATTGAGTAGTTTTAAGGGCGCGGTTATACACACCAACCTATTGAGGACACCCCTGGATGAGAACACACACAATGAGATGAGGAAACCCACGGTGAAAACTCAAAAATACCATTTTTCTTAATAAAACCCTAAATCTTTCATATCCTCCCCCAAATTAAAATCAGTACACCCACCCAAACCATCGCGCCTCCGCCTCCTTGAAGAAGACACGACGCCGCCCACGCCAACGACTCCTTCCACGCAGCTGCTCGCACAGTGTCGCCGCCCACGCCATCGCCTCCTTTTACGCGGCTACTCGCACAGTGCCGCCGCCCGTTCGCGTCGGCTTGAGCACCCCCTCCGCCGCTGCCCGCCGGTTCGTCCCCTCCGCTGTAACAAGAAGAAGGCGCGTCCCTTCCGCGTCGGTTCGTCCTCTCCAGCCTCGCCGTGCACGCCACCGCCGTGCACACCACCACCTCCGTTTCTACCCACCGCCACCTGATACATTTAGATCTGCTCCATCTGATTCCCTCCCTCGCCGTTCACAACCTCGTTCGCAACCTCCTCCGTACTACTGTAAGTTTAGGGTTTAGAAAGAATAGCATGTGAAATTTCTAGAAAAAAAATAGGGTTTTTAGAATATTGGAATTTTTTTACAGATCTTTGAGTTTGTTCATTGATTTTTTTCGAACAATTAGAAGTTGTTGAGGAATTATTTTCGTACAATTTGTGCTTGTTCGAAAAATAATTCTTGTTTGAAAAAAATTCAGGACAATTTGTGTTCGGTTAATATTTTGAACACATTAACAAATTTTTCGTTTTTAATTTTGTTGAAATTTTGTGTTTTTAGTAGTTTTTGGCTTAAATATGGTGTTTGTTTTTGTGGTGATAGTGGGGATGATTCTGTCGTGGGTGGGTGTACTCTTCTTCATTTTTTTTTATAAATTTCACACGAGGTTATATGTAACATTTCACAGGTCTTGAAAGATGAAAAAAAATGTTTGGTGGGTTTACTCAATAGATTCGTGTGTGTATAACCGCGCCCTAGTTTTAAATCCATTCCCACTATGGGCCAGACCATCAAAGCCTGTAATATGATAGATTGAGATGAGTTATGGACTGATGGTCCCGTCGACCCTGTGAGTTAACACTATAAACAAAAGTACCTAACTCCAATTTAACAAACGTTGTGGGTTTTTTTTTTTTTTGTTTGGGTGGGGTGGGCGCATTATAATCATTGATGTATTCAAAAATATAATATTAGTAAAAGATATTGCATTGGAGTAGTTTCTTCTACCAATTTAATAAAGCACCAAGATGCATTCATTCATTCACTACATCGTCTAAGTATCTAATCAATGAGGAAGTCTTGCATAGGACGTGTTTTTACATATTTTTATGATACTTTTGAAATTTGAATATCACAAAAATAGACAAATGCACCACATCTCATACATGTTATGACAAAAGACTACTTATGCTTGATAATATTTTAAAAGAGAATTGGGAAATAACCTCTTTTTTTTTTTTCAAAACAAACTTCATTTTGGTGTCAAATAAAATTGGAGACAAAACTCCTATAACTAAGACGTTAGTTAAAAAGTGGGCAACTTTATCAATGGAGTTCCAGATAGTCTAAAATAAGCTTGCAACTTGCAGCAACAAGATTTTTATTTCAAGCATTTTACAGATCAAGATAATTAGGGCCCATCGGTAAGGATTGAACCCGGAACTCGTCTCTAGTATAACATCAAGAATAAAAAAACCCACAATGTTCACAAATATAATGGATGACCCATTAATCTAAACTCCACAAACAGCAAGATCATCAGACGCAATTTGAATCTATATCAGTTAACAAGTGAGGCTACGTGCATACATGTCACAACACATTGAATCGAATGCCATCTAAACCTAATCGGGCCAATTTGAGAAAAACCTGAGCTGGATATCCCTTTGTCTAGGTATATAAGATGCTATTTACAAATCGAAGGGAAGGTTAAAATGTACACGTGAAAAATAGTACCGGGATAGGAATGTAATGGAAGAAACGGGAAATGCATCTCCAACTCGAGGCAAAATGTAACAGCATCTCACATATCCAGTACCATCTGCTCTTAGAATAGACTTGGTGAAAGTCAATGCCGGAATGTTCTTACTACTTGGTCGATCCGTCTTCTACATAGCGGACAAATGGTCAAATGTGAAGAGCATGCCATACAACAGCACATATGACCACACCTGAAAGTAGGTCAATGAACAGCCCGGTTAAGTTTAAGGGCTGATTAGTCCAGAAATCTGACTTACATGATCCACAATTTCATTCTGGAAAAAATTAAAAAAAAAATTCAGAAAGCACAATCTTTTGCTAGAGTACCAAATCATGTTTCCCGGAGGCTTCATCACATAAAATAGGCATTGCAATTTTTTTGCTGGATATATAAAGCACACTTGAACGTAAAAAAGATAGTCAGTGCTGCCAGAAGGGGATTGGAACAGGCCAGGCTACCCAACAAGAATCTGGAGGCATGGCCTACTAAAGCCTAGCTAGTTTTGTACTAATAAATAAACCAAGTCCAGATTTTTTTTAAAACCTACTGTATTTATTTATACAGACCAGACTTGGGCCCTCCCTCACAAAAACTTTTAAGCTCAACACAGCCTCATTTAAGTATATATATTTACGTTATCTAATATCAAATAGTTTATATTCAATAACTATCTTTATATTAATAAAAATTATATGAGCAATACTCCCTCCGTCCAATTTTATAATTCTCGCTTTCTTCAATAACTCAATTTGTACCCCACATATCCACTTTACACATAAACTATCAGTTTTCCTTAAAACCCGTGTCTAGACCAAATGGGAATTATGAATTTGGACGGAGGGAGTAATATATATTTAAATAAAACAACTTAACAATTATAAACACTAAATATCTTTAAAAAAATAGAACAGAATAAATAAATCCTAAAATCACTACATTAATATAATTTTTTTTAAATTTGAGATTTAAGTTGAAATAGGATTTCAGAATCAGCTCTTTTATTAAAAAGACCACCCACCCCTGAGCCTTTTAAAAAGTGTATTACAGATAACACGTCAGGCTTTAACCTAATAACTATATAACATGCCCAGGCGAGAAGTCCGACGCCCATTCCCACCCCTAGCGGCCAGAATGAACCAGTTAATATTTTCCTATCAGACCTATGTAACAAAACCTGTCAGAATTCACCTCCCACTGAATCCAAGTATATGTATATCAATTTGGCACAGAAACAAGTTGACAGCTTAACACTCATAGTATTTACAGAGTAAACTCAGAGCTTATTGCACTATAGAGGATATCAATGAGCTTAACACTCATAGTATCACCACCGACTTGGTAGAATGGTCAAAGTAAATGCAAGTTCCAAGTTGCCAACTTGATTAATTATTTTATTCACAAGATGGCAGATTTTTTGGAGACCATAATTTGGTGGATTCTTCTAGCTTTTCAAAGAAGTGATGTGGCTAGATTATTTTAGTAAGTATAATGTCGGCTAACGCACCGACTTCAAACTAGTGTAAATAGAGGACATTAGGTCCTCATTTGTGTGCAACTAGAGAGAAAGAAATAATTAAAGGATATAGAGAGGCATGAGTTTATAGAAAGATAGTGAGGTGTCTTCAATAGAGTTTGTCTCTAAAAGTGAGTTTGAGTGTTCATAAAAATTAGACTCTTAATCTATTGGGTCTTGAAAATTGAATGTTTGAGTCTTGGCTATTATAGTGTCCATTGTAATTACTCTGTGTTCTAATAAAAAGTAATTATGTTCTAACCCACGTGTTGCTCTGGTCCCAATAATATCGTCATCACCAAGTCAGGAATCAGATAAATACAAGGCATATACACATACAGTTAATGCATATACATGAAAAAATATGAATAAAAATAAACTGGGGGCTAAACGAACATGCAATAGAATGAACTTATCACAAAAACTTACGGGACGAAAACTGAATTGTATTCTTGCTCCAAACATATCACACATAAATCTGGCATCAACTGGTCCTTATTAACAATATCTGATCCATTATCAGCTTTGACATTTAAACCTGCAAACCATGAGAGAATGAAGACAGAAGTTGATTCATGTATGAGCACATAAGGCATGAGGATAAAAATACAAAGGCATTCAGTAAGTTACCTTCTCCATCTTGCTCAGCTTTCTTTGCTGCAGCAGCAAGGACCCTGAGCGGACCATTGTTTTAGAAACTTACGATTAAAAAAAAAAGTACTAATATAAAGGAAATAGAAAGGAAGACCAATAAAAATTACCTCTTTCGCATTTCCCAGTGACGCCTTCTCTCCAAGATATATCGTACTGCATTCTTAGCAAGAAGGTAAACCCCAAACACTGTAAAACCAACCGAGGCATACTTGTACAGTCTGAAGAAAAGGATCATATCAAACAAATGGAAAATATATTTTTTATCAAGCACATTATAAGGTGGAGATATTTCTTTTTCCTATCGATAAACAGTTCGGGTCTGAGTGAATATGCCCTAGAGAAGATAGAAGGAGATAAATCTACCTTGACCATTTCCCAAGATTTGCAATCAACTGATCAATAGTTTTGTCAGAAACATAAAATGGGCCTTTATGTGGTCGCTGAATTCGAACAGATCCAATATCATCCTTAACAGCCTGATAATGGAAGAAACGAAGCTAGTTAGCAATATAGAAACAATTTTTGAAAGAAGAAACCTTTACAAACATACAAGAACATTTGTCGAAACTAAACCTAAGAATATCCTGTGCTGGAATGTGGAAACTCAAACCCAAGATCTACATAAATATTATCAAGAAGCTAAATCTTTCTAACTTTATGAATGCCAGTCATAGACTCATAGTAATAAAGGTCGTGCACCCATCACTACAGCTAAGTAACAAATAATCATGAATATAAGAAAATTCAAAGAGCTTCATTTTCGAGGTTAAGGTATTACAAGAGATAGAATATGATACCCTGAGGTTAAGGTATTACAAGAGATGCCATTGCTAATTTATTTAGCTCTACTTCATAGTAATCAAAAAATAGTTGCAGTGCAATCAAACAATCTCTTTCCTTCTTCCAGTGTTCTATCCAGCTTTCTAACTTTTGTCGAAACTAAACCTAAGAATATCCTGTGCTGGAATGTGGAAACTCAAACCCAAGATCTACATAAATATTATCAAGAAGCTAAATCTTTCTAACTTTATGAATGCCAGTCATAGACTCATAGTAATAAAGGTCGTGCACCCATCACTACAGCTAAGTAACAAATAATCATGAATATAAGAAAATTCACAGAGCTTCATTTTCGAGGTTAAGGTATTACAAGAGATAGAATATGATACCCTGAGGTTAAGGTATTACAAGAGATGCCATTGCTAATTTATTTAGCTCTACTTCATAGTAATCAAAAAATAGTTGCAGTGCAATCAAACAATCTCTTTCCTTCTTCCAGTGTTCTATCCAGCTTTCATTGTTTTAAGATATACAGAGCATCATATATTTATGTGGTTAATAGGTTTTCACTGAAGTTCCAGTTTTCCTGTTAAATCAACTGAAAGAAATAAGAAAAATAATAAGTGTCATCTAGGAGTAGCATACCTCACCAACAACTGTCAAGGGGGTACCAGTTGGCAGAACTCGTTCAATTCTCTTGACCCCAAGCATCTAGGCAAATAAGAAAATGATCATTTAAACTTGACAAACTTGCACGGCGTCTTGACATTGCAAACTATACACCGAAAAACAAAAGTTTATGTTTGTTTAGGCTTTTAAAAATTAGGGTACGGATTTTAAAATCTAAAACCAGTTCTACTTTGGGATTTTAAAATCTGGTTTTCAAAAACTCAATACTAATAGCTTATACAACCTATCAATAAATATCAATCTAACTACCCTACTTTCACGCCACTCAACGTCATTCAATCATTACAATCACACCCACCAATAATATTACAATACAACATCATTCACTCTTCCACATTGATTTGACATAAAGTCAAATGACTGAAATCTCACCCTATTCAAAATCCCAAAACAAACACACACCTTACTGTAAATTAGGATATCAAAAACCCCTAGATTTCATAAACCGGTTTTCAAAAAATCACTTAGAACCCCAAAACAAACACACCAAAGTGTGCAGAGAATTCAAACCTTTAGGCCTTGAAGATAGTCTAATGTTCCACGCACTAGGGAACGTCCAGACTCTTCAAATACTTCACTTCCTACTGTAAGTACCAATCCTGTAGCACCACGTGCTCCAAAAACATGTACTCGACTACTGCCGTCATCCTGCACAGAAAGATGCACACCCGTAATTACATAAATCAAAACCCCCTGTAGACATTGCATAAAGGTCATTATTTTTCATTTCTGACAATATGACAGTTCAGAAAAATGTGGATGTTTGTGTTATTAACAAAAATGCACCCTGGCAAGCCATTGCAGGAAGGCAGATTCTCACAAGGTACCAGGGAACTTCTTTGCACATGGACAGCATCAAGGCTGAATCTTGTATCCAAGAACCTGCATCATTGTGTTTCAAAAAGTGCTGCTCCGCCTAGAAACAATACAGAGATAATCTTTTTAAGAACTAAGCATTGTTTATTATTGAAAAATAATCACGCTTTCCATCATAATTAGTCTGTGTACCGTTTGCTCCACAATTACACCCCGTAAACCACTGTACTCGCAATTAATTGGTGTGTCTGACCCAACCCATCCAGACACTGTGACAACCAATGGCATCGCTTTGCTTGCAGCATCCAATAATGGAGCTGAAAAGGGAAGCATTTAAGAGAAGTTTAATGGAAACAAAATAGGCCAACAATTTATTCCAACTTATTACTCTGCTGAGGTTAAAAATAATAAGTCTGTCAGCCATGAATAGCAACATAAACCGTACAGAGGCAATTACCTACTTTCAATTAGGTTTAGCTAGCCCCAAATACTCAGAAGTATATAAGAAATCATAAAAAACGAAAATCCAATATTGCTTCTCTGGATACATGATTGTATAGAGGAAAGTGAAAAGGAAACTTGAGATTAACCAATTGTCTGTTCCCTTCTTTTCGGCTCTAGAGAAAAGATATTAATGATATAACAGTTGTACATCTAAATATCACGAAAAATAAATTTGAATAGACAGGAATCGTGAAGTCTTGATAGGTTCCTGTACCAGGATATTGTAACATTTCCTTGAATACTATAGGCTATAACAGATGAGGATCCATAATAAATGCATAATTTCAAAATGCTTTCACTACAAGATTACTATCACAAGCATCTCACTTCAGTTTGTCTTTGGAACTAGCTCTGACATTTACTAGTTATGTTACCAAATATGTAAAGGATTCGTCAATGTCATACAAAAGGTATGCAAATAGACCACATTTAGCTAATTAAGTAGTCAACCATATCCTGGTTCGTATCACTTCAAGAAAAGGAAAACTTAAGCACTCAGAATCCATGAAATATCCTATAAACAGAAAATACTATATAAAAACGTGAAATGTGCACGGTTGGGCATATCAATTGACCATTAGCAAGCCGCAATCTTAACTTCCTAAGAACAATTTATAATACAAGTCATCACAATGCAACTAAACCATATTATAAGGATCCCACCATACAAACGATTGCCTAACAAACTACAACGATTGTATGGAAAATTGAATTAAAAAGGCTGAGAAATTTAACTTACTCAAGTCCTTCAATTGATTCACACGAGTGACAGCCTTCAGAACATCAGCATCCCTAAACAGATAAAATAGTGTGAAATTAATATTTTGAAAGAAAAAAATACTCACAAATTATCTGCGAAAACACACAAATAAAAAGGGAAAGGATAATAAAATTCAGTAGAACCTTCCGCTGCTCCTTCCGAGAAGATAAAGCGCAGCTGCGCCCAGGCAACACGTAATTCCACCAACTGGAATCATCTTCAATAAATTCAAAACGAATATTACAGAAAAAAAACTCGAATGATTTTTACTCAACTACAATTGATCGAATGACAATCTTTAAAAACAAATTTCGGCTCTTCGGCATTGAAGTCCCCAAAAATCTACTGTGAGAGAATTAAACTGAATAATTAGAGGAGAATCAAAAAGGGAAAAGTTGAGACTGAGAAAGGAGAATTGAATTTGTGTGGAAGGAAAGTAGGGCTGAAAAGTGAAATTGAGGTAGTTGATTGAAAGAGAAAATTGATCGCGCAGGGATGTGGAGCTACAGAGAACACACACAGAATCCGATTCCAAGAGTAAAACTCGACTACGAAGCAAACTTCTCCCGAAAAAATCGATTTCTCGCCTAACATTTTGTTACTAATCATTTTCTTGTACAGTAAAAGTCTAGAGCTGTCAATTTGGGCCCGATCAGATGGATTGGTCCGCTAACTCGAAAATTAGTATGACTGGACTCTAAAATTAGTGGGCACATATAGAATCGGGTTGCCCGATTCGATGGGTTCGACGAGCCTGACTAGATTGAATTTGGCCTGTCGTTGCCCGATCTTTTTAATTTTAGGTAAATAAATTATTAAAATAAATAAAGTACATTGTTTTTACATATTATTGTATTTTTTATTTTATTATAACTTTGAAATTTGAACTTATAAATTATTTAAATAGTAGTATAATGTTTATGCTGGTTATGACGAATTATGTATAATTAACACATAATGTATATTTTTAATTATAATCCCCTTATATACTAATAGAAAGTTTAAATTGATAATGTGTCATTTTGTGGTTAATTTGACTTATTTGTCATTTTGTGGTTAATTTGACTTATTTGTTATAATTTAATGAAGTTGTTAATTTTAAAAAGAGTTCATTGCAAATTAAATCACGACCTTTCGCTCATTTGGAATATAATATAAACCTTAAAATAATTGCAAATAAATCACCAAATTCAAATATTATTGCAAATTAAACTTTTTAGAAGTCTACTTTGTCCCTAAATCATACATATTTGGTTTGATTAAAAAATAATATTGTTTTATTAAGGTGTTGTTATGTCAGTAAGAAGTTTAAATTGCAATTGAAATTTTCAAAAGGACTAAATTGCAATAATATTTAAAGTTTGTGATTTATTTGCAATTATCTTAAAGTTTAGATTAGATTGCAAATGAGGAAAATGTTGTGATTTAATTTGTAATTAACTAAAAATTTTTTAATATTTAAGGTATTGTAGTTGATAATGAAGGTTGACTTAAATTTATTAAGAATTATTTTAATATTATTTAAATTGTTTATTTTCGAAATTTTATAAAAAAAATTTAAAGTTGTTTTCGTATTTATTAAATGTTAAAAGTTCAACCTCTCATTTCGTGTTTCTTATAAATTTTATTTGAAATTTACTTTATAAATTTATTTATTTATATATAATATAAATATTTATTTTTATTGACTTTTCGCGTAATACGCGGGTGCTAATCTAGTTATTTATATAAATAAAAATTATGTGTGAGCATGTAACCAATACATAATAAAGTTTATATATATATAATTTTTACTAAAAATATTTTTTAAAAAAATATTTCATTGGTTGGACCGGCCCAGCAGGAGGGGTGAGCTATGTTGGACTCAAATTTTATAGACCCGATTAATTCATGGGCCAACCAGACCCAGCCCACGAACAATATTTTAAGTGATTTGATAAGATGTAAAATAAATTATTTGAAAAAAAATGAATAATAATTTTGAAAATAAATTGATGTTATAAGATTATTAATTTCGTGTGATATTTACATATTAATAACGTGCAAGCAATTTTGGACGTCATAATAAAAAAAGTGTGCAACTAATAATATGTTATTCTTAGATACAAGTGTCTTGTTGGTAGTTAACCCATTTTAATTATAATGTGATCAAACTCGACTTATATAGCGTGAAAAAATAATATTCACATGAATTAAATAAAATATTACAACAAAATTATGTAAAGTAAATTAAAATTTAATTTTTTGAGAACTCATTTGTTCATTCTCATCGTCGATTGGAAAGCAGATGCCTTCATCCTTGTTGAATTTGTTTGTGATACGATTAATATTATTGAACAATATCTCTCGACATTGATAACTTTAAAATTTATAATGAAAAATGTATTAAGATTATAAGAATCTTTTTAATTTCTAAAAGTTATACTCACTTAAATATTTTTAGTATAAAATCCATTATAATTGGTGTTAATAAATTTTAAGTCAAATATACTTAACTTTTGATATGTATGGAAAACAAACATGCTTAATTTGAATTAAGTCGATTTAAGTAATTTAAAATTTAAATTTGCCCACTAAAACTTTAATATGTGAAAAACATATGCTATAGTTTAATAAATACATATTTTTGGAATTGTGATAAATAATCATTCCTAAATAAATAATAGGAAAGATTCGTGCAAGTAATAGTTGAGAAACTTTTGGGATTATTTCTATAATAAATTTATGGGAATAGATATTTTTGGGATTATTTTTTGATGGTTGAGAAATTGTGAAATATTATTTTCATATGAACAAATGTTTTATTTCAATATCATTTATTCATTTACATAATTAAAACATTGACTAAATTAATGTTAAATTTGAAAATTATGGAAAGAATTAATACTGCATCTTTTAACTTATTTCAAAACTTAACAATATAGCTAATTAATACGTACATATATACTGCCTGATGTAATTTTCGAGACATTTTTCTTTTTCACTAGTAATTACAATTAATTGATGTGATACAAACTTAAATATAATTTATTACATATCATTCCTAGTTTTTTTTTTTTTTTTTTGAGAAGTCAAAGTGGATCATTCTTATTCCTAGTACTGTACATGTTGTACTCCATTCCATATGTCCAGAATAAAATCAATACTAGTTAAATAATATATCAATCATAATATTTAAAATGAATAAATGAATTAAGGGATGATCATTTCATTCTTAATTTCATTATTACATATCATTAATTAATAGTATTAGATGATAAAAAAAAAAAGCTAGGGAATTGCAAATTGGATTTTTATAAAATAAAATATTTAATTGATAGTATTCCTTTATCCTAGCTCATCATAAATTATGGAAGATTTAAGATTTGTCTTCCTTCAATTTAGAATGGATACAATGTCCAAACATCGATCACGGAATGCCCTAGTCCAAGAAAATGTCTCGACCAATTTAAAAAACATGACAATATAATAGACTAAAAAAAATTTAGTCAAAAAAACCTTAAACCTCCAAAAATCCATGGTAGGTTTTGGAGTAATTAATTATAAATAGAAATAATCATCACAACTCTCCCTCACACTATACACATATTTATCATTTATGTTATTAATTACTTTTTAAGTCCACCATACATTCAATTCACCTATTTTTTTAGACCATCAAATTTTTTTTTTTTTTTCTTATCTTGCAAACATATGTAGAATACAAGACGGTGAAGAGGCATTATGCTGATCATGTCAATTTCCCTGGCCAATAATGTTAATAGTATTAAATCAACAAAAAAGGGGATTGCAAATTAGATTCTTAATTATGAAATAAAACATTTAATTGATATTACTAGCTTTATACCCTAGCTAGCTCATGATAAATATTGGAAGATTTAAGATTTTTCTTCCTTCAATTTAGGACGAATTAATTACGATACAATTCCCTAATCCCATCAATATCATCTTGTCCTAAACCCTTTCTCATTCCACTACCTATATTAGGCGACATGATGGCACTCTCATCCATAGTATGCCCTAGTCCAAGAACATGCCCTAGTTCATGCAACCCTACTGTTTGTAGATCTATTCCACCCCGAACAATCCCATATACCCACTCCTCATCTGCATCGTAGTGAAGTCGTCCATCTTTCGGGGGGAAAGCGTGAGCCAATACCCCTCCAGGGCCATCAAATGGATATCCATCCCCATGGTCCCCAGCCTTGAAGCTCACCTTGATATCGGCTGCATTGAAATCTTTTGTGTAGGAGAACGTTAATGGTGACACGCTCGACCATAAATTCGCTGCAACGCGGATAGCTAGATACGCGTCGCTTCGTGTTGCTGGTGGAAATGAGAAGGTCAGGTGTCTTTTCTCCCATCTAGGGCCACTTGGAAAGAAAGTGTAATGGGATTCTTCCAAGGGGGAAGAGTGGAGAGGAAAATCGGGGACTCCGCATCGAGTTTGTGACATTTGTCTAACTGTGGAGGCATCTAGGGTTCCGGTCTCCACGAGTTTGAAGAAATTTTGGTACTTTCTTATAGCCTTTTCTAAGATATCATCGAAAGTATTATTGTGTGTGCCGAAAGTAAACATGTATCCGAATCTTGAAAGGTAGTGTTTGAGTTGAAAAACACCTTCAGTTGAATCTCCTTTCTTGGTTCCAATCAAAGAATTGAGAAAATTTACCTTGGGGGATTGTTCATGAGCATGAATGAGTACCACAAATTGGAAGAGGAGTAGAGTGCATGAAAGGAGGCTGAATGACTTTGTTTCCATGGTTTTTTTTTTTTTTTTTTTTTTGAGGGGATATGTGAATGATGGAGTTCATTCATCTCTAATCCTATTTATAGGTGCAATTTGATGCGTGTTTGCATAAAAGAATTAATTAATAATATAGCTACAAGGAATGATCAATGATAAATGGAAAGGAATAAATCGAATCTTGTGAGAATTAATTAATAATATAGCTACAACACTTATTTGGAAATTTATTGTGAGAATGGAATTGAATATATATACTCCATATATTATTTCCCCAATTTAGTGAACTATACACCTTACTACGTATTGTTCAACTTCTTGAATCACACGTCATCGTCAATCATATGTGTTATATTTTTATAAATTATTTATATTAATATTATTATGTATAATATTATTTAGGTGTCATCATAATGTTGAATTGATTTTATACTATAATTATGATGATATGTCAAATATATAGTAAATATTTATTATCTTTAATATATAATTGGGTAGGGCTGCTGTGTACTCAAGTACACGGTGTACTTGAGTCCAGCTATATAGGAAATATATATTATATATATAATAAATAATAAAATATTATATATATGATAAATAATAAAATATATAATTATGATGATATGTCAAATATATTGTAAATATTTACTATCTTTAACATTAATAGTTTTAATGGAAAAAAAAAGTCAAATTTAAAAAATTACTCGATTATTAAATTATACTAATAAATTAGTAAATATGTAGTTAAAGTTAAATAATTTATTTTAAAAGATCATGAAATATAAAAAATGCATATATTATTAATTATTATAACAATCACAATTAATCTACTACTATATTTTTAAGAGTTGTAATAATATTTAATAAAGTGACGTGTAATAATTTATTGGTTCAAGAACACACCAAAATTAGTTTTTAAACAATAGTTTATTTCCTCTAGTTCTAGAATTTTTTTTATTTGAATATTTTTTTTAAATTATTTAAACATACTTTTTTTTTACGGTTATTTAAACATACAGTACTACTCTCTCTGTCCCTGAAAAGCTTTCACTTGATGGAACGAAGTTTAAGAAAAAAGTGTAATAATTATAGTTTTAAATGTAATTTTGTAAACTTGTATATATAAAGTAAATAAAGTAGTTTAATTGAGTGTATGATAGACCCCAAAATATATTGTATAAAGGTTAAATACGAGTATATCGTGAAAGTAACTATACAAACTTTTCAGGGACGGAAGTAGTATATATTATAGTATTTTTTTTTTTGAAGGCAACATACTATATATTATTAAAAGTTGTGGGCTTGAAAGCCAAGTACATTCCGATGAATCTTTACGGAATCATACGTCATCGTCAATCATATGTTATATGTTTATAAATTATTTATTTAAATATTGTTACCTGGAGTATAATACTCCGTATTATTTAGGTGTTATCATAATGTTGAATTAATTTTATATTATAATTATGATGATATGTCAAATATATATATATATGGTAAATATTTAAAATCTTTAACATTAAAAGTTTTAAATTAAAAAATTATATTTAGAAAATTACTCAATTATTAAATCATAATGTGTAAGATAAAGTGAGGGTAGTAATAAAGTTAATTTTTAAAGTAATAAAGTAGTGACATTTGTTGTAATATTGTGATGTTTTAAGAGGAGTGTTTAAAAGTATTTTTGCTATTTTAAGTAATGTGCCTTCAAGTATAGGACACTCAAAATGGTAAAATGTGTCTTCATGTATGGGACGGAGGGAGTACTATTTATAAATGACATGTAATAATTTTATTGGTTAACATAAATATTATGTGTTGGTTGAAATTTAATTTTTTTAAAAATAGTTTATTTCCTCTTGTTCTAGAATTTTTTTTACTTGAATTTTATTTTTAAAATTATTTAAACATACTTTTTTTATTTTTGACGGGTTAAATAAACATACTATATATATATATATATTTTGTAACACTCCGTCCCAAAATTAAATATGAAATAAAAGAATAAATGATTTAAGAATTTTCAATTATATTGACAATGTTATTTGTCTTCAAAAGATTCTATTTTCAGGAAGACGGACGAGCATTCTGATTCGGGAGCACTCCTAGAACATAAATAAATAAATAAAGTATAAGATTTGATGAATATTTAATAAATATCGAAAATGAAGAAGTCTAATTAATAAACTTACAAATCATTTTATCAAGCTTATGTGATAAACAACTTAACAAAGCATAATATGCATTTTATTAAATAGCATTGCATTGCCATCTCAATCTTAATATAAAATATAGAAGTCTCATTGATTTACTTGCCTGGTCATTGAAATAATATCTTATACGTCAAAAATTCATAATCATGAAAATTACATTTACTTGGTTGCCATGCTCTTCGTGTCTTTGTGATATAATGTTTGTCTGATTTTATTTTATATTAGGACTCATTCTGATAATTCATTATTAATTTAATATTAGAATTAAAACAAAAATAATATAAGTAGTCTTAAGTCGAATTTTATAATTAAATAATTTTCATCTCAAAATGCGATGATTTTATGGCCATAAATTCTAAATAAATATTTATAGCTCTTGCGAAATTTTCTGCGCCAAACTAACAAAGAATATAAGTAACGACTGTGTAGTAAATACCGAGTACTAACTAATACCGTGAAGATAACAAATATTCCCTACTTTTAATTCTGGTCCGATCATATTTTTTTCTTGATTAAATTAACCATCCACCTTTCCCTTTTTACCTTGTGAGTCGGCCAGGCCATGTGCCACCCAAGGGATATTAACTCATCCCCTTCTTCAATAATTAATTACAATAAGGAGTCCCTATAATATTTACCAACTTGGGTAGGTAATTGCAAATTAGACCCCTACTCTACCATCAAGTGGATCGGTCACTTGCACTCTTCCCAAACAACCCAAACAAGCATCAAATACCATTACTACATACATATACTACTACTACATTAATATACTGAAAGAATACATACACTCTCGTCCTATAAAAGAACGGCTTGGGGTAGGAAATAATTCACTCCTCCTCTAAATGGTTGTAGTTTTAATTTGCTAGCAGTCTCCTTCGTCCTCCTTCTTCTCAGGCGTAACCATCGTCGCACCACCGCCAGAAACGGCCACCGACGACTTTCTCCCGACTACTCAACCCATATACCAGAATAATTCCCTCAACACAAGGAACCTGTTATACCTAGTCAAAGAGGTCAATCTTTGACAAGTCAATCCTAGTCACCATCTTACGTGGCGAGGACCAGTCAACGAAGTCATGCGACGACTAGTCAACAAGACCAAGAAAATGTAATAGATTTAATGTATTTAATATATTTAAGTGCTCGTCCAAAGATGTTGGCGAGCACTGTCTTAGTTAGCTGCTCGCCCAAATGTGTGGCGAGCACGTGCTTATTCTTAGTTAAGAAGTTTTAGTATTGAAGTCTTGGGAGACAGCATGGAGCGTGGCGACCACACTCCTCGAAGGTCCTCCGGCGACCACCATGGCCTAGCTCCTCGGCACCTTGGCGAGGACGAGCACCTAAGGCGGTTTAGCATTAAATGCGCCATCAAATCACCTTTTCGGGCAGAATGAAGGTCCAATCTGGAGGCACCACGTGTAAAGGGCGGGCAGCCCCTAGAAAACAGTATATAATGCCCATTTGGGCTCATTTGTAACATAGGTGAAAAATTCATACAATCACCCCAACCCAAAGCAATAAACTCTCCCAAGCTTCTAAAGCTTTAGCTTCTCTAAGAAGCTATATCTTGTGTTCTTGTGTGTTCTTCATCAAGTTCATCACAAATCATCACTTTAATCCACATAAACACGTAATAACCCCCGTTTAATTATACATGTTTGTATCGTACTAGTTAATAGTCCACATCCGAATCAACCCGTTTATAGTGCGTACAACATTTGGCGCTAGAAGGAGGGGACCTTTTACGTGTTTAAATCATCAAAGTTTCGTTCGATCAACGAGCGATCGGTTAGCAAACTCCCTGTTTCAAGCTTTAATCGGTATATCTACCGTTTAGAGCATCATCTTCGATCTTTAGTGTTCTTCGTGTTCTTGAACATTTTTAGTTTTCGTAGCATATTTTGGAGTTTGATCTCCTTGTATTTGTGTTTTCAAGCTTCTATTGTTGTTACTTTGCTAAGACTAGTAGTTGTAATAGCACGTTCTTCTGCGTAAGAACTTTAATCTTTCGTTTTTTAGATCTTTACTTTGTAATCTAAAAAGACACTCTTTAAACGATGTCTCAGCATACTCCACCGCTCGGAGGGAACGAGCACCCTCCGCCGCCGGCAAATCCTTTTGCAAACCTAAACATGGGGGATATTCTGAATGACCCCCAACACTTGAAAGACCTATCGGACTACCTCCTGGAGAAGAGGAGGAAGAACGAGGAGGAAGAGCTCGAGAAGGCCAAAGATCGGGCTTTCGTCGAGGCTCGCAAAAACAGGGGGAACGAGGATGACCGTTCATATCACTCACATTCCGCTCACCCCCAAGATAAAGGCAAAAACAAAGTCGGCGAGCACTCCCACAATAGCCATACGGGAGACTCACAAAGGAATTCGGTTTTCAACCGAATGAACGACAATGATGGAAGGGCTCCTCGCCGAGTACCTTTCAACGTGGATGGCCGACCACATAAGGCCGACCACCACCATCGCGCTGATAGGAGAGATCAGGGCGACAGAGTCTCAGCTCTGGATCGAGTGGGACCAGGGAAGGGTTCGCGAGCTCCGGCCAAGAGTTATCGCGGCCACCATTCTGACAGACACTCTCCCAGGCGATCACGTTATGATGATCGCCCAGCCATTTCCCATGGGAGTCGACGTGACGAGAACGTCATCCCACGAGCTCAAACTGCCGAGGAGGGGCAAATCGCCCAGTTCCTCGAAACACAAAAATTAATGAAACAAGAGATGGACGCTCTGCGAGCAGAGGTGGTCGCCTCGAAGCAAGGGACCACACCGCCGATCAGTCTGCCCGCACCTCCACTAAGTGTTGCAATCCTCACCGCCCCCATTCAAAGAAAGATCCAAATGCCTTCCATGACGGCATATGATGAGATGTCCGACCCCAGAGTACACTTGTCCAAGTACTCCAACTATATGGCCTCAATCGGGGCAACGGACGCCACACAATGCAGAAACTTCTCCCTAACATTGGGAGATCGGGCTCATCGTTGGTACACAACCTTGAGTTCCGGATCAATCACATCTTTCCACGAGCTGGGACAATTCTTTCTGACCTACTACGGGTCCATTGCTGCTCGCCCGGCATCAAAGCAACGTTTGGCTAACGTTCGCCAATCTGTGAATGAGTCGAGGAAAGACTTCATCGAGTGCTTCGATAGGCTGGTGATCGATGGAGAGGCCGTAAACGATGAGACGAAGCTGATCTCGGCCGTTTCCGGTCTAAGGATAGGCACCAAGCTGTGGGAATCTATCCATCTTACTTTCCCAGTTTCTTATGCGGACTTCCGCACGAGGGCTGGGAACTTCATTCAAATGGAGGAAATAATGGACGCTGCCAAGGCTAACGAGCAGCCTGACACGTCCAAGAGAGTGTGGCCCAAGAAAAACAACACTGGGGAATCTTCCCAGCCCAAGAAGGCGACCACTCAAGCTGGCAGTGCTCGCCCAGCGAACTTCAGGCCGTTCGAGGAGGCACCTGAGATCATCCAGTTCAGGGAGGCCCTCACCGTGGATCCTAGGGGCATCTACGACGCAATCAGGGGGAAAAATCTGCTCCCCCAAGCAAAGCCCATGCATACGAGCGATGCAAATCTTGATGGTAGTAAATTTTGCAACTACCACAACTCTGTCGGCCACCACACCAATGGGTGCCGAGACTTGGTGAGAAATCTCTTCAAACTTTACAACGAGGGTAAACTCACCCAATTCATCAAGTCCGGAGGTGGGAACGGCGACAACAGGGGAAAGAAACGTCGCGATGACCTACGCCAACAACTGAGTCGTCCCAAGCTGACTCCTCCCATGCCAAAGAATATTATTGGCGACATCAACAATCTGGGCCAAGACTGCCTTGTGATAGAGGGACCTTTGGGGGGGACTCAATCCGGAGTCGCTCTGTCTGTTCGCCGGGCTCAGGGCGAACAGCGAGCACTCAACAATGTGCACCAGGTGTGCGTCGCTCCTACTGCCGAGAAGCCTCCTTCTCATCAAATCCGTTTCACGGACGACGACCTGAACGGCGTGGTGCAGCCAAACAATGATGCGTTGGTCATCACGGGAAAGATAATGGGAACCGTCGTCCATCGCATGATGGTCGACACTGGGTCATACACCAACATCCTTTTCAAGCATACTTTGGATGCTCTTGGTGGATATGCAGATTACATCGAGCCTTGCGACGATATAATCGTAGGGTTCGGGGACACGCGCAACCTTCCCATTGGGAAAATCAGATTGTCCTTGGAGTTGGCATCGTCAAAAGAGCCTGAAATGCACCATGCTAGGCAGCTCGACTTTTTGATCATCGACATGCCATCATCCTACAACGCGTTCCTAGGCCGACCTTTCTTCAACGAGTTCAAGGCGGCCGTTTCAACTTTTTATTATTGTGTAAAGTTTCCAACCCCGGCGGAAGCTATAACCGTTAAGGGCGATCAGACACGGGCGAGGGAGTGTCTCGTCCGTTTTGCAAAACGTCATTCTAAAGAAAGCGCCATGGTTGGAAAGTATATTATGTGTCAAACTCAAACAGAACAAATGAACTACTTGGAGGGTCTTCCTAGCAAGTACAGAAAAATTGAAGTTGGGGAATGCAGTCATCAATCCGACGACCACCAAGTGGAGGCGAACGAGCACGCCTCCATGGAAGTGGACGACCACACCCCAATGGAAATCGACGAGCAGGCAGATCCGGGCGACCAGTTCCCCGGCGACCAGTCTCCAGAAAACTTTCCAGATTTGGAGCCTAGGTTAGGTTTTTAGCCAAAACTCGGAATTGAGGACCCTCGTTGGAAGGAGCCTAGAGAACGGGCGACTTCAGCGGAGGACCTTGAAACCATCCAATTGAACGAAGCTCGTCCCGAACTCGAAGTATTCATAGGTTCAAATTTACCAGGACATCTGCGATCGGACATGATCGCATTTTTGAAGGAAAACATTGGTGCATTCGCCTGGTCGCACGAAGATATGGTGGGCATTCCCACGAATCATGCCTGCCACAGACTAAATATTGATCCAACAAAAAGACCCATCACCCAAAAGCGAAGAAAATTTGGGCCTGATAAAAGTTCGGCTTTGGCAGTCGAAATCAAGAAATTGATCGACAACAAATTAATAGAGAAAACTGGAACTGATCCTGAGTGGTTGGCAAATCCAGTGCTCGTCAAGAAAACGACCGGGTCGTGGAGATTGTGCATAGACTTCATAGATTTAAACGACGCCTGTCCAAAAGGTCATTTTTCGATGCCCCACATTGATCACCTAGTAGATAATACAGCGGGGCACGAGATTTTAACTTTCATGGATGCCTTCGCAGGGTACCATCAGATTGCAATGCATCCCGTCGACCAGCGACATACGACCTTCATGACGGCGCGTGATATGTATAGCTGGAAAAGAATGCCTTTCGGTTTGAAAAACGCGGGGGCAACGTACCAAAGACTGGTAAACAAGATGTTTGAGAAACACATCGGCGAGATGGTGGAGGTCTATATCGACGACATCGTTGTCAAAAGCTTACGAAAAGAAGATCACCTACACCACCTTACCATTACATTCGATATCCTAAGAGAGTACAACATGAAGTTAAATCCAAAGAAATGCAGTTTTGGAGTTGGCTCAGGAAAATTTCTGGGGCACTTGGTTAGCCAGCGGGGCATCGAGGCGAATCTGAGTAAAATTCAAGCAGTAATCAATATGCAAAGCCCGAGGAACGTGAAAGAAGTTCAGAGGTTGACAGGATGCCTTGCATCGCTAAATAGATTCATTGCACGAACGGGCGATCGTTGCAAACCTTTTTTCGACGCTCTGAAAAAAGGAAAGTTCGAGTGGACCGACGAATGCGAGAAAGCTTTCGAGAAATTGAAGGAGTATCTATCGGATCCGAAAGTCCTATCCAAGCCAGTCCCCGGCGAAATTTTATATCTATACTTGGCGGCCACTGACTGTGCGATCAGTTCAGTGCTCGTCCGAGCTGAGGGGAGCACACATCTGCCTATCTACTACGTAAGTCAAACACTGCGAGATGCGGAGTTGAGATACACTCCAATGGAAAAATTGGCGTACGCACTAGTCATGAGTGTTAGAAAGTTAAGGCAATACCTGTTCGACCACGAGGTGGTCGTCCTCACCACCTTTCCTCTCCGACGAGCACTGCATCGTCCGGATACCACGGGAAGACTTCTGAAATGGTCGGTGGAGATCGGGCAATTTGGTCTCACCTACGCACCCAGAACGGCAATCAATGGACAAGTGCTGGCAGAATTTATCGTAGAGCTCACTTTCCCAGAGAGATTGGACGAGGGAATCGAGCTTCCTTGGACACTGTTCGTCGATGGCTCGTCGACGAGCACCAAAGCAGGGGCAGGAGTTGTCCTCACCAGCCCAACCGGACAGACGTTTGCTTCGGCGATCGAGTTCGAGTATCGGGCGACCAACAACGAAGCAGAGTACGAGGCTCTGGTTGCAGGAATCAAGATGGCTATGGCCGTGGGCGCTAGAAAACTGAAAATTTTTTCTGACTCTCAGCTGGTTGTATGTCAAATCACGGGCGAATACGAGGCTCGCGGCGATCAAATGATAAAATATCAAGACCTAGTGAAAGGATTACTCGAGCAATTTGATCAATTCCACATCGAGCAAATCCCTAGGGAGGAAAATACGCAAGCTGATGCGTTAGCTCGGCTGGCCACTTCAGAGGGGGAGGCAATATTTTCAGAAGCAACCATCACCAAGATTTCTTCCCCGTCGGTGAACAGAGGTCAAGTTTTGCAGGTTGAAGCGACCAGCGACGAGGACTGGAGAACGCCGATCATCAAGTACATCAAGACCGGCGAGCTCCCGGCAGACAAAGTGAAAGCAACCAGATTGCAACTCAGGTCCGCAAGGTACACAATTGTGGGCGACCAGCTGTACAAACGGGGTTTTTCAATGCCTTTGTTGAAATGCCTCGGAGAAGACGAAGCGAAGATCGTCATGCACGAAATCCACGATGGAGCTTGTGGAAATCATACAGGGGGGCAAGCGCTCGCTCTAAAGATCATAAGACAAGGCTATTTTTGGCTAACACTGAAGAAAGATGCAATCCATTACGCGCAGACGTGCAAGAGGTGTCAAGCCTTCGCTCCCGCCATTCACTCACCACCAGACGAGCTCATCTCGGTGTATAGTTCGTGGCCTTTCGCGAAGTGGGGGATCGACATCATCGGACCTTTCCCACCAGCTGCTGGTGGGGTAACTTTCGTCGTCGTAGCAGTCGATTACTTCACCAAGTGGACAGAGGCAAAGGCATTGAAGACCATCACAACGGGCCAAATGACAAGCTTCATTTGGAAGAACATAATTTGCAGGTTCGGCCTACCACGAGCGATAGTGACCGACAACGGACGTCAATTTACAAGTCAAGACATGCTGGATTTCTGCTCAAGATGGAACATCAAGAAAAAAATTTCAACACCCTACCATCCACAATCAAACGGTCAAGTAGAGGCGATCAACAAAATCATCAAGCACACCTTGAAAGCTAAGCTGGATGGATTGAAGGGCAAATGGGCCGAAGAGCTGCACATGGTTCTGTGGGCATATCGGACGACCACGAGAAATTCTACTGGTGAAACTCCGTTCGCACTCGCGTTCGGAACCGAAGCTGTCATACCAGCAGAGGGGCAAGTCCCAACTTTTCGAGTAGCAAATTATGACGAGCAGTTGAATAACGATGCACAGCTCTCCGATTTAGACTTCCTAGAAGAACGAAGGCTAACAGCGGACGAGAAGAATGTGGTCTACAAGCAAAGGTCAGAACGCTACTACAACACCAAAGTACGTCCTCGCCAGTTCACTATCGGCCAGCTCGTACTTCGGAGGGCGACGGAGCAGTCCATTGGCATACTTGGCCCGACTTGGGAGGGTCCGTACCGAATAACGCGCACACTCCTAAACGGATCGTACGAGCTAGAAGATCTGGAGGGCAAGCCGAGCAAGTACCCGTGGAACACGGTCAAGCTGAAGAAGTATTACCAGTAAGTTTTTAAATTATTTCATATTTGTATAATCTGTATCTAATTACCATGTCAATACAAAGTTTTAAATTTCCATCAAGTGTTAGATAAATTTGAAAGTTTAAACAAGGCTCTGCGTAGCCATCTAGGAAACAAAAGACGAGCACTCTTTCTTAAAGATGCTCGCAGGGTAGTGACAAAGATGGTCACTACCTATCAAACAAAAAGTTCAACCGACGAATGGTTAACTTTGAAAGACGAGCACTCTTTTTTAGAGTCTCGCAAAAGGAAAGACGAGCACTCTTTCTTAGAGTCTCGCAAAAGGAAAGACGAGCACTCTTTCTTAGAGTCTCGCAAAAGGAAAGACGAGCACTCTTTCTTAGAGTCTCGCAAAACGAAAGACGAGCACTCTTTCTTAAAGAGTCTCGCAAAAGGAAAGACGAGCACTCTTTTTTTTTAAAAAAAAAAAAAAAGATGCTCGCAAAAGGAAAGACGAGCACTCTTTCTTAAAGATGCTTGCAAAGAAAAGACGAGCACTCTCTCTTAAAGATACTCGCAAAATAACAACGTCGAACACAACAAAGTATTTATTAAAAGCACTCGCAAAAAAAAAATTATTATCATAAAACAAATGGACAAACGAACACATCATAAGTAAAAAAAAAAAACTATTCATTAAAAAAGCCTTAAAAGGCTGGAATTACAAAAAGGCCTTACTGGCCGAGCAGTTCCTAAACAAAAAAAAAAAGTGGAAAGAAACTAAGTCCCTGCAGTGGTAGTCTCCTCGCCGGCAGCATCCTGCTCGCTGGCAACTACCTCCTCGGCGACACCCTGTTGCTGATGAGTTGGGCTTTCCTCCGGAGGATCCGTAAAAAATACAGGCACACCTAAGAGCCTAGGGAACTGAAGTCCCAATTTCATCAAAGGAAGCAGAGGGAGTTCGGATTCCGGCTTAGGATTTTCCTTCATGAGAAGGTCGTCCAAAAGTCCGCCGAGCGGTGTCATATCCACCTCAGGGTTAGCCTCCAACAATTTTTGAATGAGCCCGTGGGCAGTGAGTGCCACAGTAATACTGGCCACACTTCCAGCGAGCTCAGTGATCTCATCCTTCTCATCCGTCAGATCGACCAGTTGCTGCCGAAGAGTGGCCAACTCTTCCTCATCATCTGCAGATTTGTTTTCAAAATTTCTTACCTCGTCCTCGGCAGTCTTGAGGCGAGCACGGAGACGTTCGATCTCTTGAAGATCTTCTTGATCCTTTTTTCGAACCATCTCAAGTTGGGCCTCAGAATCGGCCAACTTTGCCTCAGCATCGGCCAGCTTGGTCTCGAGGTCGACCACTTTCTCCTCGGAGGCGAGCAGTTGCCCCTCAACAACAGTTTTGGCCTTAGCCATTTGAGCAATTTTCGCAGCCCTGTCCTCGCTGAGCTTGCGACCTTCAGCGATCTGGCTGGCGAGCTTCTCTTTGGTGTAAGAGGCTCGGCTCAGGTCAATGGCGACCAGGCGCGCATTTTCCATGGCATTATGGTTGTTGACCTCTTCGATCAGAGTGGTCGTCAACGAGCGAGGCAGGTGCTTCACCGCCCTCTGAGCGAACGGGTTCAAAGACTCTTTATCGACCGGGTCCCGCGACCGGTAGAAGCCGAGAAGGTTCTCGTTGAAGGGTTGGGCGACCGGATAGTCGGCAACTCTGTTGGAGGAGGAAAGAATTAGAAAAAAAAAAGGTACTTAGAATTTTTTGTGAATCTTTTCGATAAACAAACTTACTTGGCAACCCTTGCGGCTTCCCAGCCGAGAAGGGTGTTATCTCCCGGAGCCCTCTCCCCGGCCGACGAGCTCGTCGCAGTCTCTCGCGACCGAGTGCTTCGGGGAGGAGGGGAAGCAACAGTTTGGGGGGGGGGGGGGCGAGTCACCCCTCGGCGGAGGAGATCTCCTCGGCGAGATCCTCCTTTCAGCAGCAGGTGGGCGAGAAGTACCCCCTCTGGTCGGTCTAGCGACCTTCTTTGGTGGAGCCCCCGAGCTCTCCGCCCCTTTTCTTTTCTTGCCGGCGCCATCAACAATCTTGCGCTCGCGGAGTATTTGTGCCTGTCGAAGCATACTGTTCGCTTTTAGGCGCTCGACTTCAACGGTGGGGGGAAGATAGGCAACAACCCTTTGAGGAACCACTACTAGAAAGAGAAGCGAGAAGTCAGTATTTTTGAAGAGTAAATTTAAAAGAAATTTGAAGTAATATTTTACCTGGAGGGAACTCTCGAGTGAAGTGATGAGGAGGTACTCTGAGACCTGCTCGCTCACGCATGCACTCCCTGTTCAGAAAACGGCAAGACCTCTCCAGGTAGCGACGATTGAGAACGCAGCAAACGTGGTACTGAAAGAGAGGAGTGAGACGGTGGTCGGCAGTCTTCTTGCGAACAGTTTCACCTACAAAAAGCGAGGAGTTATTCAGTATAGACAAGAACGAGCAGAAATTAAAAGACTTACCACGAATTCTTTGATATTCGGTCTCAATGGGAATGCGATCAGAAGATCCGTCCGGCCTCACTGAACTCATCCAGTCCCCGGCTACCCACCACCAGTTGGTTTTCCAATCCCTAATCTTGTTGGGAACCCCTTCGACCAACTTGAAATTATCTCGGCCTCTAACATAGTAGTACCCGTGGCCTACTTTCTCTCCGGTCTCGGCCGCCTGAAGAAGATAGTTAATCTCTTTCGGGCTAAGCCATGTATTCCGACATCCATTCTCGGCCGCCACCAGGCCGAACAGAGTAAGAATGTCGATCAGGTTCGACCAACCGTTCGGTAAAATTTGTGAAGGGGCAACATTCAGGAAATGTAGAAAATTTGAGATACTGGGATGAAGGGGGAACCTCAACCCCGCCTCCATCATGCCGATGTTGACGGCGACCATGCCTTCTGGCGGCTGGTCGGCCCTCTCATCCGGGTGAGGAACAAAAAAGCACACATCGGCCGGTAGTTGATATTTCTTTCGAGAATTCTCTAGCTGCGCCGAGGAGACTTTGCTCGCATATTTGCTTGCCTCATACATCGTTTGGAAAGCTTCTCGATGCGGGCGAGGAACCTCTCGAGGAAGGTATTCGATGTAATACTTGTAATAGGCCTCCCTCGAGACCTCGTCGCCATCTAAATTCTCCCTACCACTCAAAATGTCCTTTATGCTCTCTGCATATTGAACAACTTCTTCATAGTCCTCGCGGAGACTCCTCGTCAAGGTCTCCTCGACTTGGGCGACTTCTATCAGGTCGCCCATCTCTCGATCCAAACCCTGACCATGCAAATCAGAGTCTGTCTCACTGCCACTCTCCTCGGCATCGCCCTCCTCGGCATCATTGCCGGCATCATCTCTATCAGAATCATCGACCTCGTCGACGTCGACGACCACTGCCTTTCCTAGGTTACGGACGCTAGCATTTATGGGGTCAGGAGAGTGGATCCTAGAGTCCGACGAGGACGCCCTCTCCGACAAAACCATGGCTAGACGATCAGCCTCGCCGGAACTAGCGGCACCACCATCTAACGGCGGCGAACCACCACCGGAATCGCCACCAAAATCCATTTTTTCTTAAGAAATGGGGGAAAATAGAGTTTTAAAGAAGAAAATGAGAGTTAAATACCTTTTTATCGATCGAAAACTACCCAAACTCGCCGGAAAAGCTTGAAGTAAGAAGCTCGGAAGGATGCTCGAGAGAAATTCAAAGTTGCAAAATGGTAAAAGTGTTTTGAAAAGAAGGAAAGTCATATTTATAGGCAAAACATATGCAGGGACCTAATTGCAAAAAACGGGGTAAAATCCGTAATTTTCCCAAAAATTTGGGGCCATTTCCGAATTCGAATTCGGAGAGTGACCCTCACGCGCGACCTTTGACGTCGGCACGCGCCCCACGCGCGCTTTTCAAATTTCGAGCGCCGCCCACGCGCCTGACACCAGTCACATCATACGTCATCAAAAATGCCTCGGAAGGCGAGCTCGGCGTAGGAAACGAGGCGACCGCCTCCATCTCACGTCATCAAGATCTCGAAATTGATTGTGTTGTCGAGAACCATTTTCACCATCGGAAAAAACGATCGAACTGCTCGCCTTACCATTCTACGAATACGAAGTAAGGCGACCAGGGGGCAAATGTTATACCTAGTCAAAGAGGTCAATCTTTGACAAGTCAATCCTAGTCACCATCTTACGTGGCGAGGACCAGTCAACGAAGTCATGCGACGACTAGTCAACAAGACCAAGAAAATGTAATAGATTTAATGTATTTAATATATTTAAGTGCTCGTCCAAAGATGTTGGCGAGCACTGTCTTAGTTAGCTGCTCGCCCAAATGTGTGGCGAGCACGTGCTTATTCTTAGTTAAGAAGTTTTAGTATTGAAGTCTTGGGAGACAGCATGGAGCGTGGCGACCACACTCCTCGAAGGTCCTCCGGCGACCACCATGGCCCAGCTCCTCGGCACCTTGGCGAGGACGAGCACCTAAGGCGGTTTAGCATTAAATGCGCCATCAAATCACCTTTTCGGGCAGAATGAAGGTCCAATCTGAAGGCACCACGTGTAAAGGGCGGGCAGCCCCTAGAAAACAGTATATAATGCCCATTTGGGCTCATTTGTAACATAGGTGAAAAATTCATACAATCACCCCAACCCAAAGCAATAAACTCTCCCAAGCTTCTAAAGCTTTAGCTTCTCTAAGAAGCTATATCTTGTGTTCTTGTGTGTTCTTCATCAAGTTCATCACAAATCATCACTTTAATCCACATAAACACGTAATAACCCTCGTTTAATTATACATGTTTGTATCGTACTAGTTAATAGTCCACATCCGAATCAACCCGTTTATAGTGCGTACAACAGAACCCAAATCCACAAACCGTTTGTTCATTAGGCTTCTCGTTCAAAAGTAATTTCTATTTATATTCTCGAAATTTATCTTCACCAAAAGTGCCGCCGTCGCACCACCGCACGATTGGTCTCGATTCTAGGCCCTTCTATAAACTTTAATTCTGTCTCTAACAATCTATATTTTGTTGCAAATCCCTGTGTGAGTCTCCCGTCTCCTTCATTCGAGATGTGTGCAGGCAAATTATTTGTGTGTATAAATTGTGCGTTTAGTGTGTAGAAGGTGAAAAAAAAGAAAGACGACGTGAGAGAGATGAGAGAAACTTGCAGAATAATTTTGCTAACTAAAACTCAACTCCTTTCATACCATAAATATTATTTTATTATTGTTATCATTATTAATTAAATTGAGCAAGTTTGTGCGTGTAAATGAGTAGTGATGTGTGTTAGTGTCTTTTATTAATATTGTTTTATATAATATTTTATGTGAGCATCAAATTGTCTATTATAGTATTTACTACTTCCTCTGTCACATAGGAATTTGTACACTTTCCATATATGGATGTCTCATACCAATTTGCACACTCCATAAAAGAAAATATTGTCATAACCCTCCCCTCAAAATATACACATATTTACTCATATGCCATTACTTTTTCACACTCAACCTACTTTTTACTTTACTTTATTCATAAAATTTTACAAAACTACCCCTCAAAACATCACTCATTACACTTTTTCTTACACATTTATTAAAATGTGTGTCATCCCAGAAGTGCAAATTCCTCTGGGACGGAGGTAGTATTATTAGAATTGTTGTTATAAATATATTATTGTTAGTATTAGTAGTACTATTTTTTTTAATGTATATGCAAATTATCATTTAATAAGGTTTTTAAATTGTTATAAATTTTATAAGTCGTATCTTTCTTTCATTAAAGTCATTTAATTCAAATGTTTATATATGTTTAAAAATTTTATTTTATATATTGCTCCTTTTTAAATACTTAAGTGAATTATGTGTTTAAATTAATAATGAGTTATTTTATAAATCGTTATTATTTGTTAAAATCACTAATTGGTATATGTTAAAATGTATTTTGACTAAATTTATTATTTCGATATTACTTGTTATGTGATTATAAGATTTATTCATGAAGAGAAACTGTTAAGTAAATTATGAAACAAGAGTTCTGATAATAATTAAATATTCAAGAAAATGTGATAGGCGAAGTGCGGCCTAATCGGAGCTCGGACAGTCCCTGCGTAACACTTGCCAAAATCATTCAAGAAGTTTGTAACTTTTCTTAAAAGTTAACCAGGTGGGTGTCACTACTGTATTGCCGATGTAAATGTTATATGGACTGTTGGTGTATTCTGAATTGAACTAAACAAACATCGACATATAACTAAGAATACAAGAATAAATTATGATGCACTTATTTTATGATATTATGATATGTGATATATGAATTTCGATTTCACGAAGGAGGTGGGAAGTGTTCATGGGGATTGCACGTGGTAAGTCGTTGCCAGTGTGGTCCCACTATGATAAAAGACTTTTATAGTCAACAGACTTTTGTAGTCAAGGGAGATGATGGGGATTGCACGTGGTAAGTCGTTGCCAGTGTGGTCCCAATATGATAAAAGACTTTCGTAGTCAACAGACTTTTGTAGTCAAAATATGTGATGGGGATTGCACGTAGTAAGTTGTTACTAGTGTTGTCCCCCCTATGATAAAGGAGATGAGATGATGGGGATTGCATATGGTAAGTTGTTGCCAGTGTTGTCCCCCCTATGATAAAGGAGATGAGAATATGATTGTGATATAAAAGGAGATGATGGGGATTGCACGTGATAAGTCGTTATCAGTGTCGTCCTACTATGATGAAGGAAATGATGAGGATTATTATCAATGATATAAATGTGAATGCAATTTGAATGAGGATTATTTACGATAAAATACTAATAATAATTATTTCGGCGTACTGCCAATCTGTATAGCAGCGTACAAGGATATCCACAGAGATTTTTATCTCACACCCCAAAACTAATATTTTTCAGGTTATGATCGAGAGGGGCCGGCGTTGCAGTAGGGATGACACGAAGTTTCCCCATATTAAAATACAATAACACTACAAAAAACGCGGAGTTTGCCGACGGAAGGCTACCGACGGAATCCATTCTGTCGGCCGGCCCGACGGATCGCCGACGGAATTCTCGAATCGACTGACTCCCGACGGAATACAAGATCCGTCGGGACCGGCCGACGGACTTCCCGACGGAATTTAGTTCTACAGCCAAACGGTGTCGTTTAGCCTTGCTTGCCGACGGATTTTTTCCGTCGGTCGTTCAAATTTCGACTGCCGACGGAAATATCCGTCGGTAGCCGACCCGCTTTGACTGACACATTAATATTCGCGTGCTACCGACGGAAATATCCGTCGGTAGCCGCACCGCTTTGACTGACACATTAATATTCGCGTGCTACCGACGGAAATATCCGTCGGTAGCCACAATTTTTTTTTTATAAGAACTGCCGAAGAGAGGCAGTTCTTCCCCATAAGAGAAATTTTTTTTTGGCTTTCGTCCCCCTCTCCCTGTTCGTCTCCTGTTCTGTCCTCGTGGATTGGATTTTCTTGTGCGTGGTGCGTGGATTGATCGACAAAGGGCATTACGATTATCTACTCCAATTTTCTTCAATTTAAACGGTACGTTTTTTCTTAATTAATTTTAATTAAGTTATTGTATTATAAATTGCATGTTAATTATTATAAAATTTCATGTACGTAGTTGATGAATATATATGTATAATTCATTCAAATATATGTTAGTACGTGGATTATATGTTTTTTATTGGTTAATTGTAATTAATTAATGTATGTTAGTTCAAATATATAATGTAGTTTTGTAATTAGTTCGTTTTGATAATTAAACTAGGTTATTATTGTTGATTAAATTAGTAATTATTCTTATAAGTAGAGGTTATAAATTGCATGTTAATTATTATAAAATTTCATGTACGTAGTTGATGAATATATATGTATAATTCATTCAAATATATGTTAGTACGTGGATTATATGTTTTTTATTGGTTAATTGTAATTAATTAATGTATGTTAGTTCAAATATATAATGTAGTTTTGTTAGTTCGTTTTGATAATTAAACTAGGTTATTATTGTTGATTAAATTAGTAATTATTCTTATAATTAAACTAGGTTATTATTGTTGATTAAATTAGTAATTATTCTTATAAGTAGAGGTGTTGTAAATATAGTAATTATTGTTATTGTTTAAATTAAGTCATTATTAATTAGTTTGGTAAATTATTGATTTCATTAGTAACGTGATTTTGTTATTGATTAAATTAGGAAATTATTGACTTAAATTACTAAAATGTTATTAATTAAAATATAAAATTATTGATTTCATTACTATATTAATTATTGATTAATTTATTATACTTTTAAATTTTATTTATTAAAATAGATGAGTCAAGATGCCAGTGGGGCCTCAGGATCTCGACGTAGGAGAGGCTCACTTAGGCCTGTTGAGCCTGCTACGTTGACGTCGTCGGCATCCGTTCCACAGCATTCGCCACCGTCATCTCAGTTGTCGGCAGCTCGTGGACATCCCACGCGGGCCCGAGAACACAGACTGAAAATATGGATTGAGGGTGTACAGTAAGTAATTAATTAAATAATTTTAAGGTTTAACAATATTTAATAGCATCAATTTTTGTAGGTTTTTTTTTTAATTTATAATGTGTTTGTTTCTTAATATATAATGTCACAGCTTACTTCCTGGTAATGAGATATCGAAGATTTGCACTGTGGTGATTACAGCGTGCAAGATTGTTGCGAATGCTTACTCTTGGCTGAAGGTGCCGCAGACAAAAAAGGATGAATACTGGGAGGAATTCCAGGTATTTGAGTGCATTCAATTAAATATTAATAAACAATTTATTATATATATTATTTGATAAATATGCTGATCGAATATGTGCAGAAACATGCTTATTGGCAGAGGGAGTTATTTTCGGACAACGATATCCACCGTCACTGGCTATCTTCATGTCAGTCTAGGTATAATGAGATAATGTACACCTGGAGGAATGCTTGGCGTAAACGTGGCGTGGTGCAGACGTTGGGGGAGGACGAAAATGGAGTCAACGTGTGGAACACGTTGACCACGTATTGGAGTAGCCCGGAGTACATGAAGAAGTGTGAAATTGCTCGAACCAACCGTACAAGTGATGTGGGAGGTGGGATGTCAAGGCATCGGGGGGGGGGGGGGGGCGATCCGCGTATGAGCACTCAATTGCTCTAGTAAGTGTTCACTAAATTTATTTCAATTATTTATATTATATTATATTATATAAAATAATTTTTATATGCTTATTTGGTACGAAATAGGAGCGGGAACTTGGGCGTGAACCCACACACGTGGATCGGTTGAACGTTCTTCATCCGTTTGATCCAGATTCACAGACGTCCACATATGGACGCACTACCCAGCTTCACGTAAGTTTAATTAAATTGTGATGTTTTTTTAATATTTAATTAATTAAATGTATTGAACTATGTATTAATTTAATTTTTTTGTAATTATGTAGTTGGATGTGAACCGGAGGATTGAAGAGGAGACGACACAGGTTTCTGCTGAAGCCGGGCCCAGCGCTCCGCCTGATCTTAACCGGATTTACCTGGACGTTTCCCCGGCTGATCGAGGACGGGTCCTTGGCCTTGGCCGGATGAGCCGCTCAGTGAGAGCTGCGTCGTCCAGTTCGTCCCAGCATGCATCGCAGGCCTCAGTATCCTCCACTGCTGTTCCGGACCCGAACGTAGTACACATGATGAACCACTACTTCCGACAGCTAACTGACACTATGGGTCGATCGTTGGGGATGTCTTCTGAACAAATAAATACATGTTTTGAACAGGCGATGAGCGTTCCCCCTCCGTCTTTCGATGCTCCGGTTGGTCCAGTTCCCCCTCCGCATTTCGATGCTCCGGTTGGTTCAGTTCCCCCTTTCAATGCTCCAGATGCAGAGGCAGACGACGGCTTGGATTTCATTGGTGGTGGTGATGATGAGTTTTTTGAGTATAATGGTTGATGTTTGAACTATTTATTTTTCTGTCGAACTATTTAATTTTCTGTCGAACTATTTAATTTTCTGTCGAACTATTTATTTTTTCTGTCAAACTATTTAATTTTCCGTTGGACATATTTATTTCGGTTGATCGATGTTTGTCAATGGATTGTTTATTTATGTTATTGTTTTTAATTTATACATAATACATAATTTTTCGTTAGATTTTGGTATAAAGTAAAGTATTTTTTATTTTATTTTTTCGATTTTTATTTTATCCCGCCAATATTACCGACGGAAATAAATATTCCGTCGGAAATAAAGTCTGTCGACGGAAATAAATATTCCGTCGGAAATAACGTCTGCCGACGGAAATAAATATTCGTCGGAAATAAAGTCTGCCGACGGAAATAAATATTCCGTCGGAAATAAAGTCTGTCGACGGAAATTCCGTCGGCCAAGTACTCTACCGACGGAAGTTTGGGCGGCACCCTACCGACGGAATTTGGAATCCGTCGGTAGATTCAAAATGTACGCACCGACGGAATTTCAAAATCCGTCGGTAGCGCGTAATATTTACAGAAAGTTTCTTCCCCTTTCTCTCACTCAGTCGAAAAAAAATTGTGGAAATTGTATGAGAGCAAGCAAATTTCGGTACGTTTTTCTTTTTTACTTGGTTAAATTTTCTGGTTTAGTTGTGCATTTTATATGGTTATAGTTTAATTAGTTGTGCAATTTATATATTTGTAGTTTAGTTGTGTAGTTGTGTAGTTTAATTAGTTGTGCATTTTATATATTTGTAGTTTAGTTGTGTAGTTTAATTAGTTGTGCATTTTTTTATATGTTTGTAAGAATTTTATGTTAAATGTTTAACAGATGGAATTGCCGGATCGTCGATGGATGTATGAAACTCCTAGGTTCATTTTAGGAAATGTGAATAGTGAATTTTACAATGAACTTGTGTCATTTGTTGAATTTGCAAAGCTCCACCCACATTACATGCATGGGGATTGTATCAAGTGTCCGTGTAATGCCAAAAAATGTCAGAATAAAATATTTAAGTCGATTGATGAGGTTTTGGTACATGTTCTGAAGAATGGTTTCACTGTTAATTATTATAACTGGACATTTCACGGCGAAGGACGTTGGCCTTATAACTTTGATCAAGTTTTATACTATTACACTGCTGGTATCTATGAAAGACAAATATATGGTAATCAAGCCGGCACGAGTAATGAGCAACAATTTGGTGGGGAACAACAGTTTGGTGGGGAAGAACAGTTTGGGGAGGGAGAACAGTTTGGGGAGGGAGAACCCAATATGTATCAAACAATGATAATGGAAGCCGGTTTTTCAAATGTAGAAGAACAGCCGACGGATGAAGCATTTCGGTTTTATGAAATGCTCAAATTATGCGATCAAGATTTGTATCCGGGTTGTGATTCTCACTCTGAACTGTCATTTAATGCCCGACTTATGGCTATCAAGACCGAGAACAAGCTTTCTAACAGGGCATATGAGCAAATGACACAATTATGTATTGAGATCTGCCCTCCTGAGAATAAGGTGCCTACAACGTATCATCAAAGCAAGCAAATGATGAAAAATATGGGATTGCCGGTCGAGAAGATTGATTGTTGTGTAAACGGTTGCATGTTATATTGGGGTGATGAAGATAACAATCTGAACATGTGTAAGATGTGTGGTCATCCTCGTTACAAAGAGCCACGTCGGAAGGGGCCCGCTGGTCAATCGAAGTCGTCGAAGAAGAAAGTGGCACACAAGAAGATGTATTATCTTCCAATCATTCCCCGTTTAATGAGATTGTATCAATCTACTGCCACAGCACAACACATGACGTGGCATGCAACAGATTCGTCTTCGACCGAGTCTAGGGAGATGTGACATCCGGCGGACTCGGAGGCCTGGAAACACCTTGACAACGTGTATCCCAATTTTTCTTCTGAACCGAGGAATGTGAGGCTAGGTTTGTGTACTGATGGTTTTGCACCGTTTGGGAGCTTTGGAAAGCAGTATTCGTTGTGGCCGGTGATTCTGACTCCGTATAATCTTCCTCCATGGATGTGCTTGAAACCTCAAACAATGTTTCTAACTGTATTGGTGCCAGGTCCGTCGAATCCAAAGGATAAACTTGACGTTTATCTCCAGCCTCTTATAAAAGACTTGATCTTTTCATGGGAAAGTGGTGTCCAAACGTATGATGTGTTTAGAAAACAGAATTTCACGATGCGTGCTGCTGTATTGTGGACCATTAGCGACTTTCCTGCATATTCTATGTTGTCTGGGTGGAAAACGGCTGGGTTTCAAGCATGTCCGTATTGTATGGATTTTTCTGAAGCTTTCAGTCTTGAGAAGAGTAGGAAAGTTACATGGTTCGATAATCACCGAAAGTTCTTACCTCAAGATCATCCATTTAGAAGGAATAAGAACAACTTCTTGAAGAACAGAACAGTTACACACAATCGACCGCCCCTTCGAAACGGTATTTTAATTATACAATTATTTGATTTAGTATAATGTTATACGTATATGTTTTATTAATTTCTTCTAGTATAATGTTACCGTACAGGACAAACGTTGTTACATGAGATTCAGTGGACGGTTTTGAAAAAATCTACTGAGGAAAATGCAGCTGAACACAACGGTCGAATCCCAGGTGGATGGAATAGAAAGAGTATTTTTTGGGATTTGCCATACTGGAGTTCACTATTGATCCGACACAATTTGGACGTGATGCACATTGAGAAGAATGTGTTTGATAATGTGTTCCACACAATGATGAACACAGAAGGCAAGACGAAAGATACTCCAAAGTCCCGGGAAGAGTTGAACATTTATTGTCGTCGCGAAGAGTTGAAAATGGATCCCAGTACAGGTAGATATCCGAAGGCTTGCTACACACTGGATAAGCCACAGAAACAACAACTGTGTCGTTGGATTCACGAGTTGAATTTTCCAGACAACTACGTGTCAAACTTGAGTCGATGCGCAGACATAAACAGGGGTAAGGTTTCAGGGATGAAGAGTCACGATTGTCATGTTTTTATGCAGCGCTTGATACCGATTGCGTTCCGAGACGTTGTTCCTCTCAATGTGTGGAGGGCTATCACTGAATTAAGTCTTATTTTTAGAGATTTAACATCTTCAACGATCAAGATCGATGATATGATTCGTTTGGAGCAAGACATTCCAGTGATTTTGTGTAAGTTGGAACAAATTTTTCCACCTAGCTTCTTCAACTCCATGGAACACTTACCCGTTCATTTAGCGTATGAAGCCAGAATTTGTGGTCCAGTGCAGTACAGGTGGATGTACCCATTTGAAAGGTAAACTCTTACATTTTTCATTTTTTATATATACTACATGCATGCATGTTCACTGAATTAAAATATATGTTTTTTTATTATAAATCAGATATCTCCACAACTTGAAACGCAATGCTAAACAAAAGGCAAATGTGGAAGCATCGATTGTTAATGCATATTTGAATGAAGAGGTTGGCATGTTTTGTTCTTATTATTTTGAAGACCATGTCAACACTCGGTTGAGAAGTGAACCACGTAACTACGGTGGTAGAGATACAGACAATATCGGTGAAGAGGTTGATGGAATGCTGTCTATATTCAAGTCTAAGGGACGACCAATAGGAAAATTCACTGAACGAGAGTGGGAGTCGAACAGAGAGGCAGAAATAGCACAAACGTATGTGTTATTGAATTGTGATGAAGTTCAGCCTTACATTGAGTAAGTATTTCATATTTTTATCATTACTTCATTTATGTAATTTAATATTAATTGTGATTGGATGTTGTGAATTAGGATGTATACTCAAGAACTAAGACGAACAGAACAAAACATCTCAGATACAGATATAGATGCTCGTCTTCAACGTGATTTTGCCCGATGGTTCCAACGTTGTGTGAGTACCATTTCCTTAAATTTTACGTAAATAAATATGATTCATAATTAATGTTAATTATTTGAACTGTATAGGGACGGTCAAACGATTTTGGGAATCGATTCTTAAAGGATCTCAACAAAGGACCACTACGTCGTGTAAAGACTTACAACGGCTATATTGTGAAGGGCTACAGATTTCATACATCTGAGTATGCATCAAGAAAAGCGACTACCAACAGTGGTGTTTGCGTTAGCAGTGCAAACTACAATGCAGATGCAAGTGACTACTATGGGGTGTTGCACGAAGTCGTTGAAGTAGAATATCCGGGATATCCAACAAAGACTGTAGTGTTGTTCAAGTGTCATTGGTTTGATTCAGGCCCTTCAGGAACAAGGATTCATCCGGAGTACAAACTCGTCGATGTTAATCCGAAAAGGAGCTATATCGGGAATGATCCATTTGTATTTGCCCATCAAGTATCTCAAGTATACTACTGCAAGTATCCAGTACGATCACGTAGTAAAATTGAATGGCACGCTGTTTGCAAAGTAAAGGCAAGATCAATGGTAGAAGTCCCTACAAAGGACAGGAGTGATGAAGATGATTCTCCGTTTCAAACGGAACAAATAGAGGCTAGAACTGAAGTCTTTTCGGGAGATTTGAATATCCACGTAGACTTGATGGGTGGAAATTCACAATTGATCGAAATTGAAAACGATAATGAAAATGAGGAAGATGATGAAAATGAAGAGGAAGAGGATGAGGAGGAGGAGGAGGATGATGAAGAGGAGGAAGATGAGACAAATAATCAAAATGTAGATGAAGAAGATGAAGAAGAAGAAGATGAATAATAAATTATATAATGTAAGCTAATTATTTTATTAGATGTACAATTTAAAAATATTTATCATTAAGTTACAACTAAAAATTGTGAAAAAAATTAATTTTTTGAAATTTTTTAAAATATAATTAGCAAAAAAATGAATATTTTAGTAAAAAAAATGAATATTTTAGTAAAAAAAATGAATATTTTAGTATTTAAAAATATATAAATTATAGATTACAAATTTAATTATTTAATTTATGTGAATGACATTAATTTTTTGAAATTTTTTAAAAAATAATTAGCAAAAAAATGAATTTTTTACTAAAAAATATTAGTATTTTAGTTAAAATATGAATATTTTAGTATTTTAAAATATATAAATTATAAAAATATAAATTATAGATTTCAAATTTAATTATTTGATATATATGAAAGAAATTAATTTTATGAATTTTTTAAAAAAAATGGGCCGAAAATGAGTACATATACAATTAATATTACAATTACGAACAAGTAACACACTTGTCCGAGTGGTAGGCGCCCCTCTCTAGGCGCCCACACACCCGGGTTCGATTCCTAGCAAGGCCAGAATAAATGGTGGCCTTAATAACAGGTAGCGGGTCGGGGTCGGGTCGGGCCCGGGTCCGATCCGCCCCAGTAATTTTTTTTGGGTTACCTTACTACCGACGGAACCACCGACGGGCACCGACGGAATATAATTCCGAATTAAAAAATATAAAATCGAGTTCCGTCGGCAGATCCGTCGGAAAGTACCGACGGAATTCCCGACAGAAGCCGACGGATATATTTTTGAAAAAAAAAATTCTAAAATAAATTTCCGTCGGCAAGTCCGTCGGTACTACCGACGGCCGTCCGACGGAATTGCCGACAGAAATCAGACCCGGTTTCAAAACGGGTCATTCGACCTACCGACGGAATGAGATCCGTCGGCAGACTCGACTGATTTATTCCGCCGGGAATCCGTCGGTACTACCGACGGAAAAAAAAATTCCGTCGGTAAACCGGGCCGACGAGCCTAGAACCGACTGAATTATTCCGTCGGTAGTTCCGTCGGAAACCACGCCTACCGACCACAATTCCGTCGGTAGATCCGTCGGTAAACCGCGCGTTTTTTGTAGTGTAATATTACATCTATTTCAGATATATGATGACAAATGAAATGTGTTATGAAAGACTATCTTTATTATTATGTCGAGTGACGAACATTTCTAAAGTAACTCGATGATCATTATGTAAGGTGTCTTCAAACCAAATACTGCTTATCATGTTCTAAGTTTCCAAATAAATGGGCTCACACTGCTTCTATTGCAACTTATAACAATCTTTAAATTATTTCCGCTGCAAAACAATTATCGATTCACTTGTGTTATTATATTTTTAAAGAAATTTTTAGGTTCGGATTTTCAGTCACTAAGTGGCGACTCGAATTTAGAGTGTTCGAGCCTTAAAGGCTGCATTCCGGATTCGGGGCGTTATATATATATATATATATATATATATATATATTTTTTTTTTTTTTTGAAGGAACATACTATATACATTATTAAAAAGGGGTAGGTCTCCTCTGAAATTTAGTCTATATATGTGTATGGGGGGGGGGGGAATGCACTTGTGTATGCAAATTCTTTTCTTTTTAACAAACTGGTCTTATCAGGCAAGTTGTCTCACAACAGGCCTGAGTGTGAACTTTGATAGATACTTGTCCTACTGATTACTATTAAGTGATCAGTTGGCTAAATATCTAAGAGAGTTGCTTAGTGCGGAATGTGGTTGGCCTTTTACTCAATGAAATACTCCAAGTTGATTTCTGAAAAATACAGTTATCAGGGACTTTGTCCAAAACTGTTTTTCTTAACTTACTGAGTTTTGCTCTTTGAAATATGATTGAATATAAGTGCAATAAAGAGTGCAGTAAGTAAATGGCACACAAGTTTATAGTGGTTCAAAGACTCAAGCTCCTACATCCACTTTCCCTGATTGAACAGGATAATTCATTCACAATGGAATTAGCTTGTTTTATAGTGCCAAGGTGCACTGATCAACAACAATATGAAATTGAGTTGACCAAGTTAATAGTATTTTTTTTTCGATAACTTTTATTTTATTTTCGGTAAAAAAAAATTGATAATTTTTTTTTAGTGTTACACTTTTCAATTGTCGTGACTTACACTTTTAAAAATAATATTTTCAGTTATATTGACATACACTTTTTTGTAATGTTATAATGAACATTTTAGTTATATAAACATTAAACATGCACTTTTCAGTAAAATTGTGTTGCACTTTTCAGTTATAATAACTTACATTTTTCATTAAAATATTGTGTTGCACTTTTCAGTTATACTGATATGTACTTTTTAATAATATTGTGTTGAATTTTCTAGTTACAGTAACTTGCACTTTAATTTCTAGTTATAATGACTTACATTTTTTATTAAAAGTTGTGTTCCACTTTTCAATTACAGTGATTTACACTTTTTAATAATATTGACTTACACTTTTTAGTAATATTGTGTTACACTTTTTAGTAATATTGACTTACACTTTTCACAACATGCATTTTCGAAAAAAAATTACAAATAAAAAAAAAATTGACCAAGTCGACTGTAGTCAACTCAATTTCTTATAAGGAAGAAATGCCAATCCTTAAAATATGTAATATATTATTTTAAAAGTGAAATATGGGCTTGAAAGCCAAGTACATTCCGATGACAATCTTTACGGCTAAGCCCATAATAAAGCGCGACTTCAAACGACAACGTTTTGAGAAGCGAGAAGAAACCAGGAAAAGCCCTAGTTTTAATGTCTAGGCTTTGGCTATATACCTCTCTAGGTTTCTTAAGTATACTCTCCCTCCCCATTTATTAATTTAATATTAGTGTAAAACATCTAAAGTATCTTTATACTAAAACGACCATGATAAATAAACTTCCCTCTACCTTTCAACTCTAAACCTAACCCTAAAATCAAGAGAACCGTCACCGCCGCACCTCTGGTTGCGGCCGCCAATGCACACCAGAAAGTAAAAAACATAAAACTTAGATTTAAAATAAAAATAAAAATTTGACACTGGTTTATCGACGAAAAACACTCTTGTCGACTAAGCAATAGTCGACAAGAATGTATTTTATCAATATACAAGTGTCAAAAATTTAATTTTCGACAAACTCTTCTTCGATAATATACACTTTCATCGACAACAATTTGTCAATGAGTGTAAATTATGGACCAAGAGTTGTCGAAAAAAAAGGGCATTGGACCTGGAACGAACACGAGCGAGAAAAGGAAAAAAATGGGCGGCCGCGGTGAGAGTAGGGGAGGAGGTTGCGCCACCATTGCACGAGGGAGGGAGGCGGCGACAGTTGGTGGAAGGAGGAAGAAGGAGAAAGAATAAAAATTAGGGTTTTTCTTAATTTATTAGGGAGAGTGTATATATAAGGGTAGAATATGTATTTTATTAGGGGGTGCATCTTGTTAAACTTGTGCTAAAATAAAAGGAGTTTAAGGTTTGACGATGCCAGGTGGATACGGGAGGAGAATCAAGAAGATATGGTTACATGGAGAATTCAGTCTCCAAGTGGGAGATTGTTGGAGTGTGGAGCCTGAATTGACTCTAACGGGCTTGGAGTGTAGGACAAGTTTGATCCTAACAGGCCTGGAGTGGGGAGCAAGGTTTTCCTAATAGGCTTAGGGTTAATAATGGCAAGTTTGTTCCCAATGGCTTGGAGCCTTGGAGTAGGGAACAAGTCTTTTCCTAATAGGTTTAGGGTTAATTATGGCAAGTTTTCTATTATAAATAGATGTTCTTTCTTTGTTATCATTGCACATCCAGAAAAGCATAGTGAAATACCTGGCTTGGCATCGCCCCCAGACGTAGTCGAAAGACGAACTGGGTAAACAAATGTCGTGTTATTTTCTTATCGTCATCGTGTGCGTGTGTTTATTTCCTAACAACTGGTATCAGAGCCTCGAGTTCAGAGGGAGCAGTCACGATGAGCGACGACAAGATTTCAACCACGCATTTTGACGGATCGAATTTCGAGTTCTGTAAGATGCAGATCGAGGATTACCTCTACGGTAGAGATCTACATGTGCCCCTAGAGGAGAAGGGGAAACCCGAAAAGATGGAACAAAAGGAGTGGAATCTGTTGAACAGAAAGGCGATGAGTGCGATACGCTTATCGCTGTCCATGAACGTAGCCTATCACACGACTAAAGCCAAGTCCGCAAGGGAGATGCTGCAGATCTTGGAGAAGATGTATCAGAAGCCCACAACGGCGAACAAAGTTCACTTGATCAGACGGTTGTTCAACCTCAGGATGTCGGAGAGCACACCCGTGCAGCAACACCTGAACGAGTTCAACAAGATCATTGGACAGTTGTGTTCTGTCGTGATCGACTTCAGTGGCGAGGTACTTGCTTTAGTTTTGTTATCTTCTTTGCCAGTTAGTTGGGCTACCACAGTTAGCGCTTCATCCGCGAAAGATAAACTGAAGCTTGACGAAGTGAGGGATCTGATGATTAGCGAGGAGGTTCGCAGGAAAGAGTCTGGATCTACTTCAGGGACAGCGTTGAACACGGAGGAAAGGGGCAGATCGAAGGGTAGGCAGAATCGTTCCAGATCAGAGTCCAGAGGAAAGAGTCAATCCAAGAAAGATAAAGACTCGATCCAGTGCTGGAATTGTGATGAGTTTGGTCACTACATGAACCACTGTTCAACACCCAAGAAAAACAGGAAGGGACAGTACGATAAGAAGACAGCAAACGCAACCACAGTTGATATTGGAGACGCGTTGGTCTTGAGTGTCAGTAGTCCGGTAGAATCGTGGGTGTTGGATTTTGGAGCATCATTCCACTCTTGTAGTGATGTTAAATCTGTTAAGTGTATGTTCATTGATTATAGTGGTGATGAGTTCGGTTATAAACTCTGGGATGAGAATAACCGAAAGATTATTCACAGTAGAGATGTAGTTTTTAATGAACAGATTATGTACAAGAACAAATTGGAGGCATCAGATTCTGACAAGATCAATCGTGGCAGATCAGAGTCCAGAGGAAAGAGTCAATCCAAGAAAGATAAAGACTCGATCCAGTGCTGGAATTGTGATGAGTTTGGTCACTACAGGAACCAATGTTCATCACCCAAGAAAAACAGGAAGGGACAGAACGAGAAGAAAACAGCAAACGCAACCACAGTTGATGTTAGAGACGCGTTGGTCTTTAGTGTCAGTTGTCCGGTAGAATACTAGGTGTTGGATTCTGGAGTATCATTCTACTCTTGCAGTGATGCTAAATTTGTTAAGTGTACGTTAATTGGTTATGGTGGTGATGAGTTCGGTTATACACTTTGGGTTGAGAATAACCGAAAGATTATTCACAGCACAAATGTAGTTTTCAATGAACAAGTTATGTACAAGAACAGATTGGAGGCATCAGATTCCGACAAGACAAATACCCAAAAGGTTGAGTTAAACATCTCAAACTCGAGTGGGAGTAAGGAGAGTCAGAATGAAGAAGAGGTTCTTATTGAAGAACCTAGGACCCCACCACCACCGGAGAATCTGTTGCAGAGACCAGTTAAAGAGCGACGTGCACCTAATAGGTATTCGTCCTTTAACTACTACTTGTTATTTACTAAGGTGGCGACCTTAGAGAAGTTGAAGCTATGCATAGCTTCAATTGGCCTTGAAACTTGAAGGTAAAGCTTGTCGATGCCAGGCGGATACGGTGAAGACAATGCCGAAAGAAATTCTTAGAATGTGTGATTTTAAGTGTTCTACTATTATGGTGGAGTAGGTATTCTCTATGTTGAGAATGTTGGTTCTTTGGTTTAAGAATCATGTTTGTCGGTGAAGATAATGCCGAAGGAAATTCTTAGAATGGGTGATTCTAAGTGTTCTACTCTTATGGTGGAGTAGGTATTCTCTATGTTGAGAATGTTGGTTCTTTGGTTTAAGAATCATGTTTGTCGGTGAAGACAATGCCGAAGGAAATTCTTAGAATGGGTGATTCTAAGTGTTCTACTCTTATGGTGGAGTAGGTATTCTCTATGTTGAGAATGTTGGTTCTTTGGTTTAAGAATCATGTTTGTCGGTGAAGACAATGCCGAAGGAAATTCTTAGAATGGGTGATTCTAAGTGTTCTACTCTTACGGTGGAGTAGGTATTCTCTATGTTGAGAATGTTGGTTCTTTGGTTTAAGAATCATGTTTGTCGGTGAAGACAACGTCTAGAATTGGTGATTTTAAGTGTTCTAGTCTTATGGTGGAGTAGGTATTCTCTATGTTGAGAATGTTGGTTCTTTGGTTTAAGAATCATATTTGTCGGTGAAGACAATGCCGAAGGAAATTCTTAGAATAGGTGATTCTAAGTGTTCTACTCTTATGGTGGAGTAGGTATTCCCTATGTTGAGAATGTTGGTTCTTTGGTTTAATAATCATGTTTGTCGGTGAAGACAACGTCGAAGGAAATTCTTAGAATGGGTGATTCTAAGTGTTCTACTCTTATGGTGGAGTAGGTATTCTCTATGTTGAGAATGTTGGTTCATTGGTTTAAGAATCATGTTTGTCGGTGAAGACAATGTCGAATGTAATTCTTAGAATGGGTGATTCTAAGTGTTCTACTCTTATGCTGGAGTAGGTATTCTCTATGTTGAGAATGTTGGTTCTTTGATTTAAGAATTATGTTTGTCGGTGAAGACAATGGAGTTTTCTTTTATTTTATCAAGGTGCATGGAGTTTGTTAAACTTGTGCTAAAATAAAAGGAGTTTAAGGTTTGACGATGCCAGGTGGATACGGGGGGAGAATCAAGAAGATATGGTTACATGGAGGATTCAGTCTCCAAGTGGGAGATTGTTGGAGTGTGGAGCCTGAATTGACTCTAACGGGCTTGGAGTGTAGGACAAGTTTGATCCTAACAGGCATGGAGTGGGGAGCAAGGTTTTCCTAATAGGCTTAGGGTTAATTATGGCAAGTTTGTTCCCAATGGCTTGGAGTAGGGAACAAGTCTTTTCCTAATAGGTTTAGGGTTAATTATGACAAGTTTTCTATTATATATAGATGTTCTCTCTTTGTAATCATTGCGCATCCAGAAAAGCATAGTGAAATACCTGGCTTGGCATCGCCCCCAGACGTAGTCGAAAGACGAACTGGGTAAACAAATGTCGTGTTATTTTCTTATCGTCATCGTGTGCGTGTGTTTATTTCCTAACACATCTAACGTACGTAGGCCATATTATGGGGGTACGAAAATCATGGGGGTATATTTAACCAGGCTGGAAGGGTAAACAATTGTCGTGACTTACACTTTTAAAAATAATATTTTCAGTTATATTGACATACACTTTTTGGTAATGTTATATTGAACATTTTAGTTATATAAACATTAAACATGCATTTTTCAGTAAAATTGTGTTGCACTTTTCAGTTATAATAACTTACATTTTTCATTAAAATATTGTGTTGCACTTTTCAGTTATACTGATATGTACTTTTTAATAATATTGTGTTGAATTTAACTTGCTCTTTAATTTCTAGTTATAATAACTTACACTTTTTATTAAAAGTTGTGTTCCACTTTTCAATTACAGTGATTTACACTTTTTAATAATATTGACTTACACTTTTTAGTAATATTGTGTTACACTTTTTAGTAATATTGACTTACACTTTTCACAACATGCATTTTCAAAAAAAAATTACAAATAAAAAAAATATATTTGACCAAGTCGACTGTAGTCAACTCAATTTCTTTTAAGGAAGAAATGCCAATCCTTAAAATAGGTAATATATTATTTTAAAAGTGAAATATGGGCTTGAAAGCCAAGTACATTCCGATGACAATCTTTACGGCTAAGCCCATAATAAAGCGCAACTTCAAACGGCAACGTTTTGAGAAACGAGAAGAAACCAGGAAAAGCCCTAGTTTTAATGTCTAGGCTTTGGCTATATACCTCTCTAGGTTTGTTAAGTATACTCTCCCTCCCCATTTATTAATTTAATATTAGTGTAAAACATCTAGAGTATCTTTATACTAAAACGGCCATGATAAATACACTTCCCTCTACTTTTCAACTCTAAACCTAACCCTAAAATCAAGAGAACCGTCGCCGTCGCACCTCTGGTTGCGGCCGCCAATGCACACCAGAAAGTAAAAAACATAAAACTTAGATTTAAAATAAAAATAAAAATTTGACACTCGTTTATCGACGAAAAACACTCTTGTCGACTAAGCAATAGTCGTCAAGAATGTATTTCATCAATATACAAGTGTCGAAAATTTAATTTTCGACAAACTCTTCTTCGATAATATACACTTTCATCGACAACAATTTGTCAATGAGAGTGTAAATTATGGACCAAGAGTTGTCGAAAAAAAAAGGGCATTGGACCTGGAACGAACACGAACGAGAAAAGGAAAAAAATGGGCGGCCGCGGTGAGAGTAGGGGAGGAGGTTGCGCCACCATTGCACGAGGGAGGGAGGCGGCGACAGTTGGTGGAAGGCGGAAGAAGGGTTGGTGGTGGAAGGAGGAGAAAGAATAAAAATTAGGGTTTTTCTTAATTTATTAGGGAGAGTGTATATATAAGGGTAGAATATGTATTTTATTAGGGGGTGCATCTTGTTAAACTTGTGCTAAAATAAAAGGAGTTTAAGGTTTGACGATGCCAGGTGGATACGGGAGGAGAATCAAGAAGATATGGTTACATGGAGAATTCAGTCTCCAAGTGGGAGATTGTTGGAGTGTGGAGCCTGAATTGACTCTAACGGGCTTGGAGTGTAGGACAAGTTTGATCCTAACAGGCCTAGAGTGGGGAGCAAGGTTTTCCTAATAGGCTTAGGGTTAATAATGGCAAGTTTGTTCCCAATGGCTTGGAGCCTTGGAGTAGGGAACAAGTCTTTTCCTAATAGGTTTAGGGTTAATTATGGCAAGTTTTCTATTATAAATAGATGTTCTTTCTTTGTTATCATTGCGCATCCAGAAAAGCATAGTGAAATACCTGGCTTGGCATCGCCCCCAGACGTAGTCGAAAGACGAACTGGGTAAACAAATGTCGTGTTATTTTCTTATCGTCATCGTGTGCGTGTGTTTATTTCCTAACACATCTAACGTACGTAGGCCATATTATGGGGGTACGAAAATCATGGGGGTATATTTAACCAGGCTGGAAGGGTAAACAATTGTCGTGACTTACACTTTTAAAAATAATATTTTCAGTTATATTGACATACACTTTTTGGTAATGTTATATTGAACATTTTAGTTATATAAACATTAAACATGCATTTTTCAGTAAAATTGTGTTGCACTTTTCAGTTATAATAACTTACATTTTTCATTAAAATATTGTGTTGCACTTTTCAGTTATACTGATATGTACTTTTTAATAATATTGTGTTGAATTTAACTTGCACTTTAATTTCTAGTTATAATAACTTACACTTTTTATTAAAAGTTGTGTTCCACTTTTCAATTACAGTGATTTACATTTTTTAATAATATTGACTTACACTTTTTAGTAATATTGTGTTACACTTTTTAGTAATATTGACTTACACTTTTCACAACATGCATTTTCAAAAAAAAATTACAAATAAAAAAAAAATATTTGACCAATTCGACTGTAGTCAACTCAATTTCTTTTAAGGAAGAAATGCCAATCCTTAAAATAGGTAATATATTATTTTAAAAGTGAAATATGGGCTTGAAAGCCAAGTACATTCCGATGACAATCTTTACGACTAAGCCCATAATAAAGCGCAACTTCAAACGGCAACGTTTTGAGAAGCGAGAAGAAACCAGGAAAAGCCCTAGTTTTAATGTCTAGGCTTTGGCTATATACCTCTCTAGGTTTGTTAAGTATACTCTCCCTCCCCATTTATTAATTTAATATTAGTGTAAAACATCTAGAGTATCTTTATACTAAAACGGCCATGATAAATACACTTCCCTCTACTTTTCAACTCTAAACCTAACCCTAAAATCAAGAGAACCGTCGCCGTCGCACCTCTGGTTGCGGCCGCCAATGCACACCAGAAAGTAAAAAACATAAAACTTAGATTTAAAATAAAAATAAAAATTTGACACTCGTTTATCGACGAAAAACACTCTTGTCGACTAAGCAATAGTCAACAAGAGTGTTTTTCATCAATATACAAGTGTCGAAAATTTAATTTTCGACATTTTGGACAAACTCTTCTTCGATAATATACACTTTCATCGACAACAATTTGTCAATGAGAGTGTAAATTATGGACCAAGAGTTGTCGAAAAAAAAAGGGCATTGGACCTGGAACGAACACGAGCGAGAAAAGGAAAAAAATGGGCGGCCGCGGTGAGAGTAGGGGAGTAGGTTGCGCCGCCATTGCACGAGGGAGGGAGGCGGCTACAGTTGGTGGAAGGAGGAAGAAGGGTTGGTGGTGGAAGGAGGAGAAAGAATAAAAATTAGGGTTTTTCTTAATTTATTAGGGAGAGTGTATATATAAGGGTAGAATATGTATTTTATTAGGGGGTGCATCTTGTTAAACTTGTGCTAAAATAAAAGGAGTTTATGGTTTGACGATACCAGGTGGATACGGGAGGAGAATCAGGAAGATATGGTTACATGGAGAATTCAGTCTCCAAGTGGGAGATTGTTGGAGAGTGGAGCCTGAATTGACTCTAACGGGCTTGGAGTGTAGGACAAGTTTGATCCTAACAGGTCTGGAGTGGGGAGCAAGGTTTTCCTAATAGGCTTAGGGTTAATTATGGCAAGTTTGTTCCCAATGGCTTGGAGTAGGGAACAAGTCTTTTCCTAATAGGTTTAGGGTTAATTATGGCAAGTTTTCTATTATAAATAGATGTTCTTTCTTTGTTATCATTGCGCATCCAGAAAAGCATAGTGAAATACCTGGCTTGGCATCGCCCCCAGACGTAGTCGAAAGACGAACTGGGTAAATAAATGTCGTGTTATTTTCTTATCGTTATCGTGTGCGTGTGTTTATTTCCTAACAACTGGTATCAGAGCCTCGGGTTCAGAGGGAGTAGTCACGATGAGCGACGAGAAGATTTCAACCAAGCAGTTTGACGGATCGAATTTCGAGTTCTGTAAGATGCAGATCGAGGATTACCTCTACGGTAAAGATCTTCATGTGCCCCTAGAGGAGAAGGGGAAACCCGAAAAGATGGAACAAAAGGAGTGGAATCTGTTGAACAGAAAGGCGATGAGTGCGATACGCTTATCGCTGTCCATGAACGTAGCCTATCACACGACTAAAGCCAAGTCCGCAAGGGAGATGCTGCAGATCTTGGAGAAGATGTATCAGAAGCCCACAACGGCGAACAAAGTTCACTTGATCAGACGGTTGTTCAACCTCAGGATGTCGGAGAGCACACCCGTGCAGCAACACCTGAACGAGTTCAACAGGATCATTGGACAGTTGTGTTCTGTCGTGATCGACTTCATTGGCGAGGTACTTGCTTTAGTTTTGTTATCTTCTTTGCCAGATAGTTGGGCTGCCACAGTTAGCGCTTCATCCGGGAAAGATAAACTGAAGCTTGACGAAGTGAGGGATTTGATGATTAGCGAGGAGGTTCGCAGGAAAGAGTCTGGATCCACTTCAGGGACAGCGCTGAACACGGAGGAAATGGGCAGATCGAAGGGTAGGCAGAATCGTGGCTGATCAGAGTCCAGAGGCAATTACCTACTTTCAATTAGTCTGTCAGCCATGAATATCGACATAAACCGTACAGAGGCAATTACCTACTTTCAATTAGGTTTAGCTAGCCCCAAATACTCAGAAGTATATAAGAAATCATAAAAAACGAAAATCCAATATTGCTTCTCTGGATACATGATTGTATAGAGGAAAGTGAAAAGGAAACTTGAGATTAACCAATTGTCTGTTCCTTTCTTTTCGGCTCTAGAGAAAAGATATTAATGATATAACAGTTGTACATCTAAATATCACGAAAAATAAATTTGAATAGACAGGAATCGTGAAGTCTTGATAGGTTCCTGTACCAGGATATTGTAACATTTCCTTGAATACTATAGGCTATAACAGATGAGGATCCATAATAAATGCATAATTTCAAAATGCTTTCACTACAAGATTACTATCACAAGCATCTCACTTCAGTTTGTCTTTGGAACTAGCTCTGACATTTACTAGTTATGTTACCAAATATGTAAAGGATTCGTCAATGTCATACAAAAGGTATGCAAATAGACCACATTTAGCTAATTAAGTAGTCAACCATATCCTGGTTCCTATCACTTCAAGAAAAGGAAAACTTAAGCACTCAGAATCCATGAAATATCCTATAAACAGAAAATACTATATAAAAACGTGAAATGTGCACGGTTGGGCATATCAATTGACCATTAGCAAGCCGCAATCTTAACTTCCTAAGAACAATTTATAATACAAGTCATCACAATGCAACTAAACCATATTATAAGGATCCCACCATACAAACGATTGCCTAACAAACTACAAAGTATGTATGGAAAATTGAATTAAAAAGGCTGAGAAATTTCACTTACTCAAGTCCTTCAATTGATTCACACGAGTGACAGCCTTCAGAACATCAGCATCCCTAAACAGTTAAAATAGTGTGAAATTAATATTTTGAAAGAAAAAAATACTCACAAATTATCTGCGAAAACACACAAATAAAAAGGGAAAGGAAACCTTCCTAAAATTACGCAATTAATTAAAACCTTCCTAAAATTAATTAACACCGGTCAGAAGAGCTTAATTTTGTGCAGAATTTTGGGGTTTTTCAATTTGTAAAGAAAGGAAACCGTGAAGTACGAAAGAAGACGAAGTGAGAAGTGAGAAGAACATTTTCCTCCCTAGATGGTTGGAAAAGTAATATAAAAGTTAAATCTGCATAATAAAATGAATAATGCAGAACAATGAAATCTAAAACTGCATAATAAAATGAATAATGCAGAAAAAAATAGTACAGTGTCTTCATATTAGATTGTGATTATGCAAAAATATGTATACATATGCAAAATAAGATCTGCATTATCCCTTGACCAAACCAATAACAAATAATCATGAACTACATTTCAGCAACGCGCACGTAAATCATCACAATTACACGAAAACGGAGCAAATTGAACCTAAATTAAAATCATCTCAAAAAATCCTAAATTCTTTGCAAATTATGTGTGTACGTGTGGAATTAAAAATCATACCCTTGGCAAAACTCTTCATCTGACCCTTGTAATTAAAAGTTTCTACTGTATCTCCGGCGGCTTCGCGTCCGTCATCCATAATGAAGAAATCGGTGAAGTTTGAATCCCCTAGTAATATAAAGAAACGATCGCGTGGAACGTCTCTTGATCATGTGCAGTCGAAAGAACAGATCGAGGAAACAATTATGGAAGAGCAAAGGAGACGAGACCTTATAGCCATGGCCGTCGTTGAAAGAGAGGAACAAGCCTCTAAGCAGCAGAAACTTTGACAATCATCGGAAATCAGTTTTTGGGCGTGAGGGGCCACCCAAAACTGAAACAGAAACTAAAAGAAGAAAAAGATCCCTCGATTTCAAGAGGAAATCGAGGATTGTTGCTTCATCAATCTGAAATCTATGGCCAATCGTTTATAGATGCAGCGGGATTATGTTTGATTCATCATGTATTAACCAAAAAACTTGAAGATTTGAGTTTTCCGGCCAAGAAACCCGTATGGGATTCTAGCAGAAACTATGAGCGCCTGTAACATTTGCCAATGTTGATAATCAATTGAAGAGGTATGTGGTTGAATCTATGGCGACAAATAAGGAAGATGAAGACTTGTTATTTAATTATTAAATTAATAAATTAATTTCTATATTTAAATATAAGGGTATAATGGGTTATTAACATGCGTTTTTGTCCTTTTTAAAAAGATTATAATAGTTGTCCTTTATTAAGAAGCTAGGTGTCTAAATGGCCTTTTTTATAAATTTTCTCTTAATTTTTTTGCCTTGTAGTGGTAATATTTTGGTCCTATAGTAACAATATTTTGGTCATGTAGTAAACCACTTGTTTACAATCCGCGAATTTTCTGAACAACCCGAATCCAAGCTTATGACCCGCGAATTTTTTAAAATTGACTTAATTTGACTTTTGAACTTAGAATTTTGACTTGCCTAATTGAGATGGAATGCATGTATACAATATTGCACATAAGACTAGCCCTATTTTCGATGATTCAACGAGAAGTAAAGTAAAATATGTGAAAAAAAAAAAGAATAAATATTTTAAAAATAAAATAATGTTATGAGGTTATTAATTTTGTAAAGTATTTACATATTAATATATAAATATAGTGTGCAAGTAATTTTGGACGTTCCAATAAAAAAAGTGTTCAAATAATAATATGTAATGCACTGGTACAAGTGTCTTGTTTGGTAACCTAGTTAACCCATTTTAGTTGTAACGTGATCAAACTCGAGTTGTATAGTGTGAAAATACAATGTTCATGTGAATTAGATAAAATATTAAAATGAAATTATGGGACTCATAAATTAATTTTTTATCTTTCTTTAAATGTAAATTAATTAATTTATGAAATTATAAAATATAAATTAAAAGATTTATAAAATTATGAGATGTAAATTAATTTTTTTTAAACGTAAAAAAAGATGAAAATTAAGTAACGTCCTAATTTAACCTTCCCATACAATAAAACCAAATATCATGCTCGATTGCAAATTCGTACTTTATTCTCTTTCTCACTATGCTTCATTTGTTTGTTTGTGATACAATTAATATTACTAGTTTTTTACCCGTGCGATGCACGGGCTTGTTGTAATATTTTTTGGTTGTAGTCGATAAATATCATCAATTATTTTATTTGTTTAAAAAATATTTTTGTGGCTTTGTAATGCATGTTGGTTTTAAATTAGTTTGAATAAATTGAAGCTTTTAATAAAAAAGAATTGAAAACATTCAACTTGAATGACATTAGAAATTAAAGAGAAATTTTAAATAAACATAACACCAAATTCAAGTAAAATCAATAAATCTTCAATATATAATTAGATTTTTGAAATAGACCGAATCTCTAAGATATTCAATAACAGTTTTGCATGAGCTTTTCTAAATGAAATTTGCATCATGTGAAATCGAGGTGAAATTGAATAATCATTTTTCTTATCAAAATCATCTCATAAGTTTTTATTTAAATTTCAAAAATTCGGTTATACCATGCATGTTGGTATTAGAAATTCAAACATAAAGAATTGATTAAGTCCTAATCATCCTTACTAATCTCACTTAAAACTTCTCTAAGCCATTAAACCGGCCAATTTCTTGCTTCTCAACATCATTTTTTAATTACAATAATATGTAAGATGAAATGCAGAGCCATGAACATCAACGTCTTAGATTAATAAAATATATTTTGATATGATAAATCATAAATCAGATCAAATATAATTAAACTTATAATATAGATTTTTTTATTAATTTCAGGGAAGTGGAAAAGATAAAAAAATATATTTAGATAAAATAAATCATAAATCGGATCAAATATAATTAAACTTATAATATAGATTTTTTATGGCACATAGGACTACTTTATGAATCTTCTCCATAATTTTTTCCCTCAACTTTAACACCAGTCCTTTGACCAATTTCCATTCGTATTTCACTCACACTGGAACCATAAACCTCTCCTACTATCAACATTTGAAAATTTGTTGAATACTGATATGATAGCAAACATTTCATTCAAAAATTAAATGATAGGCAACCACCAATTATAAATGTGCATAAAAGGAGGAGACAAGGAGCTTAAGGTCAATTATGGGTATACTTTAGTAGAGGTTGTTATATTTGAGTATAGGTCTCTATATATAGGAGGAGTTGAGTAAATGTTTATCATCTAGAAATCATTTGTAAACTTGCAGCCTAGACGGATTATTCCTGTGTGACCCTTTCGAGGGAGTTTTATCATTCAGTACAATTCTTATTATTCCAAATAGCCTATCTCCCTTTCTCTCAAATCAAAAAACTATTTGAGATTCTCACTTTCCTTGCATCAAAAAACTTCTTCCACGCCCCTGCATATGTAAATATGAATATAGGATAAACATATTTATAGTCCTTCAGGTTTAGAATGTGTATAAACTTTTCATCCTAAATTTCTAATATAAAAATCGTAAAGTCGCCATCAGCTTCTTTAATTTATATTTTTGTCAACACTCCTATCGTATCCATTGCGCGCGCAGGCGTATAATTTTGCATGAACTTGTCAATATTTTGTAATTTCAATTGAAAGAATACCTAATTCCATTTTAAGTTTCAATGACCACTATCCATGAATCCAGATAAGTATTCATACTTTTTCAATAATTCACTAAAACTTGATCCGTAGGATATCACCGTAAATCTATAGAAGTTACTATTGTTTAATCTGTAGTGCTTATCAGAGAGGCTACCAAGAACTGCACGGACCTAGCATTATCTGCTGTCTCTGCCCAGATGGTACTCAACTGAAAATATGCAAATCAAAAGTAAAAAAAAAAAAAAAAAACAGTTAATGGTATTGCAATATTGCTTATCACTGCATCCAATGAACAGAGCCGAAGAAATATTTTTTTCTTAATTGAAAGTACTGCAAATTATTAAAAATATATTTCTTTTTTTTTTAGTAATTTATGTCAGCAATAACATACCAAAAATGAAACTGACTCTTTCAAGACGACAATAAAAAATTTACTATCCTAGTTCGATAACAAAATTTAAGGTCGTATTACCTGATCATTCTCATACCAGAGTTCATCGGCTGCACGTGGTGCAAATTGGACAGTGATGTGATCCAAGCGAGATTGCCGACTGAAATTAAATAAAATGGTAAAGTTTAGCAAATGAGTTAGGGAAGAATGTTAGAAAGGCAAGTCTCAAGATATATCATTAGTTAGATAGTTAGTTAGATTTAAAACTGCTGTTAGTTTGTTAATTAGTTAGATAGTTAAGTACTCTCTAATTAAGTATATAAAGAGAGAAGTTACATTATCACAAACTACTTTTCCATTTTATCAAATTTGTATACTTCTCGATACATCAAATACATAATTCATTCTTTCATTCTTCCTTCAACATGGTATCAGTTTCTCTTTGAAATTGATATGCCTTCGATCCAAATTTGCTTCCGATTCGCGTATATCTGATTTTAATTTCTGGGTTCTATGCTCAGGCTCTAGGGATTTCATTTTCTGCCCTAGTTTGTTGTCGCAATTAAAGATTGGTGTCTATCACAAATCTTGTGCGATTTTTTTTGTTATCTTCCGAATTGGTTTCGGAGATTCTAGTTTTCACAAATTTCTGAATTTTGTGAGTTTTTGTTCGCAAATTTTGTGCGATTCTTCTGGGTTTTTTTAGGGATTCTTCAATTTTTCTTCGGTCATGGTGACAGTTAGTGATCCGAATTCTTTAAATCCCGTTCTTAATCCTTTATCCCCTTTGGCGTTGCATCATAATGAAAACCCTGCTGTGTCTATAGTTCTTGATCCTCTCGTAGGCACTAATTTTGTGTCCTGGAGTCATACCGTAAAGAGAGCACTCAGTGTGAAGAATAAGGTGCGACTCATTGATGGTTCGTTGGTCATGCCGACTGAGGGTGACGATCCGATGGTTTATGCTGCGTGGGTGAGAGCTAATGACTTGGTGCTTATGTGGATTCTAAATTCCATTTCACCTGAGATCAAGCAAACACTAGAGTATTGTTCATCTGCCAAAGAAGTTTGGGATGAGCTTCATGTCAGGTATGCTCAATCCGATGGTACGAGGGTGTATCATCTGGAGAAATCTTTAAGTGCCATCTCTCAAGGTAATCAATCTTTGGTTGCTTATTATAATCAGTTCAAGTCATTGTGGGATGAATATCTTAGTTTCAGGCCTGTCTTGAAATGTTCATGTGGAATAATGGCTTCTTGTGTTTGTGAGTTGCCTAAACAAATGTCTATAACACAAGAGCAAGATGCTGTGATGAAATTTTTGGTAGGATTGCATGACTCTTACAGTGCTATTAGGAGTCAGTTTTTATTGCAGTCTCCATTCCCTCCTTTAGCTAAAGTTTACACCCTATTGCTTCAAGAAGAGTCGCAGAGGGCTTTGAGTGTCTCTGTTTCTGTTCAGTCTGATTCTATAGCAATGATGGCTAAGAATGCCAAGTTTTATAAGGATAAAAAGAAACCTTTAAAGTGCAGCCATTGTGATGCACCTGGTCATACTATGGATAGGTGTTTTCAGTTAATTGGTTATCCACCCGGTTGGAAAGGTCCAAAGGGTCCTAAGTCTCAGACTGAATCTAAGCCTTCTGCTAATGCATTGATTAAGTCCCCTAGTAAAGAGGAAGCTCCTGTTGCCTCGAATCCCCTGTTTACTCAAGATTTGTTTGAAAAGTTTTTGAGTTTTGCTAAGTTGCAGAAAAGTACAGAGGCTTCTCACTCTGTGGCTGGAGCTTTTGCTATTCAGAATGAAATGAAAGAGGATAAGGACCCAGGTTTGTCCTCTGGTTTAAGTACTTGTTTAAATTCTACGTCTAATGTTAAAATTTCTTCTTGGATATTAGACACTGGGGCAACTGATCATATGGTTTCTGATCTGTCGTTGTTTGCTAATACTCCATCTTTGGCTAATATTAAAATTGCCCTTCCAAATAATGCAATTTCAACAGCAACACATATAGGAAACATTGTTTTAAGTGACTCTTTAACTTTGTATAATGTGTTGTATGTCCCAGATTTTACATTTAATTTGTTGTCCATTAGTCATTTGACTAGGTATTCTAACTGTATTGTGAGTTTTTTGTCATCACACTGTGTTTTGCAGGACAGCACCACCAAGAAGGTGATTGGTACTGCTGAACAACAGGGGGGGTTATATCTTCTTAAAGTTGCTCATTCTGTGAATAATGCTCTCAATACCAGTACTTCTTCACTCTCTAATAGTTTTAGTAATTTTGATCTTTGGCATCATAGGTTAGGTCATATTTCTGAGAAATATATGACGAATATTAAGCAGTTGAATGTAAAAGCTGTGGACATGCATGATAAATGTCAAGTTTGCCCTTTAGCCAAGCAAAAGAAGAAACCATTTCCTGTTAGTACTTCTGTATCTCCTTGTATGTTTCATATGATTCATTGTGATGTGTGGGGTCCTTTTTCCATTACTTCTAGTGCAGGTCATAAGTATTTTTTAACCATAATTGATGATTATAGTAGGTGTACATGTGTATACATGTTAAAATCTAAAGCTGATGTTAAAATGTTTTTAGAAAATTTCTATAACATGGTGTTAACTCAGTTTGAAACTAAAATAAAAATCTTAAGAAGTGATAATGGTACCGAGTTTTTATTATCAGAATTTTATCATAATTTAGGAATATTGCATCAAACCTCTTGTGTTGAAACGCCACAACAAAATGGGTTGGTTGAAAGAAAACATCAACACTTACTTCAGGTTGCTAGGTCTTTATTGTTTCAGTCATGTCTTCCTTTAAAATTTTGGGGTGATTGTGTAATGACTGCAACACATATTATAAACAGAATACCTTCACCTATCATAGGACATAAATCTCCTTTTGAGATGTTATACAACAAACAACCTGACTACTCATACTTAAGAATATTTGGGTGTTTGTGTTTTGCCAATACTTTAACAGCTCATAGACATAAGTTTAACCCTAGAGCAACTAAGTGTGTATTCTTAGGGTATCCTTTTGGTACTAAGGGCTACAAACTTTTAGATTTAAATACTGGAAAAACATTTATATCTAGAAATGTCAGATTCTATGAAACAATATTTCCTTTTGCTCATAAAGTAAAAGCTGAAAAGTTTATACAAAATCTTTATTTAAAGGACAACTACATGTCAAATTTAACAGACAGCTTAGATGAGTCTGAAAATCCCTTTATGGTTCGAACTACTGATAATGTGCTTGGAGACAATTTACATGAAAACAATTTGGAAACTAATGATGAACCTATACTTGGAGACAATCTGCATGAAAACAATTTAGAAACTAATGATGAACCTGACATTAGTCATCTTGAACTAGAAAGGGAATTACTTGAAAACACAACTAGCATTAGTAATCATAATGATATTAATACAGAAAATATTCAAGAAATTACCTCCATTAATATTGATTCTTGTAGAAAATCAACTAGACCTAAAACACAGCCTGCTTATTTACAAGTTTACCAAACTGACCTACCTGCATCTGTTGATCATACACTTCCTAAAGCTCATATGACCATATCTGCAGGAAAACAGTATCCTATATCTGATTATCTTTCAACACATAAACTATCTGAAACACATAAGTCCTTCACAGCAGACATTTCACAAATTCAAGAACCAAAAACATATAAACAGGCTGCTACAGATGAGAATTGGCAGATTGCTATGAAGAAAGAAATTCAAGCTTTAGAAAAGACTAATACATGGTCCCTTGTAGATTTACCTATAGGAAAACACTGCATAGGCTGTAAATGGGTTTATAAGGTAAAGTATAATCCTGATGGAACTATAGAGAGATATAAGGCAAGACTCGTTGCCAAAGGTTACACTCAACAAGAAGGAATAGATTATTTTGATACATTTTCACCTGTAGCTAAAATTACAACTGTTAGAATTTTATTGGCTGTAGCTATAACAAAAGGTTGGCATATACATCAATTAGATGTAAACAATGCTTTCTTACATGGTGATTTAGATGAACAAATATACATGATTCCTCCACCTAGTTACTGTGTACAAGGTGATAAGAGAGTTTGTAAACTAAACAAAAGTCTTTATGGGTTAAAACAAGCATCTAAACAGTGGTTTAACAAATTAACTGAATCATTACTTTGTATAGGATTCATTCAATCAAAGGCTGATACATCTTTATTTACAAAACAAAGCAATGATATTTTTACAGTGATTTTGTGTTATGTTGATGATTTGATTGTAACTGGTAATAACATAGAAAGTATTGAATATGTTAAATCATATCTACATAATAAATTCACCATTAAAGACTTAGGAATATTAAAATATATATTGGGAATTGAAGTTGCTAAAAATGAAAAAGGACTTCAATTATGCCAAAGAAAATACACATTGGACTTGCTAAATGATTTTGGTTATTTAGGGAGTAAGCCATGCTCTACTCCAATGGATTCAAAACAAAATTTCAATGATATACATGCTCCTCCTTTAAAAGATCATGGATATTATAGGAAACTTGTTGGTAAGTTGCTTTATTTAACTGTGACAAGACCAGATATTTCTTATGCTATTCAAACACTTAGTCAATACATGAGTAACCCAAATGAAGCTCATATGTCAGCTGTTCATAGAGTTTTAAGATACTTAAAGAGTAATCCAGGTCATGGAATATTCTATCCTGCACAAAATAGTTTTAAAATACAGGCTTTCTCTGATTCCGATTGGGCACGATGTGAGGAAACAAGAAAGAGCATCACTGGTTACAGTATCTATCTAGGAAATTCTCTAGTTTCTTGGAAATCCAAGAAGCAGTCCACAGTAAGTAGGTCTTCAGCAGAAGCAGAGTACAGAGCTATTGCATCAACAACTTGTGAAGTACAATGGGTGTCCTACATTCTTCATGATCTCAAGATATATCATTCAGAACCATCAACTATGTACACTGACAGCAAGAGTGCATTTTCAATAGCTCACAATCCTTGCTTACATCAGAAGACGAAACACATCTCAATTGACTACCACTTCACTAGAGAAAAAATTCAACAGGGATTGCTCAAGCTAATACACATTCCTACTGAAGAAAATCTGGCGGACATGCTCACAAAGCCTTTACCACCAGCTACTTTCAACAAATTCAAAGCCAAAATGGGACTTCTCAACATACACTCCCATTTTGAGGGGGGGTCTCAAGATATATCATTAGTTAGATAGTTAGTTAGATTTAAAACTGCTGTTAATTTGTTAATTAGTTAGATAGTTAAGTACTCTCTAATTAAGTATATAAAGAGAGAAGTTACATTATCACAAACTACTTTTCCATTTTATCAAATTTGTATACTTCTCGATACATCAAATACATAATTCATTCTTTCATTCTTCCTTCAACAGCAAGCAATGATATCTGCTAAAATAGGGTGATCTAGCACCGTTCAAATTGACAAAATTCAGAAAATTAAAAACAATAAAATGAAGTTGTATGCTGATACCGCAACATTCCTTTCCTAACTTTCATGTGATCCATTTTCAACCGTACATAACTCGAGAGGCCTTCTAAATTTTGTTCTGGAGAAATCAAGAGCCTAACATATTGTATTATGAATGTAATTAGAAAATCGAAGATAATTAATTAAATTAGGCAAAATACCAGCTATAAGAGCCCATATCACATAAGATTCATTATCAACCTAATGATTAAAGAAATGGAGCATATATTTAACTCCCTTCCAATTTTGCTCCTATTTTTTCATCCTGATAATTTTTTTCAGCAATTTGCAACTCAAACATGGCAAACAACAATAATTAACACACAAACCTTCATAAACATATCTAATAGAGCATCAAATATCGATTCCACTTCATTTGTATTAATTTGGTGTTGGACTGACAAACTCATCTTGTCCCAAATTCTTAATTAGGATTCTAAAAAGAAAAAAATGAACCATATACCTTAGGCGTGGAAGGGTTTAAGAACAACTACAACCTCTACAATCAAATGACTCAATCCAATCAATTCACTTTCAAATCTTGGAAACTTAATCACTGCCAAAAATAAAATAAAATGAAGAAAGGCAGGAAGAAAAGGTACCAAAATGGAAGCCTTCGGTGACTGTGGTGGCTACGACTGTCATAATCTCTTTTCCGGTGGCTATAGTTTTTCATTCTCGTCCTTATTCTCCGCGACACTCATTTTTCTTCAATCGGGCGGCCCCAATTTGAGTTTGCAGGTGGTAAAGGAGATTCGTCGCATATCTATAAATCAAAATACAAATTTAGTTATTAGCATCTCTAAAATCAAACGGTCAACTGAAAAAATAATTGTGATCTAAAAATGATGTTGATATCGATTAAATAACGGCAATTTCGGGTAGATGAAGAAGCTGGGTTGAATTAATGGGAATTCAAAGGTTGGAAGTTAAATGAAAATGTAACGCTCAAGGAGTTATGGAGAATTTAATTTTGGGAGAGGAAAAAGAGGAGTGCATAACATAATTTTAAGCAAGTATGACACATGTAATGCCACATGGCAGAAATAGAAATACACATGTCAGAACCTGGAGAGCCACGTGGCAGAATTTGGAAAGAACTTTCCTCCTTTTATTATATAAGATTGAAGTTTTTTAAATTGTGAATATTGAGCCAATAGGCATAACCGTAAATTACTGATAATTCAACAATATCTCTCGACATTGGTAACTTTAAAGTGAGTGAGGCTCTCCTCCATTTTATTTTATTTTTTATTTTTCCACTTTTTTTTAGTAAATATTTTTTTTAATTATAAAAGTGTAAGTAGTACTCTCTCCGTCTCTGAAAAACTTTCATTTATTGGGACGGAGTTTAAAGAAAAAATGTACTCCAATAATTAAAATTTTGGGGGTAATTTAATAAACGTTTTTATATAAAGTAAATAACGTAGTTTGATTGAGTGTATGATGAACCCAAAAAAATATTGCATAAATGGTAAATATATGTATATATATCGTGAGAGTGATTATGCAAACTTTTCAGGAATGGAGGTTAATGTGGACAAAATGTGTCGTCCTATGAGAAAATGACACGTGGCGTTCGGATGAGTTATATCCGACGAGGTTTGGATATGATTACACAATTATTCATTTACTTATATCAATTATTATGATGACTATCATTGTCATATTGATATTGGACACTTGAGATAATGGATTGGGCCTAGTTCAGGCCCAAACCCACAGAGATCGAGACCACTGAGCCAGATAAAGATGAGAATCGGCCCTAAGATGAACAGGTCATAAGCCTTCCACCTTTTTAGGGGAATTGTTGGGCTTGGACCCATATTTCCGGAGTCCAAAACTTGGAGGTTCTCGAGGACCTCCAGGTCCTCGAGAGCCAAATCGCGGAACTTGCGCATCAAGCATGAACCCCACTTCGTGGGTGAAGGGCGTACAGAGACATCACACGTACCCCGCTTTTCTCGAAAATCGGATGAGCTAATGGAGGCAGACATGGCCTTGGACAAACCCACCACTATAAAAAACCATCCATATGGAGAGGGTTTTGGCGAGGGTAAAGCCCTCGCTAAGCAATTTGGCGACAGCATAGGCGAGGGGCAGTCGTCGTCGCCTAATTGCTCCTCGCTAATTTATTGGCGAGGGTGCCCTCGCCAAATCCCGAGGGCATAATCGCAATCGTGAATTGGCGATGGCCAAACACACTCGCGAATTGGCGAGGGCCATACCCACTCGCGAATTGGCGAGGGCGCGTGCCGTCGCTAAATAGCGAGAGTGAATCCCGTCGCCCAGTCGCGAGAGTCATAACCCTCGCCAATTCCCGAGGGCAAATCCCGTCGCCTTTTTTCGAGCGCGACGCCCCTCGCCAATACGAGGGATTAAAAAAAAAAACAGACTTGGGTTTCGAACCCAGGTCTCTAAGGCCACTACCCTTACCCCTCACCACCAGGCCACCCTTTATTGTATTTATTTGGCACTGGGCGCGCGCATGGGGGGTCGAACTCGCGACCTCCCGGATTCTGAAGAGTTTATGCACCCCCGTGTGCCAATCAGGCTAGGAGCTTTAGTCGTAATATTTCAAATGCATTATATATTTATCCCTTTTAATTTCTGTTTTTATTCTTTAACTCAATTAATTTAATAAATTACCAACTATATGTTATTCTTTTACAAACCCCTCATTACCACCACCAGGCCACCCTTTATTGTATTTATTTGGCACTGGGCGCGCGCATGGGGGGTCGAACTCGCGACCTCCTGGATTCTGAAGAGTTTATGCGCCCCCGTGTGCCAATTAGGCTAGGAGCTTTAGTCGTAATATTTCAAATGCATTATATATTTATCCCTTTTAATTTCTGTTTTTATTCTTTAAACTCAATTAATTTAATAAATTACCAACTATATGTTATTCTTTTACAAACCCCTCATTACTAAATTTAATAACTTACACTTATATATATATATATATATATTAATTAACTCAATTTATTTAACAAATCCCTTCATTAATACTAAATTTAATAATTTATACTTATGTATGTATTAACTCAAATTTATTCTTTTATTATTAATTAAGTCAATTAATTGAATAGATTACTAACTCAATTAATTTATATATTAGCTCAATACTTAATTAATTTAACAAAAGCCCTTCATTACTAAATTTAATAACTTATTAACTCAATTACCAACTATATATATGTTATTAACTCAATTTATTTAATAAATTACCAACTATATGCTATTAACTCAATTCATTTATATATTAGATCAATACTTAATTAATCACACACAAGCAATATATATGAATTAAAACCATATAAAATAAAACATTGTCTCGTACGTTCACTTCAATTCAAGTACACAACATAAAAAAAATCCCAAACAACTTCATCAATTTTTTAAAATCCAACAAGACAACATAACTTAAAATGTATCAATCATCGACCATCCTCAGCAGCGTCATCATCACCATCATCATCCCCGTTCCCGTTACCCGACCCCCCTCTGAACTGGCTCATCATTGATGCCATCTGTGATGCCATCTCACGCGCAAACTCTTGACGTAAGCGCTCCTCCGTCTGATTGACTGATTGCTGCAGTTCTTCACATAAGAGACGCTCTCTCTCTTGACTAGCCCTCCGCTCTTCCAAAAGAGCATTGTCGATGTCGGCCTGGCTAAATCGTCCAAACGATGTACCGGAAGATGTCTCACCAGGACCAAAAGTGACACGTCTGTTCTTTCCTAGTTGCCCAAGACCCTTCACGCGACCGTGATATCTTCCAACTTTCTTCACGAACAACTCAGACATTTCCGGCATGGGTGGGGTCTGGCTGCTGGAACCATCATCTGAAGGATCATGATCGGATGACGGCTGGGTGAGATGTGACAATTCCTCTTGCACCTGATCCTATATGTGCATATGTAAAATTTGGTTAATATACATGTCAATACAATTAAATATTATATTTAATATAATATATGTATACACTTACCAGAATATCACCTATATGCCCGTATGTGTACATTCCGTTATTGTAACGGTGGTAATATTCGACAATCTCCCAGTCGTAAGTTGGTCGTCCCATCTTCTCCTCCTATATTTTGAAGAACATAAAATTAAATTAATTAAAATGAACTCAAATTACTTATAATTGAACATAAATACTTACAATCCGTCTGGCCACCTCGGCTGCCCCACGAGATCCCCCTTTATGTCTAGCAAAACCGGTACCCGGGCCTCCAGGCTCTGATAGTCGGTTCTTCCGACACTGCTCGGTCTTCTTAATTGTGTCCGGATCATTCCAGTGGCGAATCAAGAAAAATGACGAGAATCTACTCGTCCCAAATGATCGTCCCAAATGATCAATTTCGTATAGGAGACTCGCACCTGTTCGGATAGGCGGCGGATCATCTGTGACTGCTACTCCAGCCCTGAATGCCGTCTTGTTCTTTCGCCATGTATGATTAGGTGGTAAGAACTTTCGGTGGTTATCGAACCACGATTGCTTTCGACTGAGCCTCAAAGTGAATGCATCGGTGTACTCCCCACAATATGGACAAGCAAGCTTTCCAGCTGTACTCCAACCAGACAACATTGAGTACGCTGAAAAGTCGCTAATGGTCCAAATCAGTGCAGCTCTCATAATAAAGTTTTGCTTCCTAGAGACGTCGTACGTTTGCACCCCATTTTCCCATAAAAATTTCAAATCAGCTATCAGAGGTTGTAAAAACACATTAAGCTTGTCCTTCGGACTTTTTGGCCCGGGCACAAGAATCGAAAGAAACATGAATTGATCTTTCATGCATAACCATGGGGGTAGATTGTACGGAGTAAGAATAACTGGCCATGACGAATATTGCTTCCCCGTCATTCCAAACGGTGCAAAACCGTCTGTGCTCAAGCCCAACCTAACATTCCTAATTTCAGCTGCAAAATCAGGATACGAACGGTCCAAATGCTTCCAAGCCAACGAGTCTGCAGGGTGACGCATAACACCAGAGTCATCAGAACTGCACGAGGCATGCCATGTCATATCCTTCGCAGTGGCCTTGGACATGTACAATCTTTGCAAACGAGGAATTATGGGAAAGTAGAATATTTCCTTAACCGGACGTTTCTTTTTCAACCGACCATCTGCATCAACCCTACTCGGCTTATACCGTGGTCCACCACAAATCTTACAGAACTCTAGTTCGCTGTCTGCACCCCAAAATAACATGCAGTTCTGTGCACAACAATGAATCCTTTCTACCGGAAGACCCATCCCACTCATCAAGTGTTTGGTATCGTTAAATTTCTTGGGAACCTTATTTTCTGAAGGACAAATCTCACGAATCAACTCAACGACTTGATTGTATCCCCTTTCAGACAATATGTTTTCGGTTTTAATATTCAACAATCTGGAATTGAACGACAACTGCGAATGAGATTCACAATCGGGATACAAGTCTTGGTCCGCTGCACGAAGCATGTCATAGAACTGTGACACATTCTCATTAGGGGGTTCTTCATTATGTGCCTCCTCTTCCGCGTTGATTCCAAAATCAATGTTTGGGTTACCCATTAATTCTTCTACCATAGTGTGGTACGAGCTAGGTCCCATAGGGTCAACTTCATTTGAAGTTGACGCAAATTCACTAGTGTTTTGAAATGGACGTGGACCCCAACTCTCTTCACCGTGATAAATCCAATTATAATAATTTCGTGTAAACCCATTTCGATATAAATGAGACTTCACTTCATTAGGATCTCTATAAGTCTCATTTCGACATCTAGCTTTCGAGCAAGGACACCTAATTTTTCCTTCCCAAATCGAATTCGGATTACTAGTAGCAGCTTCAATAAATCCATTTACACCACTAATAAATTCGGGGCTCATAATCCCATTGACCAATCTTGGCCTATACATCCAACTACGACTTGAATAATTCATGTTAATCGATCTGTTTCAAATGTAAATATATATAGTTTATATATATATTTTTAAAAATTTCGGCAGAGTTTCATCTAAATCTATCGTATCACCAAATATTTAGGTTCCTAGTGCATCCATTTCCGACTCGAGTAAAATTACTCAAGTCGGAACGCACAATCTACAACAAACAAACAACTCATCCCGGCCTCCAACATCGATTTAATTTCACTTATTTCCAACAATTAATTATAAAATTAATTCTCCCAATTAACACATTCATGCATAACAATTAACACACTGTACCAATTAATAATTAACACATATATATACATGCATATATAAAACATATATAACAATAATTATATTAACACATTAATTCATAACAATTAACAATTTTTATAACTTTCATCAATTAACAATCTTAATTAATCCTAATAAACATTATACATATTTTTCTAATTTGGGGAAGAAGGAGAGGGTTTTAATTGGGAAATAGGCGAGGGCAATTACGAGGGCCCCACCCCCCTCGCCAATTAGCGAGTGGGGAACCGTCGCCATTTTCCGAGGGCCACAATGCACTCGCCAATGAGCGAGTGCACAACACGCCGTCGCCAATTGGCGAGGGCATCTTTTTCCACTCGCTAAATAGCGAGTGTGATTCCGCCCCTCGCCAAATCCCTCGTTATTTATTCCCCTCTTTAAATCCCTCGCCAAATAGCAAGGGTGAAATACCCCTCGCCAATTCCCCTCGTTATTTGAGCAATTTTTTGTAGTGCACTAAGCCCACTACTGTGGCAGTTGAGAGAAAGAGGGGAAGTGGACAACCCTTCCCCAAAGGTACTATTTATACGCCCCTTCGCGGGTTATTTGAGATATCGAATCACACCAACAGAATCCTAACATTCTGATACACTTATCCACCGGAAAGTTCCCTGACATACTTTTCGGTACGCTGATATAAGCTGAAACGCACCTGAATCATTCCTACAAAACAGGAATACTAAACTGATATTATCGAGGGGCTTTCTCTCGACAGATTGCCCTTTATTCTTTTCCTTGAGATCGTCGGTTCTGACTTGAGCCTCCGGTGGATTTTTTGCAGGTGTCGAGGCGTTTTGGAGACGAGGAACTCAGCCTTAATCCAGCCTGTGATCGGCGAATCCCATGTGCGAGATTATTAATCTTGTGCGTTCTTTTTTTAGTTCCAAGTGTAACATTAATAATAAATAAAAGTGTAAGTAGTAGTACTAAAAAGTGTAACATTAATAATAAATAAAAGTGTAAGTAGTAGTACTAAAAAGTGTAACATTAATATGGTGTTGCATTTTTTAGTTATACTCACTTGCACCTTTTAATAAAAAATGTGTTGCACTTTTCAGTTATAGACACTTACACTTTCAGTTATAGTGACTTACACTTTTTAGTAATATTGTGTTACACTTTTCAGTTCCCGTCCGACGCCGACACCCAGGTTTGCCCCCCTCCCCCTCCTCCGTCTGTAAAATAAAAATAATAATAATAAAAAAAAAAGCATTGCGGCCGCCCCCTCCCCACCCCCTCTCCGACGCCGACCCACCCCACTCCACCCCAGATTTTCCCCATCCCAATGTTAAAATGCAGAAAACCCTATTTTTTTTCTTTTCATTTTTTTCATTTTCGACTATGTAATGTCGATCAAATACAATCTCGTCGGAAAATTGTTGTCGACGAGAGTGTATTTGATCGACATAACATAGTCAAAAATGAAAAAAAAAACATTTTTTTCTTTTTTGACGAAACCGTGTCGACCATATACACTCTCATCGACAACGATTTGTCGACGAGAGAGTATATGGTCGACACTGGTTGGTCGAAAATTATAAAAAAAATTGTGATTTTTTTTAGTATATGTTAATTTCTGTATTTTTTTTGAGTTTGATGGTCGTCGGAAATGGTGTCGCCGGCGACCGAAAGTTGTAAGTTAGGGAAAGGTGAAAGAAATAAAGGTGGGCGTGCATTCAGAAGGGGGTGCATCTAGTATACGGTATATTTAATGAAGATTATTTTGAGTTTTTTATCCTATTATTATATTAAAAATTGAAAGAGGGAGTGCATCTCTCCGAAATGGAGGTGCATATAGTCAACCCCTTTTTTTAATTAACTAAATAAGAGCTCATTGGGCCTGAACCTACAAACAAGCGAAAATTTCAAAGCCTGGGCCTACAATCAAAAAAAAAAAGGGTTGGGGTATATACCCCTCCAGCTTTGTTTAATACACTCCCCTCATTTTTATTAATTCAATATATATATATAAAATACCAATTTTACCCTTTTACTAAATAATGTTAGATACATACACTCCCCTATAATTTAAACACAACCCTAATCCTAGAATTAGACGGCCGTCGTCGCCACCATCGCCGCCACCACCACATTTAAAATTTAGAAAAAAAAAATATTACTATTTTTAAAAAACACTCTGGTCGACACTGGTTTGTCGACCAAAGATACTCCGGTCGACACTGGTTTGTCGACCAAAAGTACTCCGGTCGACACTGATTTGTCGACCAAAAGTACTCCGGTCGACACTGGTTTATCGACCAAATTTTGAATTTTTTTTTGAAATTTTCGACCATTATTGATCGCCCAAAAGCACTCTCGTCGACTGTAGGTTGTCGACGAGAGTGTTTTTGAGGCACCAATAATAGTCGAAATTAAAATGGGTTAATTGCAAATTAAATCACCACCTTTCACTGGATTGCAATTTAATCTAAACTTTTGAATAATTACAAATAAAATCACCACCTTTAAATATTGTTACAATTTAAACTTCTTAATAGTTTCATTTGTGCTAAAATCTAACTTGGTTGGCGGATGTGACACCTTCTTAATGAAACAACATTGTTTTTTATTTCGATCTAATCTCGAAACGTCAAATTCGGGCATAAATGAAATTGTCTAGAAGTCTAAATTGCAACAATATTGAAAGGTGATGATTTTATTTGCAATTATTCAAAAGTTTAGATTAAATTGCAATTCATCGAAAGGTGGTGATTTAATTTGTAATTAACCCAATTAAAATAAAAAAATCAAACCTGTTATCTCCTCTCAAGGCGGAGGAAGGCAGGTGCAAGATGAAGCGGCTGGAGGGCAGCGGCGAGCGCTAAGGGCTGACCGCGAAGGCCGAGGGCGAGTCAGAGCGGCGGCGAGCGTTGGGGGTGGGTCGCGACGGCCGAGGGAGAGACGGAGCGGCGGCAAGCGCTGGGGGTGGGCCGCGACGACCGAGGGAGAGTCGGAGGGCGGCGTCGAGTGCTAGAGGAAGAGAAGAATTAAAAAAAAAAAAAAAAGATGGGCAGCGGCGAAGGCGTGGAGGGCGTCGGCAACGTAGGCGGCGGTGGATGGGAAGGAGGAAGAAGGAAGAGAAGTGTGGGAGCGGCGGCGGTGGGAGGAGCGGCGACGGCAGTGGATGGGAAGGAGGAAGAAGGAAGAGAAGTGTGGGAGGAAATTGGAGAATGAGGACGAAGAAGAAGAGAAAAATCAGGGTTAGGTTATAAGGGGGTGTGTATGTATCTATAATATTTACTAAGGGGTAAAATTGGTATTTCATAAATATATTGAATTAATAAAAACTAAGGGGGAGTGTATTAAACAAACTGGAGGGGTATATACCTCAACCCAAAAAAAAAAAAAAGGAAATGACACTCGAGTGTATATAAGAGTAAGTTTAAAATTTATAATGAAAAATGTATTAAGATTATAAGAATTTTTTAATTTCTAAAAGTTATACTCACTTAAATATTTTTAGTATAAAACTCCATTAATATAATTGGTGTTAAAAAATTTTAAGTCAAATATACTAACTCTTGATGGGTATGGAAAACAAACATGCTTAATTTGAATTAAGTTGATTTAAGTAATTTAAATTTTAAATTTGCCCACTAAAACTTTAATATGTACGTGAAAAACATATGCTATGGTTTAATAAATACCTATTTTAGGAATTGTTATAAATAATAATTTCTAAATAATAGGAAAGATTTGTGCAAGTAATAGTTGAGAAACTTGGGATTATTTCTATTATGAATATGAATATATGGAATAGATATTTTTGGGATTATATTCTAATGGTTGAGAAATTGTGAAATATTATTTTCATATGACAAATGTTTTATTTCAATATCCTTTACATAATTAAAACATTGACTAAATTAATGTTAAATTTGAAAATTAATGTTTTATTTCAATATCCTTTATTTTCATAGGCTTTCTCTAATCTCTCTACAGAGATTGTTTTGATTATTCAGCCCTTGTACTTTTGTCAAAAAAACACTAAAGCATTTTCAATTTGGACCATATGATAACAAAAGTTGTACAAAAGATCATCCAACATTTTCACTCTGTCTTTCAACATGGTCTCCCTTTCAATTCTCCTGCTAGCCTTCAAGAATATTTTTCTTAAGAGCCACTCTAGCTGCAACAATCTTAAACTGAGAAGGAAGTTCATCATCTAATCACTCATAATATTTGCAGTCATCAAAACTGCATAGCAAAGAAAATTTTGTTAATCACCACATTCTACATTGCAAACACAATATACATTCAATTTGACAGCCCTAAAATCCAAATTTCACAGTCCTAAAATCTCAAATTCACAGCCCTAATGATGTAGGATTTCAAGAGTGAAATGAATGTCAAAATGAAAAAAAAAAAATGTATTAAATAAACTGAAGATGCAGTCATCAATCTGGGATTGCATTCTTCACTTGTGAAATTTATGTATCAAATAAACTGAAATTTTTGCACTAAACCAAACAACCAACATTCGTTTCAGCCCTAAATTCTAATTTCACAGTCCATAAAATCCCAATTTTCACAGTCCTAACATATTTACCTAATTTTCACAGCCTAATTTCGATCAACCAATATATACAATACTCAAATTTAACCTAAAGCTAAAAAAAAAAATTCACATGGCCGATTGTTATGAATTACATAAAAGAATCAATGAACTCTATAAACTTGTCTTACATAATGAAACATAAACAATCAAATTCCATTTAATTCCGAATACTCAATTGAATAAGGTTTCTATTGAGGCGTTCCTGAAGCTAAGTCTTGTACAACTGCAACAATTATCAAGCGTTAGATTTTGCTTCTGAAGAACGATTACACCATGTATACTAACATTCACCCCCTTAACAATTTTCACACGTTTATTCAGAATCAATTGAGTACTCAACAAGCTTATCCACAATTAGCACTACCTTTGACTGGTTTATAGCAAAGCACCACATGCATCTCAATTGATAATAAGAAAGAAGAAAAAGTGAATTTAATCTAAAGAAATTAGCATAACAGGTAAATACAAAAGATCTGAAGACACGCGATGAATATTCTCATATCCAGAGGCGATTAGCGCGGGAGTAGAAATATAAACCGACCTTAGACGGGATGCAGCCAACGTTGAGGAAGTTACCTCCCAGGGTCTGATCATTGCGTCACCTTGATAGCAGCGGTATAACCACCAGGACCGCCGCCCATGACCATGATGGTGTTCTCATCAAATCCCGAGGCGAACCCCTTGCTGGTAAGTGCCATTGTAGTGATGCTTTGACGATGAAGAAAGAGTTGCGTCGGGAAGGGTGAGAAAGGTTTTGGGGATTTATTAAATTATTGAAAATCAGAATAAGTATGTTTTTATTTTTAATACTATAAGGACAATTTAGTAATTTTATATTTTCTTTTATTAAAATTAAATATTTTATCTAATGGCGACAGTGCGATCGCTCAAGACGAAGCTAAATTATGTGTCAATTTTTCATTGGACGCCTTTTATAAGACATGGCGAACCCCATGCCTTACGGTAGAAAACCCCTGGAAAGAATTAATATGTTTTAACTTATTTCAAAACTTAACAATATAGCTAATTAATACACGTACGTACATAAATACTGCCTGCTGTAATTTTCGAGACATTTTTCTAGCTTTTTCACTAATTAATTACAAATAATTGATGTGATACAAACTTAAATATAATTTATTACATATCATTCCTAGTTAAATAATATCAATCATAATATTCCTAATTCAATTACTCCATACCATTCATTCCCTAATAGAATTAGATGAACAAAAAAAAAAAAGCTAGGGAATTGCAAAATTATGGAAGATTTAAGATTTGTCTTCCTTCAATTTAGAATGGATACAATGTCCTAATCACATCACTGGAATGCCCTTGTCCAAGAAAATGTCTCGACCAATTTTAAAAGCATCTATTACTTATATATTTGCAAACCTCCTATGAGACACATGTCACAATCTCAATAACATATCTCAATTCTCTCTCCTCCAAATCTTTCTGTTTCAAATTTCCTTCATTCTCATCAATTCTCTCTCCTAAATTTTAATCAACACCCTTTATTTTTTTAGAAATGATCTCAACCTTCCATCTCAAAGCATATATGTAGGGTTATTATTTTTTTCTTTTCTCTTTACCTGCAGCGCCGCTCATTTTTTAACTCCCTCTTTCTCTACTACATCTCTTCCAAATCCTCTTTCATCTGCTCATGATCTTATCTCTTTTACTACTTCGAAAAGCTTCCATGAACGCCACAGATTTTCCATCGCCATCTCTCCTATCGCCGTCGACCTTCTGTTTGCAGCGGTGACGCGATTATCATTTTTGTACCACCGTCGTCGTTGGCCTTTAATTTGGGAATTTATGCAAATTGGATCTTGAAAATAGGTATGGTTTTTTTTTTGGAAACTGAGTGCATCATCTTCCCGTTTGCGTTCAATTTTCAGTTTTTTCTATTTTACGATTTTGTTTTGGAATTCGTTTTGCGATTTGTGATTAGTTTATATACATTTTTTCTATTTTGTATCGCATTCCGGGAATTCATTTCGTTATTGAAATGATCGTTTGCTATTTATTATTTGTTCATGAAATTCGTTTGTTATTCATATGTTCTTGATTAGGTTTTTTGTCATCGCTGATTGCCTAACGCCTCTCTCCGCTCCTCTCTTGCCGATTTCATAACACAGGTATTAAATATCTACCTTCTTAATTAATAATTGCAGTCTTTCTCTTGGCGTTTTAATTTCTTACGACCTCTAAATCTCTATCTTTTTCAGAGTTGAAAGAAATTGTGTTTTGTTTTTAACTAGAAAAAACATCTTTTGTTTGTTGCAATTGCAATTGTTATGAGTGAAAAAAGGGCTCAATCATTTACAGTTCAGGTATATTTTTATTATATACACTTAAATTCTTATTGAGTCACTGAACTAAATCTGTGATAGAATATTTAATCTGCAATCTATTTGGCGATTTTGAAGTTTGTTTGAGCCTTGAGGATTTCCGTTCTCATTGACGATCGTCCTCTATCGATCTGTCCGTATATTTTTTTTTTTTTTAGGATTGACAAATAATTTTTATTTTATTTTTCATATATGAGATCTTATGTTTCTCTACACAGTCTAAAACTTCTAACTTTTCTATTTATTTGCAGGTTTTGGATCTATATCTACAAGCAGTTCAGTTCAGGTATTATTTCATATCGCCAGTCACTTGGGCGCAATAATCTCATATTATTCCTCCATGGTGATTCTCTAATTAATTGTATCAATTTATTTAATTATTTTATATTATATTTTTCAAATTCTTCCTTTAATTTCTTAATTTTTTTGCATTTTATTTTACCTTTGTTTCAATCGATTGCAATGCCTCCTTGCACCGTGGATTCACCCGGATTCAATTTTCATTGATGTCTCAGCTTATTATCACATATCTTTTCATCAATTAGGTGGGTTTATATAGCATACATCCTACCTATACGTTGTTTCACTGGATTTGTTCTCGCAAATATTTGTACTTTGTTCTTCTGTTGCTCATTTTAGTGATTCTGTTTTTATTTTTTATTACATAATGAGGTATCTCAAGTGCAATTTGATAGTGTTTTGAAGAATTCATATGTGTATCAGAACAAAACATATGCAAACCTGATGCTGAGAACTTGAAGCTTACAGAACATACCATGAAATAATCTGAGAAGACCTCTACATCACTGTCAAATCAACCTCTTTTCTCTAATTAGAATTGTATTGCCCATTACTAATTCTGATTCTTTTGTTCTTGGAAAAGTAATTGACAATTATGGATTCATTAATATAACCAGATTTTTTTTCTTTTGATACTCCAAAGAAAAAAAATATTGATAAACTTTCACTCTTAATAGTTAATTCATATTCATTGGTTGTATAGTTACTCGGGATTGCCATTGAGCAAGGATATGGAGTATTTTGTGAATCACTGCTCAGGATGCTGTAGAAGAAAGTGTGAAGTTCAGGTATGGTTAATTATGTTTCAGATTTATTTTTTCCTGAAATATATGAATTGATTTCTAATTGAATTATTTAGTGATATAAATTTATGAAAAAAATAAGTGAATAAAGAAGAGTATTAATAGCATAGAGTCAAAGTTATGGTCTTTTTTGTTGGTTTTCCAGTTTAAGTGACAATAATTTCTTTTTCTCGGGATAGTTCTATTTTTTAGGACACATTTTTCACAAGTTTAGACCTTCAATTTTCATGCCAGTTTCTAGAGATTGTCAATGTTTATGCAATGTATCATTTTGGGCTGGTATAAAACTAGAGATGTGAGCTATGCTATTATCATTTGTATCTTTAATTATGATAACTCTATTTTTATGCTACAAAGGTTGTATTACATTTGTTATTTTTATGCTCCCTTATATTTTAGAAATTGTTAATTTGGTTGTAGGTAAAATATTGAGCACTGTGTATTACACTTGGATTTTGCAACCATATGGACAACATAAAGGACTATACATCCTAATGCATTACAGGTAAATTATCTAATGATTGAACGTTCTTAAACATATGTAACTGTAAAATTTTGTTCAAGTACTGAGATAACTTTTATGACCATTGTACTCACTACTAAATTAACATTAATAATTTCCATATTTTATAGGAAGAAACTCTGGATGTTTTGAATGTCGTGTTATCAAATGGGAAACAAATCTACTACAAAAAATGAAAGATGTTGAATATCTCAAATTGTTGTAGTTCCATGTGTCAAATACCTAGCATGATGCTCACTTCTGAAACTAAGACTAAACTGGTATGATTAACGGATACTTTGTATCATAATTTAATGTTGGATGAAATATATCTCATTATTCTGATGTATTTGTGAACGAAATGGGAGTGTGCTTTGCAAGAGAGAGACAACTTCCAGCTCTGAAAATATTCTCATCATCAGTAAGGTTAAATTTAAAATTACTCAATCATACTTGCTAAGTTGAGGGAAAATATATTTATAGTTAATATATTTGACAGTTTTTAAATTCAGAGATTGATATGCCCTCATGCAGGTAATGATATTCTTACATTAGGAGAAGATGAAACTCATCTACTATGAAAATGGGTAAAGAGTGGCGCTAATTCAAGTAGTTAGGTTTGACTATTTGAAAATCAATCTATTAGAGTTCTTTCAATTTATATTCTTATATGAGGGCATAAATGGGTGGAAGACGTGGAATAAGAACAAATATATATTTATATTCTTATAAATGGCTTGCTTCGAGGATTTTTATATCTAATATATATTTTTGTCCTGCAACTCCTCTGAGATGCTACATTTGATAGCAATTGAGTGTTTGTTATCTTTTTTGTAATTTTCATAGTATCGATGTCGTTTCTGTTACTAATCTGATAAATTCACAAGTAAATTCAAACTCTGTTATTTGATTCTCAAGTTTATGTCTCTGCAGTTTCAATTGTAAATTTTCATAGTATTGATGTCGTTTCTCTCTGTTTTTTTTTTCCTATCCACGATTTCTGTAAATAATGTGTGTAATAAACAGTAGATTATGAAAAAAAAAGATGGTACTCCATTGCAGCACCCTCATCATTTATTAACTCTTTTTATGTTTCGTATGTATAAAAATAGGGATTGTGTTCTTTTCATTGAGTACAAATGGTTACGCCTAGAATTTTGTTTAATTAACTTTTTTTTATATATCCAATTTTCCTTTTTTTTTTTTTTCTTTAAATATACTTTAAGTCTTCAGCATAACAAAAGAAGAAATTTTGTTCAATTAGAACTATATCTGAACATTTTGTGCCAGAAAAATTATTTCTTATTTATTGTTCAATTAGAGAACAAATCCTCTCTCAATACTAATTTTAAATCTTTCCATATAACTTCTCCATAGGCCTCCAACTTGAAATCCTTTAAATTCTACTCCATAATATTAGATTTTAATTAGTTTATCGTAAACTAATAAATTGTCTCTCTTCTCTATCTATTTACTAATTCTAATTTTATGTCAATTCTACATTTATTATTTTAATTCAAATTTTTTTCTCTTTTTACTTTCAATCACTCCTCAATAGGATAAATAAAATTTTATACATGTATTAAATTTTATTTAAAAAAAAATTCAAAATAACAAATACTTTCAATTATTTCCAAAGGTTCTGTACAACATATGGTTCACTCTGCTATAAACTCTACTTATTTGTGTAAACGTTTAAAGGTACTAAGGCTGATGAGGGATATAAATGTTGCAAACTTGAAATTCTAAAAAATATTAATTCATCTAATGAGACTGAGGGATATAAATGTTGCAAACTTGGAATTCTAAAAAATATTAATTCATCTAATGAGACCGGTGAAATCTTAGATTGAATTTTGAAAGTTGACGATGGAGATCTTGGAGATAGTGATGAGAATTTTGACGATATTAAATATTCCTGAAATGAATTTGATATTAGATGCACAAGATCCTATTGATGCTATAGTACTTAGCAACATTTACTCATCCGTGTCTGATAACTTTGACATTGATAAGTATTTTGAGAATAGATATATACTTACTCCAACTCATAAAGAATTTGAAAATATTAATGAGACAGTGTTGGTGATGATACAAGTGATACAAGAGAATATTTGAATTTAGACAGTGTTTGTCCATCCGAGACTGGTGGTATGGGAAATGTCTTTTCAAATGACATTTTCAATTCTCTTAAGTGTTCTGATCTAACAAATCATCGATTGGTTCTTAAAATAGATGTTCCTATAATGTTGCATAGGAACATTGATCTAATGTCCGATTTGTGTAATGACATTAGATTGATTGTTAAAAAACTTGAAAATCCTATAATTGAATCACAAATTTTTCAGGAATGAATGTTAGTAGTAAATTTCTTATCCCGGAAATGTCATTGGACATTTTGGATAACACTTTAAAAATTATTTTTTTAATTAATAAAATAAAAATATATTATAAATTTATTTCAACTCCGCGTAAAACGCGGGTCTTACACTAGTGACAATATAATAGACTAGTCAAAAAACCTTAAACCTCCAAAAATCCATTATAGGTTTTGGAGTAATTAATTAGAAATAGTTACAACCCCACCCTCACAATATACACATTTTTATCGATCATTTATGTCATTACCTTTTGAGCCGATCACCATACACTCAATCCACATACTTTAATTTTGAGTCCATCAATTTTTTTTTTCTAATCTTGCAAGCACATGTAGAATACAAGACGATGATCGAAGAGGCATTATGCTCATGTCAATTAATTGCCCTGGCCAATAATGTTAATAGCATAATATATTAAATCAACAAAAAAGCTGGGGATTGCAAATTAGATTCTTAATTATGAAATAAAACGTCGACATTTAATTGATATTACTTTATACGTACCCTAGCTAGGTCATCATAAATAATGGAAGATTTAATTAGATTTTTCTTCCTTCAATTTAATTATGATGAAAATCATACAATTCACTAATCCCATCAATATCATCTTGTCCTAAACCCTTTCTCATTCCAGTACCTAGATTAGGCGCCATGATGGCAGTCTCATCAGCAGAATGCCCTAATCCAAGAACATGCCCTAGTTCATGCAAAGCTACTGTTTGTAAATCTACTCCACCCCGAACAACCCCATATACCCACTCCTCATCTGCATCGTAGTGAAGTCGTCCATCATTCGGGCCGAAAGCGTGAGCCAATACCCCTCCAGGGCCATCAAATGGATATCCATCCCCATGGTCCCCAGCCTTGAAGCTCACCCTGATATCCGCTGCATTGAAATCTTTTGTGTAGGAGAACGTAAATGGTGACACGCCCGACCATAAATCCGCTGAAACGCGGATAGCTAGATACGCGTCGCTTCTTGTTGCTGGTGGAAGTGCGAAGGTCAGGTGTCTTTTCGTCCATTTAGGGTTTCGTGGAAAGAAAGCGTAATGGGATTCTTCCAAGGGGGAAGAGTGGACAGGAAAATCGGGGACTCCACATCGACTTTTTGACATTTGTTTAACTGTCGAGGCATCTAGGGTTCCCGTCTCCACCAGTTTGAAGAACTTTTGGTACTTTCTTATACCCTTTTCTAAGCTATCATCGAAAGTATTATTGTGTGTGCTGGAAGTAAACATGTATCCGAATTTTGATAGGTAGTGTTTGAGTTCAGAAACACCCTCCGTTGAATCTCCTTTCTTGCTTCCAATCAAAGAATTCAGAAAATTTCCCTTGGGGGATGATTGTTCATGAGCATGAATGAGTACCACAAATAATAGGAAGATCGTACTGCATGAAAGGACGCGGAATGGCTTTGTTTCCATGCTTTTCTTTTTTTTTTTGAGGGGATATGTGAATGATGGAGTTCATTCATCTCTAACCCTATTTATTTATAGGTGCAATTTGATGCCTGTTTGCGTTTTTATTTTAATTTTAGCTCTTTAATTTTCATTCTGTGCTAAAATAATTAATTAATAATATATATAGCTACAAGGAATATAATTGATCAATCATAAATGGGAAGGAATAAAAATCGAATCTTGTTATGTTTTAAAGATATTTTTGCCAACACTTATTTGGAAATTTATTGTGAGAATGGAATTGAATATATATATATATATATATATATATATATATATATATATATATATATATATGTTAAAGATTCGATTGCCAACACTTATTTGGAAATTTATTGTTTTAAAGATATTTTTGCCAACACTTATTACCTCTAATATTGATTGTGGAAAGAAACACAACTTAGAGAAACTCATAAGTCAATTAATAAATTGCCAAAATAATTAAATTAAAAAAATAAGAATTCAAATTAACATGAAAAATATAAATAAAACCTATAAAAAATCACCTAAATCTTCAAAAATTAAACAAAGCTAAAGCAATTAATTAATTTAATTAGTTTTAAAATTTTAGTTGATTTTCTACGATTTTTAAATTTTATTTAACTTTATTTTCGAAGTTTTTTATAGAAGTTAGAACGCAAATAAAACATTAATAAAATAATGAAGTTTTAAATTTATTTTATTTTCCCTTTATATATTTCTTTTATAGCTATATGAAACTAATAACACCCCATAAATATTATATACACTCCAAATGTTAAACAAAAAAAATTCAAAAATTAAATATAGTTAAATAAAATCATAAACATATATAATAAATCGTCAAAAATAATTTAATTAAAAAATAAGAATTTAAATTAACATGAAAAATATAAATAAAACCTATAAAAAAACTACCTAAATCTTCAAAATTGTAATAAAGATAAAAAATTAATTAATTTAATTAGTTTTAAAATTTTAGTTGATTTTTTAATACTTTTAAAAAATTTATTTTTATTAAATTTAATAATTTTTTCAAGTTAATTTTTTTTTAATTTATTAAAAATCTTAAAAAATAGTAAAAAATCAACTAAATCTTCAAAATTAATAAATATTTCAGCTTTTTTTAATTTTTAAAGATCTTGGTTTTTTTTTATAGGTTTTATTTAGATTTTTTATATTAATTTGAATTTTTATTTTTTTAATTTAATTATTTTTAGCAATTTATTAAATAGGAAAGAATTGGGGTGTGTATTGTAATAAAAAATAGGAAATATTTAAAAATAATTTAATTATTACTATAAAAAATTAAATTAAAAAAAAGTAAGAATTCAAATTAATATAAAAAATTACCAAAATCTTCAAAAATTAAACAAATATAAAAAAAATTAATTAATTAAATTAATTTTGAAGATTTAGTTGATTTTTTACTATTTTTGAATATTTTTAATAAATTTTAAAAAATCAACTTGAAAAAATTATTAAATTAAATAAAAATCTTTAAAAGTATTTAAAAAATCAACTAAAATTTTAAAACTAATTAAATTAATTAAATTTTTAGTTGTATTAAAATTTTGAAGATTTAGGTATTTTTTGAAGGTTTTATTTATATTTTTCATGTTAATTTGAATTCTTACTTTTTTTTAATTTAATTATTTTTGAAAATTTATTAAATATGTTTATAATTTTATTTAACTATATTTGATATTTGATTTTTTTGTGTTTAACATTTGGAGTGTATATAATATTAATGGGGGTTATTAGATTCATATAATATAAAAGAAATATTTAAAAGGAAAATAAAATAAATTTAAAACTCCATTAATGTTTTATTTGTGTTCTAACTTCTATAAAAAAACGTCGAAAATAAGGTTAAATAAAATTTAAAAATAATAGAAAATCAACTAAATCTTCAAAACTAATTAAATTAATTAATTTTTTTAGCTTTGTTTAATTTTTGAAGATTTAGGCGATTTTTTTATAGGTTTTATTTATATAATTTGAATTCTTATTTTTTTTAATTTAATTATTTTTGGCAATTTATTAAATAGGAAAGAATTTGGGTGTGTATAGTAATAAAAAATGATTTTTAAATTTTAGTGTGGTGTGTTTAACATTTGGGGTGTGTATAACATTTTATGGGTGTGTATTAAAAAATGACCTGTTAAACCTGCTATAGCAGGTAACTGGACCAAAATCAAAATAAATTGAAACTTAGTGGACTAAATTCAAAAAGTGGTAATCTGATGGACTAAATTCAAAATCGTGGTAACTTAATGGACTAAAAAAAATATAATCCCTTACCTATAATATTATTTAGGTGTTATCATAATGTTGAATTGATTTTATACTATAATTATGATGATATGTCAAATATATGGTAAATATTTAAAATCTTTAACATTTTATTTTATTTTATTTTTTTAACGGGAAAGAAAGAATCATTAAATAGCAGAAGAATCTGCAACAACGTCTGAGTCAATATGAGTCGGTACAGAAATAGACCAAAATGCCTCAATGCAAGAAAAATCATAAAATGCTAAGTGATGAGCAACCATATTACACTCACGCTTCGCCCAAACAAAAGAAATATGTCGAAAACGATTAGACAACTGTTTAATCTCACTAATACGGGATCCTAAATATGACAGATCCACCATAGGTCTCAGCACATCTCTAATAACTATTTGTGAATCAGCCTCCACAATCACTGATGTCATTCTTTTTAACAAAGCCCATTTCAAACCACAGCAGAGGGCTTCCGCTTCTGCCTGCTCAACACTCCAAGCTCCCTCTCTTTGTTCAGCAAAACACCACAGCACTCTGCCTTCAACATCGCGCAACACCCCCCGAGGCCGATGCCACATCCCACACGTACAACCGCATCCGTGTTTAATTTCAAATAATTTGTCGGCGACGGCTTCCAACAATCCGACGATCGATGGATTTTCACTCGTGGAGCCACTATAGACGCCTGCTGCACTTCGGCCAATATGGGAAAGTATGTCAGAGATAGTTTGGATGAAACTATTATTCCCACAAATGAAGCCCAGCACAAGTCATTGCTCAACTTAAACTCTAAGGCAAGGAGAATGACTAGAAGGATGGAGAATTTGGAAGAAACCGTTGATAACAATTCCTTGGATTTGTGTATCAAAGTTGAAAGTTTGAAAGAAAAGGTGAACTCCACAACCATGAAGCTGGAAGCTGTAGAGAAAGGTTTTGAATCTTTTGACAAAAAGATAGAGAGTGTTGGAAAGGATGTGAAGGACTCCACCCTCAAGATTGGTGAGTCATCAAAGATCATGTCAGATGCTGTGACCACATACTTCCACACTGAAAAGGACCTGATCAAGAAGGAAAGAGAGGAGATTTTGAAAATAAAGGATGAAGTTGCCAAGGAGAAGGAGGAAATTTCCCAGATGCTGTCAAAAGACATTGAAAAGCTGACTCAGTCTATGGGAAGTCAGAAAGATCAACTGATTAGAGAAACCATTAAGTGTTCACTAGATGCTGCTTCTGATCTATTCAAAGACAACTTGGAGGAAGTGATAAGAGTGATGAGAAACCAAGTTGATCAAGCTGTGAAGAAGTAAGTGGATGAATCTGTAAGTTGACCCCATTTATGCCCAGATGAAGAGAATGGACACCTATCAACAAGAGCTTTCACTTATTGTGGCTAAGATTGATGCCAACCCTACTGGCCCCATTGACCTTGAGGTATTTGATGATGCCAAAAAGGGGGAAATAGAGAAGAAAAAGGGGGAAGAGAAGAGTAAGGGGGAAGGAAGCAAAGGCACTGGCAAGGGGAAAGCCAAAGCACTGGAAATTACTGATGTAACTGAGGAGGAGGATTGCCCAAAGACCAAAAGTGGAAAGCTAAGGAAACCCACTCAGAAAAGGAAGAAGCTTGTTGAAATATCTGATTATGAGAAGAGCAAGAAATGCAAATCCAGTGAACCTGATGATGAGGAAGAGATGGAAGATATGGAGATCTCGACCTTAGTGAGAAGGGAGGAAAAATTACCTGTCAGGAGATCTTCACCTAAAGTTGCTGCTGAGTCTGCAAAAGCCAAAACTCCTGGTTTTGAAGAAGTTGCAAACATATTTGCTGAAGGAGCTGGTCAAGATGTAGAGACCAGAGGAGGAGTAAGGAGGCTTGTTATTGAAGAAAGAACAAAAATGTTCAAAGATGTTGAAGAGTGCAGGCTGAAAAGGCACAAAAACTTTAATCTAGGAAACTCAAAATCCTACAAGAGTTCTTAAGCTCTGATGATGGAGAACAGAGCTAAGAGGAAGATTGAAACCTTGAAAAGACTCCCTCATACTGACAATTGGGTTCCTGCTGAACTCAATGATGCTTGGGAAGAAGCAAAAAGAGTATGGGATCATCTCTTCTATGTTGTCAAGAGATGGGGAGACTTTGAAGACATTGATGGTCTGTATGAAGGTTTTATGATGGAGAATTATCCAGATTTGTACCCAAAGATCTTAGGAGCTGCTCAGAAGGAGAATGTGATTGTCAAGGCTCCTGAACAGATTTTCTGGACTCCACCAATGAAGGCTGATGGAAATGGAATTCATAGGAAAGCCATCACTGATGAGTTTGTGCAACTTGTCAAGGATGAAGACTTAATTGGAAAGAATGAAGAAGTCATGGCCTTGAAGAACAGACACTTTGCATCTTATGGACTGACTCCATTGTTCAAGGAACTCCCAACTTTTCTGAAGAAAAAGTTAGATGCAGGCAAGTGATGAAGCTGCTGAAGGTCAAATCAAAATTCAAACTATCATGAACTTTTTATCTATGTCTATTTTAAATTTCCAAACAATTGTTTCTCCTTAAGAGCTAGAACTTACAACTTTCTGCTCTTACTTTGTGCTACTTTATTTGGATGATGATTATCTATTTCATGCACTGGACAACAATTTTTTTAGTCTTTTTACTTATGCTATTTGTGTCTAAAAATAGGCTCTAGCAAATTTTTTAAATGATTCTTGCTTAGATCAAGTTTTATAGAACTCAGAGAACTTAGCCCTATTAGTTTAATAATCTGAATTTATTCTGTGAAATTCTCTAAGTATAGAAAATACATGCTAGTTGTCCTGTTTTTGTCAAATCTATTGAAAAAGAAATCCCTATGGATCTTTTGAAGTAAGTAGGTTTTGGCATCATCAAAAAGGGGGAAATTGTTAGGATATGGTTTATATTAATAAAAGAAAATTTGATTCTGATTAGATACCAAAACCTTAAGTAAAATCCCAAGTATGATGATTTGCCAAAGTCTAGATTTTCAGGTTAGAAAAGTTCATGTATGTTAGGGAGCTTTAAATTTTGTTAGATAGATTATATTTTGAATCTATGACAAATGACTTGTAAGCACAAAGAGTATGAAGACAAGTAGCATTGAAGACAAGAAGATGAAGTGTTATGAAAGAGTGGCAAGGACTCATGAAGACAAGTATGCTAAATGAGAAAAGTCAAGTATGATGAATCCGGATATTCATATACTTTGGACTTGGCACACTTATGGTCAAAGACGATGAGTGACAAGGCATTTTACCCAGTACGAGGCCGTTAGCGGAAAGGACTTCGAAATTATTCCAAAACAGCAAATGAATTAGTGCCACCTGTCACTGCGCATAACAAATTCTGAGAAAGGAATGCAAAATACAGAATGGACGTGAATGCATGTACTTAGTTGGTACAAGAACAAAACCCTACTTTCACCTTGAGAGATAGATTGAGAGTATTGTTGAGTTCGTAGAAGTGTTGAGAGTATTGCAACGAGAGAAGGTTGTAAGAAATCAAGAGAAGAGAAGAAGAAGAAGTAGAGTGCACCTTGGCACTGTAAAAGCAAGTTAATTAATTCCAAGTGATTAAGGAATTAGGAGAGTGGATTTAGGAGCAGTTTAGTGTCTGAACCACTATACGTCTTGTTTTCTTATTTACTGCATTTATCTTCTTGCTTAAGCTGTTGTGATTGTTATAATTGCTTATTGCTATTTGGTAACTTAGTATTTAAGTGCATACTATTTAAGGAGTATAATATGGCTTATCATTTATTCCGCATACAAGTTCTTTTCTGTTAAGTTTTATTAAAATATTTCATTGAGTATTTTTATAGGACTTGGCATACCAACATATCTGACTCTGATTATTTGTATTGATTAATTACAAAAGTTTTGAAAAACAAACACACATGTATTTCCCCCCCACCTTACACGTGTCACACTCCTTTTGGGACCAACAATTCATACACTACAAAAAAACTGCGATTTAGAGACGAATTAGATACCATAAACACTGTCTCTAAACAGGTTAGAAACGGATTTTGGAACCATTTTCTATCTGTTCCTAATCACATGGTATCTAATGTCAGGAACAGTTTTCTAAATTCCGTTTCTAATAAGAGACGAATTTGAGACCTATTTTTTTCGGTTTATAATGAGAGACAGAATTTGACACTGTATATTCCCGTATCTAAACGATGAACGTCCGTTTCAAATGTCGTTTCTATTTAACAACGACATTTTATCGTCTCTAAATCCGTATCTAAGCGATAAACGACCCGTTTTACATCCGGGTCAAAAATTCAATTATAGTTTCGTTCCTAATTAAAAACGACATTTTCTCGTCACTAAATCCATATCTAAACGAGGAACAACCTAATCCAGCCTGACCCCATCCCATCCGAATCCCAATCCAGCCCAACCCCATCCCATCCAACAATCCCAATCCCGACCCAGCCTCCAAACCCCTCTCCAACTATTAAATTGACCATTATTATGGTCTATGTGGGAATTGAACCCAGGTGAGCAAGTGTCCATTATTGAGCACCCGCCACTAGGACAGATAACTATTTTATTTTATTTTTTTGAAATCTTTAACATTTTATTTTTTAAAATATATGGTAAATATTTAAAATCCTTAACATTTTATTTTATTTTATTTTTTTGACGGGAAAGAAAGAATCATTAATTAGCAGAAGAATCTGCAACAACGTCTGACTCAATATGAGTCGGTACAGAAACAGACCAAAATGCCTCAATGCAAGAAAAACCATAAAATGCTAAGTGATGAACAACCATATTACACTCACGCTTCGCCCAAACAAAAGAAATATGTCGAAAACGATTAGACAACTGTTTAATCTCACTAATACGGGATCCTAAATATGACAGGATCCACCATAGGTCTCAGCACATCTCTAATAACTATTTGTGAATCAGCCTCCACAATCACTGATGTCATTCTTTTTAACAAAGCCCACTTCAAACCACAGCAGAGGGCTTCCGCTTCTGCCTGTTCAACACTCCAAGCTCCCTCTCTCTGTTCAGCAAAACACCACAGCACTCTGCCATCAACATCGCGCAACACCCCCCCCCCGAGGCCGATGCCACATCCCACACGCACAACTGCATCCGTGTTTAATTTCAAATAATCTGTCGGCGGCGGCTTCCAACAATCCGACGATCGATGGATTTTCACTCGTGGAGCCACTATCGACGCCTGCTGCACTTCGGCCAGGTGGGATTCAGCCATTTCAATCACCTGCGCCTGGTCATACTGGACCTTCCGAAAAATCAAAGCATTACGGGCAGACCACACTTTCCATAATATCGCAACAAATCTGCACCGTACCCTATCGTTCAGCAGCGAGTCGAGGACGTCAAAAATCCATCTCGCCAAAAGAACGTGCTCCTCCACATCCACCTGGATACCCGCCTGCCTCCATACTTCCCTCACCCATGCACAATCCCGCCCCACGTGTTCGGCCGTTTCTATCTCCCCTCCACACCTCACACACATTAGGTCCACATCTACAAACCGATTGATCAAATTAATGGTAGTCGGAAGGATACCATGCATTATCCGCCAGAGAAAGAACTTAATTCTTGGGACCACATCTAAATTCCACAGCCTGCTCCATCTTCCATCCACGTGCTCTTCCCCCATCAGGCCAGGCAACCCATTAGAATAACCTGACCGAGCCGAATAAACACCATTCTTGGTGAACCTCCATGTCAATCTGTCACGTGCGCTATGGATTGATAGGGGAATCGCTCGTATCCTATGCACATCCTCCTCCAAGAACACCTCCAACAACTTTGGGACATCCCATTGGCGGGTATCCGCGACAAAGAAATCACGCACCCGTAGACCCTCCACACTCTCTCCTTCAATCAACCGGGTTTCCGAGCTGCCAACATCCTCGATCCATGGATCCTTTGCTGGCTGAATCAATTCCCCATTTCCCACAATCCAAACTAAACCCTCCAATAATATCTTTCTTCCAGCCAGTATGCTTTGCCATGTATAACTTGGATTGAAGCCTCTCCCCGCCATCAAGAACGAACCTCGGGGGAAGTAACGTGCCTTTAAAGTCCTGGGTAGAAGAGATGTTTCATCCTGAATAATCCGCCATCCTTGCTTTGCCAGGAGGGCCACATTAAAGTTAGTTGTTATACCTAGTCAAAGAAGTCAATCTTTGACAAGTCAATCCTAGTCACCAGCTTACGTGGCGAGGACCAGTCAACAAAGTCGTGCGACGACTAGTCAACAAGACCAAGAAAATGTAATAGAATAGATGTATTTAATATATTTAAGTGCTCTCCCAAAGATGTTGGCGAGCACATGTTTTAGTTAGCTGCTCGCCCAAATGTATTATTGGCGAGCACTTGTCTATTTTAGCTAAGAGAAGTCTTAAGTGTTGAAGCCTTGGGAGACAGCAAGGAGCGTGGCGACCACCTTCCTCGAAGGTATTTCGGCGACCACCTACCTAGACGACCAGGTCCTCCGGCGACCACCGTGGCCCAGCTCATCGGCATCTCGCCGAGGACGACCACCAGAGGCGGTTTAGCATTAAATGCGCCATCCCATCACCTTTTCGGGCAGAAGACAGGTCCAATAAGGGCGCGCCACGTGTAAAGGGCGGGTAGCCCCTAAAAACTACTATATAATGCCTAAAAGGCTCATTTGTAAACACAAGTTACACATTCCACCAAATCACCCAACCCAAAGCAATATACTCTCCCAAAGCTCTCAAGCTTTTAGCTTCTCCAAGAAGCTACATCTTTGTTCTTCATTGTTCTTGCTTATTTCTACATATTATCTTCGTTAATCATCATAATAACCCGCATAAACACGTAATAAACCCCGATCATAATACATGTTTGTCTCGTGCTAACAAATAGTCCACATCCGAGTCAACCTAACGAAAGCACGTACAACATTTGGCGCTAGAAGGAGGGGTACTTTTACGTGTTCATCATCTCAGTTTCGACCGATCATCGAGCGATCGGTTTGCAAACTCCGTTTTTCAGGTTTTAATCGGTAGTTCCACCGTTTAAAACTTTATTTACGTATTTTAGTGTTCTTCGTGTTCTTGAATATTTGCGATATTCGAGACATATTTTGGAGTTTGATCTCCTTGTAACTTTGTTTTTGAGTTTCTTTTGTTGTTACTTTGCTTCGAAAGTAGTTGTAATAGCACGTTCTTCTGCGTAAGAACTCAAATCTTTCATTTTTAAGCGTCGAAAGCTTAAGAACTGTCATATCTTTGTAATAATTCCCAGGAGACACTCTTTAAACGATGTCTCAGCATACTCCACAAGACGGAATCTTACCGCCCGGAGGGAATGATCCCCCTCCGCCGCCGGCAAATCCTTTTGCAAATCTGAACATGGGGGACATTCTAAAAGATCCCCATCATTTGAAAGACCTCTCTGACTACCTCCTAGAGAAGAGGAGGCAGAATGAGAAAGAAGAGCTTGAGAAGGCCAAAGATCAGGCCTTCGACAAAGCCCAGAAAGAAAAGGCGAAGGCCAGAGGAAATGATGGGGATGACGACCGCTCCTATCATACATATTCTGTTCGCGCCCGAGACAGAGGAAAGAACAAAGCTATCGAGCACTCCCACAATAGCCACACGGGAGACTCGCGAGCCTGAGATTCGGTCTTTAATCGCATGAATGACAAAGATGGGAGGGCTCCTCGCCGAGTGCCTTTCCACGTGGATGGCCGACCAGAGAGGGTCGACCAGAGGGATCGCGCTGACAAGCGAGGTCAGGGAGACAGGATCTCCGCCCTCGATCGAGTGGGGCCAGGGCAGGGCTCGCGAGATCCGGCGAAGAGTTATCGCAGCCACCGTTCGGAGAGACATTCTCCTAGGCGATCACATCATGGTGATCACCCGGCCGCATCTCACGGGAGCCGACGCGACGAGGGCGTCGTCCCCCGAGCACAAAGTGCCGAGGAGGGGCAAATCGCCCAGTTCCTCGAAACCCAGAAATTGATGAAGCTTGAGATGGAGGCCCTGCGAGCAGAGGTGGTCACCTCAAAGCAAGGGACCACCCCACCAATCACTCTGCCCGCTCCTCCACTAAGTGTTGCGATCCTCGTCGCCCCCATCCAAAGAAAAATTCAGATGCCCTCCATGGCGGCATACGACGGAATGTCCGACCCCAGAGTACACTTGTCCAAGTACTCAAACTACATGGCCTCAATCGGGGCAACGGACGCCACCCAATGCAGAAACTTCTCCCTAACTTTGGGAAAACGGGCTCATCGTTGGTACACAACTTTGGGTGCCGGATCTATCGCCTCATTTCTTGAGCTGGGACAATACTTTCTGACCTACTTCGGGTCTATTGCTGCTCGCCCAGCCTCAAAGCAACGTTTGGCAAACGTTCACCAATCCTTGAATGAATCTGGCAAGGACTTCATCGAGCGCTTCGACAGGCTGGTGATCGATGGGGAGGCCGTGAACGATGAGACGAAGCTGATCTCGGCTGTTTCCGGTCTAAGGATAGGTTCCAAGCTCTGGGAGTCTATCCATACTACTTTCCCAGTTTCTTATGCGGACTTCCGCATGAGGGCTGGGAACTTCATCCAAATGGAGGAAATCATGGACGCCGCCAAGGCTAACGAGCAGCCTGAGGCGTCCAAGAGGGTCTGGCCTAAGAAAATTTCTAACACTGGGGAATCGTCCCAACCAAAGAAGGCGACCACTCAAGCTGGCAGTGCTCGCCCATCGAACTTCAGGCCTTTCGAGGAGTCCCCCGAGATCATTCAGTTCAGAGAATCTCTCTCTCTTGATCCCAGGGGCATTTTTAATGCAGTCAGGGGAAAGAATCTGCTCCCCCATGCCAAACCAATGCACACAAATGAGGACAGCCTCGATGGTAGTAAATTCTGCGACTACCACAACTCTATTGGCCACCACACTAATAGCTGCAGGGACTTGGTGAGAAATCTTTTCAAGCTATACAATGAGGGCAAGCTCGCCCAATTCATCAAGCCCCTTGGGAATGGCGACAACAGGGGAAAGAAACGTCGCGACGACAGTGACGACCTGCTGATTCGGGTGGAATTTACACATTTTTTATGCACATATGAAGATCATTTTGATTGTGATTTCATTGATTTATTGGTCGATTATGGATATTTTGGTCAAAATAAGAGAAAGGTGGTGTTTTGTCGTTTTTGTAGGAAAAATGACTATTTTGGAAGGTAAAAATACATACCTAATTTTTAGTGAAGTCAATGAAGGAAGAAATCGAGTTCGTGGGTAAAACGAGTCAAATTTATTCAAGGAAATAATTTGGGGCAATATGTAGCTTGAGCCCCAAGCCAGTGACCGAGAGAAGAAAATGAAATTTGAAGAAAAAGGAAAGAGAGAAGATTTGAAAATTTAAAGAAAAAGGAAAGAGAGAAGATTTGGAAATTGAAGAGAGAAAAGGAAATTATATTTTTGGAAATAATTTTTTCTAGAAGTTTTAGCCCTAATTTTGGAAATAAATAAACCCTCTAGTCATACTTTGAAAAGGAGGAGAAAAAGAAGAAGAAGAAGAAGAAGAAGAAGAAGAAGGAGGGAGGCATACGTTTAGAGAATCCGCTCACGAGGAGAACACCATCCATTAGACTAAGCTTTCTATTTCTCTTTTTTTTTTATCTAGTTATTTCATTTGATTTTGTTAATTTGATTATGTTGTTGATTGGCTAGAACATTTGTGGTTCTAAGGCATTGTAAATATTTAGATTGAAGTTTATGATTAATTTCTTGCTTTAATTGGTGTTTGTCTCTTATTTGTATGTTTAATTATCCATTGCAAAGCATGTTGTTATTGGCCATGATGATTTGCTTAATTCATTGTTAATTGGGGTAAGATCGAGAGATTTATTCCATTAATCGTATGCAAGCATGCAACCCGATATTATTATGAGCTCGAGAGAGGATTAATTATCGGAGAGGGAATTGAATGATCTTTGGGGCTAGTTTAGGTGATACAATATTTGTGAGGTAGAAATACAAACTTGTATTGTGTTTTCCTTTGGGTTAATTAGATCGAGAGATTAATTAATTCTTCTTGTGTGATCACCCTATTTGAGATAAACTTAATGGCCATTTAAACGAGTTAACATTCATAAACGGATATCTAGGTGTTACAATTGCCTTGGAACCCACCTTCTCTCTTTGAGTCTTTATTCGTTTTACTTTCGTTTTATTGATTCGCATGCTAGTAGATCGATTTCCATTACTCTTTATTACTTATTTGTGACACTTTGGTAGGTAATCTTAGAGTAATTCATCACTTTCAATCTTTCGATCACGTCTAAATAGAACTACGTTAACAAACTACACTTTTACGCTAAACCTCCTTGTGGGATCGACCTCGTGCTTATCACGCTACGATAGACGCCGTACACTTGCGGTTGTTTATTTTAGTGTTGCATAACACGTGAATCAAGTTTATGGCGCCGCTGCCGGGGAGGTTTTATAGCTCTAGAGTGTAGGTTAATAGAGTTTTAGTTTAGACATTTTACTTGCTTTCTTTATTTGCAAAAAATCCAAAAAATATTTGTGTGTTTTACTTTGATTCCACTTGCAATTCTCACTTTCTCTTGAACTTTTGTTTAGACATGGCCTATGATCACCCGAGCTAGGAGAGCTCAATAAGTTTTGTTACCTCTAGACCCGGAAATCGAAGCTCGTTGTCGAAGACAAAATGCCGAAAGAAGAAGAATTGATTTAGAAGCCATGAATAGAAGAGAGAATCCAATGGTGGAAGAAGTTGAGGAAGAAATTGAGAACCAAGGGCCTAATGTAGAGGAAGAAGAGAGGGTACCAAGAGTGAATGAGGAACATGGACCTCAAAGAGTTTTGAGGGATCACTTTCGTCCCATTCCAAGGCCGTACGGAGGAGCGGGTAGGGAACCTGTAGACGCTCATAACTTTGAGCTCAAACCGGCACTAATCATGATGGTCCAAAACAACCAATTCGGAGGGTTGTCGAAGGAGGATCCTAACCTCCATTTATCTCAATTCCTAGAGATAAGTGTGCTGGAACACGCCGGCGAAGGCGGTCCGTCACCAGGATCGTTGTCGGATGCCAAACGTATAAACAAATAAATAAAACCTAAACATGCTTCTAAAACATAGTTTAGATCTGTTACCCTTGAAGATCGAGGCGTTGATTCCAATCTGCAGATCTTCTAGTCTGTCTCCCAACTTCGCTCGAACACCGAGTGGACGGCGTGCTATCAAACGTGGAGAAGGTGCCTCAATTTCGTCTCCTTGAAACCCTAGCCGTTTTTCTCTATTTCAGATAAAAGGAAATCGAATATACGTCACAAAAGCCCACTAAAAGTTTGCTTTACAGTATACACCAACAATCTCCCACTTATACTAAAACTTAACTTTTAGTATACACATAAAGACATCAACATTTCTCCCACTTATACTCAAAGTCTAGCTTGTAATACATCGTAAACCAAGACCCTCTACATGTTTCTCAAAGACTTTTATTGCCAGCGTCTTTGTGAAAGGATCAGCCAAGTTATCCAACGACGCAATCTTAGCTACAGCCACGTCTCCTCGATTTATGATATCTCGTATAATGTGGTACTTTCGCTCTATGTGTTTACTTGCTCTGTGGGCTCTAGGTTCTTTCGAGTTTGCCACTGCACCTGCGTTATCACAATAAACAGTGATACACATCGGCATACTCTGAGATACCCCTAATTCCAGAAAGAAATTACGCAGCCAGACAGCCTCCTTTGCGGCCTCTGAGGCAGCTACGTACTCGGCTTCCATAGTGGAGTCCGCGATGCATTTCTGCTTCACACTTCTCCAAGATATGGCTGCGCCTCCCAGCATAAACACATAACCCGAGGTTGACTTCCGTTCATCTCGATCAGCTTGGAAATCTGAATCGGTATAACCCAAAGGAATCAAACTATTTGACTGGTATACTAGCATATAATCTCGAGTCTTTTTCAAGTACTTGAGAATATGCTTAACAGCAGTCCAGTGTCCTTGACCAGGGTTAGACTGATATCTTGCTACCATGCCGACTGCATAGCAAATATCAGGCCTCGTACACAGCATCGCATACATAAGGCTTCCTACAGCCGAAGCATAAGGAACCTTAGCCATCTCCTCTATCTCCTTCTGTGTCTTAGGACACATATCTTTAGATAGAGGGACTCCATGTCTGAAAGGTAGTACACCCTTCTTGGAATTCTGCATGCCAAAACGAGCAATCACAGTATCAATGTAAGACGCTTGAGATAAACACAACATTCTCTTTTTTCGATCACGAGTGACCTTAATACCAAGAATGTACGATACTTCTCCCATATCCTTCATTTGAAACTGTTCTGAAAGCCACACCTTTACGTCTGATAATACTTTCACATTGTTGCCAATAAGAAGAATATCATCTACGTATAGTACTAAGAATACCACTACGTCTCTGTCACTCTTCTGGTACACACAACTTTCATTTTGACATTGTTCAAATCCAAAAGATTTGATCACCTCATCAAAACGAATGTTCCAAGACCTGGAAGCTTGTTTTAGCCCATAAAGAGACTTTTTCAGCTTCCAGACTAGATGCTCTTGGCCTTTCTTCACATAACCCTCGGGTTGCTGCATATAGATGTCCTTATCCAAATTTCCATTAAGGAAAGCTGTCTTAACATCCATTTGCCAAATCTCATAGTTCATGTGATTAGCTATGGATAAGAGAATCCGGATCGATTTTAGCATGGCTACTGGTGAGAAGGTCTCGTCATAGTCGATTCCTTCTTTCTGGGTAAAACCCTTTGCCACCAACCGTGCTTTAAAAGCAGTAATCTGCCCATCAGACCCTCTCTTACGTCTGTAGACCCACTTACACCCAACAACTTTCTTATCGTGGGGAAGTTCACTTAGGTCATACACTTCCATAGCATCCATAGATTCAATTTCTGAATCCATGGACTTGTGCCAAGACTCTGCATCTTTGTCTTTGATTGCCTCTTTGTATGTCCAGGGGTCGTTATCATCATGTTCATCGCTTGGAATCAAGTCAATAGACTCTCCCACAAACATGAAACGATCAGGTTGGCGAACAACCCTCCCACTACGACGAGGCAATGTATACAAAGGTTCATCAGAGTCGCCACGTTGTGCAGTCTCTTGTGGTATTTCCTCTTGCACACTCGGTGTGCCATTGTCTCCTCTCAACTCATTTAGAATGATCTCAGTATTGGACTTATGCTAATTCATATAGTCTTCTTCTAAAAATCGGGCATTGGTACTCACCACCACCCTCTGATCATTAGGACTATAAAAATAACCACCTCTCGTTCCCTTAGGGTATCCTACAAACAACCGTACTTCAGTTCTAGGTGCCAACTTATCAGCTTCCTTGTTCAGCACATGTGCTGGACAACCCCAAATCCGAATGTGGTTTAGACTAGGCTTTCGCCCAGACCACAATTCAATCGGGGTTTTTGGAACCACTTTAGAAGGTACATAATTTAGAAGGTACGCTGCTGTTTCCAAGGCATAACCCCAAAAAGAGGTAGGTAATGAAGCATAACTCATCATCGATCTCACCATATCTAATAGAGTCCTATTCCTTCTCTCAGCCACGCCATTCTGTTGCGGAGTACCAGGCGCGGAGAGCTGGGATCTAATCCCGTTCCCTAATAAGTATTGCCTAAATTCATTGCTAAGGTACTCGCCACCACGATCAGAACGCAGTGACTTGATACTCTTACCATGACGGTTCTCCACTTCTGCCTTAAATTCTTTGAACTTGCCAAAGCATTCAGACTTGTGGCGCATCAGGTAGATGTATCCATATCTTGAGTAATCGTCAATGAAAGTGACGAAGTACTCAAAGCCTCCTCTAGCTTGAACAGTCATAGGCCCACACAAATCAGAGTGAATCAATTCCAACACATCATTAGCCCTATTACCCTTGGCCTTAAAAGGCCTCGAGGTCATCTTGCCTTCCAAACAGGATTCGCAGACTGAGAATGGTTCCATTTGGAGACACTCCAAAAACCCACTACTTACTAGTCTTTGAATCCTTCTTAGGTTGACATGACCCAATCTTAGATGCCAAAGGTATGTTTGATTCAACTTAGAAGGTTCCTTTCTCTTATTTAATGATGATGATGAATGAGCTTCAGTCACAGTATGATATGCACACGTAATAGTATAAAGATTGTTTTCTAACGTGTCAGAACAGATTAAAGAGTCATTTCTCATAATAACAACATTGTCATTAAAAACAACTGAGCATCCATCCAAAAATAACTTCGAAACAGAAATTAAATTTCTCCGAAAATTCGGCACGTATAAAACGTTCTTTAATACTAAAAAAGAATTAGAAAAACATAAGTGCACGTCTCCCACTGCAACCACTGATACTATCGCAGCATTGCCCAAACTAATAGTAATCTCGCCCTCACTCAGTTCCCTTGTCTGCAGAAACCCCTGCAAGGTGTAACAAACATGGTCAGTGGCTCCTGTATCTACTACCCAAGAAAAGGCAGAACAAGACGCAAAACATGTTTCAACAACTAAAACGAGAGACGTACCAGAGTTGTCCTTTTTCAAAAGAGGACAATCAGACTTCCAATGTCCCGTCTTGTTGCACTTGAAACATTTGCCCTTCGGCTTTTTCACGCCACCAGAAGGTGCTAGTTTCTTGCTCCCACTGCTTTCACCACCACCCTTTTTTCTGTAAAGGCTTTTTCTTCTTCTTGCCATTAGACGAAGAAGGTCCAGCCTGAACAGTAACATTGGCTTGTGGCCGTTTACCCATGAGACCCTCCACCGCGACCAATTCCGTAAGAAGCTCGGTTAAAGTATAATCCTTCTTACTCATGATCGCGTTTACACGGAAGTTCTCAAAAGACTTTGGGAGCGAGTGTAGGATCATATCGATCTTGGTGTCATTATCGATTAACCCTCCGAGGACCTCAATCTCATTCAGATATTCCATCATCTTGAGACCGTGGTCCCTCAAGGACGCTCCCTCTGGCATAGAGGTTGACATGATCTTCCTCATAGCCTCAAAGCGGGCAGCCCTATCTTTCTCACCAAAAAGCTCTTTGAGGCTCAACATCATAGCTGCGGCACTAGACATAGTTTGATGCTGCTGTTGTAAAACATTTGACATCGAGGCCAAAATGTAACAACGAGCCATCTCATCAGCCTTGTGCCACTTCTTATGAGCTTCCCTTTGCTCTTCAGTAGATTCAGCTCCCAAAGGGGCAGGAGCAGGTGTATCGAGTACAAACTTGTACTCATCAGCAACTAGGACAATGTCCAAATTTCTTTTCCAATCCAAGTAATTTTGACCAACAAGCTTATTTTGATTTAAAATAACCATAAGTGGGTTGAATGTCACCATAATGTATCTGAAATAAATAAAATGCAAGCAATGAATCACATAAGTTTGAAGCATAAAACATTGGAAACCTTCAAAACCAATATTCAACACAACCTCCAACAGCCCAACAAACACATATGCAAGCCACGTTAGGGTGGTCGTTTACACATGTATTCATTGACCAGACATTCAGTCTTTAATCTCAATATCACGTCAACTTATCCTTATGACGAATGAAATTAATAGTCGAACTTTAACTGGCCATGTGAACTAGAACAGTGACCCCGTTGGGGGGTTATATTCAAATTCACATCTAAGTGATGACCATAATTTAACAACAGTTATCTTGAATTATTCTTTACTGATGAACTCATGGATGACACATCCGTTAGGGAAGATCACACACTTCATCTAAAGATTAAAACAGTTTTATTAGAAGTCTTAACTAGTAAGCTCGTGAATGTTGCACCCGTTAGGGGAAGACTCCCAAGGTCCCACGAGCAACATACACCTTACTTAAAGACCAATTGTGGAGGCCTATAAATTAATTAAAATTTAATTATCTCACTTAGTCATTTTAACATGAAGATTATTCATTGGCATAGCAAATTAACAAAAATTAATACATGCATGCCATAACAATACAAGATGCGATAAACATAGGCAAAAATAAATAAATGCACATCTATCGCAACCCCTTGAAAACCTATCAAAAACAGCCTATTATAAGCTATTACAATGATAAAAACAGTGGCGCGGACGGATGCCTCGCATCGGCCTCTCACGCAATGGAAAAACCTCGAATTCTCATCCACCGACAAAAACTGGCAGAAAACTTCATCAAGGCTTTTGAATTAGGCCTCGCTACTCGTCGTCATGGCGTAGCGGTGACTCCTGTAGATCTCGTCGAGACGTTTCCGAAAAGGTCTTGTGGGCTGAAAACAGACACCCGAGTCAAAAGTTATGGCCAAAACAGTTTTCACCGTCCAAGGCCATAACCCGAAAAACTCAGATTACTGTTTTCAGATCTTCCATCGACACCGCCCGTTCTCACGATCAAAAATTACAATATAAACGAGCAAAACCCTACTACAGTGATCTATGAAATAGTCCTATACTACCCACACTTATTATTTGGTGGGAAAAACGATTACATAACACTAGGGTTGCGATAGAAGAAAAAATAAATTAACCAACAGAAACGCATACATACGTGAAACAAAATTAACTGAATCATACAATCATACGTTTCAGGCAGAGCCAACAATCCACGAATCCAGGCTCTGATACCAATTGCTGGAACACGCCGGCGAAGGCGGTCCGTCACCAGGATCGTTGTCGGATGCCAAACGTATAAACAAATAAATAAAACCTAAACATGCTTCTAAAACATAGTTTAGATCTGTTACCCTTGAAGATCGAGGCGTTGATTCCAATCTGCAGATCTTCTAGTCTGTCTCCCAACTTCGCTCGAACACCGGGTGGACGGCGTGCTATCAAACGTGGAGAAGGTGCCTCAATTTCGTCTCCTTGAAACCCTAGCCGTTTTTCTCTATTTCGTGTGTGCTAGGGTTTCAAAACTATTTTGAGGCTCCTATTTATAATCTCCATAAGTTCATGGGCCAGACTAGGGATCCATTAGAAGGTATAGGGTTTGGGCTTCTTACAGGCCCAACTACTCTTATGTTCAGCCCAGAACATATAATTTGGCCCGAGAACATTAATTCATTCCACTAGAGAATTAATGTTGCACTCCCGTCCTATCCCGAACTGAATCAGGGCTTCTATTAGACATTATAATTCCCCGTGTTTAAGATATCGCACGTCCATTAATTATTAAAGCTTCTGACTTCTTTAAATAATTAATTTCTATAATTCCTTGAGTAGTACCACTCAACCTTGTTGTCGTACGGATTAAATCCACCTGCAGGGTTTAATACGACAATCCTTTATGAGTTTCCTCAAGGGGACATCATCAGCCTGGATGTACAGGACACGGTGCCCTAATGTCAATAAGTAGACATCATGCGAGCGATGCCACTACCCAAAATACGGAGCCTGAAGAATCTACCAAGAGTCTCACCTATGATACATCAAAGTAGTGAACAAGCACCCCACACATCTAAATATCACACTTAGGGTTAAGAATCATAAAAGTCACCAAGACCTCCAGTTCTTCATAACAGTCAGAACAGAAGAACATGTCTTATCTGTGATCCATTCAATACGCCTCAGCGCACTAGTATAAACTAATGGCTAAGACAAACCACTAACAAGTTTATACTACAACTTAAACCAATAGTTTTGTCCATAACTATCTCAGTTGTGAATATTGTTTATATCTTACAAGGGACTGACAATGTGTGTTGGGATATAAATTCACCCTAAGCCCCACTTGATGTTAGAACAGTTTTGATGGCCAAAACACTTAGAGTTTATAAATGTAATAGGATCAGCTGACTTTGTATAGAACAGCTTAGACTAGTCTTGTGTGATTGACTGTATAGATATCAGTTGATCAGCACAGTCCCGGCTTACATGCGCTCCCTCAAGATGAGAAGAGTAGAAGACATGAAGATTAGGAGATCCTTGAAGACCAGTTAAGATAGGTGCTTGTATACCTATTTGACTGATGGAGTCCCAGATTGAAGATGGCCTAGTGCAGGACAAAAGAACTGCCAGATCAGAAGAGTTTTACTCTGCTGATATCAGAAGACAGAAGACTCAAGGCCAGAAGAGTAGTCAGAAGACTAGAAGTTCAGATCAGACGACTATGTGCTCTTTCAGGACTCGGCTGATTCCAAAGTCATCTTGCAATTTAAACAGAGACCTACCTTATTTAGAAGATTGACATGATCCCAGGATTGAAGCAATCAAGCGGCTGGAATCAAGGAATCAAGCCATTATGGAAAGATTGCCCCAACGGCTAGTCAACTCCAACGGCTAGTTGCAAGCAATCACCACTATAAATACAAGAGGATGAGAAATCACAAAGATACGAAGTCACAACAAGAGAATTCAACACTTCCAGCAAGCAATCAAGCTAAAGTTGTATTATCTCAAGAATTCTCAAAGAGCCAGAATCCATTAGATTATCCATAGCTCTTAAGTGATTTCTATCCAACCCTTAAGAACCTGAAACCCATTTCACATTGTATATCATTTGTTTTAGGCAAAGTGATTAAGCAAATTATAAGCTTGAATCACTAGTTGGATACTCTTCAAAAACCCTAAACCCTCTCCGAAAGGTTAAAGTTTTTGAAACCCTCAAAGTGCAAGTGCTTACAATCACTTGTGGAGACCGTAGCTGTTAGGACGGCTCAGATCTCAAAGTCCTATCCTTGGGACTATAAAGGTCAAGACCCTTGTAATTTGCGGTAAATTAAAGGGATTAAACATCACGTTAGGACGTGAGAGTGGACGTAGGATCGTATATCCGAACCACTATAAACCTGGTGTTATTTACTTTCTGCACTTTACTTTACTGTCATTTCATTTATCTTATATAGTGCATACTGTGTTTTAACTGTATTCAAAACAAGGCCACAACTCTCAAACCAGCATCAGTTGAGTATTTCTATTAACTAAATAACTTGGCACTTTCAAAAGAAACTAAGAGAACGAGTCTAAACAAGGCCTACCATAATTCCGCATATAACCTCCTCTATCAGATCACTATAGTCATCTGGACCAGCAGACTTGTAGTCCAGCTGACATAGCAATCAGAAGAGGTTCCCAACTCTCTTGAAAAAGTTTTAAAGTCTATTCACCCCTCCCCTCTAGACTTTAATCCCATTCACTACTCCTTCAGGGACCAACAAGTGGTATCAGAGCAGTGGTTCTAACGGACTACTGTCTCTAGATTATCAGAAGACTTGAGGGAGTCTCTCTGTAGTCCTCTTGAACAGATCTTTTTCTTTTGAAAAACTTTTTTTCGAAAACTTATACAGCATGAGTGCTAATATGCGTAAGTTGCCTAAGTTTTCAGTGGAGGATTATGATTACTGGAAGATCAGGATGAGGAAGAATCTCACATCAGTCCAGTACAAGATGTGGTCAGTAATCACTGAAGGCCCAATCACCATCATGGCAGTCAACACTGCAAATGGTGATCCAGAAGTTCCAGTTGGAGAACTAGCCCCCAAGCCGATGAAGGATCTCACACCAGAAGAGATGAAGCAGTCAAATCTTGACAGCATTGCTCAAGATTACATCATGCAAACTCTTCCAAATGAGTACATTGCAAAAGTAATCAATTGTGAAACAGCTAAGGAAATGTGGGATGCTCTAGCACTCCTCTGTGAAGGAACCGAGCTGATCAAGGAGAGCAAGCTGACAACAGCAGTCAAGAAGTTTGAGCATTTCAAAATGCAACCAGAAGAGTCTATTGATCAATTAGACAATAGATTTACCAAGATCATCAATGAGATAGAATCTCTGGGCAAGAAATATACAAATAGAGAGAAAAATCTAAAGATATTAGACTCTCTAACCAAGAAATGGAGACTCAAGAAGACCATCATCAAAGATACTCAAGATATCAAGGAGTGGTCTGCACAGACTCTATTTCAGAATCTAAAAGCCCATGAATATGATCTTGAAAGAGAAGAAAACTCAGAAAATGATGAACCTATTGCTATTCCATCCACTTCCAAGACTGTAGCTTTCAAGGCAGCAAATACAAAAGCTGCAAGCACCTCATCTGGCAAGACCTCTCTGAAAACAGAAGACTGTGAAGGATCAGACATGAGTCTGAAGGAACAAATGGCTCTTATGATCAAGAGATTCGAAAGGATGAACACCCTCAACAACAAATATAGAAAGTTCTATAGAAACTACAAAGATAGAAGAGCAAGATCACCCTCCAGAGGTTCCAGAGAAAGAACACCAGAAAGACATCCTAGAAAGGATGTGGAGTCATCTGACAGCCGAGGCTCCAGAAAAAGAGATGCCACACCTCCAAGGAAAGGCAATTCAAATCAAAAGCCTGGAGCATGCTTCAATTGTGGTAAACCAGGACACTATGTCTATGAATGCCCTGAGCTGGACGACAAAGAAGAAAGAAGGCCAAGGAGAAGAACTTCAGATAAGCAAGCAATGCTGACTGAAGAATCTGAATATCAAAGTGATGAACTTCCTACATCACCAGACTGTCAAATCTACTCAGATGATTCAGACGATCTAGCTATGATAGCCATAAGAGAAAATGAGGTAAACTCTTATACTACTACTTTCCATTCACCTATTTTCTCACAAACAGATGACATAAACTCATCTGAAGGCGAATCAGAAGACACCTATTATCAATCTTTAAGAAAGGTAAAAGGTGATCTGGATATTGCCACTAGAGCCTTTATAGAAGTGGAAGAGGAGAATAAGGATTTAAGGAAAGAAATTGCTAGGTTGAAAAAGGTTAAGTTTGATAACACCCCTGAGTTAGTCACCATGAATGAAAGGTTGACCAAAGAAGTGGAACTTCTTAAGGAAGAAAATACCACAACAACTCAGTTGTATGAGGGGATGTTAGAAACTCAAGCCATAGAAACCAAAGAATTTCGTATACTTCAATCTAAGTTCGATGATCTCTTCCAATCACACAAGCTCTTAGAAAAGGAGAAGGAATGCCTAGATCAAAAGATATCAGAATTCAATAAAGCCTCGACTACTATTGAAAGTATCTCTAAATATTATAGATCAAATGGCAATAAGATGGGTTTAGGCTATGAACTTAATCCATCAACATCCTCTCCAGTTGGGGGTAGTACACCTAACCAGTGCACTACTCAGACACATGAACAGGGTGAGTGTTCTAAACACAATGAACTCAATATGAACCAAAAGGCATCTGTACCAACTAAGGCTAACTATTCCAACACCAAAAATGGTAAAAGAAAAGTTAACCCCAAACCTATACAGAGGAACAGCAAACAGCCTAGACCATCTCGTCTGAGACAGTCTCAGTTGTATGCTACTCCAGCCAAGAAGAAGAAATCTTCTTCAAACAAATCTGTTCTCTTTGCACCCCCTATCTCTTATGATATTGTGAGAACAGAAGAGTATGGTCCATATAATCGTGTGCATCGACCAGCTAATGCACCCAGGCCGAATGTAACTAGTCAAAAGATATTGTATGTTCACTCCTATAAAGGAAAACAATTTGACTATTACTTAGCTGACACAAACAACAAATCAGATCAGTCCAAGGTGTTAACTCGTAAGATTTGGTTTTGTGATGCCCGAGGGAAACAACTCAAGTGCTCAAGGTTGTTCAAACGACCAATGTATATGTGGGTTCCCAAGGGTAGTACTAACACCCAAGGACCCAAAACAAAATGGGTACCTAAGACTTAACCTTTCTTGCAGGAAAGGAGGGACCTATACAGAAAAGGAGGTCTAGCAGGAGAGATATGGTACATAGATAGTGGATGCTCAACCCATATGACTGGAACCAAAGACCTGCTGACCAACTACACAGAAAAGAAAGGTCCAAAAGTCTTCTTTGGTGATAACGCGCACGGTAACACAAAAGGATATGGCACCCTTAGAAATGGTGACATTGAGGTACATGATGTATCATATGTAGAAGGTCTTAAGTTTAATTTATTATCTGTTTCTCAGTTTTGTGACACTGGTTATTCAGTTAAATTTTCTAAAGATGAATGTCTCATAAGTGATAAAAGAACAAAACAAAACCTTCTAACAGGATCTAGAAAGGGAAGTATGTATCTTGCAAAATTGGAACAGCTGTCCTAAGGATACATGTCTACTTGTGAAAAGCCCTAAAGATGTCAGCTGGCTATGGCACAAACGTCTTAGTCATCTGAACTTTAAGACTCTGAACAAGTTAGCAAGGGAATCCTTAGTTGATGGTCTGCCTAATGAACTCTACTGTAAAGATCAGGTCTGTGATGCATGTCAACAAGGAAAGCAAACAAAGGTCTCCTTCAAGACCAAGAAGACAGCATCAACCAGCAGAGCTCTTGAACTGTTACACATGGATCTCTTTGGACCAATCACTCCAACCACTCTAACAGGAAGAAAATACACCCTTATTGTTGTAGATGACTACTCCAAGTTTACTTGGGTTATCTTCTTATACAAGAAGAGTGAAACTCAGCAGAAGCTTCCTGAACTGTTAAAGAGGATCCAAGTAGAGAAAGGAGAACCTATTGTGAAAATTAGAAGTGACAAAGGCACTGAATTTATTAACTCTTATATTATTGCATATTGTACTTCTAATGGTATTCAGCATGAGACAAGTGCAGCAAGAACACCACAACAAAATGGTGTAGCTGAAAGAAGAGTCAGAACACTTAAAGAAGCTGCAAGAACACTCCTTGCTGAATTCTCTACTCCTAAGAAACTTTGGGCAGAAGCTATCAACACAGCCTGTCACACTCAAAACAGGTCAGGTATTCACAAAATCCATGAGAAAACCCCATATGAACTGTGGAAAGGAAGAAAACCTAGAGTATCTTACTTTCATATTTTTGGTTGTAAGTGTTTCATTCACAACAATGGGAAAAGTAAGTTGAATGCTTTTGATGCCAAAGCAGATGAGGGGATATTCTTGGGATACTCCTCAACTAGCAAAGCATTTAGAGTATTCAACAAACGCACCCTTCTTGTGGAAGAAACACCACATGTTGTTTTTGATGAATCTTGTGAAAAGAATGCAGTAGAAACAACCTCAGCTGCAGAACAGATGAAGAAACTAGTGATCAAGAAGAAGTCTGATGAATTTATTGAAGTCAATGAACCATTCCCTGAAGAACTAGAAGAAGATAAATCACACAGACCAGTCACTAGATCTCAAACTCAAGCTGAACAAGTGATCCACAATCAACATGCAACAATCCCAAATGCAAGGGGGAATGATCTCTTTGATACCCAAGATACAGATGATGATCGACCAAATCAAGTCAACCCTCCTGATGACAATAGAACAGATGAGAATCCAAGTTCATCTAATGCAGGTACTCTTGTAAGACATACATGGAGGAACAATCATCCATTAAACCTCATCTTAGGAGGAGCAGAATCAGGTGTCAACACAAGAAGACAACTGAATCAGAATTCTCAATCATCTATGTTCTGCTGGTGTGCTTTCCTCTCCAACATTGAACCAGCTGACATAGAAGAAGCAATGACTGATAGCAATTGGATCATTGCTATGCAAGAAGAACTAAACCAATTCGAAAGAAATGAAGTCTGGGAATTGGTAGATCGACCTGAAAACCACAATGTAATAGGAACAAAGTGGGTATTCAAGAACAAGAAGGATGAACATGATGTAATAACTAGAAATAAAGCAAGGCTAGTTGCAAAAGGATATTCACAATCTGAAGGAATTGACTACGATGAAACTTTTGCTCCAGTAGCCAGATTAGAAGCCATTCGACTATTTCTAGCCTATGCATCATTTATGGGCTTCAAAGTATACCAAATGGATGTCAAAAGTGCTTTTCTAAATGGTATTCTGGTAGAAGAAGTATATGTAGAGCAGCCTCCAGGATTTGAAAAAGGTGATCAAGTATATCGACTGAATAAGGCTCTCTATGGTCTAAAACAAGCCCCTAGAGCTTGGTATGACACATTGTCACAATTTCTACTCGACAATGGATATACAAAAGGCAAAGTTGATAGAACTCTCTTCAGAATACAAGAAGGAGAAGACATTCTAATGGTACAAATATATGTAGATGACATTATATTTGGATCACCCAATCAAGAAATGTGCAAGAAGTTCTCTGAACTTATGCAAGGAAAATTCGAAATGAGCATGATGGGTGAGATGAACTATTTCCTAGGACTTCAAGTCAAGCAGAGTCCAGAAGGGATCTTCATCAACCAGTCCAAGTATACCAAGAGTCTGCTAGAAAGATTCAAAGCTCTACAAAGCAAGACTGCAAGGATTCCTATGATGACATCTTTCAAAATGGAACCAGATGAGTCCGGAAAGGCAGTTGATCAAGCTGAATATAGAGCACTGATTGGATCTCTACTATACCTTACAGCCAGCAGACCAGACATAACATTCGCTGTAGGAGTATGTGCTAGGTTTCAAGCAAACCCAAAGCAAAGTCATCTAGAAGCAGCAAGGAAGATTCTCAAGTACCTAAAAGGATCAGTCAACCTAGGTCTATGGTACCCTGCTGATGACAATCTAGAATTAAGTGGCTACTCTGACTCAGACTTTGGAGGATGCAGAATTGATAGGAAATCCACATCAGGAACCTGTCAATTTCTAGGCAGCAAGCTGATATCATGGTTCTCTAAGAAACAAACCTCAGTTGCAACATCCACCACTGATGCAGAATATATGGCAGCTGGAAGTTGTTGTAGTCAGCTACTCTGGCTAGCTCAACAACTCAAAGATTACAATGTAGAGGCAAAAGAAGTCCCTATCTTTTGTGACAGCAGCAGTGCCATTGCCATCACTCAAAATCCAGTCCTCCACACAAGGTGCAAGCATGTCGACATTCGACACCATTTCATAAGAGACCACCTTGAAAAGAAGGACATCAAGATGGAGAAAATTCACACAGATATCCAAAGAGCAGATATCTTGACTAAGCCCCTAGCTGAAGAAAGATTCAAGACCCTATGCTATAGCTTAGGACTCTTGGACCCAAGCACTTGAAGAGCACAAGATCAGCTGAAGACCTCAGCTGATACATTTTGCAGCAGACTAGGAGGATCAGATGAGGTGAATAGACACCCTCATCTTCAGGTAAGTTATTTCCCAATGAAGACAGATAGAGCTGAGGGAAAACATAGAGTTATCTAATCAAGGGGGAATCTATGATACCTTAAGAATCCTTGATGAAATACTCTAAAATCTGCATTGCATAGTACACATATATATATATAGCAGACTTGAACAAAGTTATTTGATCTCTTTACTCTAAGCAATGTATAACTATGTATATTAATAAACTATTCTTCATAAAATACTTTATTCATATACATAAATACAGTATACTACTGAGTCATACTTGGCTGGATTAATACACCATCCTCACCGACTCAACAGTATGCATGCACAGTACGGATTTCAAATAACTCATGGTCAAAATTTATAATTTCTGCATTCCATTAGATAAAGTCTGAATATCCTTAAATGTGCACCCTTGGATCAAGAATCTCACTGCTGATCTTAAGAAATCACTTTTCAGAAATTCAGACCTATCACCTCTATAGTTTTGTCATCTTTCTCTCCACTACCTCATTTCTATCCCTATAAAAGGAGAAGTTATGAGAACACCTAAGAACACAAATCATCTAACACTATTCTTGTTTCAGGTATGGAGACAATTGAAAGAAGAGATGGAATGGAGATCATTCTTCAACCAAAATCTTGGGTGAAGGAGATGAAGATTTGTCCAGAAAATGAAGATGATGCAGATCTATATACATGGCTTACTCAACATGAGTATGCTCATGAAAGCTAAAGGAAGAAGAGACGTTCTTGTTGAAAGCTAAAGGAGGAAGAGATGCAAAGGACAAAGTAGCAAGCAAGCAGAGCTTCTTCTCCAGAAGGAAGTTCTACATGGAGGGCTTGTTATCAAAAGCTACTGTGCCTAAACAGAACATGAAGGCTGAGTCCATGGCCCTCTCTTCAACTCCATTGAAGCACCCCTCAACCTTCCTTCCCCTTCAAGAGAAGCGAAGAAATTCAACAAGAGCACATTAGATGCTACATCCCATCTGATGATGAGGAACATCCGATGGTGAGAAGCAGTTAAATCAGTGGGATTTTGTCTAGGCTAGTCTCACTTGATTTAAAGAAGGAGCTGAAAGATCCATCAAACCAGGTTGGATCATCACTCACAATAAAGCTGGAAGGATCCATCCAGGTTGGATCATCACAGCAAACATCGTTTCCTCTACTCAGCTGGTCAGAAGACCAACTCAGCTGACCAGAAGACTTTTCAAAGAAAATCAGCAGACATCTTGAAGAAATCAGAAGACCTCACTCTGCTGATCAAACCACTCCAATTTAGAGTATAATGACTAGTCTTGATCATGTAATTCATTCTAGATTTATTCCTGAATGTAATTAAACAAATTGGCTTATATAAGGAATGCAATTCTCTTATAGAAAACGGCCTTGATGATCAATTCTTACCATAAATTAGTCACAACGGCTATTTTTGGTAATGATGTCATTAATACTCAAGTACCATATTGCCAGCAAATCAAACATTGCCACATGGCAAAACCAGCCGGCAAATTTAAGAAATCAAAGAAGGAAATCTTGGGCTCTACTCCAAATTAAACCCAAATCTGACCGTTAGATCAAAATTTTCTGGAGTATATATTCACACCCCTAAAACTCTTCCAAACCCTGTCACTCATATTACTCTCTCTCGTTCTGCAAATTTCTTTCAAGCCTTCAAACCCTAACATTCAAACTCTACTATGGCAATCATTGAAATTTACGACGAGAAGACCAAGAACACTGGCACCTTGGATGCTGCAAAGTGGTCCAAGGAAGGGAAGATTTTTACGGAGAATGCTCTGTTCTTCAAAGGCAAACACACAGATGAGAACAAGGAGATATTGCTTCGGTGCGTCAATCTTAAACTCAGAGACTTTCTGGAAGCAGCTCCAACTAATGTTTATGAACAAGATGTACTGGCATTCTATGCAAACGCTGTGATGAAGGGTTCTCATGTTGAAAGTGTCATGGGTGGACACAAAGTCAAGTTTACAAGGGAAATCCTTCAAGAATTGTTTGGCCTGTCAAGGGGGAAGATAAATATCTCCAACTACATCATGAATAGAGAAAAAGAGTATATGGAGATGTTTACTGGTGGAAAAATCAAGGCTGCTGATGCAATTGGACTCAAGAAATCCCAACTTGAACCAAAATTCCAAACCTTGATGGATATTGCAGGCAAGATGTTACTTGGTAACACATTCAGTCATGATGCGGTCACTACTTTAAAGGTTCGAGTAATGGCTGCAATCTGGGATCAGATCGATGGAGACTGGCAAGGACTATTCTTAGAAAGAATTGCCCTTGAGGCAAAGAAAGTCACTCTGGACTTACAATCGAAGGTATGGAAGGTAGCAACTACAGTCAGCTTTGTCAACAAGCTGAGCATCATCCTTCCAGATATTCTCCCAAAGAAGTACAAGATGGGACCTCATAAGACCTTTCACATCTCCAAATACTATTTGAGAAAGGAAGCTCTTGCTGAGGCAGAAAGGTTGAAAGAAGCGAAGAGGAAGCTGTTGGCTGAGAAGGCAGCACAAGAGTCAGATCATGACTCTACTGAAGAAGGAAAGGAGCCAACCAAAGAAGAGGCTCAGAAGAAGGCTGCTGAGGATGATGATGACAATCAGACCTTAGCACAAAGACGATATCTAATCAGATCAGGGCTCATCTCCCCATCTAATTCAGATGCTACTCCCACTGCCTCTCCCTTGAAGAAGGCAGGTACCTCTAAACACTATCCCTCTCTTACTCCTTCTAAATTGTCAAAGGGTCAAAAGAGAAAGAAGAATAATTCTTCCTTCAACAAAAAGTCCAAGAAATCGAGGCTTCCTACTCCCATGTTAATAGCCCCGATTGCATCCTTCAACCCCTCTGATGATTCCAACCCATCTGAACACTCAAACACTGATATCCAAATGCCTGCTGATACTCACACAGCAGAGGAACAAGCACAACCTACCACAACCCCTGAATCATTGTTGCCAACCCCTGCTGACATTCACACAGCAGATGTCCAAGATCTACAGGCTCAACCTTCTACTGATCTTCATGAAGGTACTATACCAGACCAGCAGACTCAAAACCCTGCTGATGAACAGATCACTGAAGATCAAGAACATATCACATCCCAAATCCCTGTTGATACTCACACAGCAGAGGAAACTACCCCACATACACAAACTCCTACCATCATTGGTTCTTCTATTCCAGAAGACATGGCACCAGCAGACCTTGCTCAAGCTGGTCCCTCTCGACCTCAGTACAGAATGGTACACTATCCTATGTGCACACGGGAGAAGATAATGAGGATGAAGATAGCAAACCTGCTCAAGTCTACTATTCCTGGTATTGATGAGGAATCAGTTCAGTTTGAACAAGTTCTCAGAGTCTGCACCTGGATTGAACTCAGGAGAGATGATGTGGATGACCTTATTGAGGTCATGGAAGGAATGGGAGGAAAAGCTAATTTCCTCGACTGGGAAATGGAGCAAAAAGAGGTTGCTCAAGTTAAATCTTTTGCTCAACTGTTGCCCGAAGAAGCCTTTACAGCAGTATGCCACAGAATTCTAGGAATTCCACCTAATGATGCCTCTATCCCAGAAGGCATATCAGGTCAGCAGACAGATGACACAGCAAAAGTGAATAACTCAGCTGCATCCGTTCCTGCGGAAGACTCAGCTGAACTAGCTGACAGAACCGAGATTGACAGAGAAGTAATCACTATTCCTGATCACTTCATGCCTGAGGATACTCTAACTCACTTCATTGACAAAGGAGACACTATCATGTCCCACCTGGTTAAGGCCACTACCTCATTTCTCAATGAAGAGTACCTTTCAGCTGAAGAAAGAGGCAAAACCCTGATTGTTCATCCAAAGCCTCAAGGTACTGCCTCCACTTCTACTTCAACAGCTGACTATACAGCAGACATATGCTCACAGGTCAAGGCTGCAATAGACCTACACTTTGAAAAGGGTTTAGGCCTACAGCTTGGAAGATATGTTGAAAAGGCGGTTAAGGAGCAGAGAACTCGTCTTCATGACCAGATCATTGACATTGAAGACAAGTTTGGAGAATCACTTCACAATCAGATAAGTGAGTATCTGACCAGCATTCTGAAGAAGGCAGGTGACTATTCCACCAGGTTTGCTGATCTCTACACTAATGAGGTCAACCGCATGGAAAACACCTACAAGAAAAGACTTGAAGATGCTGAAGCAAGAGCTACTGAAGGTCGAGCTCTTCTCCAATCAGCTACAGCAGAAAATGAAAACCTTCAGATTCAACTGAAGGAGACAGCAACCAAATTGGAAGCACTTACAGCTAAACTAGAAGCTGCCTCCTCCTCCAACTCTCATGCTCAGATTCTAGACCATAGCATCACTCATCTGACTCATATTGGCAAAGTCAATGCCATGGCTCTTCAACAAACTCTCAGAGTGGAGATTCTGAATGCCATGAAGCCTTTTACGGCTGCACTTGCTGAAGCCAAAAAGGGGGAAGATGTATTGATAAAAGCTCTAGAGAAGACTACTGCACAGCAAGCTGTAATGGTAGTATCTCAAGATGAGCTGAATGAAACCTTGGGTGATTTATCAAGCAAAATCAAGAGCAAGCAAGGCAAAGGCAAAGAAATTGCTCAATAAGACATCCAAGCTCCCACTCAAGCAACTGCCAAAAGTCTGCAGATCACTGCCTCTACAGAACAAATTCCTGAGAAGAGGATGACTAGGAAAAGGAAGGCAGATGAGCAAGCTCAGAAATCAAGCAAGAAGTCAACTCCAGCAGAGCCTACTGCAGAAGAGAAAGAGGCTTTAGAGTTGAAGAAAAGAAAAGAGCTTGAAGCTCAAGAGCTTAAGCAAAAGAAGCTAAAAGATGCGAAAGCAGTCAAAGCCAAATTTGACAGGAAGATAGCTAAACTCAGGAAAGCTCTCAAGGACAAAGCATTGAAAGAGAATGCTCTGGCACAGAAAGATAAAGTTCCGGTGTTTGATAGCAACTATGTGGACTATTTAGCCCTTCAAGATGAGCTACCAAGGTGGTACCCTCTAAAGAAGAAATGGCAAATTCAACACCACATTGTAAGAAAATTTGGCCCTCTCCCAACCTATGAAGATGAATTCTTCCAGTTCAATCAATTCATGAACATTGAAGATCAAGAGTTCTGGAAAGAAGTAGTCAAGACAGCCAAAGAACTTGACAACTGCAGAATTTTAACTCCTGAAGAACCCAAATGGGATCCTCCCACACTGGATTCTAGAAGAACAGACTTAATTGAAGTCAAAAGGATCCTAGAGAAGATCTATGAAGAGGAGAATGTTACAGACCTGCAGCACATGGAAGAAGTTCGATCTCGTCTATACCTTGCTTTCCGCATCTGAAGATCAGAAGACCTGATGAAGACCTCTTTCAAAGCTTTAAAGAAACTATTACTTGTAATCTGTAAAAGTTCTATATATATTCAAGTTTAGTTCTCTTTGCTTTCAAGACAAATTCTCATTGTCTTCATCAGATATTTCAGTTTTTATGAAGTTTATAAACTCTTATCTTATCTTATTAAGAGCATTTATCATGTATAGTTTTGGCTTCATAAAAAAGGGGGAAATTGTTGGGATATAAATTCACCCTAAGCCCCACTTGATGTTAGAACAGTTTTGATGGCCAAAACACTTAGAGTTTATAAATGTAATAGGATCAGCTGACTTTGTATAGAACAGCTTAGATTAGTCTTGTGTGATTGACTGTATAGATATCAGTTGATCAGCACAGTCCCGGCTTACATGCGCTCCCTCAAGATGAGAAGAGTAGAAGACATGAAGATTAGGAGATCCTTGAAGACCAGTTAAGATAGGTGCTTGTATACCTATTTGACTGATGGAGTCCCAGATTGAAGATGGCCTAGTGCAGGACAAAAGAACTGCCAGATCAGAAGAGTTTTACTCTGCTGATATCAGAAGACAGAAGACTCAAGGCCAGAAGAGTAGTCAGAAGACTAGAAGTTCAGATCAGACGACTATGTGCTCTTTCAGGACTCGGCTGATTCCAAAGTCATCTTGCAATTTAAACAGAGACCTACCTTATTTAGAAGATTGACATGATCCCAGGATTGAAGCAATCAAGCGGCTGGAATCAAGGAATCAAGCCATTATGGAAAGATTACCCCAACGGCTAGTCAACTCCAACGGCTAGTTGCAAGCAATCACCACTATAAATACAAGAGGATGAGAAATCACAAAGATACGAAGTCACAACAAGAGAATTCAACACTTCCAGCAAGCAATCAAGCTAAAGTCGTATTATCTCAAGAATTCTCAAAGAGCCAGAATCCATTAGATTATCCATAGCTCTTAAGTGATTTCTATCCAACCCTTAAGAACCTGAAACCCATTTCACATTGTATATCATTTGTTTTAGGCAAAGTGATTAAGCAAATTATAAGCTTGAATCACTAGTTGGATACTCTTCAAAAACCCCAAACCCTCTCCGAAAGGTTAAAGTTTTTGAAACCCTCAAAGTGCAAGTGCTTACAATCACTTGTGGAGACCGTAGCTGTTAGGACGGCTCAGATCTCAAAGTCCTATCCTTGGGACTATAAAGGTCAAGACCCTTGTAATTTGCGGTAAATTAAAGGGATTAAACATCACGTTAGGACGTGAGAGTGGACGTAGGATCGTATATCCGAACCACTATAAACCTGGTGTTATTTACTTTCTACACTTTACTTTACTGTCATTTCATTTATCTTATATAGTGCATACTGTGTTTTAACTGTATTCAAAACAAGGCCACAACTCTCAAACCAGCATCAGCTGAGTATTTCTATTAACTAAATAACTTGGCACTTTCAAAAGAAACTAAGAGAACGAGTCTAAACAAGGCCTACCATAATTCCGCATATAACCTCCTCTATCAGATCACTATAGTCATCTGGACCAGCAGACTTGTAGTCCAGCTGACATAGCAATCAGAAGAGGTTCCCAACTCTCTTGAAAAAGTTTTAAAGTCTATTCACCCCTCCCCTCTAGACTTTAATCCCATTCACTACTCGTTCAGGGACCAACAATGTGATCTTCTGTGTGACTACAAACCCACCACATCGTCTACAATGCAAGATAAGCAGACATACAAGTAATCACAAAGAATGCAAAAATGTGAAAAACCATTTATTTCAGATAAAAGGAAATCGAATATACGTCACAAAAGCCCACTAAAAGTTTGCTTTACAGTATACACCAACAAAGTGGAACGGTTAAGATCAACCGTGTCCCTCAAGATTACATTCGGCTCCAATTGTTCCCATTCTCCCTCCGTGATCGTGCAAAACAATGGTACATGTCTCTTAATCTAAGGACGATTGAAAATTGGGCCGATCTTGTTGATGCGTTCCTTATGAAGTACTTTCCCCCAAGAAAAACCATCAAGATACGAGGGGAGATTTCCTCATTTATGCAAGACGATGATAAGTCGTTAGCCGAGGCTTGGGAGCGCTTTAAGGATCTCATAAGAAGTTGTCCTCAACACTGGTTTTCAAGGGATCAATTGATTTGTTATTTCTATAACGGGATGGACCATCGTACGAGAGGGATGGTGGATGCCTCGGCCGGTGGAGGTTCTTTGTTGGGTAAGACAACGAAAGAGGGTTATGTGCTATTGGAAGAGATGGCAAAGAACGGGAACCAATGGCCATCCGAGAGAAGGCAAACCCGGAAAGTTGCTTCCACAAGAGAATCGGAAGATTTTGCTACTCTATCCAACAAGATGGATAAATTGACTTCGATGATGGCGGCCAAGTCATTAGTGAGACCTAGTGACGATCAATATGAAGAGGCCCACTATATGAACAATCAAAGGGACCGTCATTTTCGAGAAAAAGGTTGGAATGAGAGGCAAAACCCCCCTAATCCGAATCATTACTATCTCGGGTTGAGGCAACATGAGAATTTCTCTTATGCAAATACAAGGAATGCCATCATCCCACCTCCAAATTTCAATGTAAGAGATGGTGCAATTGTGGAATCCCCATCAAAGTTATCATTGGAAGACATGTTTGGAGCATTTATGGGGGAAACCAAAAACTTCATGAGAGAGACTATGGATAATGCAACCAAGACTTGGCAAAGACTTGATGAACAAGGGGAAATGATCAAGAATGTGGTAAACAACATGAAGGCCATGGAAAAGCAAATAGGCAAACTTGCCAACATTATTGGAAAGCAACACGTTTCGGGGCAATTCCCCTCTAACACGGAGCTAAACCCCAAGGAGCAATGCAAAGCCATAAGGTTAAGAAGTGGGACAAGCTACGAAGGGCCCAAGATGCCGTTAGAGGAGGAAGTGGTAATGGCACCCGAGGGTGTTGACAAAAGAGATGGCCTAGTGGAAAAGAAAGAAGGGGAGAAGAAGAGTGGGGAGGCAATCCCTCCACAAAACAAAGGCAAGAATGTAGTGCCCCTCCCATATCCTCAAAGGATGAAGAAGAAGAACTTGGATAACAAGTTTGCCAAGTTTGCGGAGATGTTCAAGAAGCTTCATATCAATATCCCCTTCACCGAAGCTCTTGAACAAATACCACATTACTTCAAATTCATGAAGGAAATAATGTCAAGCAAGAGGGAAATGGAGGCGTATGAGACGGTGCACTTAACCGAACAATGTAGCTCCATAATTCAAGCTAAGCTACCTCCAAAGCTTAGGGATCCCGGATCCTTCACTTTGTCATGCACCATTGGAGATGGAGGTACATTAAGAGCCTTGTGTGATTCGCGAGCAAGCATCAACCTCATACCATTATCACTCTTCAAATCACTTGGTTTAGGAGAGCTCACACCAACCACAATGAACCTCCAATTGGCGGATAGGTCTATGACATACCCTTTGGGTATAGCGGAGGATGTATTGGTCAAAATCGACAAGTTTCTCTTTCCGGTAGACTTTGTGGTTTTGGATATGGAGGAAGACAAAAATATTCCATTGATATTGGGAAGGCCATTTTTGGCAACCGGAGGGGCCATAATTGATATGAGGAATGGAGAGTTGGAGCTTCGAATGAACCAAGAGATAGTTACGATTGACATGTATAGAACTATCAAACTCCGAAATGATGAGAATGGAGAGTATGGGTTTCCCAAGGGAGATTACCCTCCAATGCCCATGAAAGAGGAGGTAGGAGAAGATTTGAAGGTCAATGTTGTGAAAGAGGACCCCCAAGTGGAAGAAAATGAGTTGAAGATGGGCAAGAAGGCCAAGTTTGGGGGAGTTTTCTTCAAAAACTCCCCCAAATCAAGAAAAGCTACTTGTGCAAGCTTGGGAATGAATGAGGCGTCAACCTCTCATGACATGATTGAAGAGCCGGATGGGCTAGCTAGTAGATGTTTTTATGGACTTAAGAAAGTTGTATGGGCAAAGAAGGTCAAGAACAAGGATGATAAGGGGGTTACGTGATAATCATCTCAAGGAGAACCGTCCGGCATAGGACGTTAAAAATAGCGCTTCTTGGGAGGCAACCCAGGGTTTTATTGCTTTCATGTTTTTATTGCTTTAGTAGTTTTGATGGCTTAGTTTATTTTGTAGGTATGGATGAAGAGCACTATGGACATCATATTTTGGAGAATGAAGAAGGAAGCAAAACCAACTTTGGAGGGGGGAAGCAAGTGTTGCAATGGTGATCTTTGAAGAAGCATTGGATGTGCAAGGAGGGAGGTAACAATTTGTAGTCCCAAACTTAGAATTTTTACATAGTAAAATTCTAAGTTTGGGGGAGTTATTTTTCTTTTATTTTTTTTACTAGTTGTTACTCTTGCACCGGTTCGTCATTCCACTTGTGTCACATTTTGCACCGGCGCACACTTGGCTTTCACATGCTTATATCGTTTAAGTTGGTTTTGATCATATGTTGGGTAGTGGATATTTGGTGAAATGTGAGCATGAATAATCATTGGAATCCATAGTTGAGTAGTTGTGGTGATGTCTATTTGCTTTGAATGTATGCATGATTGGTGTTGGAATATAGTATCATGATTGTGTTCATATTTGTGATCTTTGATAGCATGGATGCATGATGTGTTGTTGTTTGGGGACATTTGATGAATGTGAAGAGTCCTATTGAATAAACCGGTGAGAATTGAGCCTTAAATTGAACATGTAATCCGATTTAATTCATTTGAGAGTGGACTAGTTTATTGCTAGTGGTCCTAGAACTTGCCCAAGTTCTTGTTTTAAAGCATGATTGTGTGAAACTTTGTGAGGTGATATAGGCCATCTTGTTCTAAAAGAGTCACTTAGCCAAAATTTCCCAAAATCGAAGTAATCTCCCGTAGTTAGCCCCTTGAGGTTAATTTCTCACTTTCTTGGCAAACTACAATGTTAACCACTTAGCCTTTTTGAGCCTTTGATTCCTATATCTAGTGGGGGATGAAAGACAAAGTGGAAAACATGTGCTCGAATGAATATCTTTGGTGAAAGGGGAAATTGGAGAAGGTGAAAGAAAAAGAGAGAAAGATGAAAAGAAAATCAAGGAAAAAGAAAAGAGGGACAAAGAGCCCCAAAAGTTTGAAAAGAAAAAATGGTTCAAAAAGATGAGGTGATGAATGCTTGAAAAAGAAAGAAAAAATGAAAAGTAAGGATGGAGTTTGTAAGCTTTGAAAGTGAAAGCACACATTGTGAAACAACAAGCTTTGTCCTCCACTAGAAGAGTCACAAATTCCCAAATTCATCCTACCTTGTCCAAAGAGCCAATGTTACATCCTTGATAAAGTCCTATTGATCACATTGTTGAGCATTTGAGTGTTGTAGAAAGTAGAAGTTGGGCAAGCATATAGTGATTTCATAGCATAACTTGGTTGATGAGTGCATTAATATCCTCAATTTGTTTGTGTGTTTGAGAGAAACACTTTGTCATGTGAGTAGAGAACTTAAGCATTTGGATTATGTTTCCCATTCACAATGTGTTGTGTATTCATGCATTCTTTGATCCATGAGTGTGAATTACAATAATGAGCCTATGACTTTCATTGAGAAATGCACTTTGAGAAAGAGATATCACTACATTTTACCTCACATGTGTGGTTTGCATTGAATATTCCATTGTGATCATTCCACCCTCATTGCTTTAAGTGTTTAGTTTTTTGAGGACAAACAACATTTTAAGTTTGGGGGAGTTTGATTCGGGTGGAATTTACACATTTTTTATGCACATATGAAGCTCATTTTGATTGTGATTTCATTGATTTATTGGTCGATTATGGATATTTTGGTCAAAATAAGAGAAAGGTGGTGTTTTGTCGTTTTTGTAGGAAAAATGACTATTTTGGAAGGTAAAAATACATACCTAATTTTTAGTGAAGTCAATGAAGGAAGAAATCGAGTTCGTGGGTAAAACGAGTCAAATTTATTCAAGGAAATAATTTGGGGCAATATGTAGCTTGAGCCCCAAGCCAGTGACCGAGAGAAGAAAAGGAAATTTGAAGAAAAAAGGAAAGAGAGAAGATTTGGAAATTTAAAGAAAAAGGAAAGAGAGAAGATTTGGAAATTGAAGAGAGAAAAGGAAATTATATTTTTGGAAATAATTTTTTCTAGAAGTTTTAGCCCTAATTTTCAAGTTATAAATAAACCCTCTAGTCATACTTTGAAAAGGAGGAGAAAAAGAAGAAGAAGAAGGAGGAGGGAGGCATACGTTTAGAGAATCCGCTCACGAGGAGAACACCATCCATTAGACTAAGCTTTCTATTTCTCTCTTTTTTTTATCTAGTTATTTCATTTGATTTTGTTAATTTGATTATGTTGTTGATTGGCTAGAACATTTGTGGTTCTAAGGCATTGTAAATATTTGGATTGAAGTTTATGATTAATTTCTTGCTTTAATTGGTGTTTGTCTCTTATTTGTATGTTTAATTATCCATTGCAAAGCATGTTGTTATTGGCCATGATGATTTGCTTAATTCATTGTTAATTGGGGTAAGATCGAGAGATTTATTCCATTAATTGTATGCAAGCATGCAACCCGGTATTATTATGAGCTCGAGAGAGGATTAATTATCGGAGAGGGAATTGAATGATCTTTGGGGCTAGTTTAGGTGATACAATATTTGTGAGGTAGAAATACAAACTTGTATTGTGTTTTCCTTTGGGTTAATTAGATCGAGAGATTAATTAATTCTTCTTGTGTGATCACCCTATTTGAGATAAACTTAATGGCCATTTAAACGAGTTAACATTCATAAACGGATATCTAGGTGTTACAATTGCCTTGGAACCCATCTTCTCTCTTTGAGTCTTTATTCGTTTTACTTTCGTTTTATTGATTCGCATGCTAGTAGATCGATTTCCATTACTCTTTATTACTTATTTGTGACACTTTGGTAGGTAATCTTAGAGTAATTCATCACTTTCAATCTTTCGATCACGTCTAAATAGAACTACGTTAACAAACTACACATTTACGCTAAACCTCCTTGTGGGATCGACCTCGTGCTTATCACGCTACGATAGACGCCGTACACTTGCGGTTGTTTATTTTAGTGTTGCATAACACGTGAATCACCTGCGCCAACAGTTGAATCGTCCAAAACTAACTCCTCCCATGCCAAACAATCCAGGAGGCGACATCGACAACGTGGGCGGAGCCTGTATGGTTCTGGAAGGCCCCTTGGGAGGAACTCAGTCCGGGAAAGCTCTGTCTGTTCGCCGAGCTCAGGGTGAACAGCGAGCACTCAACAATGTCCATCAGGTGTGCGTCGTTCCGGCCGCCGAGAAGCCTCTATCCCATCAAGTACTTTTCACGGACGACGACCTGAACGGCGTGGTGCAACCAAACAATGATGCTTTGGTTATCACTGGAAAGATTATGGGAACCATTGTCCATCGTATGATGGTCAACACCGGGGCATACACCAACATCCTTTTCAAGCATACTTTGGATGCCCTCGATGGATACGCTGAATATATCGAGCCTTGCGATGATATAATTGTAGGTTTCGGGGACACGCACAACCTTCCCATTGGGAAAATCAGACTATCCCTGGAGTTGGCATCGTCAAAAGAGCCAACAATGCACCACACACGGCAGCTCGACTTTATGATCGTGGACATGCCATCTTCCTACAATGCTTTCCTCGGCCGACCTTTCTTCAACGAGTTCAAGGCGGCCGTTTCAACTTTTTATTACTGTGTAAAGTTTCCGACCCCGGCGGGAGTTATAACCGTCAAGGGCGATCAGACGCGGGCGAGGGAGTGTCTCGTCCATTTTGCAAAGCGTCATTCTAAAGAAACTCCTATGATTGGCCAGTATATCGAGTGTCAAAAACAGAAACAACAAATAAACTACTTGGAGGGTCCTCCTAGCAAGTACCAAAAGATCGAAGTTGGGGAGTGCAGTCGCCGTTTCGACGACCACCAAGTGGAGGCGAACGAGCACGCCTCCATGGAAGTGGACGACCACACCCCAATGGAAATCGACAAGTAGACAGATTCGGGCGACCAGATCCCCGATGACCAGGTTCCAGAAAACATTCCAGATCTGGAGCCTAGGTTAGGCTTTGAGCCAGAATTCGGAATTGAGGATCCTCGTTGGAAGGAGCCTAAAGAACGGGCAACTTCAGCGGAGGACCTTGAAACCATCCATTTAAACGAAGCTCGTCCAGAGGTCAAGGTATTCATTGGTTCGAGTTTACCAGAACAATTGCGGTCAGATATGGTCGCATTTTTGAAAGAAAACATCGGTGCATTCGCCTGGTCGCATGAGGATATGGTGGGCATTAGTACGAACCATGCCTGCCACAGATTGAATATTGATCCAGCAAGGAGACCTATCACCCAAAAACGAAGAAATTTGGGCCCGATAAATACGCGGCTATGGCGGTCGAAGTCAAGAAATCGATCGACAACAAACTAATTGAGAAAGCTGGAACTGATCCCGAGTGGTTGGCAAATTCAGTGCTTGTCAGAAAAACGACCGGCTCGTGGAGATTGTGTATAGACTTCACAGATCTAAACGACGCATGTCCGAAAGATCACTTTCCGATGCCCCACATTGATCATCTAGTAGACAACACAGCGGAGCATGAGATGTTAAATTTCATGGATGCTTTCGCAGGGTACCATCAGATTGCAATGCATCCCGACGACCAGCGACATACGGCCTTCATGACGGCGACTGATATGTACAGCTGGAAGAGAATGCCTTTCGGTTTGAAAAACGCGGGGGCAACATACCAAAGACTGGTAAATAAGATGTTTGAGAAACACATTGGCGAGATGGTGGAGGTCTATATCGACGACATCGTTGTCAAAAGCTTACGGAAAGAGGATCACCTACACCACCTTGCCATGACATTCGATATCCTATAGAGTACAACATGAACTTAAATCCAAAGAAATGCAGTTTTGGAGTTAGCTCAGGAAAATTTCTGGGGCACTTGGTTAGCCAGCGGGGCATCGAGGCGAATCCAAGCAAAATTCAAGCAGTCATCAATATGCAAAGCCCAAGAAACGTGAAAGAAGTACAGAGGTTGACAGGATGCCTTGCATCGCTGAACAAATTTATTGCACGAACGGGCGATCGTTGCAAACCTTTTTTCGACACTTTTAAAAAAGGGAAGTTCGAATGGACCGATGAGTGTGAGAAAGCTTTCGAAAAGCTAAAGGAATATCTATCAGATCCGAAGGTCCTATCTAAGCCAGTCCCCAGCGAAATTTTGTACCTATACTTGGCGGCCACTGACTGTGCGATCAGTTCAGTGCTCGTCCGAGCAGAGGGGAGCACACATCTGCCAATCTACTACGTAAGTCAATCACTGAGAGATGCGGAGTTGAGATACACTCCAATGGAAAAATTGGCGTACGCACTGGTCATGAGCGTCAGAAAACTAAGGCAATACCTGTTCGACCACGAGGTGGTCGTCCTTACGACCTTTCCTCTTCGGCGAGCACTGCATCGTCCGGATACCACTGGAAGACTTTTGAAATGGTCGGTGGAAATCGGGCAATTTGGGCTCACCTACGCACCCAGAACGACAATCAAGGGACAAGTGTTGGCTGAATTTATTGTAGAGCTCACTTTCCCGGAGAAACTGGACGAGGGAATCGAACTTCCTTGGACACTGTTAGTCGATGGCTCGTCGACGAGCACCAAAGCAGGGGCAGGAATCGTTCTCACCAGCCCAACCGGACAGACGTTTGCTTCGGCGATCGAGTTCGAATATCGGGCGACCAACAACGAAGCAGAGTACGAGGCTCTGGTCGCAGGAATTAAGATGGCTATGGCCGTGGGCGCCAGAAAACTGAAATTTTTTCTGACTCTCAATTGGTTGTATGTCAAATTACGGGCGAGTACGAGGCTCGCGACGATCAAATGATAAAGTAACAGGACCTAGTGAAAGGATTACTCGAGCAATTTGAACAATTCCACATCGAGCAAATCCCTAGGGAGGAGAATACGCAAGCAGATGCGTTAGCTCGGCTGACCACTTCAAAGGGGGATGCAATATTTTCAGAAGCGACCATCACAAAAATTTCTTCCCCATCGGTGAACAGAAGTCAGATTTTACAGGTTGAAGCGACCAGCAACGAGGACTGGAGGTCGCCGATCACCAAGTACATCAAGACCGGCGAGCTCCGGGCAGATAAAGTGAAAGCAACCAGATTGCAACTCAGGCCCGCAAGGTACACTATTATTGGCGACCAGCTGTACAAACGGGGTTTTTCAATGCCTTTATTGAGATGCCTCGGAGAAGACGAAGCGAAGATCGTCATGCATGAAATCCACGACGGAACATGTGGAAATCATACAGGGGGTAAGCGCTCGCTTTAAAAATCATGAGGCAAGACTATTTTTGGCTAACAGTGAAGAAGGATGCAATTCATTACGCCCAGTCGTGCAAGAGATGTCAAGCTTTTGCTCCGGCTATTCACTCACCTCCAGACGAGCTCATCTCCGTCTATAGCTCTTGGCCCTTCGCGAAGTGGGGCATCGACATCATCGGACCTTTCCCGCCTGGCGTCGGGGGGTAACTTTCGTAGTCATAGCAGTCGATTACTTCACCAAGTGGACGGAAGCAAAGGCATTGAAGACCATCACAACGGCCCAGATGACAAACTTCATATGGAAAAATATAATTTACAGGTGAAAGTGTGCGGGGTGTGTATATAGAAGTGTTTAAGTATAAGTAGATAAATGTTGCACAGAATGTTGAGACAAATAGTGCAACACTGACTCTAACAGAATATCAGAAATTAAGATACACAGCGGAAGACTTGAAACACTAAAAACAAACGAGACACAATGGAAATACTTTTAACATAGATTTTATAAATAAAAATCTATGTCTGCCTTATGGCGTAAAATCAATACTTATCTTCAAGTACAAATGTTGTGTGAAATGTTACAACAATAACTTTCACAACGAAACTATAAACGAGGCAGGTGCCGAGTCTAGAAAACGAACTAAGTGTATAAATTATACACTGTCGAAATGCCTAGTCTATCTAATGATTACACTCTCAATAGATAAGAAGACACACAGTCATACGGGTGGTATACAACGTATGAACTAAAATGTAGAACTATTGGCCACAATTTCCTAACAGGGATGAACGCTCGGTCTAGGATATTGATCGAATAGAGCACACTTAATTATGAAGCCTTCATTGGGTATTTATAGATGTGGGATACGAATTCTAGAGGCTTCCACATTGAGGTCCTATTTTTTAGGAAACTCAACTTCCACAACTTCCATGATCTTTCTAGATCCTTCTAGCATGCTTCAGGTCGTTCCAAATGCATCTAGGCTGTTCTAGCATGTTCTCCAATGTTCTGGAATCTTCCAGGTTCCAGATCCTTGTAGAAGCTTCTAGATCCTGCCAGAAATGCGACAACATTTAGGTCAACATTTAATGTAGCATTTCAGAAAAGACTTAGAAAAAATCTCGGAAGGTCAAATTACGATGTTGTTGATAATGTTAAGACATTTAAGAATTAACAACATCTACAATCTCCCCCAATTTGACCTTTCGACTACAACACACCTGATGCACATATATTTCTATACATACTCAGTTTTATGTACTTGGTTGAGGTTGACATCATTGCTAAGCACTAGTCAAGACAATACCTGTTGTAATCGTTGGATCAAATCAACTGAAGATCAAGGATAATTTCATAATGATCCGTGCCAAAAGATCAAAACTATTTTATCCAAAATAGAATAAGTATAAACTATACACTTACTCACAACATAAGTAACTATACTAAGACAATAAGTTGAACTAGAAGAAATTCACTTAGAATCTAAGTATGACACTAACAAAAAAAAAAAAAAAAACAGAGCAAAACATAATGTAAAAAGAACAAAAACAGACACTAATACTATACACAACCTACAATATTAGACACATGATAATCTGCAAACAAATTAAGCAAGACAGTAAACAAATATCAAGTGGAACTATTAAGCAAGTTGCAGTAATAAATATCCTATCATCTAGAAAAAAAACAACAAGTGTATCAGAAATTCAGAATTCAAACTTAAACATTAATTACAAAGGTAGAACTGAATAAATGGCTTATATTGCTGTGGTAACAGCTGCAACATCATCTTCCTGCACCATAACCATTGTGGATTTCAGATCTCCCCCTGTCTAGCAGCTTTCTCCAGGTAGATCACCATACAAGGTGTCCATTTCAGCAGCATCATCATCATCTCCTTCATCAACAAAGTAAGTAGATGCAAGGTGTGCAACTACATCAGTAACAGCAGCATCTCCTCCAGCATCATGTACAGCACCAGCATCAGCAGCAGCTGGAACTCCATCTTCATTTATCTCCTCAATGACCACATTGGAGTTGGATGGTGGTGGTACTCCCCCTGTTGTAGGTGAAAGGAGGTTGGTCCACCTGTCCTTCAGGAACTGGAGTTCATCTATTGTTTCCTGCAAGTGTTGGAGTTGGAGTTTGATGAATTCCTGTGAAAGATACACATTACCAGAAATGTTGACACGAATGTTTTCAACATTTGGGGGTGCATTTCTCTGATGTGTTCTGGAAGGGCCTGGTTGAGCAGAAGTAGAGGGTCTGGAAGATCTCTGTGGACTATCAGTACCAGGAGCAACTATGGGCAGATCAATGATTCTGTCCCCAATCAATAAGGCAGGAGCAATAGCAAGTGGTGGCACTCTCCTCCTCAAAACATCAGTCTTCTTAGCAGTGAAGCCATGGTGCTTCAGATAGTTTGAAATCAAGACTGGATAGGGCAGATTTCCTTTCCCAGTAGTTTTCCCAGTAAATTTCCTCATATGGTGAAAGATAGTATGTCCCAGATTGAACTTCTTAAGTATAGAAATCCTATACATAAGAATGGCTTGGTCTCTTGTAATCTTAGTGGTGTTGGTAGTGGGAATCCAATTGTATATGATCAGCTTATACAAAACAGAATGTAAGGAGGTTAAGTGTCTAGCTAGCATCTTCCTAGTCCACTTAGTCTTTCTACCCCCTGTGATTGCAGTAATCACAACATCCATATCTGGATCATCATCCTCATCAACATTAGGAGTGTGCAAGAACTCATTAATATGTTCTGGAGTGAATGGCACATCCCTCCCCCTAAAATTAACAGTACCATAAGACCTAGAACTTCTTTTTCCATAACTTTTCTTCATACAGGCATAGAATTCATAAGACCAGTTTGTAAGAAAAGCTTCACCAAATGTAACAACATTCAACAGATTTCTATCCTCTAAAAACTTAATCATCCCCTTACTATCAAAATCAGGCACATTAATTCTTTTCTCAATCAACAGCTTCCTCTTAGAGTAAATTTCTAACATTTTCTCAACATAATTAGAGTGATCAGATATACCTTCACTTTCTTCCTCAGAAGGCAGTTCCTCATCAGGATCAGTGTCTCCATCATGTGCAGAGGAGCTTTTGGATGAGCTCTTTGCTTCAGCAGATGAGCTCTTTGCCTCAGAAGATGAGCTGTCCCCATTTCCACCATCATCAGGTTCTGGTGTGGACTCTTTTGCAGCAGCAAATGACTCAGCATTCTTCTTAAGAGATTCTTGCATGTCTCTTAGGCAAACATTGAAATCAGAATCAGAGTCTGATTCAGCAGGTTCTTCTTCAGGGATCATCTTGGCCTTCCCTTTGCCTTTGGGATCATTAGCAGCTTTCTTCTCAATTGGTTTCTCAGCAACTTTCTTTGGCTTCTTTGCAGCAACAGTGGCAACTTCGGTTTCTTCATCAGAATCAGTGAACACTTGAATGGGTTCACCAGCATCAGCTCCAGCTTTCTTTTTCTTCCTCATGGATTCAAAGTAATCCACACGAGTGAATACACTGTACGATCTTCTTCTCTGTCTTTTTCCTTTCTGTGCATTTTTCTTGAAAGGAATAGGAGCAGACTCTTCAGAAAGTGAGAGAGATGAGATTGTACCAGAATCAGAAGCTTGGGCGTCCTCCATTTCTTCAACCTCAGAATTGGATGCAGCAGTAGCTTCTCCTTCAACACCGGTTTCGACATGTTCCTTCGTTGAAACTGGAACAGTAGGATTAGGGCTTTTTGTTGCAGCAGTCATTTGAGCAGTTTGATCGGCCAAATAACTTGAGATATCTACAGTGATATCTCCAAATTGCATCACGGGTAGATGTCCGGTAGTTCGAAGAGTTGCAGACACTTCTTCGACAGCTTTCGTGAACTGTTCAACGGTCGAATCTTGTGGGATTTGGGTAGTTGTTGGAACAGGAGCGGTTGTTGATGGGGTTGCAGAGACATTGGAGTCGGCATTTGAGGAGTTGGATTGTTGCGAAGCCATTGAAGCAAGAATTTCGAGAGAGTTTTGGGCAGTTTGTTTAGAAGTTTCAGAAACAGAGTGTGAGTGAGAGTGAGATTGAGGTTGGTTTCCAGCCATTAAAGGGACGGTTTGAATTTCGAGGCACGAGGTGGGAGAGTGTATACAACAATTTTGGGAAATACACGACCAAACACAATTTCTGCAAGAAGTGTACTTAACAAAGCTCGACAATCAGCAAATTAGCAACATAAATCACACTTAATTGAGTTTTATAGGGAGAATGTGTTTAGTTGGAGGTTAACTCGATTAATTCCAGAAATAATGTGATAGTGCTCCACATTTTTAGCCACAACCTAGATCATGGTTAATTAGTGGGTAAAATCAATTTTATTAATTAATTAGGTAATTAAGAAGTTTCTAGAATAAAGACTAAGTCCAAGTATAATCTGAAAAATAAAAAGAACGTGGGTTAGTTATATAATTGAATAAATAAAATAAATCTCAATAAATAATTAAATAATTACTACTTATAAAAATAAATTCGAATCAGGCAATGTTGTGCTCAAAACTGTTACAAACACCTCAACACGGTTTTTACATGAATTTGCTTCATTTGTGTTGCACCATATTTTTTTCTTTTTGTGTTATAGCATCTAATTTGTATTGATCCATTGTTCCTGTAGAGTACATCGTAGTAGCGAACTCCGTGCCCCATACTTACTTAATGGATTACAAATATATTGATGTTTTTACCAAAGAATCACCTTTTGAAAAGAAGGCATCGTAGTAGTGAACTCCGTGCTCCATAGTTACTCAGTGATTTGGTACATCTTTTAGTATGCTAATAACATTCTCATTTTTATGCATTTGAGAGGTGTGAGACATGTTTATTTTTGCATTACAAGGTTCTTTGATTCGTAGATATTTTACAAAGGAATTATTTAACTAAGTAAGAAATAAATTCAACTTATAAAATTTTACAACCCATGATGTTGTCCCAAATGCTGACGCATTTGTGACAACATCCATCCGAATTTTTCAGATAGTGCTCATGCCAAGAGATTTCCTCAAGATTGAGAATCTCTCATGGTCTAATGCCTTAGTAAAAATGTCAGCATTTTGTTTTTCAGTAGGTATATACTCCAACTTAACAATATTCTTCTCTACTAAATCTCTCATAAAGTGATGTCTTATGCTAATGTGCTTTGTGAGTGAGTGTTGTACAGGATTCTTAGAAATGTTAATAGCACTAGTATTATCACAAAAAATTGTAAGTATACCATTCTCAATACCATAGTCATGGAACATCTTGCTTAGCCACAAGAGTTGTGTACAGCAGCTTCCAGCAGCTATATACTCAGATTCTGCAGTAGATTGTGAAACACAATTCTGCTTCTTGCTGTGCCATGAAACAAGATTGTTTCCCATGTAGAAACATCCTCCACTCGTACTCTTTCTATCATCTATATCTCCAGCCCAATCAGCATCACTGTAGCCAATCAAAATGTTGTTGGTGTCTTTAGTATACCAGATTCCAAGGTCACTTGTACCTGCAACATACTTGATAATCCTTTTCACAGCATTCAGGTGAGATTCCTTTGGATTAGCTTGGTACCTAGCACAAACACACACACTGTACATAATATCTGGTCTACTAGAGGTTAAATACAGTAAACTACCTATCATGGATCTGTAAAGTGTTGGATCAACATCTGTTCCAGCACTGTCTTTGCAAAGTTTCAAAGTAGATCCCATAGGAGTTTTCATTGGTTTTGAATTCTCAAGACCAAATCTTTTAACCAAGTTCTTAGCATACTTACTCTGGGAGAAGAAAATACCATCACTGCATTGTTTGATTTGAAGACCTAGAAAATAATTCAAGTCTCCAACCATACTCATTTCAAATGTTGCAGTCATTGCCTCAACAAATTTACTCAACATTTTATCACAAGTAGAACCAAACACAATGTCATCAACATATATTTGAGCAATTAGTATATCATTTTCAGTGTGCTTAATGAACAAAGTTATATCTGCCTCTCCTCTAATAAATCCATATTCCAAAAGAAAGTCAGTAAGCCTACCATACCATGCTCTAGGAGCTTGTTTAAGGCCATATAATGCTTTCTTAAGTTTATATACATGATCAGGATACTGTGGATCTTCAAATCCTATAGGTTGTTCAACATATGCTTCTTCATTTAATATGCCATTTAGAAATGCAGCCTTTACATCCATTTGATGAAGCTTAATATCAATAAAACATGCAATAGCTAGCAGTAATCTAATAGATTCTATCCTAGCAACAGGTGCAAAAGTTTCATCAAAATCGACTCCTTCAACTTGGGTGTAACCTTGTGCTACTAACCTAGCCTTGTTCCTAACAATATTACCAGATTCATCAGTTTTATTCTTGAATATCCACTTTGTTCCAATGACATTAGTATGACTAGGTCTAGGAACAAGTGTCCACACTTCATTTCTTTCAAACTGACCAAGTTCTTCATGCATAACATTAATCCAGTTTTCATAAGTTAAGGCTTCTTTAGCACTCTTAGGTTCAATTTCAGATAAATAGCATTCAGCATTTACAACATTACACATAGAAGACATGCATATTGTTCTTACCACATCTACCTTGTTTGATCTTACTCTTCCTCTTGTTTGCACTCCAACTGTAGCATCGCCTATGATCTGGTCAGAAGGATGACTTTTGCCTATTCTTGAAGAAGGATTTGTTTTGGGGATGTACTGATCATTCTGTGAATTTACAGCTGACTGTTCTGTAGATGTTGACCCAGATGTGTTAACATTTGGTGCAACATTTTCAGACTTCAGTGTATTCTCAGAAGTGTCAGTAACCTGTGATACATCTTCTTCATCTTTGTCATCTGTAAGACCTTTATCATCATCAAACACAACATTAACAGATTCTTGAACAGTGTTAGTTCTTAGGTTATAAACTCTATAAGCTTTACTATTTCTAGAATAGCCTAAAAAGAAACCTTTATCACTTTTAGAATCAAACTTATGAAGTTGATCCCTATCATTCAAAATATAACACACACAACCAAATACATGAAAATATTTCACATTAGGTTTTCTGTTGTTCAAAATCTCATATGGTGTTTGATTAGTATTAGAACGAATAAAAACCCTATTAATAATATGACATGCAGTATTCAATGCTTCTCCCCAAAATTTCTTAGCAAGACATTTGGATGTAAGCATAACTCTAGCCATTTCTTGTAAAGTTCTATTCTTTCTTTCAACAATTCCATTTTGTTGTGGAGTTTTAGGAGATGAATATTCTTGCAAGATACCCTTTTTATCACAAAAATCATTAAACATGTTGTTTTCGAATTCCCTACCATGATCAGTTCTAATACGGCCAACTTTCAAGTTAAACACATTTTTGAACCTCTTATAAAGAATTTTAAATGCAGTAAATGCTTCAGATTTGTCTCTCAAAGACTCTACCCAGGTATATCTAGAAAAATCATCTACCACAACTAAGGAATACCTCTTTCCTCCAATGCTTTCAGTTTCCATAGGACCCATCAAATCCATGTGCAGTAATTCAAAGCATCGATGTGTAGTACAATGTGACAGCATTTTGTGTGACATTCTTACCTGCTTACCTTTTTGGCATGGTCCACATACAGTGGTGTTGTGAAACCTCAGTTCTGGAATTCCTTTTACTGCATCTGCTTTGATTAGCTTTTTCATTGCTCTGTAATTTGCATAACCCAATCTTTGATGCCATAGAACATTTTCATCATGTTTTGACAAGTTACAGATATTTGTTCCAATAAGATAGCAATTATCAGCTGACCTAGTACCAGTCATGACACAAACTTCATCTTTATTAAGAACATAACATGAATCTTTATCAAATTTCACATGCAAATTATCATCACAAAGTTGACTAATGCTAATCAGATTTGCAAGTAAGCCATCAACATGTAATACATTTTTAAGCTTAGGAAAACCTTCAACATTCAAAGTTCCTTTACCAACAATCTTTCCTTTAGAACCTCCACCATATGTAACACTACCACTATTCAAGGTCACATAATCAGATAAGAAATCAATACGACCTGTCATATGTCTAGAACAACCACTATCAAAGTACCACAAGTCAGGTAGACATGCTTTTAAGGAGGTATGAACAACATTACAGGTAGCTTTTGGTTTCCATGTAGATTTCAAAAACTGTTTACCAGGATGTGACAATTTCTTATGTAACACCCCGTTTTTAAAATCTAAATTTTTGCATTCCATGATTTTTAGAAATTAAAATATCTTTTTATTAAATGACAAATTTATTTGAAGTGTTAAAGATATATGATTTTATATAATTTATGAACTAATGTTTTCAATAAGTTGTACAAAGTTTGCAGGATAGCTTACTGAGGAGATCGGACTCGATTTGTGACTCACTGACACGATTTAATAAGATGATGAGATAAGTTTAAAATGAAGTAAATTATAATAGAATTTAATGATAAGAAATTTATCCAGTGAACTATTAATATGAAAATAAGCTAAATAATAGAGTAAAAAAATATTTATAATAATAATAATAATATTACATTAAATTATATTATGATATTCTTTTAAATTAAAATTTAACCAAGAACCAATGATTTTTATTTAAAACGCGGAGGAATGCGAAGAGTCTTCCTCTATTTAAACACTATTGAGGGATGCGAAGAGTCATTCTTACGCATCTCTTCCTTGAAAGGCTGTTTTCTCTCAGAAACCCTCTCCTTCTCAAACTCTCTTCCTTGTAAGTCCATATGTAGAAGTTCAAGAACTCTACTGGTTGAGAGGGATGGAATAGATTTGAAAGAACCCTTCACCTGTTTACCTTTTTGACAGGAGGTGCATACATGTGACTTATAGTATACTTCATTGGGAATACCTTCCACAAGGTAGTCTCTGGCTATCTTATTAAGAAACTTAAAGTTTAGATGACAAAGGCGTCTATGCCAGAGCCAGCCAAGTTCTTTAGGATTCTTAGTAAGTAGACAGGTGTCCCTCGGACAACTGTTCCAATTCACTATGTACACACTTCCTTGTCTAATGCCGACTAGTAGGACTGTGTGTGTTTTCTTGTCGATGATTTCACATTTCTGACTCTTGAACTGCACCTTGTATCCACGATCACAAAATTGTGAAACAGAGAGTAAATTATATTTCAAGCCTTCAACATAAGAAACATCTTGAATCTCTATGTCTCCATTTCGAACATAACCAAATCCTTTAGTAACAGCAATGGAGCTATCACCAAATATCACTTTTGGTCCTTCTTGCTCACGATGGCTTGATAAGAGAGTCTTAGTACCAGTCATGTGGTGCGAACAACCACTATCTATGTACCAAGTTTCTCCTGTTGAGCCACCTTTCTTGTATAGATCGAGTCGACCCTGCAATAGATGATAATACATAATTTAGGTACCCTCCTTGTTTATTGGGGTCCTTGGGGGTTAGTCGAGTTCAATGGAATCCAAATGTACATTGGAGTCCTGAACAAGTTTGACCTTCTAAGCTTTCGACCATATTTGTTGCAAAATAAGACCTTGTTGTCCTTATCCGGCCTATCAGTCGAGTTCGGGTCTACTCTTTGGAGATAGCCTTTTGACTTAATCTCTACTTGAGCAGGCACTTGTCTATGATAGTCAGAGTAAGGTTTGTATGCATTAGGTCCATACGGTTTATAGACATGTTTAAGTCTTTCTTCTCCTTGGGTATCATATGATAAAGGTGGAGGATATAGAACAGGTTGTGTACGATATTTTGGACCTTCCTGTCTAGGTCTAGACGAGTAGAGTTGAGACTGCCTTATGAAAGGAGGTCTAGACTCTTGTCGTCTAGTCTGTACTTGTCTAGTACTAGTCTCCTCAGGATACCAGTCCTCGTATCTGACCTGATTTGGTCGTTCACGATTCCTAGTCCTTTGAAGATTAGTTCTAGGTTGAACAGGCTTGTTGTTACCATTCTTTTTACCTCCCTTGGTAATTGGAATGTTAACTCGAGCTTGTCTTGGTACAGTACCTTTTGATGGAGTGTCAATATCGTATATCAATGGTTCTTTTCCTTTATCATTAGTCAAAGAGCTTGAGATGAAAATAGTAGGGTTCTTAGGAACTAGAGTAGACGAGCTTGATGTCTCAGCACCTATGCCTGTCTTGTCAGTTGGAGCCCTATACCTATCTGACAATTCAAGGTTAACCTTAGACGAGTTAACCAGGTCAGTAAGTTTAAGGTCTAGAGTGACAATCTTGGTTTCTAAGAACTTATTACGTTCTTCAAGTTTTTTGAGCTTACTTTGTAAGACATTGAATTCATGTTTCTCAGTCGCATGTGTCTTAAGTAGGTCTTGATACAACTTGTCAGTCAATGTACACTTGTCTTTGAGTTGTCTCAACTCTTCTTGCAAGCGTTCATTTAGGACTGTTATATTAGGATCTACTTTAGACTGAGCTTCCTTAAGATCAATGATTTCTTGTCTTAAGGTGATGTTTTCGTCACTGACTTCAATGAATGCCTTGTTGGCAAGTAGGAGGTCGTCTTCAACTGCACTAGTAGAGTGCTGAAGACTACTCCCTACTTGGCTACTGGCAGTGTCACTTTCATCAGAATCTGATTCATCACATGATTGAAAGGAAGTAACAGATGATACCTCTTGGTCGATTTTAGCCATGAAGCATAAACCATCATCAACTATGAATGCTTCATCGTGATCTGGTTCAGACGGGTAGCTAGATGAGGATGATGGCAACTCGTCAGAGTCAGAGTCATTATTGGCCATCATTGCCTTTTTACCACGGTTGTATCTTCTTTCCCTTCGTGCTTTGCGTTCTTCTCGATCATCAGTACTCAGGTCTGGACATTCATATATGTAGTGACCTGGTTTCTCACAGTTATAGCACACGAGATCATTAGTAGCCTTTTTAATAGGAGAGTTGTTCCTTCGTTTATCACGTCTATCAGAACGAGTAATTTTCCTACCATCAGACTCTCTATCTTGTCTGTTACCTTTCGAGACTTCGTCTCTCCTTTCGGACGAGTTTCGGTCTCGTCTGGTTTCAGACGAGTTCTTAGAAGCAGACCCTCTATGCTCTCTATAGAACTTCTTATATCTTCCAAATCGTTTATTCAGCCTATCAAACTTTCTAACCATGAGGCTTACCTGATCCTTCAGGCTAAGATCAGTATCTAACTCGTCTTTCACAGAAGCAGACCTAGTCTTAGTCTTAGACCTGTCTACCTTAGACGAACTAGCCTTAAAAGCAACGTTCTTAGATACAGCATGTTCTCTGTCACTACTTACTATGGGTTCATCTTCGTCTAGATCAAACTCATGAGCCTTTAGTGTTTGAAACATAGTCTCTGCTGTCCATACGTCTATATCTTGGGTATTCTTAACAAGCATTTTTACCATCTTCCAACGACTATCAAGGCTTTTGAGAATCCTAAGATTGATTTCACGTGGAGTATAAGATTTACCAAGGACTTCCAAGTCATTCATGATTTTGGTAAAACGAGTATCCAACTGGTCTATTGTTTCACCATCTTTCATATGAAATGATTCGAATCTTTGGACAGCAGTGGAAAGCTTGCTTTCTTTGATTAGGGATGTCCCTTCACAAATGATAGCTAAGCGGTCCCACATTTCTTTGGCAGTTTTACATTTTAACACTTTTCCCAGATACTCATTAGGAAGAGTGTGTAAGATGTAATTCTTGGCCAAGCTATCCAAATTATTCTGTCTCATTTCTTCAGATGTAAGTTCTGACCTTGGTTTCTTGACGAGAATACCTACGGGTTGATTTGCGTCGAGGGCAGCAGTGTTTGGGATCATGGTCACAATTGGACCTTCAGTGATGACTGAGATCATTAAGTCATGAGTGGAGCTGAAGATGGCTTCCATCCTTAGCTTCCAATAGTCGTAATCCTGTACCTGGAACTTAGGTAGTTTGTTAGCGCTGATCTCAAGAGACATGATTTCAAGAAATAAGTGCTAAGTAGAGTTATGATCAAGAACAGCAGATAAGTCAAGAACAGGGAGCACGAAACACAGATGATACAAGTATATGATCAAGAACACGTATACAAGAACAGTCAAGGACCAAGACTTCACCCTAAGTCTTGAGTCGGTTATCAAGAAACAGCAGTTCGTAAACTACTGCTCTGATACCACTTGTAGGTCCCAAGTTGAGTTAATAACGAGTAAGCTAGTGAAAATGTCTAGAGGGGGGTGAATAGACTTTTCAAAAATCTTTCGAAATATCAAAGTACAATGTGCGGAATACGAAATTATCAATGAGCCCAATTCAAGATTATACTCAACTTATTTTTGAGAACTCTGTTCTATACTCAACTAGTCTAGATCAGTTAAGTAGTTAACCAATTAAGCAATTTAAACAATCAAAACTGTAAAGTAAATCAAACACAAGATTTATAGTGGTTCGACAACTTGTCTACATCCACTCTCACAAACCCAGTTGTGATGTTTCCACTAAACTCTTCCAATCGAGTACAAGTGTGTGTTCCTGTCTTTAAAGTCCCAAGAAGAAGACTTAGATCTTCAACAGACTATACCTCCAGATATGTCTACGATCTTACTAGAAATTTTACAAGTATCTAGCACCTTGAAAAATAACAAAACAAAAACTAAAAACTTCTCTGTTCTTCAGTAGTAGCCTTCTTGATTCTTCACTTGTCTTCTGGCTATCTTTCTGAACTTCAATCAACTCTGAGAGTAAACTTCAATTATATCTCTGAAAATGCTTCACTTGAGTATGAACGTCAGTGTTTCAGTAGTTCTCAATTGATCACCATCATGAAGTATTTATAGACTTCAATCTTCAAGAACTTAGTAAGTTGTAACCAACTTTTCTTGATAACTACCTTCAACTGAATCTTATTTATCAATCCACGCGTTTCTGTTATGAATTAGTTATTCCATAACTAACTTCTATATCTTTATCACTTCACGCGTATTTGTAACTAACTTCAAGTTGATTTGTCTTGAGTAGACTTGTATATGTACTTGTCTTGTAGTCCACCTGTCTTGAGTAGTAGACTGGTCTTCTCTTCTTGTGTAGTAGACTTCTAATAAAACTAATCTAGTCCTATCATTTAACCTAACAAGACTATTACATTACATTAAGCTTTTATAATACAAGCTTAGTCAACTTATAAACTATACAAAGAATCTAATCTATTACATATAGAAACATCATGAGCTCTATACAACATTTAAATAGCTCAGTAACAATCTAACATATATGAACAGATATGAAGTACTTATAAATCATACTTATCTTTTAATAATACTTAAACTGTACTTGTCTTTTGAATTCTACTGATCTGTACAAGATGACTTCAACTCAACTAGACTAGATTAGTCAACACTTAGAAAATATTCAAGTCTTCTTTTTGGCTTATCAAAACTTTATCTTTTATCTTTTATTCATCATTTAGGACTTGTTCTAGAATTCATATCCCAACAATTTCCCCCTTTTTGATGAAGCCAAAACTACTTGAATCTTTTCTTATTACGTAGACTAGTTAAGTAGTTATCTTGTCTTTAAACATCAAATAGTACTTTATCTTTTTCATTCATTCAGAAATAGATCAGTAGATATTACAAATACTTCAAATGAAATCAAAACAAACTAAACTATACTTGAAAATTACCTCTTTCTGAATCTGGAACACAGAAAGCATTGAGTAGTCTAGTATGAATTCCTTGGATATGTTCTTCGTCTTCAATCTTCTCATTGTCTAGCAACTCATCTTCATACTTCTTGATCTGGTTCACATCTGCTCTTTTACCTGAACTCGTCATAGGACACTTCCATTTCGGAAAACCAGGAACAAGAATATTAAAATTAGCAGCAGCAGATATCCTTATGATTAAGTTCCATAGCATCTTATGCTGTCCTTCCATGAACTTATCAAACATAGCATAAAGATCGTCAGAGTTATCAGAATCTCCAAACTTCCTGATAATCCAGTGATCAAGTTCCCATTGCCTTTTCACTTTCATCCAATCTTGACGATGTTCTTTGTCAATAAAGTGATCAATGAGCTTGTCTTCTATTTGATCTTCATCAGGCTTCTGCTTCAACAAACTTTCAATGTGTTTTTCTATCTTCTTCTTCTTAGCATAATGAGCTTCATCACTTGGCTCATCAATCTTTTGCTTCTTCAAAATACCAGCTTCAGGAGTAGGCTCTTCAATGGTAATAGACTTCCTTTTCGATACCATCCTTGTCTGAACTTCAGCTTCTGGAGATGCAATAGACTTGCCCTTCTCCTTCTTCTTTAACTCATCAGCTTCAACTTTAGCTTGCTCAACTTCTGCAGTTTTAACCAATCTGCCCCTGCCTCTCTTAGGCCTCTTAAGATCTTGCATAGCTTCAGCAGCATCTTTAGCTTCTGGTTCAGCACTTGCCTCTTTTACTCCTTCAGCAGCAAATTCAACTCGACTTGCCTCTTCCCCCTTTTTGGCTTCATCAGATGCCTTGAGAGAGAAAAGAGAAGTAAACCGAGTCATTTCTTCCATCATCGCCTGCTTCATAAGATCTGTAGCTTTCTCAATTTGCTTCTCATGCGACTTGTTTTGACTTAACTTGTCCAGCTTAGTCGCAACCAACTCTAGCTTCTGAGTAGACAAATTCAACTCATTCTTAAAATGTGTAGCAGTTAAACGTAACTTCTTGTTTTCATCAGTCATAGCAGAAATAATTTGTTGTGCTTGAGTTAGCTGATCATATGCTTCCTTCCTCTGAACATCAGCAACTTCGATTCTCGCTCTATAGACTCGTTCCAACTTCCTGGATTCAGTAGCTAGTACGCGAGCAAAATCGACTGAGCTTTTCTCTGAGTATTCAACTTGATCTTGAAGAAATCCCTCAAGTTGCTCAAACATATGCTGTCTGTATTCTTCATCTACCTGACTGACTGCATCAACTATCAAATCTTTTGAACTTGTCACAAGGACATTGTTTTGTTCAGTAAGAATCTTCTTGATATCAGATTTAAGAAACTTATCAATCGATGCTTTGACAACAGCTTTCAATTCGTCCTTTAACACATCTATGGAGGCGGCTGAGATAGCATGAGATGACTGTCCAATCTCAACATGAGGAGCATCAAGCATGACTTCATCTGCCGGAATTAAAACTTTCACCAACTGATCTGCTGGAACAGTAGCCAAGACCTCGTCTTCAACTGGATCAACCTCTGGAAGCACACTTCCAGCAATAGCTCTTAGATTAAGTTGAGGAGAGTAAGAGATAATAGCAAACTTCGCTTCATGAGCCTTCTTTTCAGCAATAGCTATGTCCTTCTTCAATAAGGCATGCAACTTCTTCATGTATCCACAAAGTTCAAATGGCAGTAAATCATCAGAATAACGATTTATAAAAGTAAAATCTGATCTTGGACTATCAGCATGTTCTATCTGAAATTTGAACACAATGCCTCTTAGCTGATCTGAGACATTGTCCAAATCTAAGACTGGATCAGTAGACTGAATCAACGCAGCTTGATCACCTTCAATCACCACAATGTCTTGCACATCATCAAGATCTGGAACCTGAACACCAACATCAATCTTGAATTCGGAACTCATCAAGTCATCAGAAATACCAAGTAGTCTTTTCGCAAGAGCAGTGATAGCATGATCTGGGAAAAGCTCTGAGTGATCACTAACACCACTGTTCTCCTTCTGCTCCAGTTCCCAATCCATGAAGTTTGAAATACCACCCTTTCCTAAGATGACTTCGAAGAGATCATCTGTACCAGACTTTTTCAAGGCCACCCAAGTACAAATTCGAACCAGTTTCTCAAACTGTTCTGAGGAGTAGTCGACTTCAACAGATGAAAGCTGCTTCTTCAAATTCTTGCTCATCTTTGAACGGACTCGCTTCTCTCTTAGACACATGGGATAATAGACCAAGGATTCGAATCTAGCTTCAGTCGGGGTCTGAGTAGATGGGGTCTCTAACTCAGTTGTTGCAGTGGCAACTATCGTCTGATCTGAAGTAGATGGGATCAAGGGTTCAACATATTCTGTTGAGGGAGAGGGTGTGAAAGGACTGGTTTCAAAAAGCTTTGATGTGTCTTGGTTTGGTATGACAACTGTCGGAGTATCAGTTGTATCTATTATGGGAGTGTTTTCAGGTAGGCTGACCCTCAGCGGATATGCTGGCAGCACTTGTGAAGTTGTGGGAAAAGGTCTAGGCCTAGATCGATGTGATCTTGCCTTGGTTTGAACAGAAGAAGATAGGAGAGAGAGAGGAATTGAACCAGATTGAGTAGTAGAACCAACCTGTACACTCGACTCGGCTGGACGTGTAGGCGAATCGACTCTCACCAAAGTGTACATCTCAGGTATTTGTCCACTCGACTCCTGCTCTTGAGTCGACTCTTCTTCTGACTGAGTCTGCTCTGAGTCTTCTGCACTAGATGCGTCTTGTGCAGCTTCCATTGGCTTGTCTTCAACGGACTCATCTTCTGAAGATCCAGATTCACCAGCATATGGCAAAGCCTCCATGGGGTCAATTCTGGCTTGTCTAGGTGCAGATGGCCTAGCAGCAGCCTGTTTCCTTACTGCCCCTTTCTTCAAGTAAAACTTCAAAGGATGAAATGGCTTTCCTTTGCTCCATTTCGTCTTGTTTGGCATTAGAAGAGGAAGTAAGATACTTAGCTTATTACCATAACCAACAGCAGTAGACACCACCCAATTTCGAGTATTGTCATCTACTCGAACACTGCGCTCAAAATACATAATGCGGTCTGCAATCAGCTTGAACCAATTGCATTCAGTGATACCGTCAAAAATTACAGCCATAACCCTTGCCTTCACAAAGGTCACAGAGTCATGAGAACCAGTCGAACTTAACAGAATTTTGCTGGCAATATCCAACAATGTGCGATATTTTTTAAGAAGATCACCCTTCTTGACTGGAGCATACTTGCCATCCGGTTTCTGTTTCAGCTTCTTGCCACAGAAGATGCTCAAATATCGAATTTCTTGTCCAAGTGCATAATTATCAATGTCAATTGACCCGATGGGCAGCTGTAGATGGTTGAACATCGTTTCTGGAGTGATTTGCACACGATCTTCACCAATAAACGACTCAATAATATCACCCTGTCTGATGACGTTGGCATAGAATTCTAGCACCTCCTCCTCCAAGACCACTTGAGGAAATGATTCTAGATACGGTTTGAGCCCACATCGAGTGCATTTAGCCAGAATCTCAGCATCGTCGTCTGAGTGATTGCCCTTGAAGAACACAGATGGTTCTACATTTACTTTGTTATCGGAGATGTACCGGCCTAGGTCGAATGTGACCTGCATGTTAGTTCTAAGATCGAAGATAGATCGAATAGACATCTTCAAAAATATCAGTAACTGGTTTGCTTGAAAATAGAGAGAGGCAAAAACTTCTTGAGAAAAACAAGGAATTAACCCAAATGTGACTAAGTCATGTGATAATTTGGGTTTTGATCAAGACGGTTAAGACCTTTGGCATTCGGTTACGGAACCGAGAGTGGTATGTAATTTGATACTGTAAAATTTGAAATCCGCCCTTTCTAAGTTAGAACAGAGGAGTGAACTCATCTGTCCTAGTGTAGATGAGTGAGAACTGGATGTATACACCACATCAAATGAGAGTGTATAAATCTAATTCAAGGGTTTTTCAAATTCTATCAATACCTAAATACTATAATATTCTTAATCCGTTTTGATTAAACACTTAGCATTAAAAAAACTTAGCTTGTCTTGTTCGAGTCCATCCAGAACAGACGAGTAGACATAAGCTCCACCAGACGAGTTGGCTTACGTACACCAGACGAGTTCCCCCTTCGTCTGTGCATGTCTATTCTGAACATCGAACGTCTTCATGTACCTATCTTATCACATTCAATGTGTAATCGATGGTACAAGTAGCAAAACAATAAATAGGATGAATATCAATCTAAAGTAATGATCAAGGTTTCGAACAAGATGACTATTGACCCACATAAGAGTCAACATAAGGATATTTAAGAAATCATAAATTCCCCCTTAAATGTTTATTCCCTTAGTTTTACCCTCAGCTTTACCAGCTTCCTCATCGGGTTGTCTGATCATCTTGTCTAGCCTTGTATACCTGTGTGTTGCGTGAGTAGACGAGTGCCCTAGTCTAGTGATCTTGTCTCCATACTTCGTTTGATGTACCTGTCTGGTTAGTACACAGCTATAGGCAAGTAGGATCTAAATCAATTAGCCCTAAACTAATGCATAATTCACGAAATCGTGCCTCGGCTAATGGTTTTGTAAAAATATCAGCTCTTTGAAACTCAGTATGAATCTTTTCCATGCGAATATCCTTCTTTTCTACATGATCACGTATGAAATGGTGTTTCACATCAACATGCTTACAACGTGTGTGCAGAACAGGATTTTGTGTAATGGCAATTGCACTATTACTATCACAGAATATAGGAACATTTGATTCACAAATATTATAATCTCTAAGCTGTTGAATAAGCCATAATAATTGACTACAACAACTACCAGCAGCCATATACTCGGCTTCAGTAGTAGAGGTAGCAACACTTGTCTGCTTTTTCGAAAACCATGAAATGAGTTTTGTGCCTAAGAATTGACAAGAACCAGATGTAGATTTCCTATCTATTCTACAGCCACCAAAATCAGAATCAGAGTAGCCACTTAGAGATAAATCATCATTTGAAGGATACCATATACCACGATTTATGGTTCCTTTCAAATATTTCAATATCCTTTTAGTGGTTTCCATATGACTCTCTTTTGGGTTAGCTTGAAAACGAGCACATACACCAACAGAAAATGCAATATCAGGTCTACTAGCAGTCAAGTACAGTAATGAACCAATTAGACCACGATAATGAGTTTGATCAGTACACTTACCTTGTTCGTCTGGGTCCATTCTGTATGTAGGTAGCATAGGTACGCCAGCAGACTTGCATGTCTTAAAACCATACTTGTCTAGAAGATTTCTAGTATACTTTGCTTGATTTATGAAAATCCCTTCAGGGGTCTGTTTTACTTGAAGTCCAAGAAAGTAATTCATTTCACCCATCATAGACATCTCAAATTTACTTTGCATGAGTGTTGAAAAACTTTCACTCAGCTCTTTGTTAGGTGAACCAAAAATGATGTCATCTACGTAAATTTGGACGAGTAAAATGTCTTTCCCTTCTTGTCTTCTAAACAAGGTTCTGTCTACCTTGCCTTTAGTAAAACCATTTTCTAATAGAAATTGAGAAAGAGTATCGTACCAGGCTCTTGGAGCTTGCTTTAGTCCATATAAGGCCTTCTTTAATTTGTATACCTGATTACCTTTGACTTCGAAACCTGGGGGTTGTTCAACATATACTTCTTCCACAAGAATACCGTTAAGAAATGCACTTTTAACATCCATTTGATATACAATGAATTTCATGTAAGCAGCATATGCAAGAAACAATCGAATGTCTTCTAGTCTAGCAACAGGAGCATAAGTTTCATCATAATCTATGCCTTCAGCTTGTGAGTAGCCTTGGGCGACTAGTCTAGCCTTATTACGAACAACTACATCATTCTCATCTTTCTTATTCTTGAAAATCCATCTGGTGCCAACTACATTATGATGTTTTGGTCTATCAATAAGTTCCCAGACGTCGTTTCGAACAAACTGATTTAACTCGTCTTGCATAGCAATGATCCAATTACTATCAGCCAATGCCTCATTAATGGTTTTTGGCTCGATAGATGAGAGGAAACAACACCAGCAAAACAGAGATGGACTAGATTGTTCTTGCGACTCAAAGAGTTGTCTTCTAGTCTTAACACCAACAGTAGAGTCACCAATAATATTTTCAGTATTATGCGCTGATTTCCATGTATTTCTATTCTTAACAAAAATACTATCATCTATATCATGTACAGCATCATGCATGTCAACATCATTATCATCAGAAGATTTAATAGGAGTAGACGAGTCGACTAGTTTAGGCATGTCAACTGGTCTAGTAGAGTTACCTTGAGCACTCACCTTCTTCTGGTCGTCTGACTCGAGAGCTTTTATAAACGGATTGTAAGTTTGAACGGATTCATATACCTCTGAGTCTTTGTCAGTTTCGACAGTTAGCTCAGTAGCTTTCTCACTGATCTTGTTGGTAGACGGGTCCTGTTGAGATTCTTCGAAAACCACATGTGGTGTTTCTTCCACACAAAGGGTTGAGTAGTTGAATACTCTAAATGCTTTGCTAGTCGAGGAGTATCCTAAGAATATCCCCTCGTCTGCTTTAGCATCGAATGCATTCAACTTGCTTTTCCCATTGTTATGGATGAAACACTTGCATCCAAATATATGAAAATATGAAACTCTGGGTTTTCTACCTTTCCATACCTCATAGGGCGTCTTACCTAGTGCTTTATTGATAGCACTTCTATTCTGTGAGTGGCATGCAGTGTTGATAGCTTCTGCCCAAAATTTCTGAGGCGTATTATACTCTGTCAGCATGGTCCTGCAGGCCTCCTTAAGAGTTCTGTTCCTTCGTTCTGCTACTCCATTTTGCTGTGGTGTCCTAGCTGCACTAGTAAGGTGCTGGATGCCACGCTTAGAACAAAATTCTTGAATATAGCAGTTAATGAATTCAGTACCCTTGTCACTACGTATCTTGACAATTGACTGATTCTTCTCAACCTGTAACTTCTTCAACAGATCAGGCAAAAGTGTTTGTGTATCACTCTTCTTGTGTAAGAAGACTACCCAAGTGAACTTAGAATAGTCGTCTACCACAACAAGTGTGTACCTTCTACCGTTCAAAGTTGGAGGAGTTATTGGGCCATGTAAGTCCATATGTAGAAGTTCAAGAACTCTACTGGTTGAGAGGGATGGAATAGATTTGAAAGAACCCTTCACCTGTTTACCTTTTTGACAGGAGGTGCATACATGTGACTTATAGTATACTTCATTGGGAATACCTTCCACAAGGTAGTCTCTGGCTATCTTATTAAGAAACTTAAAGTTTAGATGACAAAGGCGTCTATGCCAGAGCCAGCCAAGTTCTTTAGGATTCTTAGTAAGTAGACAGGTGTCCCTCGGACAACTGTTCCAATTCACTATGTACACACTTCCTTGTCTAATGCCGACTAGTAGGACTGTGTGTGTTTTCTTGTCGATGATTTCACATTTCTGACTCTTGAACTGCACCTTGTATCCACGATCACAAAATTGTGAAACAGAGAGTAAATTATATTTCAAGCCTTCAACATAAGAAACATCTTGAATCTCTATGTCTCCATTTCGAACATAACCAAATCCTTTAGTAACAGCAATGGAGCTATCACCAAATATCACTTTTGGTCCTTCTTGCTCACGATGGCTTGATAAGAGAGTCTTAGTACCAGTCATGTGGTGCGAACAACCACTATCTATGTACCAAGTTTCTCCTGTTGAGCCACCTTTCTTGTATAGATCGAGTCGACCCTGCAATAGATGATAATACATAATTTAGGTACCCTCCTTGTTTATTGGGGTCCTTGGGGGTTAGTCGAGTTCAATGGAATCCAAATGTACATTGGAGTCCTGAACAAGTTTGACCTTCTAAGCTTTCGACCATATTTGTTGCAAAATAAGACCTTGTTGTCCTTATCCGGCCTATCAGTCGAGTTCGGGTCTACTCTTTGGAGATAGCCTTTTGACTTAATCTCTACTTGAGCAGGCACTTGTCTATGATAGTCAGAGTAAGGTTTGTATGCATTAGGTCCATACGGTTTATAGACATGTTTAAGTCTTTCTTCTCCTTGGGTATCATATGATAAAGGTGGAGGATATAGAACAGGTTGTGTACGATATTTTGGACCTTCCTGTCTAGGTCTAGACGAGTAGAGTTGAGACTGCCTTATGAAAGGAGGTCTAGACTCTTGTCGTCTAGTCTGTACTTGTCTAGTACTAGTCTCCTCAGGATACCAGTCCTCGTATCTGACCTGATTTGGTCGTTCACGATTCCTAGTCCTTTGAAGATTAGTTCTAGGTTGAACAGGCTTGTTGTTACCATTCTTTTTACCTCCCTTGGTAATTGGAATGTTAACTCGAGCTTGTCTTGGTACAGTACCTTTTGATGGAGTGTCAATATCGTATATCAATGGTTCTTTTCCTTTATCATTAGTCAAAGAGCTTGAGATGAAAATAGTAGGGTTCTTAGGAACTAGAGTAGACGAGCTTGATGTCTCAGCACCTATGCCTGTCTTGTCAGTTGGAGCCCTATACCTATCTGACAATTCAAGGTTAACCTTAGACGAGTTAACCAGGTCAGTAAGTTTAAGGTCTAGAGTGACAATCTTGGTTTCTAAGAACTTATTACGTTCTTCAAGTTTTTTGAGCTTACTTTGTAAGACATTGAATTCATGTTTCTCAGTCGCATGTGTCTTAAGTAGGTCTTGATACAACTTGTCAGTCAATGTACACTTGTCTTTGAGTTGTCTCAACTCTTCTTGCAAGCGTTCATTTAGGACTGTTATATTAGGATCTACTTTAGACTGAGCTTCCTTAAGATCAATGATTTCTTGTCTTAAGGTGATGTTTTCGTCACTGACTTCAATGAATGCCTTGTTGGCAAGTAGGAGGTCGTCTTCAACTGCACTAGTAGAGTGCTGAAGACTACTCCCTACTTGGCTACTGGCAGTGTCACTTTCATCAGAATCTGATTCATCACATGATTGAAAGGAAGTAACAGATGATACCTCTTGGTCGATTTTAGCCATGAAGCATAAACCATCATCAACTATGAATGCTTCATCGTGATCTGGTTCAGACGGGTAGCTAGATGAGGATGATGGCAACTCGTCAGAGTCAGAGTCATTATTGGCCATCATTGCCTTTTTACCACGGTTGTATCTTCTTTCCCTTCGTGCTTTGCGTTCTTCTCGATCATCAGTACTCAGGTCTGGACATTCATATATGTAGTGACCTGGTTTCTCACAGTTATAGCACACGAGATCATTAGTAGCCTTTTTAATAGGAGAGTTGTTCCTTCGTTTATCACGTCTATCAGAACGAGTAATTTTCCTACCATCAGACTCTCTATCTTGTCTGTTACCTTTCGAGACTTCGTCTCTCCTTTCGGACGAGTTTCGGTCTCGTCTGGTTTCAGACGAGTTCTTAGAAGCAGACCCTCTATGCTCTCTATAGAACTTCTTATATCTTCCAAATCGTTTATTCAGCCTATCAAACTTTCTAACCATGAGGCTTACCTGATCCTTCAGGCTAAGATCAGTATCTAACTCGTCTTTCACAGAAGCAGACCTAGTCTTAGTCTTAGACCTGTCTACCTTAGACGAACTAGCCTTAAAAGCAACGTTCTTAGATACAGCATGTTCTCTGTCACTACTTACTATGGGTTCATCTTCGTCTAGATCAAACTCATGAGCCTTTAGTGTTTGAAACATAGTCTCTGCTGTCCATACGTCTATATCTTGGGTATTCTTAACAAGCATTTTTACCATCTTCCAACGACTATCAAGGCTTTTGAGAATCCTAAGATTGATTTCACGTGGAGTATAAGATTTACCAAGGACTTCCAAGTCATTCATGATTTTGGTAAAACGAGTATCCAACTGGTCTATTGTTTCACCATCTTTCATATGAAATGATTCGAATCTTTGGACAGCAGTGGAAAGCTTGCTTTCTTTGATTAGGGATGTCCCTTCACAAATGATAGCTAAGCGGTCCCACATTTCTTTGGCAGTTTTACATTTTAACACTTTTCCCAGATACTCATTAGGAAGAGTGTGTAAGATGTAATTCTTGGCCAAGCTATCCAAATTATTCTGTCTCATTTCTTCAGATGTAAGTTCTGACCTTGGTTTCTTGACGAGAATACCTACGGGTTGATTTGCGTCGAGGGCAGCAGTGTTTGGGATCATGGTCACAATTGGACCTTCAGTGATGACTGAGATCATTAAGTCATGAGTGGAGCTGAAGATGGCTTCCATCCTTAGCTTCCAATAGTCGTAATCCTGTACCTGGAACTTAGGTAGTTTGTTAGCGCTGATCTCAAGAGACATGATTTCAAGAAATAAGTGCTAAGTAGAGTTATGATCAAGAACAGCAGATAAGTCAAGAACAGGGAGCACGAAACACAGATGATACAAGTATATGATCAAGAACACGTATACAAGAACAGTCAAGGACCAAGACTTCACCCTAAGTCTTGAGTCGGTTATCAAGAAACAGCAGTTCGTAAACTACTGCTCTGATACCACTTGTAGGTCCCAAGTTGAGTTAATAACGAGTAAGCTAGTGAAAATGTCTAGAGGGGGGTGAATAGACTTTTCAAAAATCTTTCGAAATATCAAAGTACAATGTGCGGAATACGAAATTATCAATGAGCCCAATTCAAGATTATACTCAACTTATTTTTGAGAACTCTGTTCTATACTCAACTAGTCTAGATCAGTTAAGTAGTTAACCAATTAAGCAATTTAAACAATCAAAACTGTAAAGTAAATCAAACACAAGATTTATAGTGGTTCGACAACTTGTCTACATCCACTCTCACAAACCCAGTTGTGATGTTTCCACTAAACTCTTCCAATCGAGTACAAGTGTGTGTTCCTGTCTTTAAAGTCCCAAGAAGAAGACTTAGATCTTCAACAGACTATACCTCCAGATATGTCTACGATCTTACTAGAAATTTTACAAGTATCTAGCACCTTGAAAAATAACAAAACAAAAACTAAAAACTTCTCTGTTCTTCAGTAGTAGCCTTCTTGATTCTTCACTTGTCTTCTGGCTATCTTTCTGAACTTCAATCAACTCTGAGAGTAAACTTCAATTATATCTCTGAAAATGCTTCACTTGAGTATGAACGTCAGTGTTTCAGTAGTTCTCAATTGATCACCATCATGAAGTATTTATAGACTTCAATCTTCAAGAACTTAGTAAGTTGTAACCAACTTTTCTTGATAACTACCTTCAACTGAATCTTATTTATCAATCCACGCGTTTCTGTTATGAATTAGTTATTCCATAACTAACTTCTATATCTTTATCACTTCACGCGTATTTGTAACTAACTTCAAGTTGATTTGTCTTGAGTAGACTTGTATATGTACTTGTCTTGTAGTCCACCTGTCTTGAGTAGTAGACTGGTCTTCTCTTCTTGTGTAGTAGACTTCTAATAAAACTAATCTAGTCCTATCATTTAACCTAACAAGACTATTACATTACATTAAGCTTTTATAATACAAGCTTAGTCAACTTATAAACTATACAAAGAATCTAATCTATTACATATAGAAACATCATGAGCTCTATACAACATTTAAATAGCTCAGTAACAATCTAACATATATGAACAGATATGAAGTACTTATAAATCATACTTATCTTTTAATAATACTTAAACTGTACTTGTCTTTTGAATTCTACTGATCTGTACAAGATGACTTCAACTCAACTAGACTAGATTAGTCAACACTTAGAAAATATTCAAGTCTTCTTTTTGGCTTATCAAAACTTTATCTTTTATCTTTTATTCATCATTTAGGACTTGTTCTAGAATTCATATCCCAACACTCTGTGTGAACTCTGTGTGAGAAAACAAAGTCTACGGACTATACTCTGTGTGAGAAAATAAAGTCTACGGACTATACTCTGTGTGAGAAAATAAAGTCTACGGACTATACTCTGTGTGAGAAAAGAAAGTCTACGGACTATACTCTGTGTGAGAAACAGACAAGTCTTCGGGCCATGTTCTGTGTGAAGTGAGCCGGGTTCATGGGACTCGGCGTGTACTCGATTGACATATTAATTAGCCTTCTTAATGTGCATGCATAGTAAATGTTATCCCACTGGGCTTCTCCTCCGGGAGAAGACTCATGATGCTACTTTAATTATTTCAGGTTTCGTAGACGACGAGGAGGACGTGTGACTGACTGGGCAAGCTTTAATAAATGTTCTCCTAAATTTTTAAGTTTTACGTAAGAAACGTTTTTAGTATTATTACGACTGATGTTATCTTTAAGTTTAATTCCTAATTAGGTATGAACTACTAGGTCAACTGATCGAACCTATTTAAACTACTAGGACGTTTGTCTACTTTTTAAATGATTAATTTTCATGTGTGACAACCTCATTGCAAATTGTCGTGTCTTCTAATGATAAAGTATTTTAGACATCACATCACTTATACAACGATTTATAATTTTATAATGTTTAGGTCAAGTACACGTTTGGCTTAGAAATGTGGGTGACACACGAGTTAGGCACAAGCATGGTTAGCCACTGTTAAGGAAAAAAAAAAACTCGTGTATATTTTATTGAAAAGTCTTCCGCTTGAATTTATTTAAGTCAAAAAGTGCTCTTTCAAACCGTAGCGACCACCGGGATTTTGGGGGCGTTACATATTTGAAGTCTTAAAGATATAAGATTTTATGTAATTTATGAACTAATGTTTCAATAAAGTGTACAAAGTTTGAAGGATAGCTTACTGAGGAGATCGGACTCGATTGTGACTCACTCGACACGATTTAATGAGATGATGAGATAATAGAATTTAATAATAAATAAATTATTAATATAAATGATAGATAAAAGGGTATTTATTATTAATAACAACAATAATAAAATAAGGTTATGTTGAATTTTGAATTCAGATATTTTATTTAACTAATTGAACCGAGAAAATTAGAAAAGGGTAATGATTACTCTCCTTTATAAAAGGCGGAGGAAAGCACATTTCTTTCACGCAACCTCTCGAAACTCTTCCTCTTCCTCTCATTTTTCTTCATAACCCTTTCTCTCACCTTTCTTCACAACCCAATAACACAGTAACACACTCCCACATTTCCTCTGAAAAATAACAAAGAAGAAGGTCTCAAGCAGCGCCACTTCTCACTATTTCCTTCCAAAAATCAAAAGAAGGTAACCTCCTCTTCCAACGCCAGTTTTAAGAAATAGATATTTATATTAGGAACGGCTCTGAACTTTTATCCTCTGCTACCTCTCTCTGAATCATATTAGGTAATGTTTAAATGATTTTATTTGAAGCATAAAATTTGTTATATGCCCTGTTTTGAACATTTTGGTTGGATCTCCTTGTTTACCTGGTGAATCTGCAAAATATATGACCCTAATTATTATTGGATTGCATGTGAGTTTTGCCATTGCATGTGTGATCTGAGTTCATTTCACTTATGGTACATCTTTCTTTATGGTACCGGTTGTTTTCTTGAATGAGATTGACATAATATGCGACTTATTTGAAGCTCATATTTAGATTTGCAGATGGTATTTATCATTGCATGTGTGATTTGAGCCCATTTTCTTCTTGATGTACACTTTTCCTCATGGTGCTGGATATCCCTTTGTCTAGTTGTTTTTAAAATGGGTTGAGAAAGTCTTTTTGAGGCATATATATATATATATATATATCAAACCCTTTTACCACATTGAGGTGCTTGAAACCTGGGATATGAGGTTAAAATGTGCTTGAAACCTGGGATATGAGGTTAAAATACCAAGTTTGTTTGAGGCGTTTTCAATTTTATGGGATTTTTCTTCGAGACACTGTACTGTACAGAGGTGAAAAACTGCCTTGTTTTTGGGTTGAGATTACAAAAATTCCCTTACAGGCTTCGTTTTTGGAGCTAATTTTCCACTATGTTAACTTAATAACGTGTCTTGGTTTTCATAAGAATTTTACCTAGACACATTTGAATTTGTATTATATTTTAATGATTTTACACATTTGAATTTATATTATATTTTAATGATTTTTCTAACAAACAGTGTTTGTTCCTTATAAAAGTAAACAGTTTTGATGTTCAAAAGAAATACAAGATTAAATAACAATGAATAATATTAAAATGAAATGTTTTTATAGATATTGCTACTGGCCTTTATAGTTGTGTAGGTTCTGGCCTTACATTTTTATAAGAAACGAAAAAGTTTTAACAAATCCTTGAAAATCTCTTGTCACAGTCCATTTCAGTCTGTTTTTCAATTGTCTTACAAAATTTATAAGTAATATTCTATAAGTTATTTTTAAATGAAAATTTTATTATGTGCACCACTGTATGTTTGGAGTCTACGGTACAAAATTTATGAATTTTAAGAATTTCTATGATTTATGATAAATAATTTACTGCAGGCTGTCTTTTTAGATAATTTAAACATATGAAATGAATTTGGCAAAATTTTGTGAATAAATTGTTTATTGAAAAGTTATTATTTTTCCAGAACAAACAAATTGGAATTTTATGTGTAATTGAAGCATTTTTATAATACACTTTAAAGGTGCCTAGGATTAATTTAATTATCTTCTCCAATGTGTATTTTCATGTGATTCCAACTAACTTCATAACTAGGTTTGACCATTTGATATGTGACGAAACTTAAATAGAAACGTTTTAAACCTATTGATAATTTGATAGTGTCACCTATATAGATATATGTACAAGAGGATATATGAATATATGTATATGTATATATACTTTAAACCTAAAAGTTAAGTAAATATGTCGAGTGCAGTACAAGTCAGTCGGATCCTCAGGAGGCTAGCTCGCTATCACCGAACGACAAAAGTGGGTAACATTTATTTACATTTGCATTGTTTAGATTAATTTATGTGTGAATACGAGCAGGCAGATCTTCGGATTATGCTCTGTGTGAGAAAAAAAAGTCTACGGACTATACTCTGTGTGAGAAAAGAAAGTCTACGGACTATACTCTGTGTGAGAAAAGAAAGTCTACGGACTATACTCTGTGTGAGAAAAGAAAGTCTACGGACTATACTCTGTGTGAGCAACAGATAAGTCTTCGGACCAAGTTCTGTGTGAAGTGAGTCGGGTTCATGGGACTCGGCGTGTACTCGATTGACATATTAATTAGCCTTCTTAATGTGCATGCATAGTAAATGTTATCCCACTGGGCTTCTCCTCTGGGAGAAGACTCATGATGCTACTTTAATTATTTCAGGTTTCGTAGACGACGAGGAGGACGTGTGACTGACTGGGCAAGCTTTAATAAACGTTCTCCTAAAATTTTAAGTTTTACGTAAGAAACATATTTAGTATTATTACGACTGATGTTATCTTGAGTTTAATTCCGTAATTAATTATGAACTACTAGGTCAACTGATCAAACCTATTTAAACTACTAGGATGTCTGTCTACTCTTTAAATGTTAATCTTCATGCGTAACAACTTTATTGCAAATTATCGTGTCTTCTAATATTAAAGTATTTTAGACATCACATCACTCATATAACGATTTAGAATTTTATAATGTTTTAGTCAAGTACACGTTTGACTTAGAAATGTGGGTGACACACGAGTTAGGCACAAGCATGGTTAGCCACTTTTAAAAAAAAAAAAAAAAACTCGTGTATCTTTTATTGAAAAGTCTTCCGCTTGAATGTATTTAAGTCAAAAAGTGCTCTTTTAAACCGTAGCGCCACCAGGATTTTGGGGGCGTTACAGCGTGGTATCAGAGCCGAGGTTGGATTTTTCCTCCTCGGACTCTAGGTCAAACATTTTCTAATGAAGTGATATGCATGATAAATATATATATATGATGATTAAGAATAAAAGGCCCACAGTCAGCACACATCCGAATCGCCTCAAGGTAACCGTTTAATATTATTTTTAAAGTTTATGAGAAGTTTTACGGAAAATGAATATTTACGAGAAAACGAGATTTATGTTCATGATTAAAGGAATGGCAAAGAGTTATGACAAAGGAAATGTATACGAAATGAGTCAAGGATTAATGAAATGTTTTAATCGATTAATTATTCATTGTTTTGATTCACAAATGTTGTTTCTTCAAAATTTCATGCATTGTTTTAAATGTAAACCCCGAGATCGTGCGATTAAACCTGGCTTAGAAATGGTAACTTATGATAGATCGTGATGAGGCACGTAGAGAGCGTTATGAGAGTGAGTGTCGAGACTGTTACTAGCGTAATAAATAAAAAAATAATGGAACCAATAGTTCAATATTATTACGAAATACGAGTGTAGGTTCAATTCTCTTTCTCTCGGTATGGTCCACATATGGTTGAACCGATGATCGTAAGGCACATAGGTTTGAGAGAGGACTACGTCCAAAAGTGGGAGGAATAGTATCTGGGTTGAGGCTCCCACACTTTAGGGATGTTTTCGAAAGTGCAAGAATCGTGTCAAGGAGTTAGAGATTGGAGAACGAATTATGGCCAATCCCGAGGCAGTTTAAGAGAAAGGGGTGCACCACAGCGTAGATCGAGAGGGAGTATTGTCGCCAGAAATGTTCGACCTTTTGCAGTCTTATATCCCTCGAGAAGTATCCCACTTTGCTCATCGTGCAACAAGAATCACCAAGGAGAGTGTCTCCTGGGAACGTGCACTTGTTATCGGTGTCGGAAATTAGGTCTTTTGGCCAATGCGTGCCCTGAAGCAATGGGTACCCAATCTGGAGTTGCTAGGGGTAACGAGCCGCGACCACCAAGGGCGCTGAACCCTCGAGGAGTGAACCAGATGAGTAAGGCTAAGCTGAACGCAATGCCTAGCATCGAGTTCGCTGAAGTGGATGAGTACCTAGAAGAAGAGCAAATGGAGGAAGGCGATAGGGCCAACAAAAACTGTGGCAAGTACGATACTTATCTCGAATACGCCTGCATATGTTTTATTTGATACTGGAGCATCACACTCCTTCATATCTGATACCTTTAGGAAGGAACTTAGGTTAATCTGCACTAAGAATGTAAACTTAGAAGTTAGAGTTCCTTCAGGAGAAAATATTATGATTAGAAAATACTTGACATCATTTTAGAGATGGATTGGTTAAGTAAAAACAAAGCTGTGATTCGGTGCATGGATCGAGAAGTAGACCTGGAGACATTGGACGGTCAACGTCTTACTTTCCACGGGAAAGATAAGCAAGGGCACATACCTGTCATATCTGCCATGAAGACAGCTAAGTTGTTGAAGAAAGGAGGGTGTCAAGCGTACTTAGTGAACATTGTAAAAGTGGAAAAGGAGAAGTTGACACCGGATGACGTATTAATAGTGAAGGACTACCGTGATGTATTTCCAGAAGACCTTTCTGGACTTCCACCAGATCGATCCATAGAATTCACTATCGACTTGGTCCCCGGAGCTACACCAGTGTCAAAAGCCCCATATCGAATGGAACCAAATGAATTGCAAGAATTAAAGGTACAGTTAGAGGAGCTATTGGATAATAAGTTTATCCAACCTAGTGCTTCGCCGTGGGGAGCACCAGTCCTTTTCGTAAAGAAGAAAGACGGGACTATGAGAATGTGCATTGATTACCGAGAACTTAATTGACTGACCATAAAGAATAAGTACCCGTTGCCTAGGATTGAGGATCTCTTCGATCAATTGAGAAATGCGAGCGTATTCTCCAAAATTGATCTCAGATAGGGGTATCACCAACTTAGAGTCAGGGAAAGTGATATCCCAAAGACTGCATTTAGGACTAGGTATGGTCATTATGAATTCACTGTAATGCCATTCGGAGTTACGAATGCGCCCGCAGTCTTCATGGATTTGATGAACCGTGTGTTCCACGAATACCTGGACAAATTCGTCATCGTGTTCATTGACGACATTTTAATTTACTCGAAGGATACTAGACAACACGAGGAACATCTTAAGGCAGTCTTAGAAGTTCTGCGACAGAAGAAGTTGTACGCTAAGTTCAGCAAGTGTGAGTTTTGGCTCAATAAAGTGGCCTTTCTTGGACATGTAATCACGGCCCAAGGGATAGAAGTTGATCCCGCGAAACTTGAGGCAGTTTTGAATTGGAAGGTACCAACCAATGCAAATGAAGTGCGCAGTTTTCTTAGCTTGGCTGGGTACTATCGAAGATTCATACAGAACTTTTCGCGTATCGCAAAACCACTCACGCATCTCACAAAGAAGAGTGAAAAGTTCAAGTGGACGCCAGAATGTGAAGTCAGCTTCCAGGAGTTAAAACAGAAGCTTACGACTGCACCAGTTTTAGCAGTCCCGGATGGGTCAGAAGGGTTTGTAATCTACACAGACGCCTCCAAGTAAGGACTAGGGTGTGTTCTAATGCAGCATGGAAAGTTCATAGTATACGCATCACGACAGTTGAAGGTTCATGAGCAGAACTATCCAACACATGACCTAGAGTTGGCCGCAGTTGTTCATGCACTAAAAATCTGGAGACATTACTTGTATGGTGGGAAGTGTGAAATCTATACAGATCACAAAAGTCTGAAATATTTCTTCACACAGAAAGAGTTGAACATGCGCCAACGAAGGTGGCTAGAATTGGTAAAAGATTATGATTGTACCATCCTCTACCACCCAGGTAAGGCAAATGTAGTAGCTGATGCGCTTAGTAGGAAGGGATATGGATGCTTAGCGTCATTACTTACCCAACAGGACCATTTGATCGAAGAATTTGATAGAATGAGTTTAACCATCGTTAAATCAAACCAAACAACTTCAATGTTAACCACCATGTCAGTCCAACCAATGTTGAGAGAACGAATAATAGAAGCACAAAATGGCGATCGGTTTCTCCAACTAATGAGCAAAAAGGTCAAGGAGAACTCGACCAAGGACTTTACGTTAGCCCCGATGGTGCGTTAGTGTTTAGAGGAAGAATCTGCATACCAAAGAAGGAGGAATTGCGAGACGAGATTATGAGGGAAGCTCACAACACACCATATACCGCACATCCTGGTGAAACAAAGATGTATAGAGATCTTAGGAGCAACTTTTGGTGGAGGGGCATGAAACGGTCGATCTCACAGTTTGTCAAACGATGTCTCACCTGTTAGAGAATCAAACCAGATCATCAGCGACCGGCTGGACTTTTGAAACCATTAGAAATTCCAGAGTGGAAATGGGAACATGTGACAATGAATTTTGTGACATGCTTACCAAGAAGCCCTAAACAACACGAGGCCGTGTGGGTAGTTGTCGATAGGTTGACAAAAGTAGCTCGATTCATACCAGTCAAAATGAATTATTCAATGGATCGATTGGCTAAACTGTACGTTGATGGAGTGGTACGGTTACATGGAGTACCGACGTCGATTGTATCCGACCGTGATGCACGATTTACGTCAAAATTTTGGAGGAGTTTGCAATCAGCTATGGGAACTAAGCTGAATTTCAGCACTGCTTTTCATCCACAGACAGACGGGAAAACAGAGAGAACGAACCGAATTTTAGGAGATCTTCTGAGGGCATGTACCTTGGACTTTGGAGGAAACTGGGAAGGTTACTTGTCCTTAGTAGAATTCGCGTATAATAATAGCTATCAATCCTCCATTGGGATGGCACCATACGAAGCACTCTATGGACGGAGATGCAGAACGCCCATCCATTGGGACGAAGTTGGAGTGAGACAAATTTTGGGCCCAGGAATAGTAGAAAGGTCTGTGGAGGCAATCAAAAGGATTCGGGAGAGAATCAAGATTGCTCAGGATCGCCAAAAGTCTTATGCAGACTCGCGAAGAAAGGACTTGCAGTTCGAAAAGGGCGAAAAGGTATTTCTGAAAGTTTCTCCCATTAAGGGGATAGTTCGGTTTGGAAAGAAGGGGAAGCTGAGACCAAGATACGTTGGACCATTCGAAATATTGGAGCGAGTTGGGGACGTAGCTTATCGACTCGCCTTGACCCCAGAGTTGTCCAAAATTCACGACGTCTTTCACGTGTCAATGCTTCGGAGATACGTCTCAAACCCAACTCACCACATTGAACTCGAAAGTCTAGAAGTCAACAAGGATCTTACATACGAAGAACGACCCATAAGTATCCTCGGCAGGAAGGTTAAAACCTTGAGGAATAGAAATATACCTTTAGTCTTAGTTCAATGGAATAGGCACGGAGAAGAAGAGGCGACTTGGGAACGCGAGGGAGAAATTTTAAACAAATACCCAGAACTTTTCGCACAAGCCTAATTTTCGGGGACGAAAATTTTTAAAAGGTGGGGAGAGCTGTAACACCCCGTTTTTAAAATTTAAATTTTCATTTCATGATTTTTAGAAATTTAAAATATCTCTTTTAAGTATTAAATGACAAATTTATTTGAAGTCTTAAAGATATAAGATTTTATGTAATTTATGAACTAATGTTTCAATAAAGTGTACAAAGTTTGCAGGATAGCTTACTGAGGAGATCGGACTCGATTGTGACTCACTCGACACGATTTAATGAGATGATGAGATAAGTTTAAAATGAAGTAAATCATAATAGAATTTAATAATAAATAAATTATTAATATAAATGATAGATAAAAGGGTATTTATTATTAATAACAACAATAATAAAATAAGGTTATGTTGAATTTTGAATTCAGATATTTTATTTAACTAATTGAACCGAGAAAATTAGAAAAGGGTAATGATTACTCTCCTTTATAAAAGGCGGAGGAAAGCACATTTCTTTCACGCAACCTCTCGAAACTCTTCCTCTTCCTCTCATTTTTCTTCATAACCCTTTCTCTCACCTTTCTTCACAACCCAATAACACAGTAACACACTCCCACATTTCCTCTGAAAAATAACAAAGAAGAAGGTCTCAAGCAGCGCCACTTCTCACTATTTCCTTCCAAAAATCAAAAGAAGGTAACCTCCTCTTCCAACGCCAGTTTTAAGAAATGGATATTTATATTAGGAACGGCTCTGAACTTTTATCCTCTGCTACCTCTCTCTGAATCATATTAGGTAATGTTTAAATGATTTTATTTGAAGCATAAAATTTGTTATATGCCCTGTTTTGAACATTTTGGTTGGATCTCCTTGTTTACCGGGTGAATCTGCAAAATATATGACCCTAATTATTATTGGATTGCATGTGAGTTTTGCCATTGCATGTGTGATCTGAGTTCATTTCACTTATGGTACATCTTTCTTTATGGTACCGGTTGTTTTCTTGAATGAGATTGACATAATATGCGACTTATTTGAAGCTCATATTTAGATTTGCAGATGGTATTTGTCATTGCATGTGTGATTTGAGCCCATTTTCTTCTTGATGTACACTTTTCCTCATGGTGCTGGATATCCCTTTGTCTAGTTGTTTTTAAAATGGGTTGAGAAAGTCTTTTTGAGGCATATATATATATATATATATCAAACCCTTTTACCACATTGAGGTGCTTGAAACCTGGGATATGAGGTTAAAATGTGCTTGAAACCTGGGATATGAGGTTAAAATACCAAGTTTGTTTGAGGCGTTTTCAATTTTATGGGATTTTTCTTCGAGACACTGTACTGTGCAGAGGTGAAAAACTGCCTTGTTTTTGGGTTGAGATTACAAAAATTCCCTCACAGGCTTCGTTTTTGGAGCTAATTTTCCACTATGTTAACTGAATAACGTGTCTTGGTTTTCATAAGAATTTTACCTAGACACATTTGAATTTGTATTATATTTTAATGATTTTACACATTTGAATTTATATTATATTTTAATGATTTTTCTAACAAACAGTGTTTGTTCCTTATAAAAGTAAACAGTTTTGATGTTCAAAAGAAATACAAGATTAAATAACAATGAATAATATTAAAATGAAATGTTTTTATAGATATTGCTACTGGCCTTTATAGTTGTGTAGGTTCTGGCCTTACATTTTTATAAGAAACGAAAAAGTTTTAACAAATCCTTGAAAATCTCTTTAATATTAAGAATGAGAAAGAATAAAAGGCCCACAGTCAGCGCACATCCGAATCGCCTCAAGGTAACCGTTTAATATTATTTTTAAAGTTTATGAGAAGTTTTATGGAAAATGAATATTTATGAGAAAACGGGATTTATGTTCATGATTAATGAATGACAAAGAGTTATGACAAATGAAATGTATACGAAATGATTTATGAAATGTTTTAATTGATAAATCGATTCACAAATGTTCTTTCTTCGAAATGTCATACATTGTTTTAAATGTAAACCCCGATATCTTGCGATTAAACATGACTTAGAAATGATTGCCTATGATGGATCGTGACGAGGCACGTCGAGAGCATTACGAGAGTGAGTGTCGAGATTGTTACTAGCTTAGTAAAAAAAAAATGGAACCAATAGCCCATTATCGTTACGAAATACGAGCCTAAGACCAACTCTCTCTATCGGTATGCGACACATTTGGTGGAACTGATAATCGTAGGGCACGTAGCTTTGAGAGGACTACGTCCAGAAGTGGGAGGAATAGTATCTGGGTTGAGGTTTCCACACTTTAGAGACGTTTTCGAAAGAGCAAGAATTGTGTCAATGAGTTTAGGGTTGGAGAATGAACAACAACAAATCCCGATCCAACTTAAGCGGAAGGGTGCGCCACAACCTGGACCGAGAGGGAATACTATGATCAGGAACGTCCGACCCCCCTCAGCCCCGTATCCCTCGAGAAACACCCCACTTTGCTCAACATGCAATAAGAATCACCAAGGAGAGTGTCTCTTAGGAACACGCAGCTGTTATCGGTGCCGGAAACCTGGTCACCTGGCCAATGCGTGTCCTGAAGCAATGGGTACCCAATCTGGAGTTGCAAGGGGTAACGAGCCGCGACCACCAAAGGCGCTAAACCCTCGAGGAGTGAACCAGAAGGGTAAAGCTAAGCTGAACGCAATGCCTAACATTGAGTACCTAGAAGAGGAGCAAATGGAGGAAGGCGATAGGGACAACGAAACTGTGGCAGGTACGATACTTGTCTCAAATATGCCTGCGTACGTCTTATTTGATACTGGAGCATCGCACTCCTTCATATCTGATGCCTTTAGGAAAGAACTTAGGTTAAACTGCTCTAAAAATGTAAACTTAGAAGTTAGAGTTCCTTCAGGAGAAAATATTATGATTAGAAGCTTAGCCAAGGATGTTAAGTTAAGTATCGGTGGGAATGACCTACCTGCCGACTTACACGTGATCGGAATGAAGGGCTTTGCATCATTTTAGGGATGGATTGGTTAAGTAAAAACGGAGCTGTGATTCGGTGCATGGATCGAGAAGTAGACCTGGATACATTGGATGGTCAACGTCTTACTTTCCACGGGAAAGATAAGCAAGGGCATATACCTGTCATACCTGCCATGAAGACAACTAAGTTGTTGAAGAAAGGAGGGTGTCAAGCGTATTTAGTGAACATCGTAAAAGTGGAAAAGGAGAAGTTGACACCACCTGACGTACTAATAGTGAAGGACTACCCTGATGTATTTCCAGAAGACCTTTCTGGACTCCCGCCAGATCGATCGATAGAATTCACTATCGAATTAGTCCCCGGAGCTGCACCAGTGTCAAAAGCCCCATATCGAATGGCACCAAAGGAATTGCAAGAATTGAAGGTACAGTTAGAGGAACTGTTGGATAAGAAGTTTATCCAACCTAGTGCTTCGCCGTGGGGAGCACCAGTCCTTTTCGTAAAGAAGAAAGACGGGACTATGAGAATGTGTATTGATTACCGAGAACTTAATCGACTGACCATAAAGAATAAGTACCCGTTGCCTAGGATTGAAGATCTCTTCGATCAATTGAGAAATGCGAGTGTATTCTCCAAGATTGATCTCAGGTCGGGGTATCACCAACTTAGAGTCAGGAAAAGTGATATCCCAAAAACTGCATTTAGAACTAGGTATGGTCATTATGAATTCACTGTAATGCCATTCGGAGTTACGAATGCGCCCGCAGTTTTCATGGATTTGATGAACCGCGTGTTCCACGAATACCTGGACAAATTCGTCATCGTGTTCATTGACGACATTTTAAGTTACTCAAAGGATACTAGACAACATGAGGAACATCTTAAGGCAGTCTTAGAAGTTCTACGACAGAGGAAGTTGTACGCTAAGTTCAGCAAATGTGAGTTTCGGCTCAATAAAGTGGCCTTTCTTGGACATGTAATCACGGCCCAAGGGATAGAAGTCGATCCCGCGAAAGTTGAGGCAGTTTTGAATTGGAAGGTACCAACCAATGCAAATGAAGTGCGCAGTTTTCTTGGCTTGGCTAGGTACTATCGAAGATTCATACAAAACTTTTCGCGTATCGCAAAACCACTCACGCATCTCACAAAGAAGAGTGAAAAGTTCAAGTGGACGCCAGAATGTGAAGTCAACTTCCAGGAGTTAAAACAGAAGCTTACGACTGCACCAGTTTTGGCGGTCCCGGACGGGTCAGAAGGGTTTGTAATCTACACAGACGCCTCCAAGTCGGGACTAGGGTGCGTTCTAATGCAGCATGGAAAGGTCATAGCATACGCATCACGACAGTTGAAGGTTCATGAGCATAACTATCCAACACATGACCTAGAGTTGGCCGCAGTTGTTCATGCACTAAAAATATGGAGACATTACTTGTATGGTGAGAAGTGTGAAATATATACAGATCACAAAAGTCTGAAATATTTCTTCACACAGAAAGAGTTGAACATGCGCCAACGAAGTTGGCTAGAATTGGTAAAAGATTATGATTGTACCATCCTCTACCACCCAGGTAAGGCAAATGTAGTAGCTAATGCGCTTAGTAGGAAGGGAGATGGATGCTTAGCGTCATTACTCACCCAACAAGACCATCTGATCGAAGAATTTGATAGAATGAGTTTAACCATCGTCAAATCAAACCAAACCACTTCAATGTTAACCACCATGTCAGTCCAACCAATGTTGAGAGAACGAATAATAGAAGCACAAAATGATGATCGGTTTCTCCTACTAATGAGCAAAAAGGTCAAGGAGAACTCGACCAAGGACTTTACATTAGCCCCCGATGGTGCGTTAGTGTTCAGAGGAAGAATCTGCATACCAAAGAAGGAGGAATTACGAGACGAGATTATGAGGGAAGCTCACAACACACCATATACCGCACATCCTGGTGAAACAAAGATGTATAGAGATCTTAGGAGCAACTTTTGGTGGAGGGGCATGAAACGGTCGATCTCACAGTTTGTCAAACGATGTCTCACCTGTCAGAGAATCAAACCAGATCATCAGCGACCGGCTGGACTTTTGCAACCATTAGAAATTCCGGAGTGGAAATGGGAACATGTGACAATGGACTTCGTGACATGTTTACCAAGAAGCCCTAAACAACACGAGGCTGTGTGGGTAGTTGTCGATAGGTTGACCAAAGTAGCTCGATTCATACCAATCAAAATGAATTATTCAATGGATCGATTGGCTAAATTGTACGTTGATGGAGTGGTACGACTACATGGAGTGCCGACGTCGATTGTGTCCGACCGTGATCCACGGTTTACGTCAAAATTTTGGAGGAGTTTGCAATCAGCTATGGGAACTAAGCTAAATTTCAGCACTGCTTTTCATCCACAGACAGACGGGCAAACGGAGAGAACGAACCAAATTCTAGGAGATCTTCTGAGGGCATGTACCGTGGACTTTGGAGGAAACTGGGAAGAATACTTGTCCATAGTAGAATTCGCGTATAATAATAGCTATCAATCCTCCATTGGGATGGCACCATACGAAGCACTCTATGGACGGAGATGCAGAACGCCCATCCATTGGGACGAAGTTGGAGTGAGACAAATTTTAGGCCCAGAACTAGTGGAAAGGTCTGTGGAGGCAATCAAAAGGATTCGGGAAAGAATCAAGGTTGCCCAAGATCGCCAAAAGTCTTATGCAGACTCGCGAAGAAAGGACTTGCAGTTCGAAAAAGGTGAAAAGGTATTTTTGAAAGTTTCTCCCATCAAAGGGATAGTTCGGTTTGGAAAGAAGGGGAAGCTGAGACCAAGATACGTTGGACCGTTCGAAATATTGGAGCGAGTTGGGGACGTAGCTTATCGACTCGCCTTGACCCCAGAGTTGTCCAAAATTCACGATGTCTTCCACGTGTCAATGCTTCGGAGATACGTCTCAGACCCAACTCACCACATTGAACTCGAAAGTTTAGAAGTCAACGAGGATCTTACATACGAAGAACGACCCATAAGTATCCTCGGCAGAAAGGTTAAAACCTTGAGGAATAGAGATATACCCTTAGTCTTAGTTCAGTGGAATAGGCACGGGGAAGAAGAGTCGACTTGGGAACGCGAATGTGTGATATATTTGTCCCATCAAAGGGATAGTTCGGTTTGGAAAGAAGGGGAAGCTGAGACCAAGATACGTTGGACCGTTCGAAATATTGGAGCGAGTTGGGGACGTAGCTTATCGACTCGCCTTGACCCCAGAGTTGTCCAAAATTCACGATGTCTTCCACGTGTCAATGCTTCGGAGATACGTCTCAGACCCAACTCACCACATTGAACTCGAAAGTTTAGAAGTCAACGAGGATCTTACATACGAAGAACGACCCATAAGTATCCTCGGCAGAAAGGTTAAAACCTTGAGGAATAGAGATATACCCTTAGTCTTAGTTCAGTGGAATAGGCACGGGGAAGAAGAGTCGACTTGGGAACGCGAGGGAGAAATCTTAAACAAGAAGATTTCTCCCACGCGTTCCCAAGTCGACTCTTCTTCCCCGTGCCTATTCCACTGAACTAAGACTAAGGGTATATCTCTATTCCTCAAGGTTTTAACCTTTCTGCCGAGGATACTTATGGGTCGTTCTTCGTATGTAAGATCCTTGTTGACTTCTAGACTTTCGAGTTCAATGTGGTGAGTTGGGTTTGAGACGTATCTCCGAAGCATTGACACGTGAAAGACGTCGTGAATTTTGGACAACTCTGGGGTCAAGGCGAGTTGATAAACTACGTCCCCAACTCGCTCCAATATTTCGAATGGTCCAACGTATCTTGGTCTCAGCTTCCCCTTCTTTCCAAACCGAACTATCCCCTTAATGGGAGAAAATTTCAGAAATACCTTTTCGCCCTTTTCGAACTGCAAGTCCTTTCTTCGCGAGTCTGCATAAGACTTTTGGCGATCCTGAGCAATCTTGATTCTCTCCCGAATCCTTTTGATTGCCTCCACAGACCTTTCTACTATTCCTGGGCCCAAAATTTGTCTCACTCCAACTTCGTCCCAATGGATGGGCGTTCTGCATCTCCGTCCATAGAGTGCTTCGTATGGTGCCATCTCAATGGAGGATTGATAGCTATTATTATACGCGAATTCTACTAAGGACAAGTAACCTTCCCAGTTTCCTCCAAAGTCCAAGGTACATGCCCTCAGAAGATCTCCTAAAATTCGGTTCGTTCTCTCTGTTTTCCCGTCTGTCTGTGGATGAAAAGCAGTGCTGAAATTCAGCTTAGTTCCCATAGCTGATTGCAAACTCCTCCAAAATTTTGACGTAAATCGTGCATCACGGTCGGATACAATCGACGTCGGTACTCCATGTAACCGTACCACTCCATCAACGTACAGTTTAGCCAATCGATCCATTGAATAATTCATTTTGACTGGTATGAATCGAGCTACTTTTGTCAACCTATCGACAACTACCCACACGGCCTCGTGTTGTTTAGGGCTTCTTGGTAAGCATGTCACAAAATTCATTGTCACGTGTTCCCATTTCCACTCTGGAATTTCTAATGGTTTCAAAAGTCCAGCCGGTCGCTGATGATCTGGTTTGATTCTCTAACAGGTGAGACATCGTTTGACAAACTGTGAGATCGACCGTTTCATGCCCCTCCACCAAAAGTTGCTCCTAAGATCTCTATACATCTTTGTTTCACCAGGATGTGCGGTATATGGTGTGTTGTGAGCTTCCCTCATAATCTCGTCTCGCAATTCCTCCTTCTTTGGTATGCAGATTCTTCCTCTAAACACTAACGCACCATCGGGGCTAACGTAAAGTCCTTGGTCGAGTTCTCCTTGACCTTTTTGCTCATTAGTTGGAGAAACCGATCGCCATTTTGTGCTTCTATTATTCGTTCTCTCAACATTGGTTGGACTGACATGGTGGTTAACATTGAAGTTGTTTGGTTTGATTTAACGATGGTTAAACTCATTCTATCAAATTCTTCGATCAAATGGTCCTGTTGGGTGAGTAATGACGCTAAGCATCCATCTCCCTTCCTACTAAGCGCATCAGCTACTACATTTGCCTTACCTGGGTGGTAGAGGATGGTACAATCATAATCTTTTACCAATTCTAGCCACCTTCGTTGGCGCATGTTCAACTCTTTCTGTGTGAAGAAATATTTCAGACTTTTGTGATCTGTATAGATTTCACACTTCCCACCATACAAGTAATGTCTCCAGATTTTTAGTGCATGAACAACTGCGGCCAACTCTAGGTCATGTGTTGGATAGTTCTGCTCATGAACCTTCAACTGTCGTGATGCGTATACTATGAACTTTCCATGCTGCATTAGAACACACCCTAGTCCTTACTTGGAGGCGTCTGTGTAGATTACAAACCCTTCTGACCCATCCGGGACTGCTAAAACTGGTGCAGTCGTAAGCTTCTGTTTTAACTCCTGGAAGCTGACTTCACATTCTGGCGTCCACTTGAACTTTTCACTCTTCTTTGTGAGATGCGTGAGTGGTTTTGCGATACGCGAAAAGTTTTGTATGAATCTTCGATAGTACCTAGCCAAGCCAAGAAAACTGCGCACTTCATTTGCATTGGTTGGTACCTTCCAATTCAAAACTGCCTCAACTTTCGCGGGATCGACTTCTATCCCTTGGGCCGTGATTACATGTCCAAGAAAGGCCACTTTATTGAGCCGAAACTCACATTTGCTGAACTTAGCGTACAACTTCCTCTGTCGTAGAACTTCTAAGACTGCCTTAAGATGTTCCTCATGTTGTCTAGTATCCTTTGAGTAACTTAAAATGTCGTCAATGAACACGATGACGAATTTGTCCAGGTATTCGTTGAACACGCGGTTCATCAAATCCATGAAAACTGCGGGCGCATTCGTAACTCCGAATGGCATTACAGTGAATTCATAATGACCATACCTAGTTCTAAATGCAGTTTTTGGGATATCACTTTTCCTGACTCTAAGTTGGTGATACCCCGACCTGAGATCAATCTTGGAGAATACACTCGCATTTCTCAATTGATCGAAGAGATCTTCAATCCTAGGCAACGGGTACTTATTCTTTATGGTCAGTCGATTAAGTTCTCGGTAATCAATACACATTCTCATAGTCCCGTCTTTCTTCTTTACGAAAAGGACTGGTGCTCCCCACGGCGAAGCACTAGGTTGGATAAACTTCTTATCCAACAGTTCCTCTAACTGTACCTTCAATTCTTGCAATTCCTTTGGTGCCATTCGATATGGGGCTTTTGACACTGGTGCAGCTCCGGGGACTAATTCGATAGTGAATTCTATGGATCTATCTGGCGGGAGTCCAGAAAGGTCTTCTGGAAATACATCAGGGTAGTCCTTCACTATTAGTACGTCAGGTGGTGTCAACTTCTCCTTTTCCACTTTTACGATGTTCACTAAATACGCTTGACACCCTCCTTTCTTCAACAACTTAGTTGTCTTCATGGCAGGTATGACAGGTATGTGCCCTTGCTTATCTTTCCCGTGGAAAGTAAGACGTTGACCGTCCAATGTCTCCAGGTCTACTTCTCGATCCATGCAGCGAATTACAGCTTTGTTTTTACTTAACCAATCCATCTCTAAAATGATGTCAAGTATTTTCTAATCATAATATTTTCTCCTGAAGGAACTCTAACTTCTAAGTTTACATTCTTAGTGCAGATTAACCTAAGTTCCTTCCTAAAGGTATCAGATATGAAGGAGTGTGATGCTCCAGTATCAAATAAAACATATGCAGGCGTATTCGAGATAAGTATCGTACTTGCCACAGTTTTTGTTGGCCCTATCGCCTTCCTCCATTTGCTCTTCTTCTAGGTACTCATCCACTTCAGCGAACTCGATGCTAGGCATTGCGTTCAGCTTAGCCTTACTCATCTGGTTCACTCCTCGAGGGTTCAGCGCCCTTGGTGGTCGCGGCTCGTTACCCCTAGCAACTCCAGATTGGGTACCCATTGCTTCAGGGCACGCATTGGCCAAAAGACCTAATTTCCGACACCGATAACAAGTGCACGTTCCCAGGAGACACTCTCCTTGGTGATTCTTGTTGCACGATGAGCAAAGTGGGATACTTCTCGAGGGATATAAGACTGCAAAAGGTCGAACATTCCTGGCGACAATACTCCCTCTCGATCTACGCTGTGGTGCACCCCTTTCTCTTAAACTGCCTCGGGATTGGCCATAATTCGTTCTCCAATCTCTAACTCCTTGACACGATTCTTGCACTTTCGAAAACATCCCTAAAGTGTGGGAGCCTCAACCCAGATACTATTCCTCCCACTTTTGGACGTAGTCCTCTCTCAAACCTATGTGCCTTACGATCATCGGTTCCACCATATGTGGACCATACCGAGAGAAAGAGAATTGAACCTACGCTCGTATTTCGTAATAATATTGAACTATTGGTTCCATTATTTTTTTATTTATTACGCTAGTAACAGTCTCGACACTCACTCTCATAACGCTCTCTACGTGCCTCATCACGATCTATCATAAGTTACCATTTTATTTTTAAACAGTTTTAAAGAAATAAAACCATTTCTTTTCTTTCTTTAAGCGATGTTTCTGGTTATTGTTATTTTCGCATGGTTATTACTCTATGGTTACTGAGTCGCCTTTATTTGAAGTAAGAATGCCTTATGAGTTGCGGATTGAGTTTTTGTGTCGATTTCTTCTTAAAACTTGTGGGATTTGAATATTATGTGACTCATAGCTGTAACACCCCGTTTTTAAAATCTAAATTTTTGCATTCCATGATTTTTAGAAATTAAAATATCTTTTTATTAAATGACAAATTTATTTGAAGTGTTAAAGATATATGATTTTATATAATTTATGAACTAATGTTTTCAATAAGTTGTACAAAGTTTGCAGGATAGCTTACTGAGGAGATCGGACTCGATTTGTGACTCACTGACACGATTTAATAAGATGATGAGATAAGTTTAAAATGAAGTAAATTATAATAGAATTTAATGATAAGAAATTTATCCAGTGAACTATTAATATGAAAATAAGCTAAATAATAGAGTAAAAAAATTTTTATAATAATAATAATAATAATATTACATTAAATTATATTATGATATTCTTTTAAATTAAAATTTAACCAAGAACCAATGATTTTTATTTAAAACGCGGAGGAATGCGAAGAGTCTTCCTCTATTTAAGACACTATTGAGGGATGCGAATAGTCATTCTTACGCATCTCTTCCTTGAAAGGCTGTTTTCTCTCAGAAACTCTCTCCTTCTCAAACTCTCTTCCCTCTTAAATCATTTCCTCTCGCCTTCTTCTTTTTAAACAGTTTTAAAGAAATAAAACCATTTCTTTTCTTTCTTTAAGCGATGTTTCTGGTTATTGTTATTTTCGCATGGTTATTACTCTATGGTTACTGAGTCGCCTTTATTTGAAATAAGAATGCCTTATGAGTTGCGGATTGAGTTTTTGTGTCGATTTCTTCTTAAAACTTGTGGGATTTGAATATTATGTGATTCATTTAGGCTTTTATATTTGGATTATATTTGTCATTGCATGTGAGATCTGAGTTCATTTTACCCACTGTACGCCTACGGTTTATTACCTGAGTAATTTATGTTGAATTTCTTGTTGAACTCATGGGATTTGCATACCATTGAAGCTTATATTTTGATTGCATGTGGTATTTGCTATTGCATGTGTGATTTGAGTTCCTTTTTTCTTGATGACCACCTTTTCTTATGGTACTGGGATATCCGTTTGAGGCCATGAATGTTTTTAAAATAGGTTGAGAAGCCTTTTTGTTATTGCATGTTAATTTTAAAAGAGTACAGCCCTTTCCCCAATGTTTTAGCTCAAACCCTTTACCACATTGAGGTACTTGAAACCTAGGATATGAGGTTACGTTTTCAATTTTATATGGTTTTTCTTTAAAGCACTGTACAGAGGTGAAAAACTGCCCTGTTTCTGGGTTGAGACTACAAAAATTCTCTCACACAGCTCGTTTTTGGAACTAATTTTCAACTATGCTAACTTATTGTTTCTTAACTTTCATAAGAATTTTACCTAGACACATTTGGTTTTATATTATATTTTTAATGATTTTTCTAACAAACAGTGTTTGTTCTTTATCAAAGTAAAGTGTTTTGATGTTCAAAAGAAATACAAGATTTAATAACAATGGATAATACTAAAATGAAATGTTTTTATAGATATTGCTACTGGCCTTTATATAGTTGTGTAGGATTTGGCCTTACATTTTTATAAGAAACGAAAAAGTTTTATCAAATTCTAGAGAACCTCTTGTCACAGTCCATTTCAGTCTTGTTTTTCAATGGTCTTACAAATTTATAAGTAACATTCTATAAGTTATTTTTAAATGAAAACTTTATTATGTGCACCACTGTATGTTTGGAGTTTACTGTACAAAAATTATGAATTTTAATATTATCTATGATTTATGATAAATAAATTACTACAGACTGTCTTTTTTTATTCTTAATGTATGAAATGAGTTTAATAGAACCTTGTGAAAAATTGTTTATTAAAAATTTAATATTTTTCCAGAATAAACAAATTGGACTAATATGTGTGTTTGAAATATTTTAAAAGGTGCTTATGATTAACTTAATTATCTTCTCCAACGTGTATTTTCCATGTGATTTCAACTAGCTTCATAACTAGGTTTGACCAATTGATATGTGACGAAATTTAAATAGAAATGTTTTAAACCTATTGATAATTTGATAGTGTCACCTATATAGATATATGTACAAGAATATATATGAATATACGTATATAAATACTTTAAGCCTAAAAGTTAAGTAAATGTGTCGAGTGCAGTACAAGTCAGTCGGATCCTCAGGAGGCTAGCCCGCTATCACCGAACGACAAAAGTGGGTAAGATTTATTTACATTTGCATTGTCTAGATTAATTTATGTGTGAATACGAGCAGGCAGATCTTCGGATTATGCTCTGTGTGAACTCTGTGTGAGAAAACAAAGTCTACGGACTATACTCTGTGTGAGAAAATAAAGTCTACGGACTATACTCTGTGTGAGAAAATAAAGTCTACGGACTATACTCTGTGTGAGAAAAGAAAGTCTACGGACTATACTCTGTGTGAGAAACAGACAAGTCTTCGGGCCATGTTCTGTGTGAAGTGAGCCGGGTTCATGGGACTCGGCGTGTACTCGATTGACATATTAATTAGCCTTCTTAATGTGCATGCATAGTAAATGTTATCCCACTGGGCTTCTCCTCCGGGAGAAGACTCATGATGCTACTTTAATTATTTCAGGTTTCGTAGACGACGAGGAGGACGTGTGACTGACTGGGCAAGCTTTAATAAATGTTCTCCTAAATTTTTAAGTTTTACGTAAGAAACGTTTTTAGTATTATTACGACTAATGTTATCTTTAAGTTTAATTCCTAATTAGGTATGAACTACTAGGTCAACTGATCGAACCTATTTAAACTACTAGGACGTTTGTCTACTTTTTAAATGATTAATTTTCATGTGTGACAACCTCATTACAAATTGTCGTGTCTTCTAATGATAAAGTATTTTAGACATCACATCACTTATACAACGATTTATAATTTTATAATGTTTAGGTCAAGTACACGTTTGGCTTAGAAATGTGGGTGACACACGAGTTAGGCACAAGCATGGTTAGCCACTGTTAAGGAAAAAAAAAAAACTCGTGTATATTTTATTGAAAAGTCTTCCGCTTGAATTTATTTAAGTCAAAAAGTGCTCTTTCAAACCGTAGCGACCACCGGGATTTTGGGGGCGTTACAGCGTGGTATCAGAGTTATTTAGTACACTATTAAAATATATCATTATTTAGTACACTATTAAAATTAATTTAATACTTATAAATTATAAATCATAATCTGTGATTCGGTGCATGGAACGAGAAGTAGACCTGGAGACATTGGACGGTCAACGTCTTACTTTCCACGGGAAAGATAAGCAAGGGCGCATACCTGTCATATCTGCCATGAAGACAGCTAAGTTGTTGAAGAAAGGAGGGTGTCAAACGTACTTAGTGAATATTGTAAAAGTGGAAAAGGAGAAGTTGACACCGGCTGACATATCAATAGTGAAGGACTACCCTGATGTATTTCCAGAGGACCTTTCTGGACTTCCACCGGATCGATCCATAGAATTCACTATCGACTTGGTCCCCGGAGCTGCACCGGTGTCAAAAGCCCCATATCGAATGACACCAAAGGAATTGCAAGAATTGAAGGTACAGTTAGAGGAGCTGTTGGATAAGAAGTTTATCCAACCCAGTGCTTCGCCGTGGGGAGCACCAGTCCTTTTCGTAAAGAAGAAAGACGGGACTATGAGAATGTGCATTGATTACCGAGAACTTAATCGACTGACCATAAAGAATAAGTATCCGTTGCCTAGGATTGAGGATCTCTTCGATCAATTGAGAAATGCGAGCGTATTCTCCAAGATTGATCTCAGATCGGGATATCACCAACTTAGAGTCAGGGAAAGTGATATCCCAAAAGTTTAAAGTATTTATATACGTATATTCATATACATTCTTGTACATATATCTATATAGGTGACACTATCAAATTATCAATAGGTTTAAAACATTTCTATTTAAATTTCGTCACATATCAATTGGTCAAACCTAGTTATGAAGCTAGTTGAAATCACATGGAAAATACACGTTGGAGAAGATAATTAAGTTAATCATAAGCACCTTTTAAAATATTTCAAACACACATATTAGTCCAATTTGTTTATTCTGGAATAATATTAAATTTTTAATAAACAATTTTTCACAAGGTTCTATTAAACTCATTTCATACATTAAGAATAAAAAAAGACAGTCTGTAGTAATTTATTTATCATAAATCATAGATAATATTAAAATTCATAATTTTTGTACAGTAAACTCCAAACATACAGTGGTGCACATAATAAAGTTTTCATTTAAAAATAACTTATAGAATGTTACTTATAAATTTGTAAGACCATTGAAAAACAAGACTGAAATGGACTGTGACAAGAGGTTCTCTAGAATTTGATAAAACTTTTTCGTTTCTTATAAAAATGTAAGGCCAAATCCTACACAACTATAAAGGCCAGTAGCAATATCTATAAAAACATTTCATTTTAGTATTATCCATTGTTATTAAATCTTGTATTTCTTTTGAACATCAAAACACTTTACTTTGATAAAGAACAAACACTGTTTGTTAGAAAAATCATTAAAAATATAATATAAAACCAAATGTGTCTAGGTAAAATTTAATAAGATGCAGCATTTTCAAGTTTTTCTGTTCTTCAAACAACTTTATACAGTAAGGACGAATATGACCAATTTTGAAACAGTAATGACAGATATACTTCCTTTTAACCTTGTGAGACTCTGTTTCTGCAGATGTTGACCCAGATGTGTCAACATTTGCCTTAACAAATTTCACAGGTTTTCTAAATTTATCAGAAATAGAAGCAGTAGTACCATCATAACCTAAACCATGATTGTTAGACTTACCAGTAGCTATAACATTATTTACCTCAGAAGCACTCTTGGAATATTTCTTGAAACATAAAGTAGAATTTATCAGTTTCTCCTTTAAGTTACAGATTTCCAGATCTCTTTTGGTAAGAATAACTTCTAGCTTGGTGATTGTGTCTGTCAAATCCTCATTCCTTTTATTCAGAGAATCAAAGGTGAGTTTCTGATTCTTCCAATCATCTAACAACTTTTGGTATTCATTGTCATCATTCCTTTTTCCTGCATCATCAACTAAACCATTAAAAGAGTTCAAATCTGGGTGACTCTGTTCTGATGTTGCTGTAGATGTTGAAGCATCAGGTACAGCATCAGAATCTGTTTCATCCAGATCATCATCTGAGGAATCATTATAATCAATTCTGGTAAAATTAGAATATTCATTCTGATTTAATTCATCAAGATCATCATCAGAATCATCACTCAAGGTAGCACTAAAATTCAGTTTTTGCTTAAGTCTAGTATTGGCACATTCATTTGCATAATGGCCATAACCAGAACAAGCATTGCATTGAACTGATTTTCGAAATTCAGGATCATACCTTGGTTTACCTTCACTCTTTGACAGTCTTGGTGTGAATTGACCTTTCCTCCTTTCTGGTTGAGGTGTTGATGTGTTGATTTGAATCTTAGGCTGAATGTTGCTAGATTTGTTCACAGATTTCTTAAGAAACTTATTAAAGTGCTTAGTAAGTAAGGCAATGTTGTTAGGATCCTTGAGACATTTATCAAGCAATTCTTCATCAGAATCAACTTCAGTAATGATAGGTTGAATCTCAGAAATGTTTGATGTTTCTCCTTTAAAAACTACAACTTTCTTATCAGCATCATTTTCATCAACTTGATTAGTGTTTATTTCATATGTTCTAAGAATACTCACTAACTCATTTTGACTTAATGTATCTGTATTTTTTGCCTCTTCAATAGCACAAATTTTAGCATCAAATCTTTTAGGAACAAATCTTAATATCTTATGAACTACTCTAACATTAGAAATAGGGTCACCAAGAGAATGTGATTCATTAATTATCTCACTTAACCTTTCATTGTAGGATGAAATGGTTTCATCTTCCTTCATTCGGAGATTCTCAAATTTTGTCCCCAACATTCGAAGCTTTGTCCTTCGAACACTGTCTGAACCTTCACAATGCTCTTGCAACCTATCCCATGCATCTTTAGAAGTAGAACAGTTAGATATAATTTTAAACATTGAAACATCAACAGAAGTAAAAATAGCATTTAAAGCTTTAGAATTGTAGCTTGCTATTGTTATTTCATCAGCCGTCCAATCAACTTCTCTTTTGAGTTGAACTTCACCATCTGCGTCTGCTGGTCTTTTTGGAGCTTCCCAACCTGTAAGTACAGTCCTCCAAGCACGTTCATCAATTGACTTGATGTACATACGCATCTTAGGCTTCCAATAAGAATAATTCAAACCATCTAAAACGGGTGGCCTAAGTGCAGTGGATATGTGATGTGTTTCCATTGCTAAACTAAACTAAAAACACACTTGACCAAAGATCTAACCTAGTGTCGTCAGGTATCAGCTCTGATACCAACTGAAAGTGTGCGGGGTGTGTATATAGAAGTGTTTAAGTATAAGTAGATAAATGTTGCACAGAATGTTGAGACAAATAGTGCAACACTGACTCTAACAGAATATCAGAAATTAAGATACACAGCGGAAGACTTGAAACACTAAAAACAAACGAGACACAATGGAAATACTTTTAACATAGATTTTATAAATAAAAATCTATGTCTGCCTTATGGCGTAAAATCAATACTTATCTTCAAGTACAAATGTTGTGTGAAATGTTACAACAATAACTTTCACAACGAAACTATAAACGAGGCAGGTGCCAAGTCTAGAAAATGAACTAAGTGTATAAATTATACACTGTCGAAATGCCTAGTCTATCTAATGATTACACTCTCAATAGATAAGAAGACACACAGTCATACGGGTGGTATACAACGTATGAACTAAAATGTAGAACTATTGGCCACAATTTCCTAACAGGGATGAACGCTCGGTCTAGGATATTGATCGAATAGAGCACACTTAATTATGAAGCCTTCAATGGGTATTTATAGATGTGGGATACGAATTCTAGAGGCTTCCACATTGAGGTCCTATTTTTTAAGAAACTCAACTTCCACAACTTCCATGATCTTTCTAGATCCTTCTATCATGCTCCAGGTCGTTCCAAATGCATCTAGGCTGTTCTAGCATGTTCTCCAATGTTCTGGAATCTTCCAGGTTCCAGATCCTTGTAGAAGCTTCTAGATCCTGCCAGAAATGCGACAACATTTAGGTCAACATTTAATGTAGCATTTCAGAAAAGACTTAGAAAAAATCTCGGAAGGTCAAATTAAGATGTTGTTGATAATGTTAAGACATTTAAGAATTAACAACATCTACAACAGGTTCGGCCTACCACGAGCAATAGTGATCGACAACGGACGTCAATACACGAGTCAAGACATGCTGGAATTCTGCTCAAAGTGGAACATCAAGAAACTCTTTTCAACACCCTATCATCCACAATCAAATGGTCAGGTAGAAGCGATCAACAAAATCATCAAGCACACCTTGAAAGCTAAGCTAGATGGATTGAACGGCAAATGGGCGGACGAGCTGCACATGGTTCTGTGGGCATATCGGACGACCACGAGGAATTCCATAGGTGAGACCCCGTTCGCGCTCGCGTTCGGAACCGAAGCTGTCATACCAGCAGAGGGGCAGGTCGCCACCTTTCGAGTGGCAAACTATGACGAGCAGTTGAATAACGATGCACAACTCTCCGACTTGCTAGCGAAGACTAACGGCGGACGAGAAGAATGTGGTCTACAAACAAAGGTCAGAGCGCTACTACAACACCAAAGTACGTGCTCGCCAATTCACTATCGGCCAGCTCGTACTTAGACGGGCGACGGAACAGTCCATTGGCATACTTGGCCCGACTTGGGAGGGTCCGTACCGAATAACGTGCACACTCCTTAACGGATCGTACGAGCTAGAAGATCTCGAGGGCAAGCCGAGCAAGTACCCATGGAACGCGGTCAAGATAAAGAAGTTTTATCAGTAAGTTTTTCATTTCTTTATATTTGTATAGTTTAAAATCTAGTCATCTTTTCAATACAAGTCAAAGTTTTAAATTCCATCAAGTGTTAGTTTAAGTTTTAGAAATTTTAGATAAGGCTCTGCGTAGCCAGCTATGAAACAAGAGTTCAACCGACGAGTGGTTAACTCTGAAAGACGAGCACTCTTTCTTAAAGATGCTCGCAAAGGAAAGACAAGAACTCTTCTTTAAAGATGCTCGCAGGGTAGTGGCGACGACGATCACTACCTAAGAAACAAAAGAGTTCAACCGACGAATGGTTAACTCTAAAAGACGAGCACTCTTTCTTAAAGATGCTCGCAAAGGAAAGACGAGCACTCTTTTTTAAAGATGCTCGCAAAGGAAAGATGAGCACTCTTTCTTAAAGATGCTCGCAAAGGAAAGACGAGCACTTTTTCCTAAAAGGTGCTCGCAAGATAGCAGCGACGATCACTATCTAAAGCATACGAACGAAAACAAATAAAAGGCAAATTAAAAAGACAAGTATCATAACATAAATCGAAAAACAGTGACGAGGACGATCACTCAAAGTAAACAAACACATCATAAGCAAAAAAGGTTTCATTCATTAAAAAAGCCTTGAAGGCTGAAATTACAAAAAGGCCCTAAGCGGCCGAGCAGTCCTAAAAACAAAATAAAGGAAAATAAAGAAAACTAAGTCTCTGCAGCATCCCCCTCGGCAGTAGCATCCTGCTCGCCGGCAACTTGCTCCTCGTTCACAGCTGCCACTTCGGTAGGAGCACTCTGTTCGCCCTGACGAGGTGGGGGGTCTTGTGGCGGGTCCTCGAAAAATAACGGAACACCCATAAGACGTGGGAACTGGAGTCCCATTTCCATCAGAGGAAGCAAGGGGAGTTTGGATTCCGGTTGAAGATTTTCCCCCATAAGGAGGTCGTCTATGAACCCGCCGAGCGGAGTTACGTCCACGTCCGAATGAACTTCTCTAAATTTATGGACGAGCCCGTTGGCAGTGAGCGCCACCGTTAAAATGGCCACGCTTGCAGCGATGTCATTGCTCTCATCTAGCTCATCCCTCACAGCGACCAGCTCTTGCCGAAGAGTGGCCAACTCATCCTCAGCATTTGTAAACTTGTTTCGAAGAGTGTTTACCTCGTCCTCGGCAGTTTTGAGGCGAGCACGAAGATTTTCGATCTCTTGAAGATCTTCCTGATCTTTCTTCCGAACCATCTCAAGTTGGGCCTCAGAATCGGCCAACTTTGCCTCAACATCGGCCAGCTTTACCTCAAGGTCGGCCACCTTCTCCCCAGAAGCGGCCAGCTGCCTCTCGACGACGGCTTTAGCCTTAGCCATTTGGGCGAGTTTCACACTTCTGTCATCGCTGACTTTGCGGCTCTCGCAGATCTGGTTGGCAAGTTTCTCGATAGTGTAGGATGCACGACTCAGATCAATGGCCACCAGGCGCGCATTCTCCAGAGAGTTGTGGTTATTCACCTCGTCGACCAGTGTGGTCGTCAACGATCGGGGAAGATTCTTCATGGCCCTAAGAGCGATCGAATCCAGAGGCTCTTGGTTGGCCAGATCCCGCGATCGGTAGAAGCCGAGGAGGTTCTCGTTGAAAGGTTCGACGATCGGGTGTTCGGCAACCCTAGTAAAGAAGGAAAAATTTAGAAAAAGGTACTTGAAAAGGTTCTAAAATCTTATTAATAATAAACTTACTTGGCAACCCTTTCGGCATCCCAGCCGAGAAGAGTGTTATCCCCCTGAGCCCTCTGCTCGGCCGACGAGCTCGCAGTAGTCTCTCGCGACCGAGTGCTTCTACGAGGAGGGGATACGACCTGTGCGGGGGGAGGCGAGTTAACCCTCACTGGAGATCTCCTCGGAGAGACCCTCTATTCGCCCACTGGCTCGGCCCTCTGCTCGGTAGCAGTTGGGCGAGAAGAACCCCCTCGGGTTGGTTTCAAAACTTTCTTGGGAGGAGCCCCCGAGGTCTCCGTCCCTTTCCTCTCTCCTTTGCCTGAGCCATCGACGATCTGGCGCTCGCAGAGCATCCTCGCTTGCTGAACCATTCTGCTCGCAGAGCATCCTCGCTTGCTGAACCATTCTGACGATCTGGAGGAAGATAAGTGACAACTCTTTCAGGAACTACTACTAAAGAAGAAAAACGAGGAGTCAGTGTTACGAAGAGAAATTTCACAAAAAACTTAGAAATATTTCGATACCTGGAGGGAACTCTCGAGTGGTGTGGTGAGGAGGTACTCTAAGACCTGCTCGCTCGCGCATACACTCCATGTTCAGAAAGCGGCAGGACCTCTCCAGGTAGCGACGATTAAGAACACAGCAGATGTGGTCTTGAAAAAGGGGCGAGAGACGGTGATCGGCAGTCTTCTTGCGAACAGTTTCACCTACAAGAGCGAGGAGTTATTCAGTATAGACAAGAACGAGCAGAAATAAAAAGACTTACCACGCATTCTTTGATAGTCGGTCGTGATGGGAATGCGAGCAGAGGATCCATCCGGCCTCACCGCACTTTTCCAGTCCCCGGCTACCCACCACCAGTTGGTCTTCCAATCTCGAATCTTGTTGGGGACCCCTTCAACCAACTTGAAATTATCGCGGCCTCTTACATAGTAATACCCATAACCCACCTTCTGTCCGGCCTCGGCCGCCTGAAGAAGATAGTTAATCTCTTTCGGGCTAAGTCATGTATTCCGACATCCATTCTCGGCCGCCACCAGGCCGAACAGCATGAGGATTCCGATCAGGTTCGACCACCCTTTCGGCAATATTTGAGAAGGGGCCACCCCTAGAAAGTGCAAGAAATTTGAAAACCCGGGGTGCAGGGGGAACCTCAGCCCTGCCTCCATCATACCAATATTGACGGTGACCATCCCTTCTGGTGGCTGGTCGGCCCTCTCATCCTTGCGAGGAACAAAGAAGTAGACATCGGCCGGCAGTTGATACTTCTTCCGTGAATTTTCTAGTTGGGCCGAGGAGACTTTGCTCGCGTACTTGCTTGCTTCGTACCTCGATTCAAAAGCAACTTGATACGGGCGAGGAACCTCTCGAGGAAGGTAATCGCATAAATACTTCTAATAGGCCTCTCTAGAGATCTCATCGCCATCCAAGTTTGTCTCGCCCACTCAAGATATCCTTTATGCTCGCCGCGTAGCGAACAACTTCCTCAAAATCCTCGCGAAGACTCCTCGTCAAAGTCTCCTCGACTCGAGCAGTATCTATCTGTTCGCCCACCCCTCGGTCCAAACCTTGGTCGCGCAGATCTGAGTTAGTCTCACTACCAACCTCCTCGGCATCATCCTCCTCGGCATCATTGCCGGCATCATCCCTATCGGATTCGCCGATCTCATCTACGTCGACGACCGCTGCCATTCTAACATCGCGGACTCCAACATTGATGGGTTCAGGAGAAAGGATCCTAGAATCCGAAGAGGCTGCCCTCTCCGTCAAGGCCAAGGCCAAACGATCTCCATCGCCGGAACTTTCGGAGCCACCAACCAACGGCGGCGGACCACTGCCGGAGCCACCACCAACCTCCATTTTTTCTATAGAAATGGGGGAGAGAGAAGTTTTAAAGAAGAAAATGTGAGTTGTTTACCTTTTTGACGATCGAAAACCACCCCAAAACTCGCCGAAAACCTTGAAGAAGAAGCTTGGAAGGAAGCACAAAGAGGGATTCTAAAATTTTCAAAGGTGAAAAGTGTTTTAAAGAATATGAAGGCCCTATTTATAGACAAATATGTCCAGGGACCAATGTGTAAAAAACGGGGTCAAAATCGCAATTTTCCTAAAAATTTGGGGTCATTTCCGAAATCGAGGTCGGAAAGTGACCCCCACGCGCGATCGTTGAGGTTGGCACGCGCCCCACGCGCGAAATTCAAATTTCGGGCGCCGATCACGCGCCTGACACAAGTCACATCAGTCTTCATTAAAGGCGCTTCGAAAAGCGTGCTCGGCGTAGGAAACGAGGCGACCGCCTCCAACTTACGTCATCAAGATTTCAAAATGGATTTGTTTGTCGAGAACAAATCTATTTACCACACTGACGATCACACTGCTCGCCTTACCATTCTACGAACACGAGGAAAGGCGACCAGGGGGCAAATGTTATACCTAGTCAAAGAAGTCAATCTTTGACAAGTCAATCCTAGTCACCAGCTTACGTGGCGAGGACCAGTCAACAAAGTCGTGCGACGACTAGTCAATAAGACCAAGAAAATGTAATAGAATAGATGTATTTAATATATTTAAGTGCTCGCCCAAAGATGTTGGCGAGCACATGTTTTAGTTAGCCGCTCGCCCAAATGTATTGGCGAGCACTTGTCTATTTTAGCTAAGAGAAGTCTTAAGTGTTGAAGCCTTGGGAGACAGCAAGGAGCGTGGCGACCACCTTCCTCGAAGGTATTTCGGCGACCACCTACTTAGACGACCAGGTCCTCCGGCGACCACCGTGGCCCAGCTCATCGGCATCTCGCCGAGGACGACCACTAGAGGTGGTTTAGCATTAAATGCGCCATCCCATCACCTTTTCGGGCAGAAGACAGGTCCAATAAGGGTGCGCCACGTGTAAAGGGCGGGCAGCCCCTAAAAACTACTATATAATGCCTAAAAGGCTCATTTGTAAACACAAGTTACACATTCCACCAAATCACCCAACACAAAGCAATATACTCTCCCAAAGCTCTCAAGCTTTTAGCTTCTCCAAGAAGCTACATCTTTATTCTTCATTATTCTTGCTTATTTCTACATATTATCTTCGTTAATCATCATAATAACCCGCATAAACACGTAATAAACCCCGATCATAATACATGTTTGTCTCGTGCTAACAAATAGTCCACATCCGAGTCAACCCAACGAAAGCACGTACAACATTAGTTAATCTTCTCAATCCCAAACCTCCCACCTCCTTCGGACAACACAACTTTTCTCACCTCAACCAATGGATACACTTCTCCTCACCCTGCTGCCCCCACAAAAACCGAGCCATCGCTGATTCAATTTGCTTAATAATGTTCAACGGAATCCTGAAGCATGTCATTAAATAGGTCGGTATCGACTGGACTACCGATATCACCAAGGTCAGCTTCCCCGCCTCCGACAACATTTTTCTCTTCCAATCTTTGATCTTTTTATATACCCGGTCCACCAACATACGAAACACCGGAGCCCTGTGTTTGCCGACCCGTGTAGGGATACCCAGGTAAATGGCGTGCTCCCTCACCCTTCGGACCCCCACAAATTCTGCCAGCTCCTGTCCCCTTTCCTCCGTCATACCACCACTGAAAACAATCTCGGAATTTTTTAGGTTTATGGCCTGCCCAGAAGCCCCTTCATACACATGTAGGATCCTCTTCACACAAGCCAACTATAACAATGTCATCTGCAAAAAATAGATTTGAGATAAACGGCGCCCCCCTACAAATTCGAACACCATGGAGCGTACCACCCTCCATATTTCGTCTGATGAGAGACGACAAAGCCTCTGCACAAAACCAAAATAGGTAAGGGGAAAGAGGGTCCCCTTGACGAATACCCCTGAACGGCCGAAAATAATCTGATGGAGCCCCATTGACAAGCACTGCAAAAGAAACTGATAAGTTTTAAAGAAAAAAATCATATTTAGAAAATTACTCAATTATTAAATCATACAATTTAAAATAAAGTGACATGTAATAATTTTATTGGTTCAAAATATGAATGACATAAATATTATGTGTTGGTTCAAATTTAGTTTTTTTAAAAATAGTTTATTTCCTCTCGTTCTAGAATTTTTTTACTTGAATTTTATTTTTAAAATTATTTAAACATATTTTTTTTACGGGTTAATTAAACATACTATCTAGGGTCTTTCTACGGAAAGACAGGCTTCGCCCTGTCTTATAAAAGGCAATACTTCAAATACCGTTGGATTGTTGATCTGACGTATGAAGTTTATTTCATATGATTGCATTTCACATTAATGCATTTGCTCTTTGCAATATGCAATTGAAGTACATCGCCATATCAATAAATTAAATAAATATATATAAAATGACAAAATTATTCTTTTAATTTAAAATAAATAAAAAATGATCCTATTTTAATTATAAAATAAAAAATCATTATTAACATTTTAAAATATTGAAACACCGAAAACATAAATAACCCTCTTTCAGGAAGGCGTCAACCATCCAAGACCGTGACGGTAACTCCGGTGAACCAACCAAGACCACGGCTGGAATCGTCGTGACTCTGGCGATCTATCCCACCCCAACGCGCGACGACTACGTTGTCGTGACCAAATCACAGGCATGTGTCCCTTTCACCGTCATCATTCCGGTGAACGATGGGCATCAACATTTACACCGTTTTAAAGCACTTGACAGAGAGAGAAAAATCTCTCAAGAAATTAGGCGATTAGACGTCGGGAAGTTAGTTGATTTTCGATGATAAATTCCGGCGAAACCCCAATGTTTTCAAACTTTTTAGTTCAGTTCCGATTCGAGCCATTCTCATCACCGTAAATATCAACAAAGTCATATAAGTATATATAATTGTAGAATACTCTTTCTTTTGGTAGAGGTTGAGTGAACCCAGAACAATATTTTTAATGTATTTCAACCACCATTCAAAGAGTTAGAATAAAAACATAATTTGCATATTTATGTTTGGATTTGGGTGTGTATTTTCTCCCGGATGCGATTGGACCGGAGTTGGAATTGGAATAAGTCGTTGGAGTCACGGTGACTTCAGCCATGATGGGAGGGAGGACTTTTTTTTTTCTTCAGAAAAGATCAAGGAAGAAGACATCAATGGTGGAAGTTGTGAATGATTTATGTTTATTTCCCTTTAAAAAAAAATTATAAATTGATTAAAAGTAGCCAATAAATAGTCCATGTCAACAATTTATCCGGTCAAAATTGAACTATTGTTAAAAAATATAAAAGGATATTTTGGTAATTTTATATTTTTTTCATAAAAATTAAATATTTTATATGACGGCGAAGTGCGATCGCTCATGATGAAGATAAATGACGTTTCAATATTTTATTGGACGCCTTTTATAAGACAGGATGAACCCCCTGTCTCACACTAGAAAAACCCTACTATATATTATTTATTTTGAAGGCAACATACTATACATTATTAAAAAGGGGTAGGTCTCCTATTAAATTGAGTCTATATATGAAATTGGTCATTGACCTGGTCAACTTATTTTTTTTTTTAGATAAAAATTTTTTTTCGATAACTTTATTATTTTTTTTTTTTGGTAAAAAAAAAAATTCGATAATTTTTTTTAGTGTTACACTTTTCAATTGTCGTGACTTACAAATAATATATTCAGTTATATTGACATACGCTTTTTTTTTTTTACGGGATTGACATACACTTTTTGGTAATGTTATATTGCACCTTTTAGTTATAAAGACATGCACTTTTCAGTAAAATTTTGTTGCACTTTTCAGTTATAATAACGTACACTTTTCATTAAAATATTGTGTTGCACTTTTCAGTTATACTGACATGCACTTTTTAATAATATTGTGTTGAATTTTCTAGTTATAATAACTTGCATTTTCTAGTTATAATGACTTACACTTTTTATTAAAAGTTGTGTTCCACTTTTCAATTAGAGTGACTTACACTTTTTAATAAAAAAATTTGTTACACTTTTTAGTAATACTGACTTACACTTTTCACAACACACATTTTCGAAAAAAAATTACCAATAAAAAAAAAATTGACCAAGTCAACTGTAAATGGTTGACCGTTGACCAAGCCAACTTAATTTCTTATAAGGAATTGATTCTATATAAGACCAATCCTTAAAAACGTAATACTCCCTCCGTCCCGTGATTACTTGCACACTTTCCTTATTTGGACGTCCCAAAATTACTTGTACACTCTTAATATAGAAATACCCCACAATATTAATACCCTCCCAACATCATTTTATTTTCAAAATGGCCACCATCTTTTTACATACATTTTACTTTACACCTTACCAAATCACCTAAAATACCCCTCATTTATCTTACATCACCAACCACTAAATTCACTTTTCTTAAAAAATGCGTCGGTCAAACCGTGCAAGTAATCTTGGGACGGAGGGAGTATAATATTTTAAAAGTACATTCCGATGACAATCTTTACGGCAAAGGCCATAATAAAGCGCAACTTCAAACGGCAACGTTTTGAGAAGCGAGAAGAAACTAGGAAAAACCCTAGTCTTAATGTGGTATATAAGCTTATTTCGAAGGTATTGTGCAATCGACTGATGGGGGGTTTTGCCAATGCTTATAGATTCTGCGCAGTCAACTTTTATTAGTGGGAGAAGTATTCAAGATAATATTATTATAGCATTTGAAGCAATTCATTCGATGAAAGGGAGGAGGCATGGCAAGAAAGGTGATGTGGGGCTGAAGATTGACATCTCTAAAGCATATGATAGAGTGGATTGGACGTATTTGGAACTTATTCTATTGAGGTTGGGTTTCTCCTCGACTTGGGTAGGCTGGATGATGCTTTGTGTAAGATATGTGCGCTACTCTTTTCAGGAGAATCATGAATTGGTGGGGTCAGTGACTCCAGGAAGGGGACTCCGACAAGGTGACCCATTGTCCCCCTACTTGTTTATCCTTTGTGTTGAGGGGCTGTTAGCCCTTATTCGTCGGGCTAACTCTACAGGTTCTTTACACGGTATTAAAATATGCCGCCAAGCACCGGAGGTATCCCATTTGCTCTTTGCAGATGACAGCCTTCTTTTCTGTCGGGCTATAGAGGAAGAGGCAGTCACTTTGAAGAACCTCCTGGATGAATATGAGAGAGTCTCAGGTCAGGCAATCAATTATGGAAAATCTGGAATTTTTTCTAGCAAAAATGTGAGTATGGTGCAAAGATTAAATGTGAGACAGATTATAGGGGCGCATCAACCTCTAAACACTGGACGGTATCTCGGCTTGCCTTCTCTCTTGGGAAGGAAGAAAAAAGAAATTTTTAGGTATCTTAAGGACATGCTATGGGGTAAGATTGAAGGGTGGCGCACGAAGAAAATCTCAAAGGCGGGCAAGGAGGTCCTTATAAAATCTGCAGCGCAATCGGTCCCAGCTTTCTGTATGGGAGTATTCCTGCTACCGCCATCTCTCTTGGACGAACTCCAGAAAATGCTCAACGCATTTTGGTGGGGTTCGGGGAACCGATCATCTGGTATGAAATGGGAAAAGTGGGAGAATCTATGCTACCATAAATCGAATGGTGGTATGGGATTTCGAAATTTCTACTTATTCAATGTGGCAATGCTTGGAAAAATTGGATGGAGGCTTATTCACGAACCAGAGGCCTTTATGTGTAGAATTATCCGTGCCAGGTATTTTGCAGATAGGGATTTTCTGTCAGCGTCATTGGGGCACAGACCCAGCTATATTTGGCGTAGCATCTTGGAGGCCCAGGATTTAATTCGGAAAGGGACGAGGTGGAAAATAGGGAGTGGCGACCAGATTATGGTGTGGGGACAACCTTGGGTAAATAATACGTCGGATTTCTGGATTCGCACGCCAATTGTGGACGAGTTACAGAATATCAGGGTATCTGACCTGTTTATTCCAGGTCGTCGACGCTGGGACTCGAAGTTGGTTGAGGAACTATTCCAACCAAATGACGTGGATAGCATTTTGCACACTGTTATTCCCCCAATGGGCGCTGTTGATGGCCTGGTTTGGCACTACACGAAATCCGGGACTTATAGTGTCAAATTTGCATACAACCTTGCTGCTGCTCTTGTCCACGAAACCCCTCAGATTGGGGATACAGATTGGGCCCCGCTATGGTCGATTCAAGCGCCTCCAAAGGTAATTAATTTTCTTTGGAGACTTTGCAAGGGTTTTCTGCCCACTCGCCATGCATTGGCCCGTAGAAGAGTGGTGACGGATAACACATGCCCTAGATGTGGCTGCGATGAGGAAACTGATTGACATGTTTTTACTTCATGCTTGGATGTTGGACGATTATGGGCATCAGAACCTTTCTGTGGTGTGCTTGGAAGAGCCATCTTTGCAACAAATAATATGAAGGAACTGATTTTTGAACTGATTCGGGAACTAAGGGGGACTAATATGGTGGTGGCTGCTACATTGATGTGGCGTTGGTGGAAGGAGAGGAACAATAAACTTGGGACGGGTGTGTGCAACTCAGCTGCAACAGCGTCGAGTCTAGCGCATTCCTACTTGGCGGAGTGGACGGGAATGCGAGCTGGGAGGTCGCAGAATACACCTATTACTCGCTGCACAACATGGCACCCTCCCCCAAGGCAAACAATCAAAATTAATGTTGATGCAGCATTTTTTGAGGAAACAAAAGACATGGGATTTGGGGCAATTGCGCATGATGATGAAGGGCAGTTTATTAGTTGCTTTGTAGCAACGACACCAGCAGTATATAGAGTGGATGAAGGAGAGGCTATGGGGCTTCACGAAGCTCTTTCTTGGATCAAGGATATGGGATTCGAAAGAGTTGAAATTGAGGTGGATGCTAAGGGAGTTGCTGATGCTATTACTCTAAATCAGATGCCCAATTCCAGCGTTGGTGATATCATTCATTCTTGCAAAGATTTGATGTCTTCAATACCTTTTTGTTCAATTTCTTATATTTGTCGTATGGCCAACGAGAAGGCTCATCGACTGGCTAGAGCTGCTAGGGACTTTCCGAACCCCCATGTCTGGTATGACCTTCCGACTATTGTGGACGGCGTATCAATGCAGTTGCTAATAAAATGAAATTTTGACTTAAAAAAAAAAATCCTGAAATTCAAAAACCCATTGTAATTCTTCGCGAATCACTCAAAAAAAAAAAAAATTAGTTCATTATGTTGTCATGTTTTTTAAATTGGTCCAGACATTCTTTTTAATTTTGATCTAATAAATTTACACTAATTTTAAATTTAGTACAGTGTCATGGAATAGCAGATTAGAGGTCATTGTCACATGATTTTCTTTTGTGTATTATATGATTTTAATTATATTTTTTGTAATATTATAATTGTAACTAATTAAAATCTTGTAAAATAATTATAAAACCAGAATAAAAAATTTAAAATAATTAAGAGTGTAATTAAACTGTTTAAATAAAAAAATTAAAAATGTCAGATAATTATAAAATGAAAATTTATTTACTCTCTTCACACAATTTTTTTTTATATAATTAGCAGAATATTTTAATATTAATAATTTATAATAAAAAATAAAATCTTGTAAAATAGTATAATAATAAACCCTAAACTCTAATTTAATAAAATATCTCTTTGATATGGTTGTTGTATTTACCTTAATTATCTCCTTCTAAATACTCTAATAAAACCCTAATTTTTTCTTTAAAGTCTCACGCTACATTCTCCCTTCCCCCTCATGGCGGCGGCGGGTCCTTCCCCCTCTGCCATCCCTCTCAACGTTTTGGTCCATGTTTTGACCATTAAACTATCATCCTCCAACTACCTCCTTTGGCGAAATCAGGTAGTCCCGGTCCTGTCAAGCCATAATCTCATCTCCCATGTTCATGGTACGACACCCGCTCCGATCAAGTCGATCACCACATCTTGTGAATCGACTCCCAACCCAGCGTATACTGCTTGGTTTGAGAAGGATAAGAAGATCCTTAGTTTCCTTATTTTCTCTATTTCTGAAGAAGCCATGGCCGAGGTCATCAGCTGTGACACCTCGCGTTCCATATGGGTTGCTCTCGAGGCTGCTTACAGCCATACCTCGGCCCCTCGCATCAATCAGTTGCGAAATCAGTTACTCTCCCTTCGTCGCGGTTCCACCTATGTCGACGATTACAACAAGTTTTGTGCCCTCTGCGATCAACTTGCTTCTATTGGCAAGCATGTTGGCGATGATGACAAGTCCCACTGGCCTTGGCCCCCAGTTCGCTAGTTTCTCGGACACTCGCATGGTTATGACCCCAATGCCTGCCTTTCGTGACCTGATCCATCAAGCCCTGTACTACGAGCAGTTCATTCACTGCTTCTCCTCATTCGAGCAAGGCTCCTCGTCCTAGCGACAAATCCCGTAACTTCTCTTCGCGGAACCTTGGTAGCCAGGCGACCACCACATCCTCGCCTGCTCGTCGACCTCCAATTGTCAGATATGCCGACAACAAGGCCATTATGCCAACCACTGCCCAGAACGCTATGCTTGCCCTGCCCCCTCTGCGGCCAACCTTGTCCATGCTCTTGACTTTCAGTGTCACGTCTCGCAGCCTCCGACCTCTGATTGGTTCCTCTACAGTGGTGCGTCCGCTCACATGACTCCTCGCTCCGCTGACTTGGATAACCTTCACCCGTATTCTGATAACGACAATGTTATTATTGCTAATGGTTCTTCTATTTCGATCACTTATGTTGGGTCATGTTCGGTTAATAATGATGTTCATTTGTTAGATGTGCTCGTCGTACCACATCCCACTAAGAAATTGTTATCCATCAGTAAGCTTACTTTAGACTTTCTTGTTGATGTTTTGTTTATTAATGACTCGTTTGTCATTCAGAATCGGACGACAAAGCAACCCTTGGCGAGGGATCGGCATAGTTGAGGACTCTTTGCCCTGGAGCAAGGCAAATCATCCTTGGTCGCTGCTTTACGGAGCTCATCGCTGAAGGCTTCTTTTGAGTGTTGGCATCGTAGATTAGGCCATGTTCCTATTTCTATCGTTAATTTGTTGAATAAATTGGGCCTAAGAGTTTCAAATCAGCCCTAAAGCATCTGCACGGGTTAGCTGCAATGCAATCTAAGCTCGATGCCTTGCAAGCTAATCAAACTTGGGAGCTCGTTCCTCGCCCTCCCTCCGGAAAGAATTCTGTCTCATCTAAAAGTTCGAACTTGTAGAGAAGTTGGAAATTAATTATTGTATATTAATTCCTAATACTCCCCCTCACTTGTAGGCCAGATTATCACATCTTACCCTTTGGGGAGGAGTAGACTTGTCAGAACGGGCTAACGGTGCAGGCCGGTCCAAAACCCACCTCAACCCGTCATTTTGCGGACTTTGGCGGGCCGGTCCATGGCGGGGACGGGTTGAAAAATAGTCAACCCAACCCAACCCATGGCGGGTGACAAAGTATTGTTTTTATATGTATTGTTTTTATATTTTAAACACTATATAAACAATTAATAAAAAACAAAGTTTACATAAACTTAAAATTAAAACAATAATTTCTATAAAATAGTCCAAATAAATAAAACATACAAAGTTCATCAACGTAAACACAAAGTTATGAAATAGCGTCCAAATTAAAGTTTATCAACATAAAACATAAAATATCAAAATAGTAATTTAAGTTCAAATACACAAACATTTTGTAAATTAAAAACCATCTTCCATTATTCCATATCTTCATCAAAGTCCTCTTCATTTCCTTCTCGTTCATCCTCACAATTTTCAACAACATTAAATAAAAATCTCTCCTTCAACAAAGTTGTCTCAGTACGTGCACAATCCTCATCTACATATAAAAAAGCCCACGGGCCAATCCTCTAAAACCCGCGACCCATACAATCTAGACCGTGCGGTCCCGCGATCCATACGGTCTAGACCGTACGGTCCCACTCCAAAACGAGTTTTTAAATACTTAGTCCAACCGATTATATTGATAGGCGGGGCGGGCCGACCCAATGGGCTCAGCCCATTTTGACAGCTCTAGGGAGGAGGCCCATCGAGTGGACAATTTAAATGGGTGGTGCTGCTGCTTTCAGTAGGAATCATTATGTACTCCACACTATTAACAAGATTGATAATCCACTAACAATATTTTTTACTCGTTATTCCACATATCTTCCTTATAAATAAAATATAATTTTTTTTAAAAATATGTATAAAAAATAGTGAGCATATTTTTTGTGTGCGATGAAGTATTAAATTATTTGTGAAAGAATTTTGTCTCATCTAAAAGTCTGAACTTGTAGAGAGGTTGAAAATTAATTCTTGTATATTAATTCCTTATACTCCCCCTCATTCGTGGGCCGAATTATCACCTCTTACCCTTTGGGGGGGAGGCAATCGAGTGGACAATTTAAATGGGTGGAGTTGCTTCCAGCAGGAATTGAACCCAGGACGTGAGAGGTTGAGAATTAATTCTTGTATATTAATTTCTTATAGTACTCCCCCTCACTCGTGGGCCGAATTATCACCTCTTACCCTTTGGGGGGAGGCCCATCGAGTGGACAATTTAAATGGGTGGAGTTGCTTCCAGCAGAAATCGAACCCAGGACGTGTGGGCGTGAGCCTTATGGCTCTGATACCATGAAAGAATTTTATCTCATCTAAAAATTCGAACTTGTAGAGAGGTGGTGAATAAATTCTTGTATATTAATCTCTTATACTCCCCCTCACTCGTGGGCCGGATTAACACTCATTACCCTTTTTTGGGGAGAAGGCCCATCGAATGGACAATTTAAATGGGTGGAGTTGCTTTCAGCAGAAATCGAACCCAGGACTAAACTATGGGACGAAAAAGTATGGAATGAAATTTGATTCTAATTAGTTGCAGATTTTTATTGGCATTTAATTCAATATGTATTAAATTAAAATTATAAATGTCAAATTGCATATTATATGATGCTAAATATAATAATATGAACCGTTGCTAAGAAGGTTGAATAATTAACGCAACTTAATTAAAGAGTGAATTAATTAAATTGGACTAACTAAAAAATTGTGCTTAATTCTTAATATTATATATTTGTAAATTGACAGAAAGAAGTTTCATTGGAAAATTGAACATAAAGATCTCAATCTTTCATTCACCAAATCTATTCATTTCAAAATTCCCAAATTTTCATTAATTGATATTTAAATTCAATTCATAAAAAATTATATGAATCTTCGAATTTTACTTAATTTAGAAAATCGAATTTCATCATTTACATTTACTGACATATATTTAAATTTGAATTTCAAATTATATAAAAATAAATTTTAAATATAAATTGTTGACTAATTAATACACAAAAATTTAATGGTAAACTAAATTTATTATATTCACTCAATTGAAATTTTAATTTCATCAATCAAGACATTTATTAACACTAAATTCAATTCATAAAAATTTATATTGCTATTTACTTAAATTCAAATTTCACCTAATTTAGAAAACCAATTTCATCCCTCCATCTAACATATTCTTAATTTCAAATTTTAAATTATATGAAAATAAATTTTAATTTTTTTAAGGTTGAAAATAAATTTTAAATATAGATTGTTGACTAATACACAAAAATTTAATGGTAATGAAATTTCTTTTCAATCGATTGAAAATTGATCGACTTTCATCAATCAAGACATTTATTTACATTTAAATGGTTCTTAAAATAGGTCTACATGTAATGTTTGTTGGTCCTGAAAGGAGTATATAACAAGTGTATGGGGGGGGGAATACACTTGTATGCAAATCTTTCAACTTATGATGAAACCAGAGCTCACCAAGGTCGTCTTGGACAACTCTGCTGAAGATGATTAACTCTTCTAAGATAATCAAACTACTAAGTACTATTGAGTACTTAGTTGAATAACTATCTAGGGGAGTTATAGGTGCGGAATAGTGGTTGGCCCTTTAAGTTTAGACTCCTTAAGTTTCTGAAATCACTTTGTCAATCCAATACAGTCCAGTTTAGTTTCAGGGAACTTGTCCAATACAGTTTTGCACAGTCTTTGAATATGTATCTTTTGAAAGATCAGTTTTGTGTGCAGTGTTGAATGAATGTAAGTACTTGTAAAGCAAATCAACACAAGAGGTTATAGTGGTTCAGAGACTCAAGCTCCTACATCCACTTTCCCTGATTTAACAGGATAATTCCTTCACTCTTGGAATTAACTTGTTTTATAGTGCCAAGGTGCACTTGATCAATAACACCACTCCTTGGTGAATTGATCCCTAGGATGTCTAGAGTCCTAGTACCCTCTTCTCAACTCAGAACTGAACTGTTCTTCTCTCAACAGTCAGCTCCTACCACTTCTACTACTACAACCTTCTCTCTTTCTCACTTGAAAGGGGTAAGGATTGAAGTAAGGTTCCAACTAATGAGATATCCTTTACAATGAAGATCAGTGTATAAGGATAGGATATCTCTCTAAGCTTTGTGTATGGATATACAGTGAGTTCAGCTTAGAAGAAGTGTTTGAAGACTAAGATAGTCTCTTTGAAAGCTTTGAAAGCACTTGTTTTCTTGTAGGATAGTTGGCTTGGTAGTTGGTGCTTCAAATGGTCTTCACACTCCTTGTATTTATAGACAAAATGGAGATTTGCCCGTTGGAGAGGCAGCCCCAAATTGCTATAAATGTCTTCCTTGAGTTCTTCAAACTGGAAGACAGATTCTTGATAGTGACATGTCCTTAATTAGGTAATAAACGGCTTGTAAGACTTTGTCTTCATTCTGCAGCACTTTTCCCAATGTTTGACTTCTTGTTAGGACTTGGACATGGCTTCTGAAGATTGATCCAATGATAGGACAACATTCCTTATCAAATGGACAACTCTCCTTATCACTATCAGCAGTTTTGCTTATCAGCAAAGTTGGCTTGCTCATCTTCAGATGACTTGGCTCTTTCCCTTTCCTTCACTTCAAGGTGATCTTTGCATGTTGTGTTGAGATTCTTTAGGGAATGGTTGTCTTTAACTCTTCAGCATGGTTGACCTTCAAACATTAGAATCTTTGTTCTGGTTCAAACTTGCTGAGACAACTCTTTTGGGACAACTCTCCTGATCAGCATACTTGGCCTTTTAGCTTCAGAGCTGTTGTTTTCACAGAGTTAACCTCTCTGGACAACTCTCCTGATTAGAGCATTTTACTAATTTTGTCCTTTTGAGCTTTGCAATTTTGTTCTTGCATAGAAATAACTCTTCTGGACAACTCTCCTGATCAGAGCATGTGGTTTTCAATGGAGTATGCTTGTCCTTAGTGTTTGTTCCAGATTTTGAGCCTTGAGGGGACTTTATCTTGATCATTTTTAAAGCATAGGTTCCCCCTCACATTGTGCTTCTAGTCATCTAAGAGCTGCCTAACATATCAGCTTCTCATCTAGCCTTATGCTATGTGTTCTAACAATCTTAGAACACAATCATCTTGACTTAGGCATGTCTCAGGGGGTTTTGGTATTTAATCAAAACATATATCATTTTATTCCCAACAATGTTGTTTATGAACATTGATCTAAAGTCCAGTTTGAGCAATAGAACTAGACTGATTGTTACAAGAATTGGAAATCTCATTATCGAAACACAAATTTTTTCGGAAAGAAATGTTGGTAGTAAAGTTTTTATCCAGGGAATGACACACGACTCCAGTATAATTTTGAAAGAGACAATTTCCAATTTTATTATCTTTTGCTATGACGATATATAATTAAATAGAAGTCAAGGCCAGTCTATTTCATGGTAGGTGTCTACCTTTCGAAACCATTGTATGTTGCAACATCAAGAGTTAAGAGTAATAGTAGATTGAAAATTATTTTTCTAGATTCAAATGGAAAAATATGTAAACGTATAACAAATGTTGTCTATAGGGAAGTTTTCTGCAATTTGTAATTTTGTATATTGATCTCTTTTATAAATAAATTATAATTATCTGTTTTATTATTTTTTTTTATATATATATGATGTAATCTATATTTGTACAACATTTCATTTTGTATTTTTTTTTAACATAATAACAAATTTACAAATATATACATATTTAAACTCTTTTAAGTTTTCTGGTTTGTCAAATCATCGATTGATTCTCATAATAGGTGTCCCTATAATGTTGCTTAGGAACAATTATCTGAAGCCGATTTGTGCAATGAAACTAGACTAGTTGTTACAGGGCTTTAAAATAACATCATTGAAGCACAAATTCTTTCTGGAATGAACGTTGGTAATAATTTTTGTATCCCAAGAATGACACTGAGTGTTTCAGATGACACGACTCCCGCAAAATTTCGAAGGATGCAATTTCATATTCCATTGTCTTTTCATGGTAGGTGTCTAACCTTCGAAATCTGTGTTCACACACACGAACAATTATATGTTGCAACTTCTAGAGTTAAGAGCAAGAGTGTTCAAATGAAAAAATATATAAACGTAGGTCCAACCAATGTTGTCTACAAGTAAATATTCCGCAATTTGTAATTTATTATATTAATTTTTCTTATAAGTAAATTTATAATTCTCTATTCTATTATATATATAATTATATGTATATATATGATGTAATTTATATTGGTACAATATTTCATTTTTATCTTTTAATAGAATAACAAAATTACAAAACTATACAAGTTTTAAAAATTATTTTTTTAATTAATAAATTAAATATATTATAAATTTCTTACACTAGTTAAATAATATATCAAAAAAGGCTAGGGGGTTGCAATTAAATTATATTGTAATAAAATAGAATATTTAATTGATAGTATTAGTTTATCGTAGCTCATCATACAATGTCTTAATCCCCTGTAAGTCATGTATTCCTAAACCCTTTCTCATTCCACTACCTGGAGTAGGAAACATGATGGCACTCTCATCCATAGTATGCCTAGTCCAAGAATATGCCCTAGTTCATGCAACCCTACTGTTTGTAAATCTACTGCACCCGGAACAACCCCTAGCACCCACTCCTCATCTGCATCGTAGTGAAGTTGTGCGTCACTCGGGGCGAAAGCATGAGCCAATACATTTCCCGGCTCATCAAATGGATATCCATCCCCATGGTCCCTAACTTGGAAGCTCACCTTGATATCGGCTGCATAGATATCTGTTGTGTAATAGAACCTTAATGGTGACGCGTCCGACCATAAATTCGCTGCAATGCGGATGGCTTGATACGCGTCGTATCGTGTTCCTGGTGGAAATGAGAAGGTCAAGTTTGTTTTTTCCCATCTAGGGACAAGTGGAAAGAAAGTGTAATGGGATTCTTCGATGGGGGAAGCCTGGCTAGGAAAATCGGGGACTCCACATCGAGGTTGTGACATTTGTGTAACTGTCGAGGCATCTAGGGTTCCGCTCTCTACCAGTTTGAAGAAATTTTGGTACTTTCTTATAGATTTTTCTAAGCTATCATCGAAAGTATTATTGTGTGCGTTGAAAGAAGGCATGTATCCGAATTTTGAAAGGTAGCGTTTGAGTTCAGAAACACCTTCAGTTGAATCTCCTTTCTTGGTTCTGTTGTACGTGCTTTTGGTTGGTTGATCTGGATGTGGACTTTTCGTAAGCACTACACAAACATGAATTATATGTGGGGTTTATTACGTGTTAAAGCGGATTAATATGATGATTTGTGATGATCTTAATGAAGAACAATGAAGAACACAAGATGTAGCTTCTCTGAGAAGCTAAAGCTTTGAGCTTGGGAGAGTATATTGCTTTGGGTTTGGGTTTGGTAGGAAATTGTAACTTAAAAACTATACAAATGAGCCATTTAGGCATTATATACTAGTTTTTCAGGTCTGCCCGCCTTTACACGTGGCGACTGATATTGGACCTGAAATCCCACCACATAAAGGTGATGGGACTCGCATTAAATGCTAAACCGCCTCTGGTGGTCGTCCTCGCCGGAGACGAGGAGCTGGGCCACGGTGGTCGCCGGAGGACCTGGTCGTCCGGTCATCTTCATGGATGGTGGTCGCACTCGTCGTGCTCGCCACGCTCTATACTTTCTCCCAAAGCTTTAACACTTGTCTTTTCTAGCTAGCTCTACATGTGCTCGCCAACATCTTTGGGCGAGCACACAATTACATTTTCTTCATATTGTTGACTAGTCGTCGCATGACTTGGTTGACTAGTCCTCGCCACACAAGCTGGTGACTAGGATTGACTTGTCAAAGATTGACTTCTTTGACCTGGTGTAACATTTGCCCCCTGGTCGCCTTTCTTCGTGTTCGTAGAATAGGAAGGCGGGTAGTGTGATCGTCTTCTTGGAAGGCGGACTTGTCTTCGACAAACAAATCAAATTAGAATCTTGATGATGAGATTTAGCGGTGGTCGCCTCGTTTCCCACGCCGAGCACGCTTTCCGAAGCGTTTTAATGACGATGATGTGACATGTGTCAGACGCATGTTCGGTGCCCAAAATTTTGAATTTGGCGCGTGGGCGCGTGTCGACCTCAAAGGTCGCGCGTGACGTCCACTTTCCCGTCTCGATTTCGGGGATGACCTCAGAATTTTGGGAAATTTGCAATTTTGACCCCGTTTTTTGCACTTTGGTCCTCGGACACTTTTGCCTATAAATAGGACCTCACTCTTCTTGAAATCACTTTCCACTCTTTGCGATTTACGAACTTCTTCTCGAGTCTTCTTCCAAGCAAGTTTCTTCAAGCTTTTCCGGCGACTTTGGGTGTTTCCGATCGACGCGAAAGGTAAACAACTCATATTTTTCTTCTTTTTCTTCCATTCTCCCCCTTTTTATCGGAAAAAATGGTGGTTATTGGGACTTTCGGTGGTGGCTCGCCGCCGTTGGATGGTGGTGCTGGGCCTTCCGGTGAGAGTCCTCGCCGGGACACAGGAGAAAGAGTGGTCTCCTCGCATTCTGTCATTCACTCTCCTAACCCCCTTAGAGTAGGGATTCCTAACCTTCCAGCCGATAGTTTGGAGGAGATGTTAGAGGTGGTCGGTGTCGCGGTCGCCAACGAGACCGATTAGTCTGAAAGGGATGATGCCGGCAATGATGTCGAGGAGGTCGACTCAGATTTGGGTGACCCGGATTTAGATGTAGAGATGGGCGAGCAGATTGACTCGGCCCGAGTTGAAGATACTCTGACGAACACTCTCCGCGAGGAGTATGAGGAGATTGCTCGCTACGCGGCGAGCATTAAGGATATTTTGAGCAGGCAAGAAGAACTCGATGGGGATGAGCTATCTCGGGAAGCTTATTTTCAGTACGCGGCCGAGTACCCGCCTAGGACGTTTCCTCGCCCTTACCGAGAGGCGTATGAATCGACATATGCTGCTAGTGAATACGTGAGCACTGTCTCATCGGCCCAACTAACAAATTCTCAAAGGAAATATCAGTTACCTCGGGATGTTTACTTCTACGTTCCGCGAGAAGACGAGAGGGCCGACCGACCTCCTGAAGGAATGGTTGCCGTAAACAATGGCATGATGGAGGTCGAGCTGAGGTTTCCACTGCACCCCGGAATTTCTAACTTCTTGCATTTTCTTGGGGTGGCACCTTCTCAAGTGACGCCGAATGGGTGGTCGAACATAATCGGACTCCTCACAGTGTTCGGTCTGGAGGCCGTCGAGAACGGTTGTCGCCATACCTGCCTCAGTCCTCGAGAGATCAACTATCTCCTTCAGGTGGCCGAAGCCGGAAAGAAGGTGGGGACCGCGGGAGGTTGCTGCGAGCTCATCGGCCGAGCAGAGGGCCCCCGAAGACATCACTTTGCTCGGCTGGACTGCCGATCGGGTTGCCAAGTAAGCTTTCCTTAAAAAATGTCTTAGTAATTCTAGAAGTATCCTCTTCTGATCGCTAATCGTTCTCTTTTCAGGCTTGCCGAGCATCCATATTCCGCTCCCTTCAACGAAGATCTTCTCAATTATTACCGGTCACGGGACCCGACCGACGACGACGTGCTAGACCAGGTCGCGATCCGGGCAATGAAGAACTTTCCCCGATCGCTGACTAAACCCTTCGTCGAGGAGGTCGACTGTCATAATGCTGTTGAGAACGATCGATAGATCACCATCAGTGCTTGTCGCCAAGCTTATGCAGCCGAGCAGCTTTCCCTTCAAATCTACGATCTTCGGAAGGGCAATGATGAGAAGGAAGTGGCGATCGCCCGATTGATAAAGGCTAATAATGGTCTTGAGAAAAGGGTGGCCAATTCGGTGGCCCAAATTGAAGTTGTTCGCAAGAAAGATCAAGAGGATCAACAGGCGATCGAAGATCTCCGTACTCGCCTCAAAGTTGCCGAGGATGGGAAAACAGAGAAGCCCAAAGCGTTCGCTGCTGCTCGCGAGGAGGCGGCCACTCTACAAACTCCTCTTCAAACTGCTGAGGAGGAGTTGGCCTCTCATGGGCGAGAGCTGACTGCTGTGAAAGAAGATCGAGATGAGAAAGCTTATCTCGTCGGATCTAGGGCTTGCTACTCGGCAGCGTACACTATCCACGAGCTCGTCCGCCACTTCAAAGAAACCCATCCTGAGGTGGACGTGTCCCTTTTTGGCGATTTCATTGACAATCATATGGTTGAAGAAGAACTTAAACCAGGCTCCGTCCTCCCCCTGCTCGACCTAGTGAACATGGGTCTCATGTTTCCTCGCCTTTTGGCGATGAAAGTCTTGTTTGAGAGCCCACCTCGAGAGCAGAGTGCTCCTGTCGAGAAGGTGGCTGCCGGCGAGCAGGGTGCTCCGGCTGGGGAAGAGTTGGCAGAAACTGGAGAGCAGCCTTAGATCTGCTCGTCTTTTAAGCTTCTCTTTTTTTTTGTAAACTGCTCGGCCACTAGGGCCTTTTTGTAGTGTTCGGCGTTATAGGCCTTTTTTGTAATCTCTCAGCCTATAAGGCTTTTAATATGAACTTTTTGCTTATGACTTGTGTTCGTTTATTTTGAGTGATCGTCTTCATCACTGCTTTTCAATTTATGTTTGATTATTTTTTGCAAGCATCTTTCAATGAGTACTTGTCTTTAGAGTTTAAACCTTTCATTGGTCTGTGCTCGTATGTTTAATAATGATCGTCGTCGTCACCGTTTTTTGCAAGCATCTTTTAAATGATTAATTGTCTTTTAGAGTTAACCGTTCGTCGGTTGAACTCGTTTCTAGACCTCTACCATTCGTTGGTTTACGTCCGTATGTGTTAGAGTTAACCATTCGTCGGTTGAAATCGTTTCTAGTTGGCTACGCAGAGCCTCATCTAAAAATTCTAAAATTTATCTAACATTTGATGAAATTTAAAACTTGACATGTATTGAAACGATATTAGATACAAACTATACAAATGTACGAAATTAAAACTTACTGATAATATTTCTTCAACTTGACCGCGTTCCATTGGTACTTGTTCGGCTTTCCCTCGAGATCTTCTAATTCGTACAATCCGTTTGAGTACGTGCGCGTTACGCGGTACGGACCCTCCCAAGTCGGTCCAAGTATGCATGTGGACTGCTCCGTTGCCCGTCGAAGTACGAGTTGGCCAATAGTAAATTGTCGAGCACGTACTTTGGTATTGTAATATCGTTCTGACCTTTGTTTGTAGACCACATTTTTCTCGTCCGCCGTTAGTCTTCGCTCTTCAAGGAAGTCCAAGTTGGAGAGTTATGCATCATTGTTTAACTGCTCGTCATAATTTGCCACTCTGAAAGTGGCGACCTATGCTTCTGCTGGTATGACAGCTTCGATTCCGAACGCGAGTGTGAACGGAGTTTCACCTATAGAATTCCTCGTGCTTGTCCGATATGCCCACAACACCATGTGCAGCTCGTCCGCCCATCTGCCCTTCAATCCATATAGCTTAGCTTTCAAGGTGTGCTTGATGATTTTGTTGATCGCCTCTACCTGACCATTTGATTGTGGATGATAGGGTGTTGAAATTTTTTTGTTGATCGCCTCTACCTGTAGAATTCTAGCATGTCTTGACTTGTGAATTGGCGTCCGTTGTCCGTTACGATTGCTCGTGGTAGGCCGAACCTGCAAATTATGCTTTTCCAGATGAGGCATATCATTTGGGTCGTTGTGATGGTCTTCAATGCCTTCGCCTCCGTCAATTTGGTGAAGTAATCGACTGCTACGACTACGAAAGTTACTCCCCCGACGCCGGGTGGGAAAGGTCCGATGATGTCGATGCCCCATTTTGCGAAGGGCCAAGAGCTATAGACGGAGATGAGCTCGTCTGGTGGTGAGTGTATGGCGGGAGCAAAAGCTTGGCATCTCTTGCACGTCTGGGCGTAATAAATTGCATCCTTCTTCAGTGTTGGCCAAAAGTAGCCTTGTCTCATGATTTTTAAAGCGAGAGTGTGCCCCCCTGTATGATTTCCACATATTCCATCATGGATTTCGTGCATGGCGATCTTCACTTCATCTTCTCCGATGCATTTCAATAATGGCATTGAAAAACCCCGTTTGTACAGCTGGTCGCCGATAATGGTGTACCTGGCGGACCTGAGTTGTAGTCTGGTCGCCTTAACTTTGTCTTCCGGGAGCTCTCCGATCTTGATGTACTTGGTGATCGGCGACCTCCAGTCCTCGTCGCTGGTCGCTTCAACCTGCAAAATTTGACTTCTACTCACTGAAGGGGAAGAAATTTTAGTGATCGTCGCTTCCGAAAATATTGCCTCCCCCTCTAAAGTGGCCAGTCGAGCTAAAGCATCTGCTTGCATATTCTCCTCCGTAGGGATTTGCTCGATGTGGATTTGATCGAATTACTCGAGTAATCCTTTCACTAGGTCTTGATACTTCAACATCTGGTCGCCGCGAGCCTCGTACTCGCCCGTAATTTGACATGCCACTAGTTGAGAGTTAGAAAAATTTTCAGTTTTCTGGCGCCCACGACTATGGCCATCTTGATTCCAGCGACCAGAGCCTCGTACTCTGCCTCGTTCTTGGTCACCCGATACTCGAACTCGATCGCCGAAGTAAAATTTTGTCCAGACAGGCTGGTGAGGACGATTCCTACCCCCGCTTTGGTGCTCGTCGACGAGCCGTCGACGAACAGTGTCCAAGGAAGTTCGATTTCCTTGTCAAATTTATCTGGGAAAGTGATTTCCACTATGAATTCTGCCAACACTTGTCCCTTGATCGCCATTCTAGTTGCGTAGGTGAGCCCGAATAACCCGATTTCCACTGACCATTTCAGAAGTCTTCATGTGGTATCCGGCCGTTGTAGTGCTCGTCGTAGAGGAAAAGTCGTAAGGACCACCACCTCGTGGTCGAACAGGTACTGCCTTAGCTTTCTCACGCTCATGACTAAAGCGTAAGCTAATTTTTCCATCGGAGTGTATCTTAACTCCGCATCTCTCAGTGATTGACTTACATAGTATATTGGCAGATGTGTGCTCCCCTCTGCTCGGACGAGCACTGAACTAATCTCACAGTCAGTGGCCGCCAAGTATAGATATAAAATTTCGCCCGGGACTGGCTTAGATAGGACCTTCGGATCCAATAGATATTCCTTCAGCTTCTCGAAAGCTTTCTCGCACTCATCGGTCCATTCGAACCTCCCTTTTTTCAAAGCGTCGAAAAAAGGTTTGCAACGATCGCCCGTTCGTGCAATGAATCTGTTCAGCAATGCTAGGCATCCTGTCAACCTCTGTACTTCTTTTACATTCCTTGGGCTTTGCATGTCGATGACTGCTTGAATTTTACTTGGATTCGCCTCGATGCCCCTCTGGCTAACCAAGTGCCCCAGAAATTTTTCGGAGCCAACTCCGAAACTGCACTTCTTTGAATTCAACTTCATGTTATACTCTTTCAAAATATTGAATGTCATGGCGAGGTGGTGTAGGTGATCTTATTTTAGCAAGCTTTTGACGACAATGTCGTCGATATAGACCTCCACCATCTCACCTATGTGTTTCTCAAACATTTTATTTACCAGTCTTTGGTACGTTGCCCCTGCATTTTTCAATCTGAAAGGCATTCTCTTCCAGCTGTATATGTCGGTCGCCGTCATGAAAGTTGTATGTCGCTGGTCGTCGAGATACATCGCAATTTGATGGTATCCCGCGAAAGCATCCATAAATGTAAACATTTCGTGCCCCGTTGTATTATCTACCAGATGATCGATGTGGGGCATCGGAAAATGATCTTTAGGATAGGCATCGTTTAGATCTGTGAAGTCTATATACAATCGCCACGACCCGGTCGTTTTTCGGACGAGCACGGGATTTGCCAACCACTCGGGATCAGTTCCTGCTTTCTCGATTAACTTGTTGTCGATCAAATTTTTTACTTCGACCGCCATAGACGCATATTTATCAGGCCCAAATTTTCTTCGTTTTTGGGTGATGGGTCTTCTTGTTGGATAAATATTTAACCTATGGCAGGCATGGTTCATGTCGATGCCTACCATATCTTCGTGCGACCATGCGAACGCTCCGATATTTGCTTTAAAAAAGGCGACCATTTCTGATCGCAAATGCACTGGTAAATTCGAACCTATGAACACTTCGAGTTCTGGACGAGCTTCGTTTAGATGGATGGTTTCAAGGTCCTCCGCTAGAGTTGCCCGTTCTTTGGGTTCTTTCCAACGAGGATCCTCAATCCCAAACTCTGGCTCAAAGCCTAGCCTAGGCTCCAGATTTGGAATGTTTAGTTCTGGAACCTGGTCGTCGGGGAGTTAATCGCCCAAAACTGTCTGATCGTGCTCGTCTATCTCCATTGGGGTGTGGTCGTCCACTTCCATGGGGGTGTGTTCGTTCACCTCCACTTGGTGGTCGTCAAGACGTCGACTTGATTCCCCAATTTCAATTTTTTGGTACTTGCTGGGAAGACCCTCCAAGTAGTTCATTTGTGTTTTTTTCTTTTTTACACTCGATATTCTTTCCAATCATAGGAGTTTCTTTAGAATGACGCTTAGAAAAACGGACGAGACACTCCCTCGCCCGCGTCTGGTCGCCCTTGACGGTTATAACTCCCGCCGGGGTCGGAAACTTTACACAGTAGTAATAAGTAGAGGTGGCCGCCTTGAATTCGTCGAAGAAAGGTCGGCCGAGGAAAACATTGTACGAGGACGGCATGTCGACGATCATGAAGTCGAGCTGCCGAGTGCAATGCATTGTTGGCTCTTTCGTCGATGCCAGTTCCGGTGATAGCCTGATCCTCCCTAGTGGAAGGGAGCGAGTATCTCCGAAACCTACGATAATATCGTCACAAGGCTTGATATATGCAGTATATCCACCAAGAGAATCCAGAGTATGCTTGAATAGGACATTGGTGTATGCCCCAGTGTCGATCATCATTCGGTGGATGTTCGTCCCCATAATCTTTCCGGTGATAACCAAAGCATCGTTGTTTGGTTGCACCACTCCATTGAGATCATCGTCCGTGAAAAGGACTTGGTGCGAGATGGGCTTTTCAGCAACCGCTGCGACACACACTTGGTGCACATTGTTCAGTGCTCGCATTTCACTCTGCTGTCGGCGAACAGACAGAGCATTTCCATATTCAGTGCCCCCCAAGGGGCCTTCTATCACGAAACAGCCTCCGTCCACAAAGTCGACGTCGCCAGTAGGAGTGGTCGGCATGGGGGGAGTCAGTTTCTGACGATTGATCTGTTGGCGCAGATCCTGGTTGTCGTCGTTGTCGTCGCGATGTTTCTTGCCTCTCTAGTTGGCATTCCCATCCCTGGGTTTGATGAACTGGGCGAGCTTGCCCTCATTGTACAACTTATACAAATTTTTCAATAAATCTCGGCACCCATTCGTGTGGTGGCCGATGGAGTTGTGGTAGTTACAGAACTTGTTCCCATCCAGATTATTTTCACTTGTATGCATCGCCCTCGCCGGGGGGAGTAGATTCTCTCCTCTGATCGAATCGAGAATGGCCCTTGGATCAAAAGTAAGGGTCTCTCTGAACTGCGTGATCTCCGGAGCCTCTTCAAACGGCCTGAAGTTAGCTGGGCGAGCACTGCTCCCCTGACTGATCGTCTTTTTTGGCTGGGACGGCTCCCCAGTGGTAAAGTTATTCTTTGGCCAAAATTTTTTGGCCGCTTCAGGATATTTGTTAGCCTTGTCCATTATTTCTTCCATCTAAATGAGGTTTCCAGCCCGGTTGCGGAAGTCCGCGTAAGAATCCGGAAAAACGGTGTGCATAGATTCCTAGAGTTTTGAACCTATCCTCAGGCCGAAAACAGTTGAGATTAGCTTCGTCTCGTCATTTACTGCCTCCCCATCGATCACTAACCTATCGAAACGTTCGATAAAGTCGTTGCCTGATTCGGTCAGTGTTTGGCGAACATTCGCCAGACATTGCTTTGATGCTGGGCGAGCAGCAATTGACCCATAGTATGTCAAGAATTGTTGCCCCAGCTTGATGAAGGAGGTGATGGACCCGACTCCCAAAGTGGTATACCAGCGATGAGTCCGGTCTCCCAAAGTTAGGGAGAAGTTTTTGCACTGAGTAGCGTCTGTTGCCCCAATTGAGGCCATGTAGTTTGAGTACTTGGACAAATGTACCCGGGGGTCGGACATACCATCGTATGCTGCCATTGAAGGCATCTGGATTTTTCTTTGAGTGGGGGCGATGAGAATCAAAACACTTAGAGGAGGAGCGGGAAGAGTGACTGGTCGGACAGTTCCCTTCTTAGACGCGACCACCTCTGCTTGCAAGTTCTCCATCTCCAGTTTCATTTGTTTCTGTGTCTCGATGAACTGGGAAATCTGCCCCTCTTCGACAGTCTGGGGTCGGGGGACGACGATCTCGTCTCGTCGACTCCCGTGTGATGCGGCCGGACAATCACCTCGGTGTGATCGCCCGGGGGAATGATGGCGTGACCGCTTCGGCTGATGGCTGCGATAACTTTTCGCCGGTGCTCGCACGTTTGGCCCCACTCGATCGAGGGCGAAGATTCTATCTCCTTGATCGTTCTTTCCACCACGGTCTCTGTGGTCATTTTTCTCTGGTCGGCCCCCGATTTTAAAAGGTACCGGGCGAGGAGCTCTCTGGTCTTTACTGCCCACACGGTTGAAAATGGAGTTTCGACCTCCAATATTTGAGTCTCCCGTATGACTATTGTGGGAGCGCTCGTTAACTTTTTCTTTCCCCTTGTTGCGAGGATGTACTGAGTATGAGTGATAGGAGTGGTCGTCCTCGTCATTAACGTTGGTTTTTGCCTTAGCCTTTCGAGCTTTGTCAAAGGCGTGATCCTTGGCTTTTTCCAGTTCTATTGCCTCGTTTTTCCTCCTCTTCTCGTTGAGGAAGTCAGTAAAATCTTTCAAGTGTTGGGGATCTTTCAAAATTTCCCCGAGGTTGATGTTTGCAAAAGGATTTGCCGCCGGAGTGACCACCGGAGCTATCGGCGGCGGAAAGTTTTCGTTCCCCCCGGGAGTCGGAACTCCGTCATGGTGTGAGTGTTGAGACATCTTTGAGAGTGTTTCTGGTAAACGGTTACAAAGATAATGACCTTGTCTAAGCTTTCGACGCTAAAAAACCAAAGATGAGTTCTTACGCAGAAGAACGTGTTATTACAACTACAATCTTTGCAAAGTAACAACAAAAGAAAGCTAAAAACAAAAATACAAGGAGATCAAACTCCAAAATATGCCTCGAATACCGAAAATATTCAAGAACACGAAGATAAATAAAATACGTATGAAATACGTAAACGATGTTCTAAAAGGTATTTCTACCGATTAAAACCTGAAATAAGGAGTTTGCAAGCCGATCGTTCGATGATCGGTTGAAATTTTGTACGTGCTTTTGGTTGGTTGATCTGGATGTGGACTTTTCGTAAGCACTACACAAACATGAATTATATGTGGGGTTTATTACGTGTTAAAGCGGATTAATATGATGATTTGTGATGATCTTAATGAAGAACAATGAAGAACACAAGATGTAGCTTCTCTGAGAAGCTAAAGCTTTGAGCTTGGGAGAGTATATTGCTTTGGGTTTGGGTTTGGTAGGAAATTGTAACTTAAAAACTATACAAATGAGCCATTTAGGCATTATATATTAGTTTTTTAGGTCTGCCCGCCTTTACACGTGGCGGGCTAATATTGGACCTGAAATCGCACCACATAAAGGTGATGGGACTCGCATTAAATGCTAAACCGCCTCTGGTGGTCGTCCTCACCGGAGACGAGGAGCTGGGACACAGTGGTTGTCGGAGGACCTGGTCGTCCGATCATCTTCATGGATGGTGGTCGCACTCGTCGTGCTCGCCACGCTCTATACTTTCTCCCAAGGCTTTAACACTTATCTTTTCTAGCTAGCTCTACATGTGTTCGCAAACATCTTTGGTTGAGCACACAATTACATTTTCTTCATATTGTTGACTAGTCGTCGCATGACTTGGTTGACTAGTCGTCGCCACGCAAGCTGGTGACTAGGATTGACTTGTCAAAGATTAACTTCTTTGACCTGGTGTAACAGGTTCCAATCAAAGAATTGAGAAAATTTACCTTGGGGGATTGTTGATGAGCATGAATGAGTACCAAAAACATTAATGAGTTAAGTATCAAGAGAAGGAGAGTGCTTGAAAGGAGGCGGAAAGGCTTTGTTTCAATGTTTTTTTTTTTTAGAGAGGATATATATGTGAATGTGTGTGTGTGATGGAGTTCAATCATCTCTAAGCCTATTTATAGGTGCAATTTGATGCGTGTTTTTAGCTCTTTAATTTTCATGATAAATGGATAGGTGCCAACACATATTTGAAAATTTACCGTGAGAATGGAATTGAAAATATATATATTACCTCTAATGATTGTGGAAAGAAATACAACCTAGAGAAACTAATGAAATTTAGTTGATTATACATAAGTTCCCAATAAAAAATGTAGATGTTGTTAATCCTTAAATGCCTTAACATTATCAACAACATCTTAATTTGACCTTCCGAAATTTTTTCTAAGTCTTTTCTGAAATGCTACATTAAATGTTGATCTAAATGTTGTCGCATTTCTGGCAGGATCTAGAAGCTTCTACAAGGATCTGGAACCTGGAAGATTTCAGAACATTGCAGAACATGCTAGAGCAGCCTGGAACCATTTAGAACGACCTGGAGCATTCAAGAAGGATCTAGAAAAATCATGGAAGTTGAGCTCCTAAAAAATAGGATCTCAATGTGGAAGCCTCTAGAATTCGCACCCCACTTCTATAAATACCGATTGAAGGCTTCATAATTCAGTGTATTCTATTCGATCAATTTTCTAGACCGAGCGTTGATCCACGTTAGGAATTGTGGCCAGTAGTTTTACCTTTTAGATCATACGAAGTATCCCACCCGTATGGTTGTGTGTCTTCTTATCTATTGAGAGTGTAATCATAGATAGACTAGGCATTTCGACAGTGTGTAATCCCTTATACACTTAGTTCGTTTTTAGAACAAGGCACCTGCCTCGTTTGTAGTTTCAGTTGTGAAGGTTATTGCTGTAACATTTCACACAACATTTGTACTTGAAGATAAGTATTGAATTTCGCCGTAAGGCTCGCATAGATTTTTATTTATAAAATTTTTGTGAAAAATATTTCCATTGTGTCACGTTTGTTTTTAGTGTTTCAAGTCTTCCGCTGTGTATCTTAATTTCTGATATTCTGTTAGAGTCAGTGTTGTACAATTTGTCACAACATTTAGTACAGCATTATTCTACTTTACTTAAACACTTAATACCAGCACACTTTCAGTTGGTATCACAGCTGATACCTGACGACACTAGGTTAGATCTTTGGTCAAGTGTGTTTTTAGTTTATATTAGCAATGGAAACACATCACATATCCACGACACTTAGGCCACCCGTTTTATATGGTTAAAATTATGCTTATTGGAAGCCTAAGATGCGTATGTACATCAAGTCAGTTGATGAACGTGCTTGGAGGACTGTACTTACAGGTTGGGAAGCTCCAAAGAGACCAGCAGATGCAGATGGTAAAATTCAACTCAAGAGAGAAGTTGACTGGACGGCTGATGAAATAACAACAGCAAGCTACAATTCTAAAGCTTTAAATGCTATTTTTACTTCTGTTGATGTTTCAATGTTTAAAATTATATCTAACTGTTCTACTTCTAAAGATGCATGGGACAGGTTGCAAGAGCATTGTGAGGGTTCAGACAGTGTTCGAAGGACTAAGTTTCGAATGTTGGGGACAAAATTTGAGAATTTCTGAATGAGGGAAGATGAAACAATTTCAGCCTACAATGAAAGGTTAAGTGAGATTATCAATGAATCACATTCTCTTGGTGACCCTATTTCTAATGTTAGAGTAGTTCATAAGATATTAAGATCTGTTCCTAAAAGATTTGATGCTAAAATTTGTGCTATTGAAGAGGCAAAAGATACGGATAAGTTAAGTCAAAATGAGTTAGTGAGTATTTTTAGAACATATGAAATAAACACTAATCAAGTTGATGAAACTAATGTTGATAAGAAAGTTGTGGTTTTTAAAGGGGAAACAACAAACATTTCTGAGGTTCAACCTATCATTACTGAAGTTGATTCGGATGAAGAATTGCTTGATAAATGCCTCAAGGATCCTAACAACATTGCCTTACTCACTAAGCATTTTAATAAGTTTCTTAAGAAATCTGTGAACAAATCTAGTAACATTCAACCTAAGATTCAAATCAACACATCAACACCTCAACCAGAAAGGAGGAAAAGTCAATTCACACCAAGACCATCAAAGAGTGAAGGTAAACCAAGGTATGATCCTGAATTTCGAAAATCAGTTCAATGCGATGCTTGTTCTGGTTATGGCCATTATGAAAATGAATGTGCCAATACTAGACTTAAGCAAAAACTGAATTTTATTGCTACCTTGAGTGATGAATCTGATGATGATGATTTTGATGAGTTAAATCAGAATGAATATTCTAATTTTACCAGATTTGATTATAATGATTCCTCAGATGATGATCTGGATGAAACAGATTCTGATGCTATACCTGATGCTTTAACATCTACAGCAACATCAGAATAAAGGTCACCCAAATTTGAACTGTTTTAATGGTTTGGTTGATGATGTAGGAAAAAAGACTGATGACAATGAACACCAAGAGTTGTTAGATGATTGGAACAATCAGAAACTCACTCTTGATTCCTTGAATAAAGAGAATGAGGATCTGAAAGACACAATCACCAAGCTAGAAGTTATTCTTACCAAAAGAGATCTGGAAATCTGTAACTTAAAGGAGAAATTGATAAATTCCACCTTATGTTTCAAGAAATATTCCAAGAGTGCTTCTGAGGTAAATAATGTTATAGCTACTGGGAAGTCTAATAATCATGGTTTAGGTTATGATGGTGTAACTGCTTCTATTTCTGAAAATTTTAGAAAACTTGTGAAATTTGTGAAGGCAAATGTTGACACATCTGGTGTAACATCTGCACAATCAAATCCTCACAAGGTTAAAAGGAAGTATATTTGTCATTACTGTTTCAAAATTGGTCATATTCGTCCTTACTGTATAAAATTGTTTGAAGAACAGAAAAACTTGAAAATGTTGCATAAAAAACGGTCACATCCTGGTAAACAGTTTCGGAAATCTGCATGGAAACCAAAAGCTACCTGTAATGTTGTTCACGCCTCCCTAAAAGCATGGCTACCTAATTTATGGTATTTTGATAGTGGTTGTTCTAGACATATGACAGGTCGTACTGATTTCTTATCTGATTATGTGACCTTGAATAGTGGTAGTGTTACATATGGTGGAGGTTCTAAAGGAAAGATTGTTGGAAAAGGAACTTTGAATGTTGAAGGTTTTCCTAAGCTTAAAAATGTCTTACATATTGATGGCTTACTTGCAAATTTGATTAGCATTAGTCAACTTTGTGATGATAATTTGCATGTGAAATTAGTTAAAGACTCATGTTATGTTCTTAATAAAGATGAAGTTTGTGTAATGACTGGTACTAGGTCAGCTGATAATTGCTATCTTATTGGAACAAATATGTGTAACTTGTCAAAATATGATGAAAATGTCTTATGGCATCAAAGATTGGGTCATGCAAATTACAGAGCAATGCAAAAACTAATCAAAGCAGATGTAGTAAAAGGAATTCCAAAACTGAGGTTTCAAAATATCACTGTATGTGGACCATGCCAAAAAGGTAAACATGTAAGAATGTCAAACAAAATGCTGTCACATTGTACTACACATCGATGCTTTGAATAACTGAACATGGACTTGATGGGTCCTATGGAAACTGAAAGCATTGGAGGAAAGAGGTATTCCTTAGTTGTGGTAGATGATTTTTCTAGATATACTTGGGTAGAGTCTTTGAGAGACAAATCTGAAGCATTTGCTGCATTTAAAATTCTTTATAAGAGGTTCAAAAATGTGTTTAACTTAAAAGTTGGCCGTATTAGAACTGATCATGGTAGGGAATTTGAAAACAGCATGTTTAATGATTTTTGTGATAAAAAGGGTATCTTGCAAGAATATTCATCTCCTAAAACTCCACAACAAAATGGAGTTGTTGAAAGAAAGAATAGAACTTTACAAGAAATGGCTAGAGTCATGCTTACATCCAAATGTCTTGCTAAGAAATTTTGGGGGGAAGCATTGAATACTGCATGTCATATTATTAATAGGGTTTTTATTCGTTCTGGCACAAGTCAAACACCTTATGAGATTTTGAACAACAGATAACCAAGTGTGAAATATTTTCATATATTTGGTTGTGTGTGTTATATTTTTAATGATAGGGATCAACTTTATAAGTTTGATTCTAAAAGTGATAAAGGTTTCTTTTTAGGCTACTCTAGAAATAGTAAAGCTTATAGAGTGTATAACCTTAGAACTAACACTGTTCAAGAATATGTTAATGTTGTGTTTGATGATGATAAAGGTCTTACAGATGACAAAGATGAAGAAGATGTATCACAAGTCACTGATAGTTCTGAGAATACACTGAAGTCTGAAAATGTTGCACCAAATGTTAACACATCTGGGTCAACATCTACAGAACAGTCAATTGTAACTTCATAGAATGACCAGTACGTTCCCAAAACGAATCCTTCTTCAAGAATAGGTAAAAGTCATCCTTCTGACCAGATCATATGCGATGCTACACTTGGAGTGCAAACAAGAGGAAGAGTAAGATCAAACAAGGTAGATGTGGTAAGAATAATATGCATGTCTTCTATGTGTAATATTGTAAATGTTGAATGTTATTTATCTGAAATTGAACCTAAGAGTGCTAAAGAAGCCTTAACTGATGAAAAATGGATTAATGTTATGCATGAAGAACTTGGTCAGTTTGAAAGAAATGAAGTGTGGACAAGTGTTCCAAGACCTAGTCATACTAATGTCATTGGAACAAAGTGGATATTCAAGAATAAAACTGATGAATCTGGTAATATTGTTAGGAACAAGGCTAGGTTAGTAGCACAAGGTTACACCCAAGTTGAAGGAGTTGATTTTGATGAAACTTTTGCACCAGTTGCTAGGATAGAATCTATTAGATTATTGCTAGCTATTGCATGTTTTATTGATATTAAACTTCATCAAATGGATGTAAAGGCTGCATTTCTAAATGGCATATTGAATGAAGAAGCATATGTTGAACAACCTAAAGGATTTGAAGATCCACAATATCCTGATCATGTATATAAACTTAAGAAAGCATTGTATGATCTTAAACAAGCTCCTAGAGCATGGTATGGTAGGCTTACTGACTTTCTTTTGAATATGGATTTATTAGAGGAGAGGCTGATAGAACTTTGTTCATTAAGCACACTGAAGGTGATTTACTTATTGCTCAAATATATGTTGATTACATTGTGTTTGGTTCTACTTGTGATAAAATGTTGAGTAACTTTGTTGAGGCAATGACTGCAACATTTGAAATGAGTATGGTTGGAGACTTGAACTATTTTCTAGGTCTTCAAATCAAACAATGCAGTGATGGTATTTTCTTCTCCCATAGTAAGTATGCTAAGAACTTGGTTAAGAGATTTGGTCTTGAGAATTCAAAACCAATGAAAACTCCTATGGGATCTTCTTTGAAACTTTGCAAAGATAGTGCTGGAACAGATGTTGATCCAACACTTTACAGATCCATGATAGGTAGTTTACTATATTTAACCTCTAGTAGACCAGATATTATGTACAGTGTGTGTGTTTGTGCTAGGTACCAAGCTAATCCAAAGGAATCTCACGTGAATGCTGTGAAGAGGATTATCAAGTATGTTTCAGGTACAAGTGAACTTGGAATCTGGTACACTAAGGACACCAACAACATTTTGATTGGTTATAGTGATGCTGACTGGGCTGGAGATATAGATGATAGAAAGAGTACAAGTGGAGGATGTTTCTACATGGGAAACAATCTTGTATCATGGCACAGCAAGAAACAGAATTGTGTTTCACAATCCCTGCAGAATCTGAGTATATTGCTGCTGGAAGCTGTTGCACACAACTCTTGTGGCTGAGCAAGATGTTCCATGACTATGGTATTGAGAATGGTATACTTACTATCTTTTGTGATAATACTAGTGCCATTAACATTTCTAAAAATCCTGTACAACACTCACTTACAAAGCACATTAGCATAAGACACCATTTTATGAGAGATTTAGTAGATAAGAATATTGTTAAGTTGGAGTATGTACCTACTAAAAAACAGAATGCTGATATTTTTACAAAAGCCTTAGACCATGAGAGATTCTCTACTTTGAGAAAATCTCTGGGCATGAGCACTACCTGAAAAGAATTCGGATGGATGTCGTCACAAATGTGTTAGCATTTGGGACAACATCATGGGTTGTATAAATTTTATAAATTGAATTTATTTCTTACTTAGTTAAATAATTCCTTTGTAAAATATTTTCGAATCTAAGAACCTTGGAGTGCAAAAATAAACATGTCTCACACCTCTCAAATGCATAAAATGAGAATGTTATTAGCATACTAAAAGATGTATCAAATCACTGAGTAACTATGGAGCACGGAGTTCACTACTACGATGCCTTCTCTTCAAAAGGTGATATTTGGTAAAAACATCAACATATTTGTAATCCATTAAGTAAGTATGGGGCACGGAGTTCGCTACTACGATGTACTCTACAGGAACAATGGATCAATACAAATTAGATGCTATAACACAAAAAGAAAAAATATGGTGCAACACAAATGAAGCAAATTCATGTAAAAACCGTGTTGAGGTGTTTGTAACAGTTTTGAGCACAACATTGCCTGATTCGAATTTATTTTTATTAGTTGTAATTATTTAATTATTTATTGAGATTCATTTTATTTATTTAATTAATTACTAATCCACATCTTTTTTTTTTTTTTTAGATTATGCGATTTTAATTAGGTAAATCCTGGAAGCTTCTTAATTATTTAATTAATTTAATTAAATGATTTTTCCCACAAATTACCCATGATCTAGATTGTGGCTAATTATGTGAAGCATTATCGAAATTTCTAGATTAATTCTTCTGTTTTATTTTTAACCTCCAACTACATTATTCTCTCTATAAATATCGACCATAAGATGCCATTCATTTGCTAATTGTGATTTCTGAATTTGTTGAGTACTAAGATTGCAGAATTGATTTGTTGGTTGTGCAAATTCCCATCCTTTACCTTGAAATTCCAACCGCCTCACTTAAATGGCTAGAAGAAACTCGAAATCCTCACAATCTCACTCTGATTCGAAAAACTCAACCCACTCTCGCACAAATCCTCTCGAAATTCTTGCTTCCATGGCTTCACAACAATCAACCTCGTCAAATGTTGACTCAAATGTTTCTGCAACACCATCAACAACCGCTCCCACACCTCAAACCACTCCTCAAACCGCTCCTCAAACAACCAACTTTCCTCAAGATGCAACTGTCGAACAGGTCACTAGGGCTATCGAAGAGGTGTCTGATACTCTTCGAACTACTGGTCATCTGCCTGTGATGACTTTTGGAGATATCACTGTGGATATCTCAAGCTATTTGGCTGATCAAACCGCCCAAATGGCTTCTGCTTCAAAAAGCCCCAAATCACCTACTGTTCACGACCCGCAAACTGAAAATGCTGAGGCTTCTGTTGAAGAAGAAGCTACTGCTACTTCCGACCCTAGCTAACCAAGTGGAGGAAGCAAACATCTCTGAAAATGGTACAAACTCTTCACTATCTGTTTCTGATGAATCTGCTCCCATTCCTCTCAAGAAGAATGCACAGAAAGGCAAAAGACAGAGAAGCCCTGTACAAAGAAGAAGGAGATCAAACCGCGTATTCACTCGTGTGGATTATTCTGAATCCATGAGGAAGAAGAAGAAAGATGGAGCTGATGCTGGTGAACCTATCCAAGTGTTCACAGATTCTGAAGAAGAAGCTCATGTTGTTGCTGAGAAACCTAAGAAAGTTGCTGCTGAGAAGTCCAAAAAGAAGGTTGTTACTGAAGAGAAAGGAAAAGGAAAGATTGTTGCTGAACCAAAAGGCAAAAAGAAGATGATCATTGAAGATGAACCTGCAAAATCAGATTCCAATTCTGATTCTGAGAGATGCTTGAGAGACATACTGCAGTCTCTAAAGAAAAATGTTGAGCATTATGTGCTGCAAAGGAAGCTACACCAGAACCTGAAGATGGTGGCAGTGGTGATAGCTCTTCCAGTGCAGAGAGCAGCCCTGATCAGAGCTCTGCTAAAAGCTCTACACCAAGCTCGGATGACCTTGCTTCTGAGGAGGAAGGTATTTCTGATTCTCTTGAGACTCTAGAGAATAGGTTGGCCATTTATTCTAAGAGAAAACTGTTGATAGAGAAAATGATTAATATACCTGACTTTGAAAGTAAAGGCATGATTAGTTTCTTAGAGGAGAGGAATTTGATGCATGCTGTGAATTTTGGTGAATCTTTCTTGGCAAATTGGGCCTATGAATTTTATGCCTGTATGAAAAAGAGCACTGGTAGGAGATCATCTAGGTGGTATGAGACTGTTAATTTTAGGGGAAGGGATGTACCTTTTACTCCTGAATTGATAAATGAGTTTCTGCAAATTCCAAATGTTGAGGTAGATGAAGAACCTGACATGGATGTTGTCATTTCTGCAATAACTGGTGGTAAGGTAGTTAAGTGGACTAGACAAATGCTAGCCAAAGACCTCACTTCCCTACATTCTGTGTTATACAAACTCATTATCTACAACTGGATTCCCACCACAAACACTACCAAGATCACAAAGGATCTAGCTGTTCTCATGTATAGGATATATGTGCTTAAGAGATTCAATTTAGGCCTTACAATTTTCCAACATATGATGAGATTTACTGGGAAAGTTTCTGAAAAAGGCAATCTACCCTATCATGTTCTGATTTCCAATTACTTAAGGCATCATGGATTTGTTGCCAAGAACACTGATGTGTTGAGGGGGAGAGTTCCATTACTGGCCATAGCTCCTACCTTACTCACTGGGGATAGAGTAATTGATCTGCCTTTGACTGCTCCTGGTACTGAACATCAGCACAGACCCTCTACTTCTGCTCAACCAGGACCTTCCAGACCCTCAACTTCTGATCATCCTGAATCATCCAGATCAAGACAGAGAAATGCAACCCCAAATGTTGAGAACATCTGTATCAACATTTCTGGTAATGTGTATCTTTCACATGAATTCATCAAACTACAGCTCCAACACTTGCAGGAAACAATTGATGAGCTCCAGTTCCTGAAGGACAGGTGGACAAATCTGCTTTCACCTACAACAGGGGGAGTACCACCACCATCGAACTCCAATGTGGTGATTAAAGAAATGAATGATGATGGAGTTCCAGCTGCTGCTGATGCTGGTGATGGACCTGATGCTGGAGATGCTGCAGTGACTGATGTAGTTTCACACCTTGCATCTACCTACTTTGTTGATGAAGGAGATGATGATGATGATGATGATGATGATGATGATGATGATGAGATGGAGACCTTGTACGGTGATCTCCATAGAGGAAGCTGCTAGACAGGGGGAGATCTGAATTTCATAATGGCTACTGTGCAGGAAGTTGATGCTGCAGCTGTTACCACAGCAATATATGCCATTTATTCAGTTCAATATCTGTAATTAATGTTTAAGTTTGAATTCTGAAATTCTGATACACTTGTTATTTATTTTCTAGATGATAGGATGTCTATTGTTTTACAACTTGCTTAATTATGGTTCCACTTGATGATATCTGTTTACTGCCCTTGCTTAATTTATTAATAAAAAAATATTTTTAAAATATATATACTCCATAAATTTGTAAATTTATTATTATATTAAAATATAAAAAATATTTTAACAAAAAAAAAATATATATATATATATATATATATATATATATATATATATATAAAACAATAATTGAGCAGATAATTGGAAATTTATTTCTAAAAGAATCAATAAATCAAATTAAAGGAATATTAGTACAATTTTCAAAGTTTTTTTTTTTTTTTTTTTGGAATATCTAATTTAGATTAAAATTCAAGGTTAATAATAAACTTAAAATTGTTTAACATTATATTGCTAATATTTAATAAATGAAAATTTTCAAAATAATACTCTATTCATTCCACAATTTTTAAATCCATCGAATAAGCTGAGATTTGTTATTAGATTTTTTTTTTTAAACTTATTAGAATTTTTTTTTAATTCTTCGATTATGCAGAGTCCTAAAATTATGTTTTATTTAGGATATTTAAATATGTATGTATAACTAAATTTATATTTATAATATATATACATGATTTTTAAAACGCATAAATTAAGTAATAATTAATTATGTCCTAATTCAAAAAATTTATATAGAAACAAATATTTTTTTAATTATTTTCTAATTCTAACTGTTTTCATGTTCTTAATATATTAAGGCAAAATACTTATGTGTACCAGTTACATACATGTAACTGGCTATTTACACTTTTTTTTTAATAAGTCCACACTCCCTTCTTTTAGGCACTTATGTGTACAAGTTACATACATGTAACTAAATCCAATTTTTTATTGTTAGTTATTTACCTTATTTTTTATTAATTTCACCCCCCAATTTTTTTAAAAGAAAAATACATGTAAAATACTATATTACCATTTTATCAATTAAATTAAAATACAACTCATTAAAATTATAATTATACACCGACTATCGTGTCACCAATGAATCACCACGAAGTCAAATATTATTCTATTTTTTAAACTTTCAAAAAATAAATATAAAAACATAATGAATATAAAAAAAAAATATGAAACTCAAAAATAAAATTATGAAATAAAAATTTTAGTTTTTTTTTTTTAAATGACCAAAATTTAAGAAAAAAAAGCGAAAAAAAAAAAGCTAAACTAAAAAAAATCAATTTTTTTTCTAATTTGGGTATAAATGTATGAATATGACATGCTCACTTTCTAGTTTTAATCTGATTTATAATAACTAAGATTATTTTGTTATGTTTTCATTATTTCTACAATGATATATAGTTTGTTACAAGTTTTTTAAAATTGTAGATTATTTTTTAAAACTAATTAATAACATAATTTAATTGAAAAATAAAATTTATATTTAGAAACTTAAATGAGTGGAGAATTGGAGAAGAAACCAGCATAATATTGCATCAACTTTATTATTTTATTTGTGGTCATCGCCGTGTTGATGCATTCATATGTTCATTGAGTGTGAACGTATCTATTAATTGAATTGTGTGTTCAGTGTGATTCATTCTCACTTTTGTTCTTCTTACTAGTTACTTAATATCAATATTTTAATATTGATGTATTAATTTGCATGGTATGCCTTGAATTATGAATGTGTTAAGTTATGTAGTTTTTATTAAATATAATATTAGTTTAAATACGATATAGTATTAGTACGCCTATGGTATAATACTAGTTAATATATTGTATTATTTGTATAGTACTAGAGATTAATGTGGGTATAAAAATATTATTTAATATATGAACTAATACTATACAATATGTGAATTAATACTATACTATATTTGAACTAGTACCATATAGTATATGAACTAATACTATATAATATGTGAACTAATACTATACTATATTTGAACTAGTACCATAGAGTATGTGAACTAGTACTATACAATATGTGAACTAATACTATACTATATTTGAACTAGTACCATAAAGTATGTGAACTCGAAACTCGAAAACATTAGAACTTGTACCAATATAAACTAATATTATACTGTATATGAATTAATACGTACAGTACTACATATTAACTAATAATATACCATAATACTTATCAATTGTTATTATAACACTTATAAACTAAAAATTATTATTTATAAAAAATTAAAATAAAGTGATTAAAAAATGAAAATTCGAATGAAAATAATAATTAAACAATGTAAAACGAAGTAAAATTTGTAAGGAATGAAGTAAGATTTTGAAAGGATGAGATGAATATTATACACCAATTAATTAAAATAAAATAGTACCAATAGAATTGAACACTGCAGCTAAAAGAGATGAGAGTTTTATTTTTTAAAACAAATTATTATTATACTATTTAATATTTAAAAAACAATTAATATTATTTTTAAAATTTTCTTATTAGACTTTAAAATTTTAGAATAATTATTTGTGTCATAAAAAGAAATTACGTGAAAAAAAATATCATTTGAAACACAAATGATAAATAGAAAGAAAAATAAATTTAAAAAATAATATTAAAAAGAGAAATATAAATATCAATTGAAGTAAAATAAAAAAATAAAAATGTTAAAAAATTAATGGAGTATTATTTTTTAATTATAAAAAAAATAAAAAAATAATTGAAGTAAAATAAAGTCCCAAAAAATCTATGTGCTAAATTGATATAGTAAATGGATTATGTGTTATTTGTAATGAGTTATTGGATTATATATAGTAAATTATTGGTCATTTGTTACTTGTATTGTGTTATTGGATTGGATATAGTAAATGAGTGGGTTATTGGATCCAATTACATACATGTAACTAGTAAACAAGAGTGCAACCCATATATTAATCATTCAGGGTATTAAAAACATTAGATCTCTTTTTCAAGATAGTTGCAGAATCTTCTAAATCTTTAGATGTAGGAGGGTGTATTCAAATGAAATTCTATTTGATTTTTTTGGACTTTAAAAAGTACGTGGATTTATAAAATCTATAGAGTCTATGCAGAGTTTGACTGACTTTTTTTATTGATTTATATGAATTTTAATGGACTTGATAGGATTGTGGAATATTTTTTTTTATTGATTTATATAGATTTTCATAAACTCCAATATTGATGCAAATAGTTTTTTTTTTTTTTTTAATATGAAGTGTTTTTCTTTTAATTAATATTATATATAAAATATTTTACCGATAATATATATATAAAGTATTTTACCAATAATATATATATATATATTAATTATATAAAGTTTATATATTAATTCAGAGTGGGGTGGATATCCGCGGGTCGGGCATAAGACTCAGACCCGACCCATACTCAATACGGGGCGAATCTGACCAGACTCAAAGCTCGCGGGTGGGGTGGATACCCGCGGGTTCGGATCAATATTGTCATTTCTACTTTTGATCTTTCGTATTCAGAGTTTAATTATGAGAGACCCGTGTACGTTTTAAATTAGAAAATAATATATTACGTACGGTTTCTAACCAAATTTAGTTTAATTTGAAATCCCTGTTTAATGGTAGAATTTGGCCAAAAATATAGTCAATATTCATAAATCAACTAAATTTCGTTAAAAACGTACGTAATATATTATTTATTTATTTTAAAAAAAATACGTAATTTAAAAAAATTGTATTAGATCCCTTGAAAATTGATTAAATGATATTTGAAAGGGTTGGTCTGCTATGAATAAATTTACATTTCACGATATACACAATTTTACATTTCATACAATTAAATTCAAGTAATAAATAGTGTTACTTAATTGTTTTAAATTTAAAATTGATATGGATGGTGAAGTGATAAATTTAAAATTTTAAACTCTTCCTTAAACAATTTATAACAATTTTAAACTCTTCCTTAAATTTTACTAGATAGTTATTAATTTTTTAACAATTTTAAACTCTTCCTTAAATTTTACTAGATAGTTATTAATTTTTTTAAGTATTTTGATTATTATAACAATTAATATTAATAATTAAATTTTGAATATGCACTATTATGCATATTATCTCGGAAATAACTAAGAACTTATCACATTTATTTTAAAAACAATATAATCAAATATATTAATTAAACATATCATAAATCTAAATAAAAAAATAGTGAATTATCACATAATTAATAATCACAATAATTATTGTGATAAATATATGTATACATATTTCCGAAAATTAAAATGTTTACATAATTATTTTATATTACTCCGGATCCGTATATGGCTAGTTAACACATTTCCGAAAAATAATAGTGATTCAAGAAACAAATTTTTATAAAATTAATAAATGTAAATAATTTATTATAAAATTATAATTCAAACTGTAATTCAAATACATTGTTTTTACTATAATACAAAGACTATGATTTTGAGGATGATCTACAAATTATTTTTCGTATGAAGATTGCCTTTGATATTGCCGTTGACTTAGTTTTGATATGGGATGAAAAACCTGCAACAATTATCTCAAACGATTTCAATGTTGAATCGTACAAAAAAAAAAAAAAAAAAAAAAGCGGGAAGATAATTGAATCGTACAAAAAACAAAAAATATAAATGTAATGGAACGGCAACTAACTTGGACCTCCTACATGTAGTTAGAGTGTCATGGTGCCGCCATTAAAATTCAAATCTAAAGTCTTAAACTCCTTTTGCATAATGTGTTAAATGTTTTCGTCGTACGTTTGTGTTTTTATATTTAATTTAATTAATTAAAATATATAATTATAAAATTACATTTTTATCCTTATACAATAAAATATTTTATTATATTTTTTAACTTAAAATTAAATTTCTCCTCCTGTTCTCTTATTTTTCAATTCAACACCTTTTCATTTATTTCTTCTTAGGGTTCTTGTGACTCTCATTCTCATCTCTCAAATTTTCAAGAGAACAAAAAACCGACACTCTCCACTGCTCTAGCACCGCCATCGCGCTCTTATGCACTCTGTCAGAACGAAAATATCAGGTTAATATACTAGTTTATCTTGAATTTGAAACCTTTGTTTGTTTGGTTGATTTATTGTTAAGCATGTTTGATTCGAATAGGTTCGAAATTGGTGATGATTATATGATATTGCTTACAATTTTGTGATTAAAAGTGAATTTTCTTTGAGTCTTTTTAACAAACACTTGATGTGCACCTTACTTTGTTATTGCTTGAATTTGTGGAGTGATGAAGGAACTAACTGGGGTTGAATATCACTTAAATTAATTTCCTAGATTGCTCATGTCTTTGAGGCATTTTCACAAACACTTGGTGTGCACCTTATTTTGTGAGAAATTTCATATGTGCAGTATATTTTATATTAAATGCTCCCCATTGGGAAAAAATCGATCCAGCCTCCCCGTTACAATTTATCCGAGAAACATGAAATCATTGAAATGATATGTTAAATGACGTCTTATATTCTTATACATTTTCTCCTGCTATATATTTTATCAAATCATAAAACAATGAATAGAGCTAGTGATGTTGGTACTTTGTACCAACCTTCACACTGCCAGAAGTTAACACATAATAACTTACCTTGTAACACAATGTTTTTGTTAATACATATAATTTATTTGCTCTTCATAACAAATGTGGAACTTTTTAAAAAAAACCCCACAACCTATGCATGTTATATTTCTAAAATGCAACTTACCGTTTAATTTTTTTTTCATAGCTTGAGGCTAATTATGTCCTTGTGAGTTGACTCACCCTCCAAAATTCTATTTTCTTGTCAGAAATTTGTTAAGAGTTTGCAGTTTCTTCACACTTTTAACTTCTTTTTTTGTCAGGATTTACTTATCTCATCTATGATGGAAATAGGGACCAATTTTCATCATCAAGATGTTAATGATTCCTGGCATACCTATCAAGCCAATGCTTGCTAAGTAATATGGCCACTGGCTATTACTGTCAATCTACCATATTTAATAAATAAGTTTCTTCCTTAGAGCTTCGTGTGTTTTTTTTTTTTTTTTTGTGGGGGTGTAGAATTTCATTTCAGAATTACAAATGGAGCCCCACAGGTGCTGAAAACCTTTCAAAATAGGGCATTCACTTGTAAAAATAAGTAGGTCTTAAATAGTTATCTTAAAAATGGTGCTTGCATGTGTGTGCTATGTGTTGATTTCAAGCTTGTGCCTTGAGGGTCCTGTTCATGTTGTGCTTGTATTTTATGGTAGTCAGTTTCAATTCTCTTACACATAGATCTCAACTGATGCTGAAAGCGATTTTTAGTAAAAAAATGTTCAGATGAGAGTATTTTCTGAAACCTTCCACTGAATAAAAAAAAGCAGTTAATTATGTTTGATGTGTTTATTTAATTTTTTTGTTGTGTAGAGCAAATTGAGTTTTCTTGCAGGAGATATCTGTTGCATATTCAAGCGGTATAAATTTTAGATCAATTGTCTTTGGTTTTTAATTAAAGGCTTTTGCAAAATCTATCTTGGAAAATAGCCTTTCTAGCTTTCTCTTCTTTACTTCATCAATAAGTTTGTTGACAACGAGCACTCCGTCTAATATCTGCCTCCCATGTACAAACCCATATTGCGTCTCCGAGATCACCGACCCAATAACCATAGATAGCCTTCTTGCCAACGCCTTCGCTATGATTTTGTAGTAACGTACAGTTTATCATCGAGATGGGCCGATAATCACTAATGCCTTCTGCATTCAACTTTTTTGGAATAAGAGTTATGTAGGATGGATTGAAGCCCTTGACGAATTTCCCGTTTAAGTGGAATTCGTCAAATAAATTCTGGAAATCACCCTTCAACACCTCCCAATTTTCTTTGATGAATGCTATCGTGAAGTCGTTCGGCCCAGGCGACTTCGAGGGTTCACAACACCATACTGCCTCTCTAATTTCCTCGGATGTGAAGGCTACTGTGAGAATGAGATTATTCGCTGCACAGGTTTTATGCACGGCCAAGTCGTGTGGGATCGCCGGTCTAGAGATCTTGGGCGCTTGATAATGGTTTTTGAAATGCTCCGCGACTGCTGCTTTATATCTGCCGGAGAGGACAGCCATTCGCCATCAAAACGTAAGTTGGAGAGATCATTAATTTTTCTCCTAACGTTTATGCACTTGTGGAAGAACTTTGAATTTACATCGCCCTCCTTTATCCATCTGTGAGTATTTCATTCATTGTCTTTCTTCTTTGTTCAATCTCCTCCACATCCAGCCCCAATGCATCATCTAGGGCTACTAATACAGTAGTCATATTGTATTATTAAATTTATGTTATGACAATTATTTAATAGTGTATTAATATATATCAAAATAGTATGATTATAGGTGTGTGTGAACATAATGCACTAAGGTGCTGTTTGGTTAGGGATTGTGGTGGATGGGGATGCTTAGGAATTGTGGTGGATGGGGATTGGAAAAATATGGACCAATTCATGAATATTAATTGAATAATAGTTGTGTTTGGATAGAGATTGAAAAATAGATGTGGATGGAGAACTTTATGTCAAATCAAGTAGGAGAGGAAATAAATGTGTGTAAGAAAGTAGGAGAGAGAATAAATGTGTGAAAGAAAAGTAGGAGAGATAATAGATGTGTGAAAGAAAAGTAGGAGAGAGAATGAGTGATTAAAAGAAAAAAAATGGTGATGTGATTGTATAAAAATAGTTTTGTAGGTGTATTATAGGAATGAATGTGTATTTGGATGAGTATAATGATGGAGAATGATGGAGAGGGATGAGATGGGGGATGGCCCATCCAAATCCGGATGGGCCAATCCCAAACCAAACACAGCCTAACAAAATAAGTAGAGTGACATTTCAAAAATAATGTACTAAAATTAGTGTACTAATAGATGATTTTTCTAGTAGTTTATTCGATGTGGGATGAAAATTTTATATGTTTATTTGTTTTCTTTTTATTCATTGTGGGACATAAATCTCATATATTTGTTTTCTTACTAACATTGTTGTTTTTATATTATTTTCCTCTCATATTTTTCTACTTTTTATTCGATTGTCATTCTTTTTTCTAACATGTGTATAACTTCTTTCATTTGGATTGATAATTAATAATGAATTTCATTTTTTTAAAGAATAAAAAACTATTATTTCAACAATATTCTAAACAAAAAAATATGAATTATAAATGCCTATAAAAAATTGTTGACCCTTTTTCTAAGAATATTTCAATTTAATATAATTTTTATAAATGCATATTTTTTTAATGTAATAAAAAATATAAATAAAATATGTATACTATATATTATATTACCGGTTGGACCGCCAATCTAATCGGTCCAACCGGTTGAATTGTGAATTAGTGTCTAATCCAGTTTCGTCTCCGATCCGGCTATGAAAACACTGTCCATGGGCATGCTGATTAAGTGAGTTGTGAATTGAACTAGATCGAATTAATTATATATATATATATATATATATAGTATTAGATGAACAAAAAAGGGGATTGCAAAGTAGATTCTTATAAAATAAAATATATTTATTTGATATTATTATTATCATTTCATCCTAGCTCATCCGATCCTAATGGAAGATTTAAGATTTGTCTTCCTTCAAAATTTAGAATGGATACAATGTCTTAATCGCATTAATATCATCTTGTGCTAAACCCTTTCTAATCCCCATACCTATAGTAGGCGCCATAATGGCACTCTTATCAGTGGAATGCCCTAGTCCAAGAACATGCCCTAGTTCATGCAACCCTACTGTTTGTAAATCTGTTGCACCCGCAACAATCCCATATACCCACTTTTCATCTCCATCGTAGTGAAGTCGTCCGTCACCCGGGCCGAAAGCGTGAGCCAATACCCCTAAAGGGCCATCAAATGGAGTCCCATCCCCATGGTCCCTAACCTGGAAGCTGATCTTGATATCGGCTCTATCGTAATCCGGTGTGTAGAAGAATCTTAATGGTGTCACGCTGCTCCATAATTTCGATGCAACGGAAATGGCGTGATTCGTGTCGCCTCCTGTTCCTGGTGGAAATGAGTAGGTCAGGTTTCTTTTCGCCCATTTAGGCTTACCTGGAAAGAAAGTATAATGGGATTCTGCGATGGGGGAAGAGTACTGAAGAGGAAAATCGGGGTTTCCACATCGAGGTTGTGACATTTGTTCAACTGTGGGGGCATCTAAGGTTCCGGTTTCTTGGAGTTTGAAGAAATTTTGGTACTTTCTTATAGCTTTTTCTAAGTTATCGTCGAAAGTATCACTGTTTGTGTTGGAAGTAGACATGTATCCGAGGTTTGAAAGGTAGCGTTTGAGTTGAGAAATACTTTTTGTCGAATCTCCTTTCTTGGTTCCAATCAAAGAATTGAAAAAAATTCCCTTGGGGGATTGTTCATGAGCATGAATGTGTACCACAAATAGGAAGAGGAGTAGAGTGCATGAAAGGAGGTGGAAAGGCTTTGTTTCCATGATTTTTTTTTGTAGAGAGGATATGTGAATGGGTGTGTGATGGAGTTCATTCATCTCTAAACCTAAATAGTTACAATTTGATGCGTGTTTGGTGGGTATTTTTTAATTCTTTAATTTTTATTGTGGTAAAAGAATTAATTGATAATCTAGCTACAAAGAATAAATGAATTAAATGGAAAGCAACGGGATATATATGTGTCACGCTACAATTTATTAACTTTTTCTATAAAAATAAAAATGGAATGCAACATTTACTTGCCAATTTATTAATTTTTTCTATATCTCTAAACCTATTTATAGTTACAATTTGTTGCGTGTTTGGTGGGTATTTTTTAATTCTTTAATTTTTATTGTGGTAAAAGAATTAATTGATAATCTAGCTACAAAGAATAAATGAATTAAATGGAAAGCAACGGGATATATATGTGTCACATTACAATTTATTAATTTTTTCTATAAAAATAAAAATGGAATGCAACATTTACTTGCCAATTTATTAATTTTTTCTATATCTCTAAACCTATTTATAGTTACAATTTGTTGCGTGTTTGGTGGGTATTTTTTAATTCTTTAATTTTTATTGTGGTAAAAGAATTAATTGATAATCTAGCTACAAAGAATAAATGAAAAATGGAAAGCAACGGGATATATATGTGTCACATTACAATTTATTAATTTTTTCTATAAAAATAAAAATGGAATGCAACATTTACTTGCCAAAGGCCTACAATGTGCCCTGTGGCTAGCTGATTAATTAATTAAAATTTGGAACTTGAGTTTTGAATTTAGTCAGGTGTGGTCTTTGAACATTCTTGTTTGACAAATAATTTAATACTCTCTCTATTCCACCAAAAGTATGCTTATTTTTATTATACTTATTTTTTAAAAATATATATATATATTAATTAGGGTTAATTGCAAAACAATTCACCACCTTTAGGTGCTATTTGGTTAGGGATTGTGATGGATGGGATGAGGATGAGAATTGAAAAAAATATGGATGGGGTAATTCAGGAATAGTAATTGAATAAAAATTATGTTTGGATAGATATTTAAAAATAGGTATGAATGGAGAACTTTAATTATGTCAAATCAGTAGTGATGTGTTATTATTGTTAGTTAATTAGTGAAATAATTAGTGTGAGTAAGAAAAGTAGGAGAGATAATAAATGCGTGGAAGAAAAATTGGGGAGAGAATGAGTGATTTAAAAAAAATAAAGGGTGATGTGATTGTATAAAAATAGGTATGTAGGTGTATTATAAGGGTGGATGAGTATTTGGATTGATATTTGGATGGAGAGGAATGAAGAGGGACGGGATGAGGGATGGCCCATCCAAATTCGGATGGGCCAATCCCAAACATATTCTTTCTTTTTTTGCAATTTGATACACCACTTTTTTATGCTTTGCCAATTCGATGCACCAATATATTTTTTTGTCTATTTTTAATTTAACTTGGCCCCGAAAATGGCGAACTCTCTACGTTGCGCTTGTTTGATTGTCAAAGGATTTACCCACATTGAAGACATTGATTTTCATGAAACCTTTGCTCCGGTTGCAAAATTGGTCACGGTACGTTGCATGTTGACTGTCGCGGCTAAAAGAAATTGAATTGACCATCAGTTAGATATAAATAATGTTTTCCTTCACGGTGATTTGCATGAATATGTGTACATGAACATCCCACAATGCTTTGCAAAAGATGGTGACACTAGCGTTTCCAAGTTACAAAAATTATTTTACGGTCTTTGACAAGCTTCCCGAAATTGGTATGAGAAATTCACTCAAGCACTTATTGCCATCAATTTTGTCAATCCCGTGCTAGTAATTCTCTATTTATATTAAGAAAAGGTTATATTTATGTTTCCACACTAATTTATGTCGATGATGTTATATTGACCGGGAATGACTCTTCCCATATTACATTTATGAAACAATATTTAGATGAGAAATTTAGCATCAAGGATTTGGGTCCCTTGAAGTATTTTTTGGGAATACAGGTTGCTAGATCCCCTAAAGGCTTCCTTTTGAGTCAACGAAAGTATGCATTAGATATCTTAGAAGAGAGTGGCCTCCAAGGTAGCCTCCCGAGCATGTTTCCCATGGAACAAAATTTGAAATTACGTTCGGACGACGACAGTCCCCTTGTCGATGCAATGTCTTACCGAAGACTGGTTAGTCGTTTACTCTACCTAACAGTCACCCGTTTGTACATCGTCTTTGTTGTTAGTCAACTAAGTCAATTCTTGGACAGTCCTCACCAGACCCACCTTACGGTTGCCCACCGCATCTTGTGTTACTTAAAGAATGCGACGGGACAGGGCATCTTGCTCACGTCAAGTGCCGATACTACCATTTGCGCCCATTGTAATGCTGGTTGGAGGGGTGTCCCTTCACACGACGCTCGTCCACTGATTATATTATACATCTTGAAGATTCATCGTTTCTTGGCGCAACAAGAAGTAATTTGTGGTCTCTCGTTCGTCTGCTGAAGCCAAATATCGAGCTATGGCTAAGACGATTTGTGAAATAATTTGGCTTCGTTGGTTTTTATGTGATTTTGATGTCAAGCAAACCGGTCCTACTCCGCTCTTATGTGATAATCAAGATGCTCGCCATATTGCACTCAATCCTGTCTTTCACGAGAGAACGAAGCATGTTGAGATGGATTGTTTCTTTGTTCGAGAAGGTGTTACACGAGGCGACATTCAACCAAGTATGGTGTGCACGACGGATTAAGTTGCTGACATATTTAAAAAGCAGCTTTGTGCCAATCGTTTTCAATTCCTTCGTGGCAAGTTGGGTGTTCGAGATCTTCACATGCCAACTTGAGGGGAGTATTGGGATTACATGAGTTTTTTTTTTTATTTAGACCCATTATCATTCTAGGGAAGTTTTTTAAAGTCAATGAGTTAGTTTCTACTTTTCTTATATGCCTATCAAGAGAATTGTATATATATTCTTGATTCGCCATTGTAAAACCTATCTTTCATCAATATATCAGAATATATGTTGCGCATTACTCTTGAATTCCTAGAGTATGTTTTAAAGATATTAATTTGTGCCAACAATTATTTAGAAATTTGGAGTGAGAATGGAATTGAATGTATATATATTACCTCCAATAATAGTGGAAGGAAATACATCTTAAAGAAGCTAATGAGTCAATTTAGTGAACTACTTATTGTTCAACTTCTTGAATCATACGTCGTCGCCAATGATGAACTACGTGACACTGATATATAGGCTTTAGCATAATCGTCCATCCCTCAATATACCAATAGAGATTTTTTTTATTTCATATTTTTATAAATTGTTCATTTAAATGTCATTATGTATTGTCGCGAAGATATAGAAAGACCCGACATCCAAATGGCTTGAAATTATCATAGCTCAGCAGATTATCATAAAGAAGCTCAAACAGGGACTCTTGTTGTCCTGAAGCGGAGAAGGAAGGCGATTAATCACATAAGTGGAAATGGCAAAGGCATCAAACCAAAACTGAGCATGAGCATGAAACATCATAGAAAGACCGATTTCAACAGTATGACGATGTTAACGCTCAACACGGCCGTTTTACTGAGGTGTATAAGGACACGACACACGATGATGAATACCATGTTGAATAAAGAAATTACGAACCCTTTTATTAATGAATTTAGTTCTCCCATCACTTTGAAATGCTTTAGCATGCCCAGAAAATTATGTGCAAACAAACTTGTGAAATCGAACAAGTATATCATAGAAGTCAGATTTAGCACTTAACGGATGCATCCAAGAAAATTGGGAGTAATCATCCACAAAAACCACATAAAACCGAAAACCATCCGAGGAATTAATAGGTGTAGGACCCCATAAATCACAATGAATCAAATCAAGGACTTTAGAAGAACGTTTATCATTTAACTAAAAAGATAGGTGATTGCTCTTTGCAATTTGGAAGTAACTAATAAATGACCTAAAGAGTTCAAAAATTTAATAATTGAAAACGAGACATTCCCAAACGTAAATGCCATAAATTAAACGAAGCCTTCATTTTCTTGGATTTGATAGCAGCCACTAGAGTAGGGTGACCTTGCTCCAAGAAATATAAACCATTGCACATCTACCCCGAGCGAGAGGTGTCTTTGTGGTCCGAATTTGAATAGTGAACATTTTATCAGAAAAAACAACGTCAACCGGAAAATCAGAAGTGAATTTTCTAATAGACAGAAGATTTCTAGTAATGTAAGGTACAACCAGAACATCAAGAAGTTTAACGTCATTAGCCAATGAACAAGTACCAATATGAGATATTTGAAGAGAAGCCTCATTACAACCAACATTACCATTTCCTATGTAAGACGCACGAGAGTCAAGATCATGAGGATTAGCCGTCATATGGGCAGAGACGCCCGTATCAATGCACCAATCTGAGGTGTCTGAAATGCCACAAGCGGCGCCAAACGTTTGTGTTAGATTGGCGTCGGTGTTGACAGAGTTGTTGAACCTTTCTAGACAGCGATTGATGTAATGGCCCTTCTCCCAACAAATCTGGCATTTCGGGACGAAGGGCGGGCGATCAGTATTATGGCAATTAGAAGGGCGGCGGTCGCTAGAGGGATGACCGCGAGAAGATTTGGTGCACGGATTAGGGTTTCCATTCTTGGGAGCTGAGAATGGACGACCACCGGATCGAGATCCACCACCGCGATGCTTAACATAGAAGGCAGAAGGGGCGACATCATACATGGCAGAGTGGAGGTTTTCATAGGCCTTGGCAGTTGTAGCATGCATCTTCATCTTCATCTTTCTTCTTTTTAGTATCTCTATTCTTAGTTGATGAAGATGGTTCTTCTTTGGAGTTGTCCCTTCTGGATCTCCTTTCATCATTCTTCTTTTCAGGTGCATTGTATCTTCTTCTTCTTCTGTCTTGGTAATACTTCTTGTATTTACCAAATCTGGAATTTAACTTTTCAAATCTTCTAGCCATCATTGCCAACTCATCTGAAATGTCATCTTTGGAAACTTCTTTTCCACTTTTGCTAGAATTGCTGGCTTTCTTGGAATCGGGTTCATTGGATTTGGCCTTCAGTGAAACTCCTTTGCTTTCAGGTTCCCCAGTGTTGTTCTTCTTGTTCAAGTCATATTCATATGCCTTGAGTTCAGAGAACACCTGTTGCATTGGCATAATTGACAAATCCTTTGTATTCTGCATCATGACATCATACACATTCCATTTGGATGTCAAGCTCCTAAGAATCTTCAAGGCCACTTCTCTCTTGGAGTATTCCTTTCCAAGTGAGTTGATCTCATTCATGATGTCTGTGAACCTTCCATCCAGTTGATCAATGTTTCATCAGACTTCATTGAAAATTGCTCATACTTTTGAACAATAACTTGAAGTTTGTTTTCCTTGATCTTGTCAGTTCCTTCACACATTAGAGCTAATGTGTCCCAAATCTCCTTTTCAGTTGTGCAGTGAAACACTCTACCCATTATAACATCTGGAATTGTTTGATATAGGGTGTTCATTGCCACAAAGTTGAGATTCTGCTTCTTTCTTTCTTTAGGAGTACGTTCATCATTATCTTTCTGAATTTCTTGTGCTCTAGCTGTTTTTTGGGCTTTTGTTACATTTGTATTTGGCTTCAAGAACACAAATGGACCTTTAGTGATCACCCTTAGCATTTCATCATGGAGACAGTCCAAATGAGCTCTCATCCTTATCTTCTAGGAGTCATAATTCTCAATAGAGAACATGGGCAGTTTCTGGTAAGATATCTTGTTGATGGGGTTGGTTCCCATAGCAGTAAGTGGTGGAATAGCTACACCAGAATTCTCAGAAGAAGATGTGTTAGGCATAATGAATGTCACAGAAAGTGCACAAGTAGATCAGTTTAGGTAGCCAAAGTTAGTCCTCAAAGCAGTGGTCTTTAAACCCTGCTCTGATACCACTTGTTGGTCCCAAAAGAAGGGTGACACGTGTATGGGGGGGGGGGGGGGAATACACGTGTATGTGTTTTTAAAAAAAAATACTTTTACAAATTAATCAACACAGATAATCAGAGTCAGATAAGTTGTACAGTATGTCAAGTCATATGAAAATACTCAATGAAATATTCTAACAGAACTTTAACAGTAAACAACTTATATGCGGAATAAATGATAGGCCCTATTATAATCCTTAAATAATATGCACTTGGATACTATAGCAAGTGAATACGTAGTAGGCAAAACTTTAAACAAGGAAGTAAATGCTGCAGTAAATAAGAACCCAAGACGTATAATGGCTCGGAGGCTAAACTGCTCCTACGTTCACTCTCCTAACTTAATAGAATAATTCCTTAATCACTTTGGAATTAACTTATTTTTACAGTGCCAAGGTGCACTCTACTTCTTCTTCTCCTCTTCTCTTGATTTCTTACAACCTTCTCTCGTTGCAATACTCTCAACACTTCTACGAACTCAACAATACTCTCAATCTATCTCTCAAGGTGAAAGTAGGGTTTTGTTCTTGTTCCAACTATGTGTGATATCCTTTACAATTTAAGAACGAATGTAAAGGATAGGATATCACGTTCTAGGCTTAGGATAATAAAATGATAAGCTTGCCTAGTGGGGACTAAAGATAACACTCACAAACAAATATGCTTAAAAGCTTTAATCTCTAGAGTGTTTAGAATATTTTTGAATGCTAAAATATTGCTAGAATGTGTATGACTTGTATGTCCCGTAATCTTGAAATGTTTCAAGATATGGCCTATTTATAGATGAAGCAAACTATCCGTTGGTGGAGATAGCAAACTTATCCATAAATTTGAACTTTCAAATTGTTCAAGGGCTTGTATGCAAATAGTATATGCATTCACGTCCATTCTGAATTTTGCATTCCATTCTCAGAACTTGTTATGCACAGTGACAGAGATGGCAATAATCTATTGGTTATTTTGGAATAATTCTGTCCTTCTGGCTAACGGCCTCGTACTGGGTAAATGCCTTGTCATCCATAATCTTTGACCATAAGTGTGTCAAGTCCAAAATATATGAATATCCAAATTCATCATACTTGACTTTTGTCCTTCAGCATACTTGTCTTCATAAATCCTTGTCACGTGTTCATAACACTTCAGCTTCTTGTCTTCGATGCTACTTGTCTTCATGCTCTTTGTGCTTCCAGGTCATTTTTCATAGATTCAAGAATAATCTATTTAATTAAAAATTAGAGCTCCCTAACATATATGAGAGTTTCTAACCTGAAAATCTAGACTTGGCAAATCATCATACTTGGGATTTTACTTAGGGTTTTGGTATCTAATCAAAATCAAAATTTATTTTATTAATATAAACCATATCCCAACAATTTTCAATCCAGAATAAAAATAGTTACTATTCACTATTCAGTTATGAGAGAGTTAATTAACGCCTAAAAAATGTTGTGTTGGGCTAACTTATTCGAATAATAACTGTACGTATTTGGAGTGTTGGAATTACTAATTTAACCTTCACATAAAAACAATCACATTTTATCCATAATATGGATAGTGGGAGTACAATGTTTTAGTGAAATAACTTGTATTATTAAATTGATATTTTAATGAAATAAATAATATTCCCCCGACTAAGTTTATTGTGTTCAAAATCAACTTCTCCAAATGCAACCTTTTTGGGATAAATATGAACATTGATATACTAAAGGAGTTGGCATCGATCGTTTTTAGGCTGTGGTGTAGGAACCCTCCCAATGAAATTCCTTGGGTTGTAAGTGGGAATCAATGGGCATGTTTGTTTTGGGACTCACCCGTCCGGACGTGGGACGTAACGTCCCACGTCTATGTTCTACTTCGGAATTTCACATCCGGATTTCCCCATCCAACTACACTCATCCCTAAAAATACCTATACATCATACTATTACATCTCATCCAACCACTCTTACACAATTTGATTTGACATAAAGTTACATCTCATCCTACTCAAAATCCCAAAACAAACACACACAATTACTATTCATCAGGATTTCCCCATCCAAGATTTCCCCATCCGGAATTTCCCCCATCCTACATAATCCCAAAACAAACATACCTTAATGATCAAAAAATTGAAGCATGGAGAGATGTAATCCAAAAGTGGAAAGCATAATTAAGTTGTGGGAAGATTGACAAATATTCTCATTTGGGGCAGAATTATTCTACTCAATGCGGTGCTCAAATCGATCGAGTACTCTCTACAAAAATTCCTTGGATCTCATGGAATGATATTTGTAGGAGGATTGGGTGTAAAAAAAATTGAATTCTTTAATAAATCTCTTCTTTCTTGACAGGTGGGCATGGAGGATACGAGACGAACCCAACGCATTCTAGGTGAGAATACTTGATTCTAAACTCCACAAAAATGGAACAGGAACAACGCATCAAACTGGTGGAAAAATCTCTTCGATCTGTTCTTTTCCAGCAATGCTAGCCAGTACTGATTCGAGTCGAACATGACATTGACACTGGGCCGGGGACGGACGCCTCACCTCGTTGTGGAAAGATCGGTGGGTCTTCACTAGACGAGTCCTACCCTGGGTTGTTCTTATTAGGCATATATAAATATATTAACAAGATATTATATATATCTTGTATAATATATTTTATATATCTTGTAAATCTTTATTTTGTTTAATTAAGATTTAGAATAGATATGTTTTTGTATCTTTATATACCTCTCTTGTAAACACTTCACAATTCATTCAATGAAATAATATTTTTCCTACTCATTGTTTCTCTATATGGTATCAACGAGTCGATCGGCTAACGCCTCGATCCTTCTCCAACGGCTGTAAAATTGCCGCTTGCACGCCTACAGACAAGTACCCGCTTGCCTGCTTCTTCAAAATTATTAAAACCTCCGTGCGGTTACTTCCTCCCACCTACAACAACCTCCAAAATTGTTGCAGTTATTTCCTCCCACCTACAACAACCTCCAAAATTGTTGCAAACAGCCTTTTAAATTCGTTTCTAACCCCACTATCACGTCCCCTGTTCATCTTTGTTTTTTCAAACCTCATCTCTCCCAAATTACTTTCTCTTCTCCCATGGCTGCACCTGCTGATCCCAATCCCAAATCCGGTTTCGTTGCGTTCAACGTCTCCGCTCAAGCCCCACTCAAACTCACCTCTACCAACTACGTCGCTTGGTCATTTCAATTCCGTACTCTCCTTACCGGATATGATCTTCTTGGATTCGTTGATGGAACGAATCCATGTCCCTCTGCCACCACACCGGCAATCGCAACCACACCGGAAATCGCCGCCACAGCCGAGACTCCCAATCTTGAGCACTCTAAATGGGTGCGTCAAGATCAGCTTATCCTATCTGCCATTATTGGCTCCATGACCCCTACATTAATCCCATTCATTGCATCGGCCACCACATCCTTTGAAGCTTGGAAAACCCTAGCCAACATCTATGGTCGCCCCTCCCGTGGGCGAATTCTTTCCCTCAAGAACAAAGTCCACACACCTTCTAAAGGCTCCAAGTCAATCACAGAATACCTCAATGAAATTCGCACTACCGTAGACGAGCTTGCTCTTCTTGGAGTTACGACAGATCAAGAAGACATCACTCTCAAAATTTTACACGGTCTTGATGAACCCTATCACAATCTCGTCAACGCCATCCAAGCAAGAGATTCGGGAATCACGTTCGAAGACCTTTTTGATAAACTACTGGGTATGGAGGCTCAGTTTGCGACCAGATTTGCCGCTTCTTCATCAACCCGACTTCGGCCCTTGTCGCTGGCCGAGGATCTTCCAAATTCAGCAACCGATCGTCGCCCAAATCAGCACCGCGATCCGCTGATAACCGCCCTCCTTCATTTGGCTCGCGTGGCTACCAAGGTCGCTGCCAATACTGTGATATCGTCGGGCACACGGCCAAACGCTGCCCGGAACTTGCCCCATCCGCTCAGCCTTCTCGCCCCAATTCGACACCCAATCGGCCGCAGTATTCAGCCCATACGGCCAGCCCTTCGGCTCCTTGGATTCTTGATTCTGGAGCGTCTAACCACGTCACACCATAAAAAACCATCCATATGGAGAGGGTTTTGGCGAGGGAAAAGCCCTCGCTAAGCGATTTGGCGACAACAGAGGCGAGGGGCAGTCGCCGTCGCCTAAGTGCTCCTCGCTAATTTATTGGCGAGGGTACCCTCGCCAAATCCCAAGGGCAGAATCGCACTCGCGAATTGGCGAGGGCCAAACACACTCGCGTATTAGCGAGGGCATACCCACTCGCGAATTGGCGAGGGCGCGTGCCGTCGCCCATTAGCGAGAGTGTGTCCCGTCGCCCAGTCGCGAGAGTCATAACCCTCGCCAATTCCCGAGGGCAAAGACCGTCGCCTTTTCCCGAGCGCGAGGCCCCTCGCCAATTGGCTGTATTTAAAAAATAACAGACCTGGGTTTCGAACCCAGGTCTCTAAGGCCACTTCCCTTACCCCTCACCACCAGGCCACCCTTAATTCATTTTATTCATACAGCTGGGCGCGCGCATGGGGGGTCGAACTCGCGACCTCCCGGATTCTGAAGAGTTTATGCGCCCCCCGTGTGCCAATTAGGCTAGGAGCTTTAGTCGTAATATTTCAAATGCATTATATATTTATCCCTTTTAATTTCTGTTTTTATTCTTTAACTCAATTAATTTAATAAATTACCAACTATATGTTATTAAGTAAATTAATTATATTAGCTCAATACTTAATTAATTTAACAAATCCCTCATTACTAAATTTAATAACTTATACTTATATATGTATTAATTAATTCAATTTATTTAACAAATCCCTTCATTAATACTAAATTTAATAATTTATACTTATGTATGTATTAACTCAAATTTATTCTTTTATTATTAATTAAGTCAATTAATTGAATAGATTATTAACTCAATTAATTTATATATTAGCTCAATACTTAATTAATTTAACAAAAGCCCTTCATTACTCAAGCCCTTAATTAATTTATATATTAGCTCATATCCTTCGCAGTGGCCTTGGACATGTACAATCTTTGCAAACGAGAAATTATGGGAAAGTAGAACATCTCCTTAACCGGGCGTTTCTTTTTCAACCGACCATCTGCATCAACCCTACTCTGCTTATACCGTGGTCCACCACAAATCTTATAGAACTCTAGTTCGCTGTCTGCACCCCAAAATAACATGCAGTTATGTGCACAACAATGAATCATTTCTACCGGAAGACCCATCCCACTCATCAAGTGTTTGGTGTCGTTAAATTTCTTGTGAACCTTATTTTCTGAAGGACAAATCTCACGAATCAACTCAACGACTTGATTGTATCCCCTTTCAGACAATCTGTTTTCGGTTTTAATATTCAACAATCTTGAATTGAACGACAACTGCGAATGAGATTCACAACCGGGATACAAGTCTTGGTCCGCTGCACGAAGCATGTCGTAGAACTGTGACGCATTCTCGTTAGGGGGTTCTTCATTATGTGCCTCCTCTTCCGCGTTGATTCGAAAATCAATGTTTGGGTCACCCATTAATTCTTCTACCATAGTGTGGTACGAGCTAGGTCCCATAGGGTCAACTTCATTTGAAGTTGACGTAAATTCACTAGTGTTTTGAAATGGACGTGGACCCCAACTCTCTTCACCGTGATAAATCCAATTATAATAATTTCGTGTAAACCCATTTCGATATAAATGAGACTTCACTTCATTAGGATCTCTATAAGTCTCATTTCGACATCTAGCTTTCGAGCAAGGACACCTAATTTTTCATTCCCAAATCAAATTCGGATTACTAGTGGCAGCTTCAATAAATCCATTTACACCACTAATAAATTCGGGGCTCATAATCCCATTGACCAATCTTGGCCTATACATCCAACTACGACTTGAATAATTCATGTTAATCGATCTGTTTCAAATGTAAATATATAGTTTATATATATTTTTTAAAAAAATTCGGCAGAGTTTCATCTAAATCTATCATATCACCAAATATTTAGGTTCCTAGTGCATCCATTTCCGACTCGAGTAAAATTACTCAAGTCGGAACGCACAATCTACAACAAACAAACAACTCATCCCGGCCTCCAACATCGATTTAATTTCACTTATTTCCAACAATTAATTATAAAATTAATTCTCCCAATTAACACATTCATGCATAACAATTAACACACCAATTAATAATGAACACATATATATACATGCATATATAAAACATAACAATAATTATATTAACACATTCAAAACAATTAACATTTTTTATAACTTTCATCAATTAACAATCTTAATTAATCCTAATAAACAATATACATATTTTTCTAACATAATTACAATCCTAACATTACACAACAAAACTATATAGATGCATATATATATATATATATATATATATACATATATAATATATATATACATATATAATATATATATACATATATAATATAATACAAACATATATATACAACTTTTAATTTAATCAATAAAAACGCATAAATTTACCGTAGAAATGAACCCCTCGAAGTGTAGAATAGAAATATCCAAAAATTAGTCTCGATCGGTAGCTCCGGCAGCGGCGGTGACGCGGTGGACGGAAGCTGCGGCAGCTGTGGCTATTTTTGGGGTGAAGGAGGCGCTGTACGAATTTGGGGAAGAAGGAGATGGTTTTAATTGGGAAATAGGCGAGGGCAGTTACGAGGGCCCCACCCCCCTCGCCAATTAGCGAGTGGGGGACCGTCGCCATTTTCCGAGTGCCACAATGCACTCGCCAATGAGCGAGTGCAAAACACGCCGTTGTCAAATCCCTCGCCAATTGGCGAGGGCATCTTTTTCCACTCGCTAAATAGCGAGTGTGATTCCGCCCCTCGCCAAATCCCTCTTTATTTATGCCCCTCGTTAAATCCCTCGCCAAATAGCAAGGGTGAAATACCCCTCGCCAATTCCCCTCGTTATTTGAGCAATTTTTTGTAATGTCACTTCCGACCTCCAAAACCTGTCTATGCACTCGCCTTACTCTGGTTCCGATGATGTAGTAATTGGAGATGGTAAAGGGTTAAAAATATCTCATATTGGCTCTCTATCTTTTCAAAACCTTGACGTATTGCAATTTCCAAATGTGTTGGTTGTCCCAACAATGTCTAAAAATTTAATTTCAGTTTCAAGTCTTTGTCGAGATAATAAAGTTGACGTTATTTTTGGTCCTTCGTCCTTTCAGGTACGGGATGGTCACACGGGGAGCACCCTCCTTGTAGGGAGACGAGAGAATAATCTCTATGTTTGGCCAGCACGAGCATCCTACCCCACACCGACTGCCCTTCTCTCCACCCATTCACCCACTACGGTTTGGCATGCACGCTTAGGCCATCCGTCTCTAAAAATACTTTCTCATACTTTGTCTAAAAATCATTTACCAAACATTACTTCTTCCCTGCTTAATTGTGACTCTTGCAACTGTATCAAAAGCCACAAACTGCCTTTTAATGATTCTAGTAGTATCATCTCTCATAAACCTCTCGATGTTATCTACTCTGATGTATGGTCTGCTCCGATTATGTCTCATGATGGCTTTAAATACTACGTTATGTTTGTTGATCACTTTAGCAAATATATGTGGATTTACCCCTTGAAACGTAAATTAGATGTCTTACCCACATTCACCATCTATAAATCCCTTGTTGAAAATTTCTATCAAACCAAAATAAAAACCTTTTACTCCGATAATGGAGGAGAATTTATTGATCTCCGCTCGTCTCTCCAAACCTATGGCATAACTCACCTCACCACACCCCCTCACACCCCTGAACACAATGGCATGTCTGAACGACGTCACAGGCATGTCGTTGACACGGCCCTTGCCTTACTACATCATGCTTCCATGCCTCTAACCTTTTGGCCATATGCAATCGCCACAGCCACCTATGTCATTAATCGTCTTCCCAAGGTAAATCTTCACATGCAATCCTCCTTTCAAGTCCTCCTTAAACAAACTCCAAACCTTTCCAAACTTCGAGTTTTTGGATGCCTATGCTATCCTTGGCTTCGTCCATACTCCACTCACAAACTAGACCCTCGATCCATCCCGTGTGTCTTCATTGGGTATTCTATCACCCAGAGTGCCTACCTTTGCCTAGACCCTTCCACTAACAAAATATACACCTCGACACGTCCAATTTGTTGAAAATAATTTTCCCTTTGCCAAAACTAGTGCTTTCCCATCTACACCCACTGCACCCACTGTTTCAGTAAATACACCCACTGAACCCACTATTTCAGCAAACACACCCACGGAATCCACTTCTTTAGTTAAACCCCCCCCCCCCGCCGCTATTCCCACACCCCCTGACCTAGTACATACACCCGAACCACATACATCCATGCCTATACCTACACCACCGCCTGCAACTAATCCTACCCCACATCCTGCTCCTCTCGTGCTGCCCGTTGCTCCTCTACAACCTCCCGTACCACCTCACGAAGCATCTCGACTGGGTATGGTCACCTGCTCTAAAAAAGAAGTCTTCAAACCAAATCAAAGGTATTGTTTATCTTCAATATCTTCTAACACGGAACCAAGTTGTGTCACTCAGGCTCTAAAAGATGAACGGTGGAGAAAAGCTATGTCTATTGAGTTTGATGCTCTTCTCAGAAATGGCACTTGGGACTTGGTACCTCCTACAATGTCTCAAAATATTGTTGGATCAAAGTGGGTTTTTCGTATAAAACGCAACCCCGATGGCTCCCTAGATAAATATAAAGCTCGTCTTGTTGCTAAAGGCTTTCATCAGCGTCCAGGCGTTGACTTTTCTGAAACCTTCAGTCCGGTTGTCAAACCAGCCACTGTCAGAGCTGTTCTTAGTATTGCAGTCACCCAAAACTGGCTGCTTCACCAATTTGATGTCAACAATGCTTATCTTCATGGCTCCCTTTCCGATACAGTTTACATGGCACAACCTCCTGGTTTCATTGATAAGGCATTTCCATCCTATGTTTGCAAATTACACAAATCCATTTATGATTTAAAACAGGCTCCTCGTACTTGGTATTATGCACTTAGGACATTTTTGGAAGGAATTGGTTTTATCCACACAAAATCCGATGAATCCCTTTTTGTGTACAACAAATCTGGTATTATTGCTTATTTCCTTGTGTATGTTGATGATTTGATCCTCACAGGAAATTCCATCCCCTTCCTCACTCGTGTGGCAACAGACCTCAGCTCAAAGTTTTTAGTAAGGTGGTGTTTGGTTTGGGATTGATTTGGATTGGATTTGGATTGTGGTGGATTGGATTGGGATTTGGGTAATCCATGAATAGTAAGTTGTGTGTAAGTTGTGTTTGGTTATGGATTGAGAAGTAGGGGTAGATTTAACTTTATGTCACATCAATAGTGATGTTATAATATTTTTTTATTGTTAATAGTGAAAGAAAAGTAAGAGAGAGAAGAAAGTAGGAGAGAGAATGAGTGTGTGAAAGAAAAGTAGGAGAGAGAAGAAAGTAAAAAAGAGAATGAGTGATTAGATTGTATAAAAATAGGTGTATAGGTGTATTATAGGGGTGGATTAGTATTTGGATTTGTATTTGGATTGAGAGAGATTGGATTGGGATTAGGTCAATCCAAATCCGGATTGGCCAATCCCAAAACAAACACCGCCTAAAAGACTTGGGTCCTCTTTCCTACTTCTTAGGTGTTGAAGTTCTTCGTACCAACAACTCCTGCTTTCTCTCCCAACGAAAGTACGTGGTTGATCTACTCACTCGATACAATATGATCACCTCCAAACCTGTTCAGACACCACTAGCTACCTCCGCTCGTCTTACCCTTGCCGATGGGACACCTCCTGCTGATGCCACTCAATATCGCCAAATACTTGGCAGTCTTCAATACCTTCAACTCACAAGACCTGACATTGCATTTGCTGTTCACAAACTGTGTCAGTTTATGCATGCCCCGACTATCACTCATTGGGGGGCTGCCAAACGACTACTTAGGTACTTAAATGGAACAAGAGATGTTGGAATCACGCTCCGACCAACTACATCCGCCTCTCTACACTGCTTCACTGATGCTGATTGGGCCGGCAACAGTGATGATTGTTCATCCACAAGTGCTTACATTGTCTTTCTTGGTGCCAATCCTATCTCGTGGTCCTCAAAGAAATAAAAATTCATTGCTCGTTCCTCAACAGAAGCTGAATACCGTGCTATTGCCTCCGCTGCCTCTGAAGTTCAGTGGTTAAAATCTTTGTTTCATGAGTTGTGCTTCACAGTTTCAGACGTACCTGTCATCTATTGTGACAACATTGGAGCCACTTATCTCTACTCAAATCCTGTCTTTCACTCTCGAATGAAGCATATTGCAATTGACTTCCACTTTGTTCGAGACTTGATCAAGTCGTCTCAACTTAGGGTCTCACATGTCTCCTCTGCGGACCAACTTGCTGATGCCCTTACAAAGCCTCTTCCTCGACCTCGACTGCAACTTCTAATGACCAAGATTGGACTCTCCTACGGTGCTCCATTTTGAGGGGGCGTATTAGGCACATATAAATATATTAACAAGATATTATATATATCTTGTATAATATATTTTATATATCTTGTAAATCTTTATTTTGTTTAATTAAGATTTAGAATAGATATGTTTTTGTATCTTTATATACATCTCTTGTAAACTCTTCACAATTCATTCAATGAAATAATATTTTTCCTACTCATTGTTTCTCTATAGTTCTCCTTATTTGATAACAAAGAGGCTAGCTAGAATCATTGAGTCTGGTACTGGTACGTGGGTGAATGACATTTGGCAATGGAAGAAGAAACTTTTTTGGTTAACCAACTGCAATGCTCGATAGAGAATTTTAAATTACAGGAACACTTACGTGACACTTGGAAGTGGAGGCTCTCCAGGGATGGACGATACACAACTAAATCAGCCTATGAAGGCCAACACGATGCTCAGGCTGCTCTCCGGATAATCTGGAATGGTTTAACTCCCACAAAATTCTCGGGGTTAGCTTGGAAAGTTATTAGGTAGAGGCTTGCTACGCGATCGGAACTGAAGAAGCAAAAGATACTCAACGATGGGGATAATATAAAATATTAAGATAACTATATATAAGACATATAAAGAGAAGTGCTAAAAAATTAAAAGAATTAGTGAAGAAAAAGGGAAGGAAAGTCTCAACAAAGGAATAATTCAGTTTATATGTTTTAAGTTTTCACCTTTTCAATTTACGTTTTAGAATGCAAAATTTACATCCTTTTTTGTCCAATTTACATCATTTTTGTTGAAAAATTAAGATTTCGAACAAATAGTTTAATTTACATCCTTTAAAATTAAAAATTAAATTGTTTTTTCTTTTAAATATCATTAAAATTAAAAATTACTCATATAAAAAATAAGAATAAATTAATTTTTTTTTAAATTGTCTAATTCTAAAAATCTCATTAAATTTTATAAAAATTATAATAATTACATTAAAAATCAATTAAAATTAAATAACTTAAAATCTTAAAAAATCTATTAATTAAAAATTAGAAATTATAAAATGTGTAAAAAAAATTCTATATTGTTAGTAATTTAAGAATTATTTTACATTATGTTTCATAAATTCGTATAAAATAAAAAATATGAAGGGACGGGACCTTTTTTTAAAGTTCGATTCAAGGCCAAATATTCCTAGGACCGGCCCTGTGCATCCGTTTATAATAACCCCTGCTCATCATACTCCTAGCCAACAAGGCAAAAATAGTATGAATAGCTATAGCTAATACAATGAAGATTCAAACAATTGAGGAATTAATAATCGTCTCAGCAATGCCTATAAGGAAACGACATTGTACGATATAATTTCGAACAATTAAAAGGAACAAGAAGCGTTAACACAAATCTTCAGTTGACATGCCTTTTCTCGCAAGAGTGATATTCTTCATGTATCATCATCAGGCCCAGTTCTAATATGAGGTCAACGATAGATTCAGGCTCAAAAATATTTTACTTTTTTAGTGGCTCATTTTTAAAATATTATATATATATATATATATTATATAAGACGTATTAAAAATGACAAGATGACAATGGCCAAAGAGAATTTGAGTTAATTATTCTCTTTATAATTGATCTAGCTCGGGGTTATATAGAACCTTGATTTACACAATTCAAAAAATAGGAAGAGGTTTTTAAATTTTTATTCAATTTGAAGAAGTTTTTGAAGTTATGATGATGAAAGATTGTTGAGATAGTGCAAGAATCTTCAAAATTCTCTGACACATAAGACGTTGAAGGCAATGAGTTGTTTTTAGAGTATATCATTTTTAAGTGCTCTTTATCCTAAGGAATTATTGAGCAACTTGATTATTTTGACTTGATTAATACTTTTGCTATTAAAACTGTTTGTCGAGTCGTATTTATGAAATTACTTGGAACACTATTGACATATTATTTTAAGTATTGAGCAAAATTATATATTAGTAGTCTTTCAAAAATTGTTTTACATTATGTTTCATGAGTTCGTAATAAAAAACAATGTAAGTATGGGACCTTATTTTAAAATTTGATTCAGACTCAGATCTTCCTAGGACTGACCCTAATCATCATAACTAGAACTTAGGTGCGAGGATTCTTCAAGTAACTCAAATAAATCATATGCTCGAATTCAATTTCATCAATAGAAGCAAAATCAAGAGAAACACTATTTACGTTATTTCTTACTTACAAATTATATGAAACGTGCAATGGGCGTGTTAAACAACTAGTAAATAAAACATAGCATATATATTTGTATTTTATTTTTTATATATAGTTTATTGATAATGAATATTAAGATTATAATAGTATTAATTAGATCAACAAAAAGGGGGATTGAAAATTAGATTCTTATATAATAAAACATTTCCTAGCTAGGTTTAAGATTTGTCTTCCTTAATTCAATTTAGGAAGGATACAATGTCCTAATTCCATTAATATCATCTTGTGCTAAACCCTTTCTAATCCCATTACCTATAGTAGGCCACATGATGGCACTCCCATCACTAGAATGCACTAATCCAAGAATATGCCCTAGTTCATGCAACCCTACTGTTTGTAAATCAAATGCACCCCCAACAACCCCAAATACCCACTTCTCATCTCCATCATAGTGAAGTCGTCCGTCACTCGGGCCGAAAGCGTGAGCCAATATTTTTCCCGGGCCATCAAATGGATTCCCATCCCATGGTCCCTAACTTGGAAGCTGATCTTGACATCGGCTTTATTGTAATCTGGTGTGTACGAAAACCTAAATGGTGACACGCCCGACCATAAATTCGCTGCAGCACGGATACCTGGATACGCGTCGCTTCGTGTTCCTGGTGGAAATCCAAAGGTCAGGTCTCTTTTCGCCCATTTAGGGTTACCTGGAAAGAAAGTATAATGGGATTCTATAGAGAATATAGGTGATATGGAAAATATGATTTCTTGATTAGTTGTAAAGGAGATTTACAATGAGTATTTATACAAGAGAGAATTAGGTCTAACCTAACCCTAATGGGCTTTATAAGAGAGCCCATAGGAAACTAAGGTGGGCCTATACAATAAATAAGAATGAGAGTGTATTTACTAATATAGGTCCAATATGCCCCCTCAAGATGGAGTACCATAGGATAGTCCAATCTTGGTCATAAGGAGCTGAAGGCGAGCACTGGAGAGAGGTTTGGTGAGGGCATCAGCAAGCTGGTCGGCAGTCAAGACATGCGAGATGCGGAGGCGAGCAGTTTTGACTAGGTCACGAACGAAGTGGAAGTCAATGGCAATGTGTTTCATTCGTGAGTGAAACACAGGATTTGAGCACAAGTAGGTGGCCCCAATGTTGTCACAGTAGATGACTGGCACTGGAGAAATCGGAAAGTGTAGTTCTTGAAGTAAGGATGTTAGCCATTGCACTTCAGAGGCCGCTGCGGCAATGGCTCTATATTCGGCCTCAGTTGACGAGCGAGCAACAGACTTCTGCTTTTTGGACGACCATGAGATGGGATTGGCCCCCAAAAAGACGACATAAGCACTCGTGGAAGTGCGATCATCGTGGTCGCCTGCCCAGTCAGCATCAGTGAAGCAGTGGAGCGAGGAGGATGAGGATGGGGTAATGTTGATTCCGACATCCCTTGTACCATTGAGGTAGCGGAGTAGACGCTTGACAGCAGTCCAGTGAGTGATGGTGGGTGCATGCATGAACTGAGATAGCTTATGGACGGCAAAGGCGATGTCAGGTCTGGTGAGCTGGAGATACTGAAGGCTGCCGAGCACCTGACGATACTGAGTGGAGTCAGCGGGAGGGGTGCCATCTGATAGAGTGAGGCGAGCAGAGGTTGATAGTGGAGTTTGGACTGGTTTGGAGTCGATCATGTTGTATCGGGCGAGCAGATCAGTGATGTATTTGCGTTGGGAGAGCAGGCATGAAGTTTTAGAGCGAAGAACTTCCACTCCCAAGAAATAGGATAGAGGACCAAGGTCCTTGACTGAGAATTTGGCACTGAGGTCGGCAGCCACCCGGGCGAGCATGGGCGAGGAGTTGCCCGTCAGAATGAGGTCGTCGACATAAACAAGGAAGTAGGCGACCACCCCATTGTTGTTGTAGACGAACAGTGATTCATCAGAGTGAGTGGGGATGAATCCAATGTCTACAAGGAAAGAGCGAAGAGCATAGTACCATGTGCGAGGAGCCTGCTTCAGGCCATAGATGGATTTGCGAAGTTGACAGACATAAGTGGGAAAAGTCTTGTCTTTGAAGCCCGGAGGTTGAGCCATGAAGACTGTGTCTGAGAGCTTTCCATGGAGGAAGGCGTTGTTGACGTCGAATTGGCGAAGAGGCCAGTCGTTGGTAACCGCAATGCTAAGGACAGTTCGCACAGTGGCGGGCTTGACGACGGGGCTGAATGTTTCAGTGAAGTCAACACCTGGTCGCTGATGAAAGCCTTTGGCGACCAGACGAGCCTTGTATTTATCCAAGGTGCCATCAGGTTTTCGCTTAATACGAAACACCCACTTGGAGCCGACCACGTTTTGAGATGTATTGGGAGGAACTAAGTCCCAGGTGCCGTTTTGAAGAAGGGCATCAAATTCAGCCGACATGGCTGCCCGCCAGTTTTTATCTTTGAGTGCCTGCGATACACAACTCGGCTCAATGTCAGAGGCGATGACAGAAGTAAGTCCATACCTCGGGTTTGGCTTGAACACATTGTTTTGAGCTCGTGTTACCATGCGAGATGCAGGAGGTCGTAAGGGAGCATTGGTCGGCACAGGGATGTCAGGTATGATTGCAACTGGCGAGGAGGCTGGTGGGGGTATAGGCTGTTGATCGACCAGTGTTGGTTGTTGGGGATTGGTAGGCACGGGATTGTGGTCGAGGACAGTTGTGGCGAGGTGAGGGAGCACAGGTGCTATAAGTGTGGGCGAGGAGCTGGGTGGCGAGGAGGTGGATGTCGGCAGGGAGGATGAATGATGAGTGGGAGAAGGTTTTGAAAGAGGAAACGTATGCTCTACAAACTGAACATGACGCGAGGTGTAGATTCGGTTAGTGGAGCGATCAAAGCAGAGATAAGCACTTTGTGTGGGCGAGTACCCAACAAAGATACATGGAGTAGAGCGAGGATCAAGTTTGTGAGTTGTGTAGGGGCGTAGTAGAGGATAGCAGAGGCAGCCAAAGACTCGGAGTTTGGTTAGGTTAGGGGGGCGAGTAGTGAGTTTTTCAAAGGAGGATGCCATGTCGAGGTTGACTTTGGGAATGCGATTTATGATATAGGCTGCTGTGCAAACAGCATAGGGCCAGTAGGTGAGAGGCATGGAGGCATGGTGAAGAAGAGCTAGGGCTGTGTCAACCACATGACGATGGCGACGTTCAGACATGCCATTATGTTCGGGTGTGTGAGGTGGGGTGGTGAGGTGTGCAATGCCATGGGTTTGAAGAAAGGGGCGAAGAGCAATGAATTCACCCCCATTGTCAGAGTAAAAGGTTTTGATTGTGTTTTGATAGGTGTTTTCAACAAGGACTTTTGAATGTGGTAAAGGTGGGGAGAACATCTGATTTTCTTTTTAGAGGGTAAACCCATATGTACTTGCTGAAATGATCAACAAATAGCACATAGTACTTGAAATTATCAGGAGACAAGACAGGTGACGACCAGACATCAGAAAAAATAACATCAAGTGGTTTAGTAGATGTAATGCTTGAATCATAAAAAGGTAGTTTGTGACTCTTGATACATGAGCATGAGTTACAATTGAAGTGTTTTGATGGAGCACTGGATAAACTAAGCTTAGAGAGGGTATGAGCGAGGATTTTTGTTGATGGGTGGCCAAGGCGAGCATGCCAGGTGGTCGTTGTGAGGTGTTGAGATGTGAAGGCTTGCGGGGAGGTGATGGACATGTGTGCCGGCCAGACATATAGATTATTTATACGACTCCCAGTGAGGAGAATGCTCCCCGAGTGACCATCCTGCACCTGAAAGGAAGAACGATCAAAGACAATGTTAACATTATTGTCACGACAGAGACTAGAGACTGAAATCAAGTTTTTCGAGATGTGTGGGACGACCAAGACATTTGAAAACTTGAGAGATGTAAGGTGAGGAAAGCACATAGAGCCAGTGTGAGATATGCGTAAACCTTTACCGTCACCAATTTCAACATTGTCAGCTCCATCAAAGGGCGAGTGAAGAGAGAGGTTGGCGAGATCGTTGGTGATGTGATGCGAGGCACCTGAGTCAAGGATCCAGTGCTCGGCAGGATGTGCCGAGGAGGCCGAGTGGGCCGAATAGGCCGGGCGAGCATCTGGTCGATTGGGGCGAGGAGGTGGTGAGTACCGTTCAGGCGGTCGGCGAGAACCCATAGAAGGAGCGGTGAGTGGGGGGACTGAGTTAATCTCAGGGCAGGTGCGAGCAGTGTGACCGGGTGCTCGACAGTATTGGCAGGTGCCAAGGTAGGGCCGTTGCGAGGACTGGCGAGTACGAATGGCAGAAGGCCTGGACCTCGAGTCAGATCGCGAGGAGTCGGGTCGCGAGAAGTTAGGGCGCGAGGAGCGATGATGCGATTTTCCCGCAGTGAGTGCAGAAGCAGGTATTGAGGCCGAGGAAGGTCGCGAGGCAATTTGGACCTCGGCACTGAGGAGTTTGTCACAGAGCTCGGCAAAGGAGATGGGCTGCTCGCGAGCTTGGATGGCATTTGCGATGTCATTATAGGACTCATCAAGGCCAGTGAGGACTTGGAGGGTTACGTCCTCGGCATCAGACTTAATGCCGAGGAGTGCAAGTTCGTCGACCACAGAGCGAACTTCCATGAGAAAATCGGAGATTGGGCGAGCACCTTTAGACAGAGAGCGAAACTTGGTTTTGAGGGCAAGAATTCGGCCTCTGGAGGGTTTTCCATACATGCTCTCAAGCATCGACCAGGCTTCACAGGAGGTTTTAGTCGATGCAACAAAAGGAATGAGTTCTGGAGACATTGATCCAACCATGGCTGAGAAAATGAGGTTATCCTGACACACCCACAGGTCATGCGCAGGGTTGGAGATGATGGTGGTGGTGTTGGTGCCTTCGGCAGCTGGGATTGTGGAAGGTGGGCACGGATGCGTGCCCAAGACATAGCCGAAGAGATTGTGCCCAGTGAGGAGGAGGCGAAGCTGAAAGGACCACGCACCATAGTTGGTGGAAGTAAGCTTCAGGGACATGTTTGCAAGACCTTTGAAGGTGATGGGTGCAGGCGACGGAGGTGGAGTGGCCATGGTGATGGGTATAGCAGCGGAGAAGCGTGGTGTCGTCGACTGGTGGCGGCGGCAGTCTCTCAGAGAGATGCGGCGGCGGCGGTGCAGCAGTGAAGAAGATGCAGCAGCGGCTGGGGTTTGTGGCGGCAGCGGCGGCGGCGGCGGCTAGGGCTGGATAGCGGCGGCGGCGGTGGCTGGTGTGGATCAGGCGTGAGCCAAGAGACTCGATGATACCATACAGAGAATTAGGTCTAACCTAACCCTAATGGGCTTTATAAGAGAGCCCATAGGAAACTAAGGTGGGCCTATACAATAAATAAGAATGAGAGTGTATTTACTAATATAGGTCCAATAGATTCTTCGATGGGGGAAGTGTGGGTAGGAAAATCGGGGACTCCACATCGAGGTTGTGACATTTGTCTAACTGTGGAGGCATCTAGGGTTCCGCTCTCTACGAGTTTGAAGAAATTTTGGTACTTTCTTATAGCCTTTTCTAAGCTATCATCGAAAGTATTATTGTGTGTGTTGAAAGAAGACATGTATCCGAAGTTTGAAAGGTAGTGTTTGAGTTGAGAAACACCTTTCGTTGAATCTCCTTTCTTGGTTCCAATCAAAGAATTGAGAAAATTTCCCTCGGAGGATTGTTCATGAGCATGAATGAGTACCACAAATAGGAAGAGGGGGAGAGTGCATGAAAGGAGGTTGAAAGGCTTTGCTTCCATGATTATTTTTTTAAGAGAGGATATGTGATGGAGTTCATTCATCTCTAAACCTATTTATAGGTACAATTTGGTGTCTGTTTGCGTTTTTTTAGCTCTTTAATTAACATTTTTGTAACAGAATCAATTAAAAATATAGCTACAAGGAATAAATGATAAATTGATGAAAGTGATAATTAAGAATCAATATTTGACCTATATTATTTGGGAACATATCTTTTGTATTTAGGAAAATATCTTGTAAATATTCATTTGATTCATTCTTTTTTATTATCCTTTATAAAAATACAATGTCATATCAACACCTTATAAAAGGTAGTTGATTTGATATTCTCTCATAAAGCAACGTGATAAATTTGTGATACACGAAAATATCTATTAAGTTTTTTATAAAAATAAAAAATGGAATGCAACATTTACTTGAAAATTTTATTGTTTATAATTTTAAGCTATATATACTTGAGTTGACTTGGAGAATATTTTTTATTTATTATTTTTTTTTTTTTTTTAAGGAAAGATGTTGGAGATTTCAATAAATTTTAGTATGTAATCATCTCACCGATCGAAACTTTTATTTATTAATATATCTTTATCCATTAATATCATGAATTAACCTAATTATCATATCTGTAAATACTGAATAAAACTAGCTAGTTAATCTCTCCACTGAATTATTGATTGATCGGAGAGAATGAATTGAAATAATTAAGAAGATTCAATTGCAGTTGAATATACTTAATTTAATTTCCCAATAAAAAAATATTTAGCCCCCTACAAATTTCAACCGAACTAATAAATTTTATGTATAAAATATTGTCGCTAATTTGCAAAGGAAGTATAGACGTAAAAAAAAAAAAAAATTATTTAATATATTCAACGTTTGCGACGAAAGTTTCGTCGCTGAACGTCGCAAATTGACGGTTGGTGTCTTTGCGAGGAACCGCCAAATTACAATGGTTGGTGTATCGCAAATCCAAAAGGGTTGGTCTACTATGTACTCGAGTATATGTTGTGCACTCTAATTCATGTTGCACTTTTCAGTTGTAATGACTTGCACTTTTTCATGACTTACATTTATTGATAAAATGGTGTTGCACTTTTTAATTATTAAACTGTATAATAATATTTTTATTTATAGTGACTTACACTTTTTAGTAATATTGTGTTGCACTTTTCAGTTTAATAACTTACACTTTTCATTAAAAATTGTGATACTGACTTGCACTTTTAAATAATATTGTGTTGCACTTTTCAGTAAAAAATTTGTTGCACTTTTCAGTTATAGACTCTTACACCTTTCAGTTATATTGACTTACACATTTCATTAATATCGTGATGCTCTTTTCAGTAATACCGACTTGCACATTTCAGAAATATCGTATTTAACTTTTAGTTATACTAACTTATACTATTAGTAAATATGGTGTTGCACTTTTTTGTTATATCGAATTACATTTTTTAGTAATTTTGTGTTGCACTTTTTATTGAATAAATTTTTTCCTTAAATATCTAATTTAAACGAAGAATGTGTATATTTTTAAGTAAAAACAAAAACAAAAAATGGTAAAAAAAATAAAAATAAATTAAACAAAAGAAACAAAAGAAAAAAAAAAGCAAAAAATGAAATAAAATGAAGAAAGAAAATGAAATAAAAAGTGCTATTTTATAGGTCATGTAATTATTTTGAGAGATTAACTACACCTGGGTACACATTTTACAAATATATATCAACCTAGACAAAAGTTAAAAAAAAATGCAACTAAGGTCATATGTGACCATTTTACCCCTCATTTTCAATTCTGGCCACAAACTCACGCGCCTATCTTCTCCCCCACTTGCAGTCAAATCACTCTGCAAAGAAAATACGTACTCCCTCTTTTCGCCATTACAGGAGGCTATCAAATCATGGAAGCGTGATTCAGTCCTTAGTTCGCCATTATCAAAAGCTTTCGTTCAAAATTCAAATTTGATTTCATCACTATACCTAATGGAGCAATCCGTCGCTGTGTGTGTAAAATTTAACAGTCAGTGCAAGCTCGTGTCCATTCGTTCAGACACATCATTTGTTGATTTCATAACAAAAATTCAACAAGATTGGCCCTGAATTCAAGGTATTTTCGAAAACTTGGAATTTAGTTGGTCGGGGGGAAATATAGTTAACTGTTTGTTGGGATGCGACGATGATCTGCAAAATATGTTTTCATTTGCTTTGTCGAACACCTTGAAATGTGTTTCTGTTTGTTCTTCCAAAATACGCTCTGATCATGTATCTCAAGTGATCGATGTCCCTAGCGTTTGTTTTCAAAATAGTCAATGTCATTTAGGATCAAATATTACATCTAATATACCTTGCTCATCATCTATTCCTGTTCCAGAAACATTGTCTCATAAAGGTAGAATAGTTTTTCGATCTATTAAGAATTCTAGTTCCAAATTCGGTTCCCAAGAAAATTAAAATCCGCATTCCGATCTTCCTTCATATGATATATGTCCAAAAACTATAAGGAAACATTTTCTTTCGGATTCATGGCCCGACAAGTTTATTGGATTATGCGTTGGTTCTGTTTTTGAAGGTGGTGTTGTCGAGTTCAGGAAAACGTTAATTATGTATGCTAGTGTGGTTGGGTTTGTTTATAAGTATATTAGGAATGATTGAAAGTATATTAGAGTTAAGTGTGATCACTCAGGTGTTCATGATTGTAATTGGTTTATTAAGGGAATCACTACCACATCTTCTGGTATTTTACGTATTACAGATGGATATTTTATCCATAAATGTAATGTTAATTCGCCAAACAAGGTCATGAAACGTATGACTCCAAAGTTGATGTCTGATTTCGTTGTTCAAAAGGTTCGGACTACTCCGAATGCCTCGGGTAAAGATGTTATTCATTTGTTAGGTGATGAGTATGGTTTGAACATTCCATATTATAAGGCGTGGCGTACTGTAGAGCATGCTATGAATAAGATTTTTGGCTCTTATGAAGACTCCTACAATCAGCTTCGATGGTATTGTGATGCAATTCAATGAACAAACCCTGGAAGTGTTGTTTTCCTAGAAAACAATGGATCGTCCAATCGGTTTGAGCGTCTGTTTGTCTCTTTCAAAGGGTGTCTTGATGGATTTAAATCTTGTCGGTCGATGCTCTTTATAGATGGTACGTTTATGAAAGGATGATCTAAAGGTACTCTCTTATCTGCCACTGCCAAGGATGGAAACAATGGTATGATTTTGCATATGCTAAGTTACTACTGTTTGGGCGCGTCACTGTGGATTTCATTGCAGTGTCTCTCTGTTTTTTACATATTTGTTTTTAAACTGTGTTTCATGTACCGCAGGTTTGTTCCCCGTTGCAGTTGCAGTTGTATCTTCGGAGAATATCGAAAATTGGACATGGTTTCTTGAGATGTGCCAAGACAATCTTGAACACCCAGACCAGGTGTTTTACATGTCTGATCGAAATTTAGGTTTAATGGCTGCTTTTCCTATTGTATTCGACGCTCTTGTGCATTTCTATTGTTTTATTCCATCTTACTAATAACCTCAAGTCCAGATTCAAGAAGGGTTGGACAAACACTGAGAGGAAAAGCATGTCTGAGTATTTTAGGGATTGTGCGTATGCTCCGAATATTCGTTTATTTAATGAGAAGCTTTCAATCATCAAGGCGGTCGGTGGTGATATTGCCGAGAAATGGCTTGAAGATCTTCCTTATGACAAATGGGTCGTCGCACACTCCTCCATACTTACCCGTTACGGGGAAATGACGTCATACGCCGCTGAATCATTTAATAGCTGGATTACTGACTTCAGGAGTTTGCCAATAACCTTCATGATCGACTCTATTCGAATAGGTAGTTATCCTAGTTCTTTCATAATCAGATACAGACTCGATTTTTGATTGTTTATGAAATTTACTTTATTTGATTATTATACAGCACTCAGTCAACTGCATCTTCAGCGGAGGGACGCATGCACAAAATGGTCTGGTGTACCCTGTCCAGTTAAGGAATCGTGGTGGAATCATCTCACAAACAAATCTCGGACTTGGAAGGTTGTCATGTGTTCTAGTGGACAGTTTGAAGTTGGTTCTGTCCCAAGTACACTGGTTGATCTACGTACCAAACATTGTTCGTGTTGTCAATGGGAGGTTCGAGGTTTCCCTTGCTCTCATGCTGTTGTTTTCATTCGGAGTTCCAGTAAAAGTTTGCTTCAATACATAGACACATTTTTCTTCACCACAATGTATATGCAGACATACAACCATGATATTCATCCCACACCTGAAACAGAAAAATATGAAGGCCAACCTCTACTCCTTCATGATCACGTATTACCTCCACTGCTGAATCGTCCCCCAGGTCGTCCTAAGAAGAAAAGGATTTTATCGTATGTTGAGCTCGGGAAGAAAACTAAGCGGTTTTGTTATATTTGTTACAAGTACGACAATCACGATACTATGTCATGTCTATTGTCCCAGCCAGATAAACACTAAATGTAGTACACTATGCTTCAGCCGTATATTTATTTCTGGCATCCGTGAGTGCATGTTTTATGTCCTATGTTTTTTGTATGTGTATTTTTATTTCCCCTGTTTCTGCGTTTCTACTCACATGTTATACCCCCAATTACACCTCTTCTTGATTCATTCTTATCACACGAATCAAACTGAATGTCATTCTGATGCTCTTACCACAATTATATGCCATTTTGCCTTATTTCTTGTTGTACTCTAACATAACTCCATTTCCTACATTTCAATTATCTTGTTCCAAGGTAATGCCTGTCATTGTAACCTCCGATGCGCCCTGATGCTATTGGTTGTTACTATTGCTTTCTTGGTAGTTTTTTTTCAATACAATTATGTGCATACAATTTATTAACTTGAACATTCGTAACACACTATTGAACATTATACCACAACGATTTGAATAAACTACTCTCCTTTCTGAATTTAATATATAGCCGTTATGAGTAGAATTATTATGAGTTTATCCGTTTATGACCGTTGTCTTATGCCTATAAATGTCCCATACTCATACAATAGCATTCCATACATTCATATATTCATTATCAAATGTCTGATAGCACTTCTTCTCCTCCAACTGACTTGGGTGCCCTGTTTGGCGTGTCCTCCTGTCGAAACAGTGGTGTACCTGCCCATGTACGGAGATCCAAGTCGGATGCGAACCCTGGAAGATTCTATTACAGATGCAACAACATGGTTTTTTGCATTGGTGTTCTCGGAGTACTGAAGTTCAAGGTGGGATCTGTACTGCGAGGGACGCTCGTGCTGGTAGTGTTTCCCAGATTGGGGAATCCACTTCTCTTTCCAAACCGCTACATGAAACTTCCCTTCCAGCCTTCGCTGCGTTTCCAGAAAAAGTTCGTCATGTCGGTGTTAGTCAAGAAGTTCATAACATGCTTCTCTGCATCCTACTAATTGTGTCATTTGTCCTGTTTATATGCTTGTTTATTGCATTCAAGATAATGTAATATTACTAAACTTTGTGTTAGATCCGTATTCTAATGTTTCTATCTTGTGACTTGTCTATGAAGTAGTCTAGTTTTTTATATGCGTATTGGACTGTTAATTGCTTCTTACTTAATTTTCTACACTAATAACCAGCTCCCTTGTTTATATTCTGTATTCTGTTCATGTTTGTATGATGACTGGATGCTAAACTAATCATGAAGGTGTTTTAGTACACCATATTTAAACTCGAAAGTACCTAGTAACCATTAGCCATTGTTATGTACACTAACGCACTTTTTGTTGGTGTATACTGTAAAGCAAACTTTTAGTGGGCTTTTGTGACGTATATTTGATTTCCTTTTATCTGAAATAAATGGTTTTTCACATTATTGCATTCTTTGTGATTACTTGTATGTCTGCTTATCTTGCATTGTAGACGATGTGCTGGGTTTGTAGTCACACAGAAGATCACATTGTCAGTTCCTTGTAAGATATAAACAGTATTCACAATTGAGATAGTTATGGACAAAACTATTGGTTTAAGTTGTAGTGTAAACTTGTTAGTGGTTTGTCTTGGCCATTAGTTTATACTAGTGCGCTGTGGCGTATTGAATGGATCACAGATAAGACATGTTCTTCTGTTCTGACTGTTATGAAGAACTAGAGGTCTTGGTGACTTTTACGATTCTTAACCCTAAGTGTGATATTTAGATGTGTGGGGTGCTTGTTCACTACTTTGATGTACCATAGGTGAGAATCTTGGTAGATTCTTCACGCTCCGTATTTTGGGTAGTGGCATCGCTCGCATGATGTCTACTTATTGGCATTAGGGCACCGTGTCCTGTACTTCCAGGCTGATGATGTCCCTTTGAGGAAACTCATAAAGGATTGTCGTATTAAACCCTGCAGGTAGATTTAATCCGTACGACAACAAGGTTGAGTGGTACTACTCAAGGAATTATAGAAATTAATTATTTAAATAAGTCAGAAGCTTTAATAATTAATGGACGTGCGATATCTTAAACACGGGGAATTATAAAGTCTAATAGAAGCCCTGATTCAGTTCGGGATAGGACGGGAGTGCAACATTAATTCTCTAGTGGAAATGTGGAATGAATTAATGTTCTCGGGCCAAATTATATGTTCTGGGCTGAACATAAGAGTATTTGGGCCTGTAAGAAGCCCAAACCCTATACCTTCTAATGGATCCCTAGTCTGGCCCATGAACTTATGGAGATTATAAATAGGATCCTCAAAATAGTTTTGAAACCCTAGCACACACGAAATTGAGAAAAACGGCTAGGTTTCAAGGAGACGAAACTGAGGCACCTTCTCCACGTTTGATAGTGCGCCGTCCACCCGGTGTTCGAGCGAGGTTGGGAGACAGGCTAGAAGATCCGTAGATTGGAACCAACGTCTCGATCTTCAAGGGTAACGAATCTAAATTCTGCTTTAGATGCATGTTTAGGTTTTAATTCGTTATTTATACGTTTGGCATCCGACAACGATCCCGGTGATGGACCGCCTTCGCCGGCGCGTTCCAGCAGTAAACTCCACTTTTACCAAATTCATGATTGACTACCACAGGGAGCTATATCAGCAATTTCTTGCAGCTGCAGACTTGGCAAGAATTGAATTCAATGACCCTAAGCCAATCATCTACATGCCCCCCAAAATGAATGGTTTAATTGACCAAATCAAGATCTTCCAAGAGTTCCTTGAAATCCTGAAGCTGAACAGGATGGTATTTAGACCAAAGGGTACAAATCAAAAGGCCATGGAATTAAAGAAAAGGGTGTGGGCACAGTATGGGATGGTGCAACCTCCTGAAGACAATCTCTGAATTGGCTAAGTCCTCTTGACTCTTATGTGCTCAATTGGATGAACACTTGATCTTGATTGTTGTCATGTTGTTATGATCTTATCTGCTGAAAGTTGCTCAAGACTGCTGAAATGTTTTGTTTGCTCTGATGACTATGCATTAGTTCTGATTATGTAATTTGTTAGTTTACTCTCTGAAAATTCATCTGTAATGTTGTTGATTCATGCTCTGGTATGTTTGTTTAACTATCAACATGCCATTAATGATCCTTAAATGAATGATAGTTGAACATCTATTTTGAATCAAGAAACAACATTACATGATCTCAACTTGTCTGACTTATCAACTTATATGCAATGAAAACAATAAGTACACTAACACATTCTCTTTCAGGAAACTTGACCTAAGTCATCTCTACTGAAGAAAAATGTAATAAGTGTAGTCAAGTCACCTTTGCATAAATTGTATAGGTTTTGGCATCATCAAAAAGGAGGAAATTGTTGGGAATAAAATGAGTTTTATTATGATACCAAAAACCCTTTAAAGACATGCCAAATAAGTAATTCAGATTACATGCACATGTTTCAGGAATGTTGGAACATGTAGCTTAAGACTAGTTGAGAAGGTGAAATGTTAGGCAGCTCTTAGAATAATAGATGCACAAGTTGAGGGGGAACATATGCTTAGTCTACATGGATCATATCCCCTCAAGGCTCAAAATCAAGTTTATCCCAAATTTGCTGGTGGACAACTGTGTTGATCAAGCCAAATCAGTTGTAGAACAATCTTTATGAAGATCAAGTGGGATGAATGCATCATCAAGACCTAGTCTACTGAAGCATACAAGATTAGAAGATTTGTCCAGCAAGTTTGTCTCAGCAAATTTGTACCAGAACTGTGTCAACTATGCTGAAAAGATTAATGTTATTGAATCAAGTCATGTATGCATAAAGATCATCAAGGATTCATGCATGAAGACATCCATGGAAAGAGAAAGAGCCAAGTCATCTGAAGAGCTAGAGCCAACACTGCTGATAAGCAGAATCTGCTGAAGTTGATAAGCAAAATTGTCCAAGTGATAAGGAATGTTGTCCTTATCTCAGGAACAATGATCAGATGGAATGTCCATGTTTGATCAAGTGAATCTTGAAGTCAGACATTGGGAAGAGTGCTGCTAAGTGAAGACAGAGTAGTTACAGCCGTTTATTTCCCAAACTAAGGACATGTCACTATCAAGAATCTGTCTTCCAGTTGCAGAGTTCAAGGAAGACATTTATAGACAATTGAGGTTGTCTTTCCAACGGGCAAATCCTCAATTTTGTCTATAAATACAGAAGTGTGGACAGCATTTGAAGGCATCCAACTATCCAACTACCATCAACTATTCTGAAGCTTACAAGCCTATCAAGCTCTTAAGACATTCTTAGTCTTTGACACACTTCATCTAAGTTGAACCTCATTGTATATCCATACAAAGCTTAGAGAGATATTCAATCCTTATACACTGAATCTCATTGTAAAGGATATCTCATTAGTTGGAACCAAACTTCAACCCTTATATTTTTCAAGAAAGAAAGTTAGAAGGTTGTAGTAGTAGAAGTGGAAGGAACTAACTGTTGAGAGAAGAGCAGTTTAGTTCTGAGTTAAGGAAATGGTACTAGGACTCTAGACATCCTAGGGATCAAGGCACTAAGGAGTAGTGTGGTTGATCAAGTGCACCTTGGCACTATAAAACAAGTTAATTCCAAGAGTGAAGGAATTATCCTGTTAAATCAGGGAAAGAGGATGTAAGAGCTTGAGTCTCTGAACCGTACTATAAGCTCTTGTGTTGATTTACTTTCAAAGCACTTACATTCATTCAACACAACACACAAACTGAACTTTCAAAGATACATACCTAGATTGTGCAAAACCGATTTGGACAAGTTCCCTGAACTGTGAAACTGTAAGAAGGATTTTAGAACTTAAAAGGAGTTTAAACTAAAGGGCCAACCACTAATTCCACACATATAACTCACTTAGATAGTTATCCAACTAAGTACTCAATAGTAATTAGTAGTTTGATTATCTTTAAGGAGTTATTCATCTCAGCGGAGTTGTCTAGGACAACCTAGCTGAAGTCAGTATTGGTTAATTTGAAAAAAGATTTGCATACAAGTGTATTCCCCCCATACACTTGTTTTATACTCCTTTCAGGACCAATACATGCCCCACCAATAAATTGGGATGTCAAGTCTGAGTAGGGAAATGCATACTTTCTAATGGGGTATGAGGCGAACAGAGATGCGTACATCATAATGAGGGTTGTGATCTTTCAAGGAAAAGAACCGTCGTCCGAGGTTCGATTATTCTCTACGCACACTAGGTCCTGGAAGGTTTTACCACCGTTCCCATTAGGTAATCCTATAAATAAGTTTTCTTCTTGGGTTAGGAACGAAATTCATTTTCCCGTATATAAGGGGGATAGTGTTGAGAAACAAATTGGTATCTTTGATATTTGGACTGAAACCTGGAGGGCCATTGACTCTCCTGTTGTAACTTACGACACCTGGGGGACGCCAACTGGAATTGGTTTGTTTGATATATGTGTGTTGAATGATGATTCCTTTGTTGTATGCCCATTCAAGCATGTCACTAGTGCGTCCAGGGAGTGGGATTTCCATATTCTCACCGGCTACGGTGAGAATGAGTTATGGTCTAAGTACACCATGAGATTCAATGATCTTGGAGCAATTGTGCATCCTTTCCTTCCCCAGCCCCTGTTCTTTTTAATGCCGGGAGAACGACATATTCTTGTTCGAAATGATCCAGTGGGTACATTTGATTGCTTTGATTTGGACATTGGAATTTGGTGGGAGTCGGTTGTTCCGGATGACATATTCGTTGTTGGCTACTGTAGGCTCGTTAGTGTTGTCCAGACCTTCATTGATCCTAGACACTACGTGTAAGTGGGTGGATTTGTGGTACGTTTGCTTAGTTCGTTTTGTGGATATTCTGGTTCTAGCTATGTCGTATTGTTTGTCGTCTTTTGCGTTGTAGTTGGCTGTTTTTTAATTGGGAATGTTGATGTACTAGATGGGTTCTTTTTTGTGATCTTACCATGGTTGTCTGGCTACGATGATTTTGTAATCTGTTGGACGGTATGCAAGGACCTTGTTAACAATTAATTTCAGTGTTGTGTATATAAATCTTATGAATGTAGTTGCTTGTCTTCTGTATGATTCATTATAGATTATGGTACACCTTACTTATTCGATCCGTATACTGCGTTATTTCTTATACATAAAACAATTATCCAACTATCATGAAACATACCATGACAATAGTCTTTCTTAATATTTTGGTTAGCAAAATTCAACTCAATTCTATCCACGTTTTGTTGCCCATACTTAAGCCACGAATCCGTATTGCGCTGTTTGATTACATATAACAATTTTTTATGGTAACTGGATGGAGATGACAAGTCTTGGATAATTGTACATTTTTTTGCATAAATTTATATATAGACTATTAAATGATTTCATTACACGGGTTACACTCCACAACATGTCATATTAGAACCATCTATACTAGTTCTATTTATATATAGTCTATTAGATGATTACATTACACGGTTTACACTCCACAACATGTCATATTAGAACCAGCCATACTAGTGCTAAAACACCAAAATACAATAATATTTGAGTTGTTTATATAACATCCAATTATCTACAAAACTGTACTTCCTAATATACTCCACTTGGTTGGCAAACTGATTCGACCACTTTAATCATTGTGTAGTATCCTTCCACAATTTCTTCACCATCTACGTTTTCCATAGTGTCTTCGATTAGGTCATAGGAGAAGAAATCACCTACTGGTTCCTTCCTGAACAGCACCTTCTTCCCACAAGGTGTTAGCATCCACAACGGTTGGATATTAAATACACTTACCTCACTTGTGATTGTATGGTTTTTTATAGTAAACTTTTCCCACGACTCATCTGAACGGCCACCATGTAGCAGCCAAAATGTGTATTCATTAACACAAATGTGGGGGAAAAGACCCAGTGTACTGTCATCAAATCTGTCGACCCGAAAGAATTTATCGGCATCCCTTGGTACTTTTGTACAGCCCCGTGTCTCATCCTCGAAATTAAAATTTATCAGTGATGATTCATCCCACTGTGTAGAAGTCTCCCAAAAAATCCTTCCTCTTACGAATATTTCAGGCTTCCTGAATGGGTAGTTCACGGGAAAATTAGCTACTTTCTTTCATACCTTCTGTCCTACATGGAACACCTTCACTTCAGTTTTGAGTTCTTCGGAATAGTCGAATACTGAAACCCTCATCAGGTTGTACTCGTCTAACGCATAGTTGAAGCCCAGATCAAAAAACGAGTATGCCCAAACTGTTCCTTCCGGAAAAACAATTTTTTCAGGCGGAACTTCGAAAAACTTTCCCGTAGTTGGATTAACGAGCAGTAACTTGTCGTCCATGGTTATTGTACATATCATTCCATCACATGTTGCCAGCGCTGGGCATCCTCTTTCGGCAACCTCATCTATATCCCTCTTGTTGACTGTCGTTGATGGTGGGCTGTATTCGTATACTAGACGTGGTGGCGTTTCATCGAAATCTAAAAATCTCTTATTTTGAATCTGCTTCTTCATTTCAGCCAGATGTTTGAACGCGAACACTTTTGTTGACATCCATTCGTTCCATTGTTGTTGTACGAATCTGAGTTGTCCAACGTTTTTGCTTGGTAACGTCGTTAGTACGTCCTCCATGATTTCATCTGGTATTTGGATCTCCTCCATTCGGTTCTGCCGAGTCACTCGATACGCCATTGCTGCTTTCTTGATATACTTTATTAACTTTTTGTATGATATTACGGTAATGGACAAGTGTAACTTAACCAAAACCAAATGTTTTCTGATTTTTTTTAAAGGAATATGAACAGTTTTATACATATTTTCCCCACGGTTGTGACTTTTCAGATTACATGTGGAAACGCTTTAACCCTGATGCCGTTGTAATTTTGTTTTTTTTTTTTTCTATTTTTCCTTAATTACATTCTTTTCGGTAGAAGATGAAAAGCCGCGTCCATTAGTATAGGAAGTACAAATTTGGAGGATACTTCATTCTTTTTTTTTTCATTTTTTATTAATTTTTAATTATTTTAAAACGCATATGGGTATACATCAAACATATCCTGGTGTGTTTAATTTTTTGTGAATTTCAGTATTTATCAACCTTTTTCTTTCTCCCCTTCTTTTTTTTATTTTTTATTTTTATTTATTCTTTTTTTTATTACATACATACATTTTTTTATTTTAATTGTTGGATTTTTTTATTTTAATTGTTGGAGTCTATGGGTTATGTATTTAAATATTTTGCCGCACAATAATTACTCAGTTTGAATTCTACTTCGACATTCGTAGATAATTTTCTAGCTTATGTTGATTCTTATTAATGTTGTTTCTTATGCTTGAATATAATGACAAAGATTACCAATTATTTTGTTGTATTGTTTGGGATGAAAATCATGATTTCATGAGGCTGAGGTTGTCGAACATATTGTATATTTTTTTTTCGACCATACATCTTTTCAAATTGAACACTTCATTTTTTCATTTGTATATGTATAATCTGTTTTTTTATTTCATTGTAAGACTAGAGTCCTATTCAGATTGTACGTTATATTTACCAATCAACCGGGTATAGGTTAGACATGGGACATCCTATATCCTAGAACCTAAACCGTAAACCTCGAACACGAAGCCCTACACCATACACACAAAACTTTCTACTTACGACTATTTTTACAGTTTTAGGGTTTAGGGTTTTAGGGTTTAGGGTTTTAGGGTTTAGGGTTTAAGGTTCAGGGTTTAGGGTTAAGTTGCATTAACATTGGTGTAACTGTAACGACGTTGATCTAACATCTTGTATTGTAGAAAATGAGTATATTGGATATTTTATGGTGTATAGTATACATATTAGGTATATTCTCATGGACGATCGAGTAATGTTACATTCAAGTTTTATTGTTATTAGAAAATTGGTAGTCTTATTGAATATACATCTATTCAGGTTGTGTACTACACTATTTATTTGAACATGAAATATAATATTTGTTAAACACGAATATTTGGTTGTCGTATTCGGTAGTTATGTTGCATTTTCCGAATCAACTGTGTGTATCATTAAGGTTGTTATGGTTTCAAAGTTTGTATTCTATCCTTCGGAGACATGCCTCTGTGTGGGGTTTTAATGGATGAGCCTTTTTTTTTTTATGCAAGTATTGAGATAGTGTCATTTAATATAATAATCATACATATATTCTAATGTACTCTGTTACGCATACAATGTTGTAATATATGCGAATGTATAAAATTGATGTTCATGATCCAAAAGAGAAAACGGTAGTGTTATTGATCATACATATTTTCATGTTGTTCATTTGATTATGTATTCGATCCGGAACAACAACACTTTTACAAACTTCGTAGAACATTCCATTTTGTATTGTGATGTTGTAGAGAATATAATTCCTGTTCTACTTGCAAAAAAACACGGTTAATATTATTTAACATACATATTTTAATATTATGCATTTCATTATTTTTTTTCCTTTTTAATTTTCTTATGTTTATAAGTATATCACTCTAGGTTAAAGTGGTAAATGTGGTTACCGTGAATAATTGAACAATTTTTATGTAAGTATGAACATTTTGATTAAATAATTGAACATGATTATATAATCCTGACAGTAATATGAACATACACTGTATAGCCCTAACGAGTTTGGGTGACACAGATGTTCTGTTACTTCTAAACATACGTGTTTCAATTATGAATATGTCATGAATAATCTGAACATATACTACAAATCTCCAACTTCTATGTGATAGCCTTACGCTATTCAGAGTGTACGATTCTGTTATCCCATCAACACTAAATTTCTCATGAAAAATTGTTCTTTAACGCATACATATGTAAATCGATAGTTGCGAATACATTACGCATTAAATAAAATTCTCACATACAACAACTAATTGTATATCCGGATATGCTATTAATTGTTTCAACATGACACACATTCTCACGTATTCTTTCTTTGTTCCGTAGATGCTTGTACAAAACATTCAATCATTTTTTTCCGATAGAGGTCTACATTTTTCGAATCGAAAATACCCTTGTCTAACGGCTTGCCTAACATTGTGTTCTCCATATGATAGCAGACGACTACAACACAATCCAAACTTCCTGGTACATATTGTAAACTGTTCTCCGACACGGGCATTTTAGTACCCTTTTTCACTATTAGGTGACTGGGGTTCGCCGTTTTCATGATTTCAACCAACTTTTCTCCTACGTATTCTACCAACACATCCGAACAACCAACTGTTAGTTATTGTATCATTCGACATCTAATTTAATTTTGAATTAACATGTTCAGGTGTATTTACCACAGTGATAGCGTCCTACAGATGCGCATCTTTGTTGTTTCTTGTCTTACTGCAAATTGAATTGAGGAAACGTCATACTCCGGTATTTATGTCAAGTCTTAGCATTGTCCAGTGGTAGGGTACTGCATTTTTTCCTTCCCAGCAATTCCATTAATTGGGAAAATCAAATAGTCATCTTTCAGGGACAACGCCAGTTGGTTGTCAATCAACTTTTTTAGGTTACTCTTCCTATGCGGATTCGGATCTCGGCCTGTAATCAACCTCTGATAATATGCATGAATTAGGGGCTTAGCAATGTGTATTTATTATTCAAGCTTAATACAAAAAACAAATAGACATTCAAAAATATATAATTTACAAATTATCATATGCAGATTAATACCAGGTATGTCGTTGTGAAGACGATTATTTTCTTTGTCATTTCAATGTCTCCAAATATGTAATTCTGGAGAATGTCCGCCCACGAGTGTATAATCTGTTGTTTTATTTTTTCATCGAACGTATGATGGGTCAAATGAACATTTAAAAAATCTTTCTGAACATATAATTAAAGATTTGAATATCTTATATTCTTTAAAACATAATTTGTATACAGAATTAACATAACTATCTCCGTACCTTGTCAGTAAAACCTTTTTTGTTTATTACTTGCACCAACTCACCTACTGTCACTGCTGAATATAACTGTTCCCCAATCCAAACAACACACCTGCAAAATGAAGAAGGTATTTTATAAGTAAAAAAGAAAACAATAAAAAGAGGGGATAGAATATCATCTAATGCTGATTTTTAAATTGTCTCATGACCCTTAAGTTGTTCATTTAGTGATTTCCTTTGTCCCTTCAAATCCAGCAAATCATTAAGATACTGCTTCACCTGTTCGTTCATGTTCTTGTACACGCGTGAACTCTTATTTATTCTTAGTTTCTTTCCATTTTGATCCTCCGACACAGTCTCAGTTGCAGTCTTGCCATCTACATCATCATCCTCGATTAGAACCACTTTTATTGTGGTATTAGGAGTGTTTTTTTTTTTTTTTTTTTGCTTTCCTCCCGTCTTTTTGGGTTCTACGCTTAACAGCTCTGGTGATTGTACTTGGACTAGGATGCTTGGCTACCTTTTTCAAATGTTTAGCTTGTATGTCTACATATTTCACCAACTCCTTATAGGAATTCACTTCGGCTATCTTTCCTGTCGATCCATTGTCAATTGTTTCATTACCATTGTTGTCCCCCAACTCTTGATCAATGTCATTCTAAATAGTATCTTCAATATTCTTTTCATCTTCATCATAGGATTCATGTGGTTGTGTCCTTGTATGAGAATTCGTGTTGGCTTCTTGTTTCAATTTACTCACTGCCAACTCCAGCTTAAGTATCTTTTCATCTTTTATCATGAATTCACTCTCGGCTTTTTGTTTCAATTCACTCACCGCCAACTCCAGCTCGATTATCTTTTTGTCTTTCATCAACAAGTCATACTCGGCTTCTTGTTTCAATTTACTCACAGTCAACTCAAGCTCAAACATCTTTTTATCCTTCAACATCAAGTCACACTCCATCTCTTTCAACTTTAACTGAATCGCCTGTTCTTTTGAATGCAGATCTTCGTAAAATCTATCTGGATCGAAATTCTGCTTCTCTTCAGGACATCTATCAGTATATATGTTACTATAATCCTTAATGTTATTACAACCGGCACTATCAACCCTTTCCCCAATCTCTGCATCCTCTCTAACCTCTCCATTATAAATACCATCTCTATTTATACTTGACTGCAAATTCATCATAACACGCGCAATATGGTCTGAAGCTACTTTGGCTCGTGCTCTCTCTTCAGTCATTCCGCAGTTGTCTGACAGTGCATTCTCATCACCTCTACCAGCCTTTGAATCACTTAAATCTTCTCCGCCGTTGTTGTACGGCTCCTTAAACCCATCATCTTCAACGTCAGTATGTGTTCTTACATCAACCTCTCTAAATCTGAGCATTTGTCGAAATGTTTCCTTCTCCTTAGACGTAGCTTTCAATGTTTTCTTTCTAATTTGTATTATAATACATGAACACACAATGAGAATCTTAAGGATAATCTTATGAATAAAATCTAATACGAAAACACGTATAGTTAAAAAACAAGACCTCAACTTTCTTTGCCCACTTCGATTCTTGAATCAGCTTACTTAACTTAGATAAATCCCATTTTCGATACCTGGGTATCTAAACACTTCGGTCTGCCTTCAACAATGCTACATGCTCGTACAACAAGTACTTTTATGCAACGTATGATATAAAAATGGGGAAAATTATATAACGTATTAGTCATAAAATGTACTAGTAAGCTCTGTACATTTAAAGAATTTTTTCTAAATAAAAGCGTATCGGAAGCATAACAGCGCCACCTCCAATCCTCAAATTTTTGCTTGTTTTCAATTGCTTCTTCAACATCTCAACAATCAGATTAGAAAAAGATTAGACCAGTCATATTCACAAATTTTGTCAAATTTTTCCAGGTAATAAGTAATGTGGAGAGAAACAGAACAGTTCTTGTTAGTATAAAACATTATAGCCAGCATATAACAAATTAGCAGTCTTGCTACGTCCGTTGCTCTGTGTACTGATTCTGCATCCTTCATAACAGCTTCGGTCTTGCAAATTATTAGTTTCTTGTACATAACTAACTTATTAACAACAACATTCTTTCCTTCTGCTGCCAGTTCATGTTTAAAACACCGCTTAACCCAATCTGGCAATTCCACGACCGTATCCTTTAATGGTATTTTCTCTCTACCACCTAAGATACCAAAAATCAATTGGGCATCTCTATTTGCTAGTTCTAACATTTCCCCACCTATTAAAAACGTTTCAGTTTCATAGTCATAACATTTTATAATCTTCATTATATCACTTTCACTTTTTTTTGTTCTTTTCAATAAGTCCTTATCCAGTTTCCCATAAATGCTATCAAAGAATAACCAAAATGGCATCCTCCTCATACACTCAACTACGCTTTCATCCAATTTAAGACGATTAATCTCTTTACTTAATGTCCTAAGATTAGAGCGATAGCAAGTTTCGGTCTGCCCAAACCCAGCACCAATCCTACCTGCAAATCGTACATTTCGTTATTGGAATTAACTGTATAATAACATATGGCATAATTTGTTAACAATTTGGATACTAACCAAAGCAGTTTCTTGGTCTTTTTGGAATTATCCGTTTGACTATTTCATCCCCGCTACTATCATCCGTCGTGGAATCTCTCATTACATTTTGAGAATCACTAGACTCACCATCAGATTCTAAATTCAAATTTCATAAATCAGTATATTCAACATATGCACATATTAGAATACGAATGAGCTAATATATTAATTTTCTCATACACTAACCTTCCGAACTTTCAGAAGTACTAGAATCATCGACTTTCCTTTTCTTTTTTCGACTCTGGGATAGTTCTACTGTTTCAAATATTAATAACCAATTATCACCGAAATGTGTTTAGAATCTTCAAAATCTAAACAATTCAATGTGTACCACTGTTTCAAGTGAAATAAATACATAATTTGAATGTTGAACCTGGGTTTGTGTCCGTCGAGGTAGACTCGGAATCAACAAGCTTCCTTTTACCTACAAAACGAAAAAAATTAAACGAAAAAATTACAGAATAGCCCTAGCGAACGGAAATCTTTTATCATTGTAACTACAAGTGATAATCGGCTTACCTGATTTCTTCTTCGACGCCTTTTTTTCAGTACCCTTAGACACGCTAACCTTCTTAGAAATTTTTTTTACACCATCTTCTGCTCGATGAAAGATTTAATTGTTTGTTCAAAAAACCAATACAAAATATCTCCTCTATTCTACGAATATTGGGAGCTATTCTTCTCTCAATTGAACTTCGGCAACTGGAGATATGGCCCTGTCAAGGAACTTCAGTAGAGGATTAATGGCGTGTGAAGCGAAATTGATGAACGCAGAGGTGTTGGACAAGACAGTCTACAGTATTCAACTTTCAAATAATTCGCCGTGTGCATAGATGAGTAGAATTCAGACGCGCGTGAGTAGAAGGGTAGAATTGGTAGTTTCCCTCATTTTGTGTACCTAGCTGCCATTTTTAGACAAAAATGTATGAGTTGTTATAAAATTCAAAAACATGACCTTGGCTGTAAGTTCCCCTTATTTTTATAATAATAATAATAATAATAAAAATTGAACTAGGGTGTACAACATGGACTCAAGTGTATACCAGACTAAACCAATCCAAAATCTATCTACTCAAATTGAAACTCAACATGGTATGAGAATTTCTTACAATTTCTTAAATATTACATCTTACTACGTACGTGTCGTCTTCTTATTAATTTTGTTGATGTATCGTTCTCTCTTTAGTTTAATATAATAAGATTATGAAATATACAATATGCATATATTATTAGTAAGATGAGCACATGCGTAATACGCAAAATGTAAATAAAAATAATTATTTATAATATATTATATATTTATATAATTTAAAAAAAATGAGAAGCAAAAATAATGAATCGAAACAAATAATTTTATTGACCAACCTTTAGTAAATATGAAAAAATTTAAATGAAAAAAATGTCTATTAATATATAGGAAAATTAAATCTCAATAAATTCTATCAATGGAAAGAGAATTACTAATTATGAAGAAATTGATATTACATATTTTAGAAAATCAATAATAATACACATTTAAATGATTTTGATTGATATTGCTTTATTTACAATTTTCAATTACATTAAGAACTTAATATAAGCTTAACACATGGATAAAAACTTACAAAATATCGACATGTAAGCAAAATCAATCGATAATATCGTGTTTAATGCAACATTTAATGTTTGATTCGGTTTTTAATGTTACTGCCATTACTAAAATAACCATAATAACCAGTAATATCATATGCCTAATGCGGTATTTAATGTTTTTGTTTAATTCAGTATTCAATGTTTCTGCTATTACTAAAATAACAAAAAATACCAAAAGTAATAACCAGTAATACCACATAATGTATCTAATAATACTATAAGCAATATCTTATAATACCACATGTCTAATTGAATTATTCTTGAGTTCACAATAGTATATAGTACACAAAAAAAAAAAAAGTACGATCACCAATTAAATTAACTGTATTGGGAATAAAATGATTTTGATTTAGATACCAATTCCTGATTGATGATGTTCAGATTAGTTGAGATATGCTCAAGTCTAGATCAGCCAAGTTGTCTCAGGACACTTGAGTAAGTAGAATGTTTAAGTTAAAATCTCAGAAATTATGTGAGATTTAGAGTTCAGGATAGTTGTCCAAAGCTGGAATGTTAGGCAGCTTGAGAAGTGTTAAGGTTATAGGCCAAAGTTGCTGAATTTTCAGGACAAGTTGACCAAGTGGACAACTAAGCTGAAAAGAGCAAGAGTGTTATGGCAGTGCTCAATAAATGCAAATGATCAAATCAATTGAAGTACAAATGATCAAGAGCATTGAATGCTAGGCTCACAGAAGACACATCTATTGAAGCATTTATTACCATCAAGCCTGAACTGAGCATTGAAGACTTGAAGCATTAAAGACAGAAGCATTGAATGAATGTTGGAACATTCTAAATTTGCAGCAGGAATGTTCAGGGAAGTTGTCCCATCTGACCGTTGGTTGAGTGTAGAGTCTGCCACAAATCAACCTTGGGAAATGTGCATACTTGGAACCTGACACAAGTCATCTCAGCCGCATTTTTCAGAAGTCAACACATTCATTCAAACAACCATTGAAGAAGCTATTACACAGTGGATAAAAGGATGCCAAGCTTCATAACCGTTTCAATGGTGCTACAAATAGACAAGTTTGATTTCTATCCCTCCAACGGTTAGCTGCTCAAATTTGCCTATAAATACAGAAGTGATCAAAGGATTCAATCATCCAACCATCTACTATCAAACTATCATCAAGCAATCAAAGGAAACCAAAGCTGTTCTTAAGAATCCCAAGTTTCCTGATCACTTCAATTAGCTAAGCCAATCTTTGTAAAACATCCAAAGCTTAGCATTGAGATATCCTAGGCCTTTACACTGTTCTTATTGTAAAGGATATCTCTACTAGTTGGAACCAAACCTCAAACCCTTACCTCATTAAGTGAAGGAGTGTTTGTTGTAAGAAGTGAGGAGTTAAGGACTGTTATTGTGAAACACAGTCTTAACTCAGAGAGATTGAGCACTAGGACTCAGTTTATCCTAGGGATCAAAACACTAAGAGAGTGTTGTTGATCAGTGCACCTTGGCACTATAAAACAAGCTAATTCCATTGTTAAGGAATTATCATGTTCAATCAGGGAAAGTGGATGTAAGAGTATTAAGACTCTGAACCACTATAAATTGTGTGCCATTTACTTACTACATTCATTCTTACTCTTGCACTCAATCATATTGCAAAGAATCTATCTCAGTAAGATAAGAAAATCTATTTTGGACAAAGTCCCTGATCACTGTATTTTTCAGAAATCAACTTGGAGTATTTCTTTGAGAAAAAGGCCAACCACATTCCGCACTTAGTAACTCTATTAGATATTTAGCCAACTGATTACTTAATAGAAATCAGTAGGACAAGTATCTATCAAAGTTCACACTCAGGCTTGTAACCTTCCTGATAAGTCAAAACTGCTTGAAAAGAAAAGATTTTGCATACACAAGTGCATTCCCCCCCCCCCCCATACACTTGTGTCATACTCCATCAAGGACCAACAAACTGAGGTATCGGTGTTTTAGAACCAAACTTGTTCATTTATGAACATTTTAACGTAATTGTCTTTTTTTCTTTTTTCTTTTTTATGGAGACTACTCTGGATCCTTTTACATCTCCATTTTGTTACTAAACACATTGTATCCAGAATTGTGTTGGATGATTCAAAAGGAGGCACTTCATATTTCGTTGTGTCCACTACAATAACAACTTTCAAATCTCTTTCACATCCTTCTTCAACAATCTCTCTTTGTCTCACTTCATTCACTCCATAAATCATACCAATTTTTTTGCTGCATTTAGTGTGTATCTTGTCCCACACATGTTCATTTGCAATTTTACACCATCTTTTCAACATGTAATCTTCAGGTATATTATGTATAGGGTGTATGTGCACGATCCTCAAGCAAACACGAAAAAAACTGAAAACGCCAAAAACAATTGAACATGTTATATATTCACAATTTTTATTATTGACGATTTTCATTGTATGTAAAAATAAAATCAAACATAACAATGATCTTAGGTTGTGTTTGGATGGGAGAATTGAATTTGTGGAGGTATTTTAAATGAAAGGATTTAAAAATAGATGGACTTCAAATGACATGTTTTTAAATCCTCTCAATAACTAAAAAAATATGCTAAGTATTTGAAATTCATTCATTTATTTTTTAAATCCAAACAAGTGAAGTGGATTTAGATTAAAATCCCTCCATCCAAATACAACCTTAAACTTTTGAATTTTTTATTAAGATTCTAACCTTTCAGATTCTTCTTTGGCCAAATACAGAAAACTAATAACAAAAATAAAGAAATGATGACGAATCAAACTGAATTTGAGTCATTGACAATTACATAAGCAGAATATAATGAGACACAAGCAACAAAAAATACTTATTCCATCCCACAATTGTTTGCACTATTTTCTTATTCGTCCGTTCAACAATTGTTTGCACATTCTAAAAAATGATTTTTTTTCATTAACTCCACCCTCACAATATTCGCATATTTACACAAAATGTCATTAATTTTATCCTCACTCCAATCATTTAATTTACTTTATTTATAAAATTTTACAAAATTACCTCCAACACTCCACTCATTACACTTTTTTTCTTAGTCTGTGTGCCCATAAAGTGGTGCAAACATTTGTAGGACG